>CM052801.1:43811777-43853902 GCA_028533885.1 Nasua narica
ACTGAGGGTTTTGGAGGGGAGGGGGTGGGGGGGGTTAGCCTGGTGGTGGGAATCGAGAGGGGCACGTACTGCATGGAGCACTGGGTGTGGTGCATGAACAATCAATCTTGTAACACTGAAAAATTAAAATAAATTTGGGGAAAAAAAAAAGAAAACACAGGAAAAAAAAATCAAACAGAGCTGAGCAATGGTCTGAATGCACAATAGTAATAATACCAGATCATTAAAAATTGTTTTTTATCTATATGGGAACATACATAAGTCTCTCAGCCATTGTATGAGGCAAGCAAGACAGAAATTCCTACTTTACTGCTAAGGAAACTGAGACTCAGAATGCTCAGCGATTTGTCCGAACTTACATGGGGAGCGAGGAACAGACTGGGTACCAAAACCCTTGGCCTCCTGGTAGCAAAGACTGTTATTTTCACTAAACAAAGATGATCAGCAATGTGAGATAGGGAGGGAGACAGTTCCTAGTATAAGTTTAGTAAACATCGCCTATTTAAAATACAAAGACATACAAATTTTAGAATTGTTTGTTGTAGTTCTGTGAAATTTCATGTTGGTATTTTAATAGGGATTGCATTAAGTATGTAGATTTCTTTGGGTACTATGGGTATTTTAACAATATTTGTTCTTCCAATCTATGAACATGGAATGTCTTTCCATTTGTGTCATATTCAATTCCTTTCAACAATGTTTTATAATTTTCAGAGTACAGGTCTTTCACCTCCTTGCTTAAGTTTTTTCTAAGGTATTTTATTATTTTGGTGCAATTGTAAATGGGATTGTTTTCTTAATTTCTCTTTCTGCTATTTCATTACTGGTGTATAGAAATGCAATGGATTTCTGTACACTGATTTTGTACTGTGACCCCACTGAATTAATTTATCAGTATTATTCAGCTATAAAAAAGATTGAAATCTTGCCATTTGCAACAACATGGATGGAGATAGAGAGTATAATGCTAAATGAAATAAGTCAGCCAGAAAAAGAGAAACACCACATAATTTCACGCATATGTGGAATTGAAGAAACAAAACAAATGAACAATGGAAAAATAAGAGACAACCCAAAAAACAGAGTCTTTAATAGAGAACAAATTGATGGTTTCCAGAGTGGAGGTGGGTGGGGGAATGGGTGAAATAATAAGAGGGATTAAGAGTACACTTGTCTTTTTTAAGTTTTTTATTTCTTTATTTGAGAGATGGGAGAGGGGAAAAAGAAAAGAATTTTCAAGCAAACTCCTCACTAAACATAGAGCCCTATGCAGGGCTCAATCTCATGATCCTAAGATCTTGACCTGAACCAAAACCAAGAGTTTGGATGCTTAACCAACTGAGATACCCAGATGCCACAAGAGTACACTTATCTTGATGAGCACTGAATAATATATTGGATTGTTGAATCATTATATTGTATACCTGAACCAAATATAACACTGTATGTTAACCACACTGGAATTAAAATAAAAATAAATAAAATACAGAAACAAAAAATAATAACTTGCTTAAATCTACATTTACCAGCTAAGGGAAGATGATGGGCAGATGGCTGTTTGGTGATCTCTTGAACAAAGAATATGAATTATGTTTCTAAAGTTATTTGAAATCATAAACTTGTGATGAGAAAGACTCATTGTCACACACACTGCCTTCTTTGAGCAGCACTCAGGATGCTGCCTGAATCCATAACCGTGTCTTATTTTCAACCAATCTCCCTAACCTGCCTTGATAACCTATGTCCTACATGCAGCAATAAGGACCACCAAGATCAATATGGGTTGGATGCCCCAACACACACAAAAAGCCCACTTAACCAGTGCAGAAATATGTGGCAGAAATATGCTTTTTTTCCTTACTGATCCCTTTGTGCTCCCAGCCCCACCTGCCTTTTAGTTGTCTGGGTTTAGGGAATAAAAAGTCTTGCAACATTACAAGCAGCTGAGAGGAGGGATATAGCAGACTATAGTGAAAAAGAATATGAGGCTATAAAGCAAATCAAACAAACAAAATAAAAAATTCCCATGTTTTGGTAAATCCTGCTGGTGCAAACAAATGCATATCACTTTCATATTTTTGAGTCTCACTTGCATTGTCAATGAAATGAGGATAACTTTACATGTCTGAGAAAGTTGCTGTTAACATCATATAAAGTAATGATGAAGAAAGTACACTTGGAGGATTGTGAGATGTTCTATAGTGATAAGGGTCTGCTATTATGAATAGTTTTACCATTTGATAATGAGAAAAATTACATCAAGCCACTTTTCTCTTTATCATATTCTGTCCCTACGCTGGAAATCTGTCTCTGTGTTTATTGAACACTTCAAACTTGTTTCTAACTCAGGACCTTTACACTTGCTCTTCTTTCTGCCTAGTATGACTCTTCACCTCCAATTTTTACTTGATTGGTCCTTTCTCATCAATTAGGTTTCAACCCAAAGATCACATTCCCAGAGAGGCCTAGTTCATCCAATCTTATGAGCTACACAAACCCTAGTCTCTCTCCTTATGACTTCAATCTATTGTATTTTCTTCATGGGACTTGTCATGATGAAATATTTTGTTTATCTGCTTTATTATTTATTATCAGTTATCCACCACTAGAATGTAAGTACCACAAAGATAGACTCTCTGTCTATCTTGTTCATTGCTATATCAGTATTATACACATAATGCCTGGCATATAGTGGATATATGTATAATGGAAGTTTGGCAAGTTATGTGCCCTTCACATTCAAGACGAAAGGAAGATAATGTGTTTGAAATTTTCCCAGACTTCATCCTATTTTTCCAATATTTATGTCCTTCTATACATCCTTCCAAAAGTGGATCCTATGGAGTAGCTTTGTTTCCAGGGACAAATCAGAGAAAAGACTGGGATGCTATTTCCAATTGCTATTATCATTGTTTCAGTTATTATTATAAGTATTATTATTAGACACCAGATGTCTCAAAGAAACCCCTTTTCATATCAGGTACACTTTTATGGGTTAAGGATAGATATGATTTCCTACATATTTGATTATTTTTATATCTTGTCTGCAGTTTGAAACATAAAAGTGAAAAATAGCTTAATTGTATATAATGATAGTGATGAACATCACAAGATATTTGAGTTAGAAGGTCCCTTAGAAGATTGAATCCAATCCCTTCATTGTAAAGATAAAAAAGAGACCCATAAAGGAGAAATGTTCACCCAGATTATACTGCAAGTTAGGGAGAAACAGGATTCAGAAGTTACTGTTCCAACTCCCAGCTGTGAAAAGACACAATTTGGGAGCTTCAGTCATTTCTACCAAAGAAATGAGTAGATTGATCATATATCTCTCAGGAACTTTCTGGCTTAAATATTCCAAAATTATATGGCTAAGAACAAACATTCATTTAGCCATGTATTTATTCAAATTGCATTTATTGAAGCACTACACTGTGTCAAAGAAGATTACACATTGACCACCAGCAAATCCTTCTCCATTTTCAGGGAGGGAGAAATAAGGTATGGAAAGTGAGATAGAGTCCATAGTTATGGTATGGCATACTTGAGAAACTGAAAGCAGAGAAAAGAGCACTGGGGTAGGCAGCAGTCATAAGATAGGAGTTCCAGGGCTGACCAAACCAACTTGCCTATTGTCCTTCCTTGTCTTGTTCTTAGTGTCTGCATTTGTGAAAAGATGGGCTTAAAATTTTCTGGTTTTTTGGGGTGCCTGGGTAGCTCAGTTGGTTAAAAGCTCTGCCTTTGGTTCAGGTCATGATCTCAAGGCCCTGGGATCTCTGCTCTTTGCTCAGCAAGGAGCCTGCTTCCCACACCCCCCCCCACCTGTCTCTCCACCTACTTGTGATCTCTCTCTCTGTCGAATAAGTAAATAAAATCTTGAAAAAATTTTTTTCTGTTTTTTGTTCATGTGATTTAAATCCCATAGGAGCTTAACCATAATTATAAATCAAAGAACACTATAATGTTAAATAACTGATAGAAGATTTGCTGAATTCCACTTTAGTAGAAGTGGGGAACTGAAAAAATAGAAAAAGAGAGAGAACAGGATAGGGAAGCAATAGAGGACCAAGTTCACTAGATCTGGTCAGAAACCTTCTGAGCCTTGGTTCCATTACATTAATACCAAGAGGGTTGGATTAGCTGCTCTCTGAACACTTTTTTCTAAACCTACTGTATCAACTTTCTCAGTATTCTATTATTGCTGTGACTATGACCACAACTATTTGTGAAAGTGCACAATATTAACCTGCAGGAAGAGGCAAGAGACTTAGGTGGGAATCAGATTTTTATCTTTAAGATTGTCATGTGGAGGGACACCTGTGTGGCTCAGTTGGTTAAGCAGGTGTCTTCAGCTCAAGTCATGATCCTAGGGTCCTGGGATGGAGTCCCACATCAGACTCTTTGCTCGGCAGGGAGACTGCTTCTCCCTCTACCTCTTTCTGCCACTTTGCCTGCTTGTACTCTCTTTCTCTCTCTGATAAATAAATAAATAAAATCTTTAAAAAAATAAAAGATTGTCATGTGGAAGAGAGATTGGCCTAATTATAGTAGACTCTAGGAAAGAATTGTTACCATTGGTGGGAGAGAGGCCAATTTCAGCTCTTTAGAAGACTGTGTTTGATAACATAAAGAGCTATTCTAAGTCCTAAAAGAGAATGGGATGGCTCTACAATTAAAGAGCTCCCCATTACTGAAAATATACAAGAAGATCAGAGAAAATCGCCAGAAACTATTGTTTCCAATATACTCCAATAATATTCCAATTAAAAGACATAGGGTGTCAGAATGGATTAAAAAAAAAAAAACCCTGATCTATTTGCTGCCTATAAGAAGAAACTGATTTTAGACCTAAAGACACTTGAAATTGAAAGTGAGAAGGTAGAGAAATATTTTTACACAAATGGGTGTTAAAAAAAAAAAGTTGGAGTAACAATACCTATATTGGAAAAAGTAGACTTAAAAACAAAGACTGTAACAAAACCAAAGAGGAACATTATACTGGGCACCTGAGTGGCTCAGTCAGTTAAGTGTCCAAGTCTTGATTTTAGCTCAGATTATGATCTTAGGGTTGTGAGATTGAGCTCCACATCAGGCTCTGCATCGGGTGTGGAGCCTGCTTCAGATTCTCTCTCTCCCTCTCTCTCTTCCCCTGCCCCTCCCCACTCTCTCTTAAAAAAGAGGGGGATATTATATCATAATGAAAAAGACAACCCAAGATGAAGTTCAAACAATCATAGATATATATGTACACATATGGGATCATCCAAATATAGAGAAGAGTAAAAACATAAAGGAACTAATTGATTATAATGCAACAATAATAGGGGACTTTAGCATGCCACTTACATCAATGGACAGGTCACATAAACAGAAAATAAAAAAAAAGAAACAATGACTTTGACTCACTAGAATTCTCCAGATTAAATCATTCTCCAGAATAAATCACATAATAGGTAGCAAATCAGGCCTCAACCAATTCAAAAAGATTGAAGTCATACCATGCACCTTTTCTGACCACAACACTATAAAACTAGAAATAAATCACAAGAAAAAAATCTAGGGAGACCACAAATGCAGGGAGAATAAACAAATGTTACTAAATAATAAGTAAGCCAACCAGGAAATCAAAGAAGAAATTTAAAAAATACATGGAAACAAATGAAAATGGAAACATGATTGTCCAAAACCTTTGGGATGAACAAAAGCAATCCTAAGAGGGAAGTATATAGCAATGAGGCCTGCCTCAAGAAGTAGAAAATATCTTAAATATAAAACCTTACCTTTTGGATTTTGAAATTCCAACATGGCAGAGATTGCAGTCCGTCTTCCATTTAAATAGTTGGAATGATTTCAAATCATAGGCACCTTCACTTAACCCTAGCTTCCATTCATCAGCAAACACATCGGATTGATGCTACACTAACTGATTAGGTTTTTGATTCACACGTTCAGGGTAAACAAATATGGGATGAAAGGGCCGACAATTCAAAGCAGTAACTTTTGATAGCTGAGAGGGAAAGTGGCTTTAATGAAAAGCAACCTTTGGAATTCCTGCTTGTAAGAAATCCAATTCAGCTTTTTGTGCTGCCAGCAAGATGTGATCAGTAGCATCAGTGTCTTTAGGTGCACCATGCCTTGATTGTGGATGATATATTTAGCTATACATTCCCTCAACCACTTCCCATCAAAATGACTAGGAAAAGGAACACCCAATGGAGGAAAAACCCAGAGATTGTGCCCTCTCCCTCAGAACTATTGGATTTGGATATAAATGGAATGTTGGAAAGGGAATTCAGGGTAAAATTATACAGGCAATGGATAGATTGGAGAAAAACATTAGTGACAACATAAAATCTCTAAGGGCAGAAGTGAGAGCTGACATGACAGAAGTAAAATAATGCTATCAATGAGATCCAATTTAATCTAAATACATTAACAGCCAGGTAACCAAGGCAGAAGATAGAATTAGTGATCCAGAGGATAAGATGATAAAGAAGAAATATCAGTAGGAGGGCTGAAACAACCTACTTAGAAGTCATGAAAAGAGAATTATGGGGAAAAAATGATGCCATGAAATGTTGCAGTGTCAGAATTATTGGAATCCCTGAGGGGTAGAGAAAGACAGAACAATAGCTGAAAAAATTCTGGATGAAAATTTCCCCAATCTAGGGAATGGAGCAAGTGTTCAAATCCTAAAGGCAGAGAGGACACACTCCAAGATCAATGAGTCTAGAAAGACATTCAGACACTTGATTGTGAGATTCACTAATTATAATTTTAGACAAGAGTTCCTGAGGGCAGCTAGGGGGAACAGATTCCTTAAGTACAGAGGAAGGCATATCAGAGTAACGTCAGACTTGTCCAGAGACACCTGGCAAGCCAGAAAGGGCTGGCAAGACATATTCAGGGCACTAAATGAGAAGAACATGCAACCAAGAATACTTTATCCAGCAAGGCTAACATTCAAAATGGATGAAGAGGTAAAGAGTTTTCAAGACGTGCAAGGTTTAAAAGAGTATATAACTATCACGCCAGCACTACACGAAATCCTATGGAGGGGGGGGTTCGATAAAAGAAGAAAGAACCCAAGAGAGACACAGAACAAAAACTTACAGAGACAATCTATAGAAACAAGGACTTCACAGGGAACATCATGTCCATAAAAACGTATCTTTCAACAATCACTCTCAATGTGAATGGCCTAAATGCTCCCATAAAATGGTACAGGGTCACAAACTGGATAAAAACACAGGACCTGTCCATATACCATTTACAAGAGACACATTTGAAACCTAAATATACATCCGGACTGAAAGTGAAGAGATGGAGAACCATTTTTCATGCCAACGGCCCTCAAAAGAAAGCTGGGGTAGCAATTCTCATATCAGATAAATTAGATTTTAAGCTAAAGACTGTAGTCAGAGATACAGAAGGACACTACATCATTCTCAAAGGGTCTATACTCCAAGAAGATATAAGAATTGTAAATATTTATGCCCCCAATATGGTAGCCGTCAACTACATAAGCCAACTGTTAATCAAAATAAAGAGTCATATTGATATGAATATATTAATTGTCGGAGATCTTCACACACCCCTTTCAATAACAGACAGATAAATCAAGCAGAAAATCAAAAAAGAAACAAGAGCTTTGACACATTGGACCAGATGGACCTCAGAGATACATACAGAGCATTCCATCCTAAAACAACAGAATACTCATTCTTCTCCAGTATACATGGAACTTTCTCCAGAATAGACCACATACTGGGTCACATTCAGGACTCAAAAGAATCTGAAAGATTGAGATGATTCCTTGCATATTCTCAGACCACAATATTTTGAAACTCGAACTCAACCAGAAGAAAATGTTCGGAAGGAATTCAAACACTTGGTTCTAAAGTCCAACCTGCTCAAGAATGTTTGGATCAACCAGGAAATCAAAAAAGAACTTAAACAACTCATGGAAACCAATGAGAATGAAGACACATGGGTCCCAACCCTATGAAATATAGCAAAGGTGGTCCTAAGGGGGAAATACATAGCCATTCAAGCCTCACTCAAAAAAATTTAAAAAATCTCGAATACACCAGCTCTCTTTACACCTTAAAGAACTGGAAAATCAACAACAAATTAAACCAACTCCATGCACGAAAAGGGAAATTATCAATAATAGAGCAGAGACCAACAAGTTAGAAATTAGAGATACAGCAGAACCCATTAACGGAAATCAAGAGTTGGTTTTTAGAAGAATCAATAAGATCAATAAACCACTGGCCAAACTAATCCAAAACAAAAGAGAGAACCCAAATTAACAAAATTATGAATGAAAAGGGAGAGATCACAATGAAGACAAGGGAAATAGAAACAATCATCAGAAACTATTATCAACAGCTATATGCTAATGAGTTAAGCAACCTAGAAGTAATGAATGCATTCCTGGAAATCTATAAACTTCCAAGACTGAAACAGGAAGACATTGACAACCTGAATAGACAAATATCTAATAGCGAGTTTGAAGCAGTGATCAAAAACCTCCCAAAAAACAAGAACTCAGGATATGACAGATTCCCTGGGGAATTCTACCAAACATTTGAGGAGGAAAAAATACCAATTCTTCTGAATCTTTTTCAAAAATAGAAACAAAAAGAAATCTTCCAGACAATTTCTATGAGGCCAGCATTATCCTGATCCCAAACCCGGCAAAGACCCCGTCTAAAAGGATAATTTCAGTCCACCATCCCTGATGAATATGGATGCCAAGATTCTCAACAATATCCTAGCTAATAGGATCCAACAGCACATTAAAAAGGTTATCCATCATGACCAAGGGAGATTTATCCCTGGGACTCAAGTGTGGTTCAACATTCACAGATTAATCAATGTGATAGAACAAATCAAGTGAAGAGAGAAGAACCACATGGTCCTCTCAATAGATGCAGAAAAAGCATTGGGCAAATTTCAGCATCTGTTCCCGATTAAAACTTTTCAAAGTATAAGGATAAAAGGAACATTTCTCAACTTCATAAAACATATCTATGAAAAGCCCACAGCTAATATCATTCTCAATGAGGAAAAGCTGACAGCCTTCCCTAGAAATCAGGAACACGGCAAGGATGCCCACTATCAACACTTGTTCAACATAGTATTAGAAGTCCTTGCAACAGCAATCAGTCAACAGAAAGAATTAAAATTTATTCAAATTGGCAAAGAAGTCAAATTCTCTCTCTTCACAGATGATATGATAATTTATGTGGAAACCCAAAAGACTCCACTGACAAATTACTAGAACTCATACGGCAATTCAGTAATGTGCCAGGATACAAAATCAATGAACAGAAATCAGTTGCTTTCCTATACACTAACAATGAAAATATGGAAAGGTAAATTAGAGAATCAATTCCATTTACTATAGCACCAAGAACCATAAGATCCTTGAGAATAAAACTAACCAAAGAAGTAAACGAGCTGTACTCGAGGAACTACAGAACACTCAAGAAAGAAATTGAAGACACAAAAAGGTGGAAAAGCATTCCATGATAATGGATTGGAAGAATAAACACTGTTAACATGTCTATACTGCTCAGAGCAATCTGTACTTTCAATGACATCCTGATTAAATTCCATCAGAATTTTTCAAAGTGCTGGAACAAACAATCCTAAAATTTGAAGGGAACCTTAAAACACCCCGAATTGCTAAGGAAATGTTGAAAAAGAAAAACAAAGCTGGGGGCATCACATTGCCTGATTTCAAGCTTTACTACAAAGCTATGATCACCAAGACAGCTTGGTCCTGGCACAAAAATAGGCACATTGAACAGTGGAACAGAGTAGAGAGCCCAGATATGGACCCACAGTTCTATTGTCAAATAATCTTCAACAAAGTCAGAAAAAATACCCAGTGTAAAAAGGCAGTCTCTTCAAATAATGGTGCTGGAAAAATTGGACAGGTATATGTAGAAGAATGAAACTTGACCATTCTCTTACACCATACACAAAGATAAACTCAAGATGGATAAAAAAAAAAAACCTCAACATGAGAATGGAATCTATCAAAATCCTGTAGGAGAACATAGGCAGTAACCTCTTTGACATAGACCACACCAACTTCTTTCAAGACATGTCTCCATAGGTAAAATAAACAAAATCAAAAATGAACTTTTGGCACTTCATCAATATAAAAAGCTTCTGTGCAGCAAAGGAAATAGTAAAAAAAAAAAAACAAAAAACAGGCAACCCACTGAATAGGAGAAGATATTCTCAAATGACACTACAGACAAAGGGCTGATATTCAAGATCTATAAAGAACTCTCAAGCTCAACACTCAAAAAACAGATAATCTTCTCAAAAAATGGATATAAGACATGAGCAGACACTGCTCCAAAAAGACATACAAATGGCTAACAGACACATGAAAAAATGTTCATCATCATTAGGCATCAGGGAGCTTCAAATCAAAACCACACTGAGATACCACCTTCCACTAGTTAGAATGGCTAAAATCAACAAGACCGTATACAACAAATGTTGGAGAGAATGTGGGAATGCAAGTTGGTACAGCCAATTTGGAAAACAGTGTGGAGATTCCTCAAGAAATTAAAAATACAGCTACCTTATGACCCTGGAATTGCACTATTGGGTATTTAGCCCAAAGATACAGATGTAGTGAAAAGGAGGGCCACATGAACCCCAATATTCATAGTAGCAATGGCCACAATTGCCAGACTGTGAAAGATGCCAAGATACCCATCAACAGATGAATGGAAAAAGAAGATATGGTCCACATATACAATGGAATATTATGCCTCCATCAGAAAGGATGAATACCCAACTTTTGTATCAACATGGACAGGGCTGGAAGAGATTATGCTGCGTGAAATAAGTCAAGCAGAGAGATTCAATTATCATATGGTCTCATTTACATGTGGAGCGTAAGGAAAAACATGGAAGACATTTGGAGATATAAAGCAATGGGGAATTGGAGGAAATCAGAGGAAGAGAAGAAACATGAGACTGTGCACTCTAGCAACAAACTAAGGGTTTGGGAGATAATGGGGGTGGGAGTTGGGTTACCCGGGTGGTGGGTATTGAAGAGCTCATGTATTGCATGGATCACTGGGTGTGTTGCATGAACAGTGAATCTTGGATCACTTAAAAAATTAAATTAAATTAAAAAAATAAAACCCTAACCTTATACCTAAAGAAGCAAGTAAAAGGAAAACTAATGAAACCCAAAACAGCATAAAGAAGGAAACAATAGTGATTAGAGCAGAAATAAATTATATTGAACCCTTAAAAAACCCTATAGAACAGATCAATGAAAGCAGATCTGGTTCTTTGAAAAAAAATAATAAAATTGATAAACCTTTAATAGACTTATCAAAGGACCTAAGTAAATATAATCATATATGAAAGAAGAGAAAGAACAACCAATATCAGAGAAATGCAAAGTACTCTAAAAGAATACTATGAAAAACTATATGCCAACAAATTGGACAATCCAGAGGAAAAAGATAAATTCCTACAAACATAAATTACCAAAATTGAAACAGGAAGAAATAGAAAATTTGAACAGATCTATAACCAGAAAGAAATTGAATCAGTAATCAAAAATCTCCCAACAAATGAGAGTGAAGGACCAGACAGCTTCATAGGTGAATTCTCCCAAACATTTATTTTTTTTAAAGATTTTTATTTATTTATTTGACAGAGAGAGCAAGAACACAAGTAGGCAGAGAGAAAGGGGGAAACAGGCTCCCTGCCAAGCAAAGAAACCAATGCAGGGGCTCGATCCCAGGACCCTGAGATCATGACCTGACCAAAGGCGGAGGCCCCAACCCACTGAGCCACCCAGGCACCCCTCTCCCAAAAATTTAAAGAAGAGTGAACACCTAATCATTTCAAACTATTCCAAAAACTATAAAATGGTGAAAAGTTTTCAAATGCATTCTATAAAGCCAGGAGTAGCTTGATGCCCAAACCAGACTAGGATACCACTAAAAAAAAAAAAAAAAAAAAAATCAAGGGCGCCTGGGTGGCTCAGTTGGTTAAGCAACTGCTGTCGGCTCAGGTCATGATCCCAGAGTCCTGGAATTGAGTCCCACATCAGGCTCCCAGCTCCACAGGGGGTCTGCTTCTCCCTCTGACCTTCTCCCCTCTCATGCTCTCTCTCACTGTCCTATCTCAAATAAATAAATAAAATCTTTAAAAAAAAGTCAAAAGAAGGGAGCAAGATGGCAGAGAAGTAGGAGATCCTGTTGCAACCTGTCCCCTAAAGTGAGCTGGAAATCTACCAGAACATGCTGAACACCCATGAAATCACCCTGAGGAGCAAGATTTTTTACTTCTGGATCTCTACGGGAGCATAAGACAGCAGTGAATAGGTAAAGCAAAGTAGGAACACTTGAAACCAATATCAGAGGATAAACAGAAGGGGGAAGGAGCCACCAGAAACGATTCAAGGACAGTAATACCCCCAAAGTAAAGTGCCTGGTGGTAGGGCACAGCATTAACCTAGAGTCTGGTTAAAAAAACTTAAAAAGAGCAAATGTTTCTGAGGAGCAACTAGTGGAAGGGGGTGGTCATGGGTACGGGCCTGTGCCCACATTCCCGGGAAGGACACCACTTGCCTCAAAGGGAGACTGGTGGGAGGGGGTCCAGTCCCTGGTTCACAAACCTGCAGTTTTCTGCTCCTTGCACCATTTTGTGGGTGGGGAGTGTTTCTGCAAGCACCTCAGAGAGTCTGGTGAAGGGTCCAGGAGCCTGCAGCTTTTCTCTGTATACAGCACTCTTTGTACTGTGCACCCCTTACCGTAAGATATTTGTGGCATGTGACAGGGTCTGGGTGTTCCCAGCTAGCCCCAGAGAGAATGCAGGCAGATGGCCTAAATCGGACAGGAATCTGAGCACAACCTGCACTGGCAGGAGCCCAGATAGCACTCTGGGAGCTACTGAATATTGACTGAGGGTGCGCACCACCTCTGACAGGCTGTGCTTTGAGCAGAATTTTGCAGAGGGGAGTGTGTGTTCTGGGCCACCCAGAGGGGAGCAGACCAAGGCTTCTCTGTAACCCAGAGGTCAGGGTACTGGCAGATTCCTTGCTTGGACTCTCCAAAAAGGTGAAAAAGCTACAAAATGCCAAAAACCTTCAGAGTGAAAGACTGAGAGACCAGGTTCCACCGCTCTAAAGGGAGAGAATGGGGGGCAGGGTGACCCAACCCAAGCAAGATTGACTGGAAAACAATGTGGCAGGCCCCTCCCCCAGAAGACAAGTCAAAAATTAAAAGGACAATAACCACAGGGCCCCCTTAAAATTTTAAATCCCCAACGTCAGGGGAAATCAATATATTAAGATCCTAATAATAAATTCAAACCTGTATATTTCATAGATACAAGTTTTTTTCTTTCTTATTTCTTTCTATTGTTTTTTTATTTACTTGTTTTCACATTTCTTGGTTTATTTAATTTAATTAAAATTACTTAACATTACGTCTAGAGGCTTAATACAACTATAAACCCAGGAACACCTGAAATAACCTTCCTCGCCTACAAGGAGTTATGACCACCTTCTCACTTTATTCTTCTGTCAGTGTTTCTATGTATTTTATTTTGTTCTGGTATTATATAAATCTTATCACTGGGGTTCATTCCAACTAGGTTCTTTTATTTATTGTCATTTACTTTTGTTGGTCTATCTGTTTGTTCGTGTTTGTTTACTTATCTTATAAATCTTATTTTTGGGGTCCATTCTGGCTGGGATTTCTTCTTTTTCTCTTCTCTCTATCTTTATTAATCCTTATTCTTTCTTTTTCGTGATGAATCTCAATTGCTCCAAAACCTTCCAGTGTGCACCCATCCTGGATCATAGGTGATATATCGAGCTATACATCCTCTCACCCACTTCTCATCAAAATGACTAGGAGGAGGAACACCCAACAGAAGAAAAACCCAGAGACTGCACACTCTCCCTCAGAACAATTGGATATGTACATAAACAGTATGTCAGAAAGGGAATTCAGGGTGACAATTATTCAGGGAAAGGCTAGGATGGAAAAAAAAATAATGACAACATAGAATCTCTAAGGGCAGAAATGAGAACCAGTATAGCAGAGGTAAAAAACACTCTCAGTGAGATCCAATCCAATCTAAATAGTCTAAAGGCTAGAGTTATGGAGACAGAGGATAGAATCTAGACCTAAATCTAGAGAATAAAATGGTTGAGAAGAATGGTCAGGAGGAGAGCTGGAGCAAACTGCTCAGGAATCATGAGAACAGACTTAGGGAAATAAATTACACCATGAGAAAGGCTCCAACATCAGAATTATTGGAATCCCAGAGTGAGCAGAGGAAGCAGAGATTAGAAGATATAGCTGACCAAATTCTGAATGAAAATTTTCCCAATCTGGGTAATGGAACAAGTGTTCATGTTCTAGAGGCAGAAAGGACACCCACCGAGACTAATGAGTCTAGAAAGATACACAGACACGTAATTTTAAAATTTGCAAATTATAATTTTAGAAAAGAGGTCCTGAGGGTAGCTAGGGGGAAGAGATTCCTTACATATGGAGGAAGACCCATCAGAATAATGTCAGAACTGTCTACAGAAACCTGGCAAGCCAGAAAGGGTTGGCATGATATATTCAGGGCACTAAATGAGAAGAACATGCAGCCAAAAATACTGTATCCAGCAAGGCTGACATTCAAAATTGATGGAGCAATAAAGAGCTTCCAAGACCACCATACCCTCCCTGAAATAAATATTAAAAGTGTTGTATAAAGGTAGAAAGAACCCATGAGTGACTTAGAACAGAAATTTACTATCTATAGAAACAAGAACTTCACAGGAAACTATGTCAGTAAACACTTATCTTTCAATAATCAGTCTCAACCTGAATGGCCTAAATGCTCCTCTAAAACAGCACAAGGTTGCGGAATGGATAAAAAGACAGGACCTGGCCATATGCTATCTAAAAGAGACACATTTGGAACCAAAGGTACATCCAGCCTGCAAGTGAAAGGATGGAAAACCATCTTCCATGCCAAAGGCCTCAAAAGAAAGCTGGGATAGCAAGTATCATATCAGATAAATTTGATTTTAAGTTAAAGACTGTAGTCAGAGATATGGAAGGACACTACATCATTCTTAAAGGGTCTATCCTCCAAGAAGATTTAACAATTGTAAACATATATGCCCCCAATATAGGAGCAGTCAACTACATAAGCCAACTGTTAATCAAAATAAAGAGTCATATTGACATGAATACATTAATAGTAAGACATCTTAACATGCCACTCTTCATAATAGACAAATCATCCAACTAGAAAATCAATAAAGAAATAAGAGCTTTGAATGACACATTGAACCACATGGACCTCATAGATATATACAGAACATTCCACCTTAAAACAACACAATACTCATTCTTCTCCAGTGCACATGTAATTATCTCCAGAATAGCCCACACACTGGGTTACAAATCAGGACTCAACAGATACCAAAAGATAGAGATGATTCCCTGCATTTTCTCAGACCACAATGCCCTAAAACTGGAACTCAACCACAATAAAAAGTTTGGAAGGTATTCAAACACTTGGAGGCTAAAAACCAACATGCTAAGAATGCTGGGATCAACGAGGAAATCAAAGTTGAGCTTAAAAAATTCATTGAGACCAATGAGAATGAAGACACATCGATCCAAAACCTATGGGACACAGCAAAAGCAGTACTAAGGGAGAAATACATAGCCATTCAAGCCTCACTCAAAAAAAATTGAAAAATCTCAAATACACCAGCTCTCTTTACACGTTAAAGAGCTGGAAAATCAACAACAAATCAAGCCAACCCCATGCACAAGAAGGGAAATAATCAAGATAAGAGCAGAGATCAACGAGTTAGAAACTAACAAAATGGTAGAATGTGTCAATGAATCCAGAAGTTGATTTTTTGAAAGAATCAATAAGATCAATAATCCACTGGCCAAACTAATCCAGAAGAAATGAGAGAGGACCCAAATTAACAAAATTATGAATGAAACAGGAGAGATCATGACTAATCCAAAAGAAATAGAAACAATCTTCAAAAATTATTATCAACAGCTATATGCCAACAAGTTAAAAAACCTAGAATAAATGGATGCATTCCTGGAAACCCATATTATTCCTAGACTGAAAGAGGAAGAAATTGACAATCTGAATAGACCAATATCTAGTAATGTGATTGAAGCAGTGATAAAAAACCTCCCAAAAAACAAGAGTCCATTGCCTGGCAGATTCCCTGGGGAATTCTACCAAACATTCAAGGAAGAAATAATACTTATTCTCCAGAAACTGTTTCAAAAAATAGAAACAGAAAGAAAACTTCCAGACTCTTTCTATGAAGCCAGCCTTACCCTGATCCCCAAAACAGGAAAAGACCCCATCAAAAAGGAGAATTTCAGACCAATATCCCTGGTGAATATGGATGCCAAGATTCTCAACAAGCTCCTAACTAATAGGATCCAACAGCACAATAAAAAGATTATTCATCATTACCACATGGAATTTATCCCTGGGATGCAAGGGTGGATCAACATGCTTAAATCAATCCATGTGATAGAACAACTCAATAAGAGAAGAGAGAACAACCACATGGTGCTCTCAAATGATGCAGCAAAATCATTTGACAAAATACAGAATCTGTTCGTGATTAAAACTTTTCAAAGTATAGGGATAGAAGGAACATTCCTGAACTTCATAAAGTCTATCTACGAAAAGCCCATAGCATATATCATTCTCAATGGGGAAAAGCTGACAGCCTTCCCTTTGAGTTCAGGAACATGACATGGATGCCCACTCTCACCACTCTTGTTCAAAATAGTACTAGACGTCCTAGCGACCCCGATCAGACAAGAAAAAGAAATAAAATGTATTCAAATTGGCAATGAAGAAGTCAAACTCTCTCTCTTCCCAAATGACATGATACTTTATATGGAAAACTCATAGTACTCCGCCCCCAAACTACTAGAACTCATACAGCAATTCAGTAATGTGGCAGAATACAAAATCAATCCAGAAAAATCAGTTGCTTTCCTCTACCCTAAAAATGAAAATATGGAAAGGAAATGAGAGATTTGATTCTATTTTCTATAGTACCGAGAACCATGGAATACCTGGGAATAAACCTAACCAAAGAGGTAAAGGATCTCTCTCAAGAGACTACAGAATGCTCATGAAAGAAATTGAAAAAGACACAAATAGGTGGAAAAGCATTCCATGCTCATGGATCAGAAGAATAAACATTGTTAAAATTTCTATATTTCCCAGAGCAATCTATATTTTCAATGCCATCCTGATCAAAATTCCACTAGCATTTTTCAAAGGGCTGGAAAAAAAATCCTAAAATTTTTATGGAACCAGAAAAGACTCCAAATTACTAAGGAAATGTTGAAAAAGAAAAAGAAAGCTGGGGGAATCACATTGCCCCATTTCAAGCTTTACTACAAGGCTGTGATCAACAAGACAGCTTCATACTGGCACAAGAGACACATGGACTAATTGAACAGAATAGAGAGCCCAGATATGTACCCAAAACTCTATGGTCAAATAATCTTTGACAAAACAGGCAAAAATGTCCAGTGGAAAAAAGACATTTTCCTCAATACGTGGTGCTGGGAAATTTGGACAGCCATATGTAGAATAATGAAACTTGACCATTCTCTTACACCATACATGAAGATAAGCTTGAAATGGATAAAAAACCTCAATATGAGGCAGGAATCTATCAAAACCCTAGAGAAGAACATAGGCAGTATCTTCTTCAAAGTCAGCCACATCACTTCTTTCAGGACATGTCTCCAAAGGCAAAGGAAACAAAAGTGAAAATGAACTTTTGGGACTTCATCAAGATAAAAAGTTTCTGCACGGAGAAGGAAACAGTCAACAAACAAACATGAAACCCACAGAATGGGAGATGCTATTCACAAATCGCACTACAGATAAAGGTCTGATATCTAAGACATATAAAGAGCTCCTCAAACTCAACACTCACAAAACAGATAATTCCATCAAAAAATGGGCAGAAGATATGAACAGACACTTCTCCAAAGAAGACATACAAATGGCTAACAGACACATGGAAAAATGTTCGTCATCTTTAGTCATCAGGGAGATTCAAATCAAAATCTCAATTAGATACCACCTTATACCACTTAGAATGGCCAAAATCAACAAGACAGTAAACAACAAATGTTGGAGAGGATGTGGAGAAAGGGGAACCCTCTTCCACTGTTGGTGGGAATACAAGTTGGTGCAGCCACTTTGGAAAATAGGATGGAGATTCCTCAAGAAATTAAAAGTAGAGCTACCCTACGACCCTGCCATTGCACCATTGCGTATTTACCCAAAGAAACAGATCTAGTACGAGAAGGGCCACATGTACCCCAATGTTCATAGCAGCAATGGCCACAGTCTCCAAACTATGGAAAGAACCAAGATGCCCTTCCACAGATGAATGGATGAAGAAGATATGGTCCACATATACTATGGAATATTATGTCTCCATCAGAAAGGAGGAAGACCCAACTTTTGTTTGAACACGGATAGGACTGGAAGAGATTATGTGGAGTGAAATAAGTCTAGCAGAGAAAGTCAATTTTCTTATGGTCTCAATTATGTGTAGAGCTTAAGGAAAAACAATGAGGGCATTTTGGGAAGGAAAGGAAGCATGAATGGAGGGAAATTGGAAGGGCAATGAAGCATAATAGACTTTTTTCTGATCAACTAAATGAGGGTTTTTCGCAGATGGGGTGGAAGTTTGGGTGAGACTTCTGGTGGGTATTGAGGAGGGACGTATTGCATGGAGCACTGCTAGTGGTGCATGAACATTTAATCTTGTAGCACTATAAAAATAAAATAAACATATATGGGGAACAAAAAATCACAGGCCAATAGAGGCCTGAAAGGAAAGTATATAGCAATACTTGCCTTCCTCAAGAAACAAGAAAGATCTGAAATACATAACCTAACCCTGCACCTAAAGGAGCTGGAGAAAGAACAGTAAAAAAAGCCTAAACCCAGCAGAAGAGAAATAATAAAGATCAGAGCAGAAATCAATGAAATAGGAACCAAAAAAACAGTAGAAAAATCAATGAAACTGGTAGCTGTTTTCTTTTAAATAATTAATAAAATTGATAAACTCCTGGCCAGACTTATCAAAAAGAAAAGAGAAAGAACCCAAATTAATAAAATCATGAATTAAAGAGGAGAAATCACAACCAACACCAAAGAAATAGAAACAATGATTGGAGCATATTGCAAGCATCTCTATGCCAGCAAATTAGACAATCTGGAGGAAATGGATGCATTCCTAGAGACACACAAGCTACCAAAACTGAACCAGGATGAAATTGAAAACGTGAACAGACCCATAATCAGTAAGGAGATTGAAGTAATCATCAACAATCTCCCAAAAAACAAGAGCCTAGAGCCAGATGGCTTCCCAGGGGAATTCTACCAAACATTTAAAGAAGAATTAATACCTATTTTCCTGAAATTGTTCCAAAAAAATAGAAATGGTAGGGGAACTTCCCAACTGATTTTATGAGTCCAGCATTACCTTGATCCCAAAACCAGACAAAGACCCATCAAGCAGGAGAATTACAGACCAATATCCTTGATGAACACGGATGCAAAAATTCTCACCAAAATACTAGTCAATAGGATCCAACAGTGCAATAAAAGGATTATTCACCACGACCAAGTGGGATTTATTCCTGGGCTGCAAGGTTAGTTCAACATCTGCAAATCAATCAATGTGATACAATACATTAATAAAAGAAAGAAGAAGAACCATATGATACTCTCAATTGGTGCTGAAAAAGCATTTGACAAAGTACAACATCCTTTCTTGATCAAACTCTTCACAGTTTGACAGTATGATACCCTCATAGGCATAGAGGGTATATTTTCAATATCATCAAGGGCATCTATGAAAATCCCACATCTCATTCTCAATGGATGAGATCAGGAACACAGCAGGGATGCCCACTATCCTCACTGCTATTCAACATAGTACTAGAAGTCCTAGACTCAGCAATCAGACAACAAAAAGAAATAAAAGGCATCCAAATTGGCAAAGAAGAAATCAAACTCTCACTCTTTGCAGATGATAGGATACTTTATGTGGAAAACCCAAAAGATTCCACTCCAAAACTTCCAGAACTCATACAGAAATTCAGTAATGTGTCAGGATACAAAATTAATGCACAGAAATCAGTTGTATTTCTATACACGAACAGCAAGTCAGAAGAAAGAGAAATTAAGGAGTCAATTCCATTTACAATGGCACCCAAAACCATAAGAAACCGAGGAAAAAATCTAACCAAAGATGAACAGAATCTGTACTCAGAAAACTACAAAGTGGGGCACCTGGGTGGCGCAGTTGGATGAGCGACTGCCTTCGGCTCAGGTCATGATCCCGGGGTCCTGGGATCGAGTCCCGCATTGGGCTCCCGGCTCCGTGGGGAGTCCGCTTCTCACTCTGGCCTTCTCCCTTCTCATCCTCTCTCTCACTCTCTCTTTCCTAATAAATAAATAAAATAAAATCTTTAAAAAAAAAAAAGAAAACTACAAAGTGCTCATGAAAGAAATTGAGAAAGACAAAAAGAAATGGAAAAACATTCCATGCTCATGGATTGAAAGAACAAATATTGTGAAAATGTCTATGCTACCTAAAGCAATCTACACATTTAATGCAATCCCTATCAAAATACCGTCAATTTATTTCAATGAAATGGAACAAATAATCCTAAAATTTATATGGAACCAGAAAAGACTGTGGATAGCCAGAGGAATGTTGGATAGCCAGAGGAATGTTGAAAAAGAAAACCAAAGTTTCCGGCATCACAATTCCAGACTTAAAGCTCTGTTACAGAGCTGTAATCATCAGGACAGTGTGGTACTGGCACAAAAACAGACACATAGATCAATGAAACAGAACAGAGAGCCCAGAAATGGACCCCCAACTCTCTGGTCAACTAATCTTCGACAAGGCAAGAAAGAATATCCAATGGAAAAAAGACAGTCTCTTCAACAAATGGTGTGGGTAAACTGGACAGCCACATGCAGAAGAATGAAACTGGACCATTTCCTTACACCACACACAAAAATAGACCCAAAATGGATCAAAGACCTCAATGAGAGAGACAGGACTCCATCAAAATCCTGGAGGAGAACACAGACAGCAAACTCTTCGACCTCAGCTGCAGCAACTTCTTCCTAGAAACATCTCCAAACACAAGGGAAGCAAGGGCAAAAATGAACTATTTTGACTTCATCAAAATCAAAAGCTCTCTGCACTACAAAGGAAACAGTCAACAAAACCAAAAGACAACTGACAGAATGGGAGAAGATATTCACAAATGACATATCAGTTAAAGGGCTAGTATCCAAAATCTATAATGAACTTCTCAAACTCAACACCCTAAGACAAATAATCTGAACAAGAAATGGGCACAAGATATGAAGAGACATTTCTCCAAAGAGGACATCCAAATGGCCAACAGACACATAAAAAATGTTCAACATCACTTGGCATCAGAGAAATACAAATTAAAATAACAGTGAGATACCACCTCACACTAGTCAGAATGCCTAAAATTAGGAAGTCAGGAAACGACAGACGTTGGCAAGGATGTGGAGAAAGGGGATACCTCCTACAGTCTTGGTTGGAATGCAAGCTGGTACAGCCATTCTGGAAAACAGTATGGAGGTTCCTCAAAAAGTTGAAAGTAGAGCTACCCTATGACCCAGCAATCGCACTACTGGGTATTTACCCTAAAGATACAAATATAGTGATCCGAAGGGTCACATGCACCCGAATGTTTATAGCAGCAATGTCCACAATAGCCAAACTATGGAAAGAACCTAGATGTCCATCAGCAGATGAATGGATAAAGAAGAAGTGGTATATACATACAGTGGAATACTATGCAGCCATCAAAAGAAAGAAGTCTTGCCATTTGCAACTAAGTGGATGGAACTACAGGATATCAAGCTAAGTGAAATATGTCAGTCAGAGAAAGACAGTTATCACATGATCTCTCTGATATGAAGAATTTCAGAGGCAGGGCGAGGGGTCATCGGGGTTGGGGGAGGGAAATGAAACAAGATGGGATCAGGAAGGAGACAAACCATAAGAGACTCCTAAACTCATGAAACAAACTGTGTGTGGCTGGACAGTAAGGGGGTTAAGGATAGGTTGGGTTATGGACATTGGGGAGGGTATGTGCTGTGGTAAGTGCTGTGAAATATGGAAGCCTGATGATTCACAGACATGTACCCTTAGGTAAATAATACATTATATGTTAATTTTAAAAAAAGAACCCTATGATCCTCTCAATAGGTGAAGAAAAAGCATTTGAAAAATTACAGCATCGTTTCTTGAAAAAAAAAAATTCTTCACAGTGTAGGGATAGAGGGTACATACCTCAATATCATAAAAGACATCTATGAAAAACCACAACAAATATTTTTCTGAATGGGGAAAAACTGAAACATTTCCCCTAAGGTCAGGAGTATGGCAGGGATGTCCACTATCACCACTGCTATTTAACACATTATTAGAAGTCCTAGCCTCAGCAATCAGACAAGGGGCTGTGGACTCTGAGCAACAAACTGAGGGGTTTGGAGGGGTGGAGGTGGGGAGTTGGGCAAGCCTGGTGGTGGGTATTGAGGAGGGCACGTATTACATGGAGCACTGGGTGTGGTGCATGATCTTGTAAAAATAAAATAAACATATCTGGGGACAAAAAAGAAATGAAAGGCATCTGAATCAGCAAAGAAGTCAACCTCTCACTCTTCGCAGATGATATGATACTTTATGTGGAAAACCCCAAAGACTCCACTACAAAACTGCTAGAACTAATACTAGAATTCAGTAAAGTGTCAGTATATAAAATCAATGCACAAAAATGAGTTGCATTTCTATACACCACCAACAAGACAGAAGAAAGAGAAATTAAGATGTAGATCCCATTTACAATTGTACCCCAAACTATAAGATTCCTAGGAATAAATCTAACTAGTACTTATGAAAGAAATTGAGGAAGACACAAAGAAATGCAAAAATGTTCCATTCTTATGGACTGGAAGAACAAATGTGAAAATGTCTATGCTACCTATAGCAATCTACCCATTTCATAGAATCCTATGAAAATATCATCAACTTTTTTCAAAGAAATGGAACAAATAATACTAAAATTTATTTGGAAACAGAAAAGATTCCAAATAGTCAGAGGAATGGTGAAAAAGAAAAGCAAAGCTGGCAGCATCAAAATTCCAGACTTTAAGTTCTATTACAAAGCTGTAATCATCAGGACAGTATAGTACTGGCACAAAAACAGCACCTAGATCAATGGAACATAGAGCCCCGAAATAGACTCTCAACTCTATGATCAACTAATCTTCAACAAAGCAAGAAAGAATATCAATGAAAAAAAGACAGTCTCTTCAACAAATGGTGTTGGGAAAATTGGACAGCCACATGCAGAAGAATGAAACTCGACAATTTTCTTACACCACACACAAAAATTGACTCAAAATGTATTAAAGACCTCAGTGTGAGACAGGAATCCATCAAAATCCTTGAGGAAAACACATGCAGCAACCTCTTTGACCTCTGTTGCAGCAATTTCTTCCTAGAAACATTGCCAAAGACAAGGGAAGCAAGTGTAAAAATGAACTATTGTACCTTCATCAAAATAAAAAGCTTTTGCACCACAAAGGAAACTGTCAACAAAACCAAAAGGCAACCAAGAGAATGGGAGAAGATATTTGCAAATGACATATCATATGAAGGGATAGTATCCAAAATCTATAAGGAATTTATCAAACTCAATACCCAAAGAACAAATAATCCATTCAAGAAATGGGCAGAAGACATGAACAGACATTTCTGCAAAGACATCCAAATGGCTAACAGACACATAAAAAAGTGCTCAACATCACTCAGCATTGGGGAAATACAAATCACAACCACAGTGTGATACCACCTCTCACTAATCAGAATGGCCAAAATTAACCAGTCAGGAAATGACAGGTGTTGGTGAGGATGCAGATAAAAGGGAACCCTCCTACACTATTGGTGGGAATCCAATCTGGTGAAGCCACTCTGAAAAACAATATAAGGTTTCCTCAAAAATTTGAAAATAGAGCTTCCCTATGACCCAGCAATTTCACTACTGGGTATTTACCCCAAAGACACAAATGTAGTAATCCAAAAGGATATGTGCTCCCCAATGTTTATAGCAGCAATGTCCACAATAGCCAAACTGTGGAAATAGTACAGATGTCCATCAACAGATTAATGGATAAAGATGTGGTATATATTATATAATGGAATATTATGCAGCTATCAAAAAACCTGAAATCTTGACATTTGCAATTGTGTGGATGGAACTAGAGGGTGTTATGCTAAGTGAAATAAGTCAATCAAAGAAAGAAAATTATCATATGATCTCACTTGAGAAACAGGACAGAGGATCATAGGGAAAGGGAGGGGAAAGTGAAACAAGACAAAAGCAGAGAGGGAGACAAACCGTAAGAGTCTCTTAATGTCAGGAAACAAACTGAGGGTTGCTGGAAGGGAGAGGGTGGGAGAGGCGGAGTGGCTAGGTGATGGACATTGGTGAGGGTATGTGCTATGGTGAGTGTTGTGAATTGTGTACAAGTCACAGACTTGTACTCCTGGAACAAATAATATATTATATGTTAATAAAAATAAAGGAAGAAAGAAAATGAATTATTTACAGTAGTTATGACTGAGAATCTCCAGAGGGGCCAGGTTGTAAGAATTGTGGGTCATTTTGTATGAGCAAAGCCAGAAGCTAGATGCACAGATAACTTGAAAAGATCGCATCAACTAAAGCAACTATTCTGGCTCTTACCGTGCCAAGGAGTCTGCTTTCTTCCATTAATCTCAGTGAAACTAGTTTCTTTAAGTTTCAGTCACTCCATCTCTATGGAAAATACTTAGAAAAGCCTGCAATACTAGAGAAATTTATAGGAACAGCAACTACTAAGTTCTCCCCTCAAAACCTTTCTTTTCTTCTTGTCTCTACAACAAGCTAGGAGCATTTTCCTTCTTTGTGGCTTTGCTACTGACTTCTGGGGGATCAAGTTTCACCACCCTCTCTCCCTACTCTGCTAATTTCTGCCCATCTGATAGTTTAAATCTCAGCTCAGATGCTAGCTACAAAACCTCCTCAGCTGTCCAGCCTACACAACTCGTTCCTCCAGCACTGTCTGCATACCTTGTGCCTGTCTTTTTTTTTTAAAGATTTTATTTATTTGACAGAGAGAGACAGAGCACAAGTAAGCAGAGCGGCAGGCAGAGGGAGAGTGAAGCAGGCTCTCTGCTGAGCAAGGAGCCCGATGCGGGGCTCGATCCCAGGACCCTGGAATCATGACCTGAGCTGAAGGCAGCCACTTACCCAACTGAGCCACCCAGGCGCCCCTTGTGCCTGTCTTTTAACCATTCCTGAGTATGGCTTCTTCTCTTTAGTATAATTATAAGCTGATCAAGAAGAGATATTGCACTGAGTTCCCCTTCTTTTAATCCTCTTACAGTGCTTAACCCAAGGATGGTCAGGCAGCCTCCTCTTACACTGATTAACTTGGTATAGGAATGAGCACCAAGCTTTCCTCTGTCTACCAACTAAAGATATCTTGCAAAGTTTCAGGAAGCTCATGGGCTTTAAAGACATGTGAGTAAAGAAGTTCACATGTATATCAGGGCCTGAGATGCAGAAAGAGAAAGTAGTGGTGTCAAAAGTTTGAGGATGTTAATGTGATACCATCTTCATCATTCTTCCCTTTGTTGAATGCAGTCTAGCAATGCTGTTACATGGAACGCTCACTTCTCTAGGACCTATTTCTAGCTCCCTTTGGATAGATACAGGAACTCTGGCTCAGAGAGGTCAAAGAGGATAAGGACCATAGTTAGTAGGCTGGTGGAAGTCAAGACCATGTCTCAACACTTGATGTATGCCTCTGCCTGTATGAGCCTTCTACTCTGGCCTCTGCCACAGAACCTATGCATTTATCCAGTTAGATTTTAGAAAAATCTTATCTTTGACTACATGTCAACACAGTCAAATATAGAGCCCTTTTGGGACCTTGGGAAGCCAGTCCAGGACCAGGCTTTAGGAGACATCCCCAGGGCCATGCTGGAGGCAATATCCCCTGAATGTTCAGTTATTTATCTTAGCAGTTTTTCTTTGGAAACTGCTGCAGAGGAATCAGACTGGAAATCAGTAATTCCCAGTTTCCAACTTAGTACCTGCTCTTGGGTAGATCTACATGGTAGAGCCAACATTTATTAACTCCTTCCAATCTGTTGATTTGTGTGTCCCTGTACTATGGCCCATCCAAATAAGACACAGCTTATTTTTTTTTCTTTTTCATTTCCTCTTTTTCTGTCTTTTCCATCCTTTATTTTTTATGAAGTCACCCTAAGTCACATCCAGAGTAGAGCCCAATGCAGGGCTCAAACTCACAACCCTGAGATTGAGATCTGAGCTGAGATCAAGAGTGGGATGCTTAATCCACTAAGACCAGAAGCCTCTACTATATGGTTTTGAAGTTGCTTGTTGTGTATTGGAGAAAGCAGTGTCTCAACATCATGCTGGACTTATCCTCTTACAGGTGACTCCTGCCTGGGCTCATAGAGACTCTTTCTCAACTTGAAAACAGGTACAGGACCTTCCTGAAGACCACTCAGCCACCTAGGTTGCTGTTACTGAATGAGATGTCCAGCTTGTAGGTCGGACCATGGTCTATTCACTACTACAGTCTCCATAGCCCCCTCTCAGTTTCTTGTGACACAGCTCCTAAGCCAGTATTGTGGGCACTGGTGCAGAAGAAAAAAGGAGATTAAGGGAAAAGAGAGGTGATTAAGGCAGATTTTGGGGATTGCAGAAAGAACGCATAAGTCTGGGCTCTCTACTGTAGCAAAATGGAGGAGGCAGGGCCAAGGACAAGTAACAAAAGGAGCAGGGCTGAGACAGGAGCCAGAGACTTTACCAATCCCTTTGGCTCCCAAGGCCGGATGGACAGGGTGGATATTAAGCTTCAGTTTCCCATTGTCTCTAATGTGGGCCACTTGACTTTCTATAAAGGCAGCTGCAGGAGTTGCCACCAGCACTGACTCACGATACTAGTGGCAGAGCCTGGCTCCACTCTGCCTGCAGCACTGGCTGGCTTTAGAAACACAAATTTACCCACTGTGACAGAAATTTATTCAGATGAACCCAGACTGTGTGGAAAGAGGACCCATGCTGGAGTGACACCAGGTGCTGCTGTCCATAGTTTGGATGAGGCGCTGTCTGTGCTCCCTAAGCAGTGGAGCAGTTGGAGCCTCCCAAGCTTATTTCTGCACACTTGCCCACTATGAGACGGTCCAGCAGTTTGGTCGTTTTGCCTTCCTTCTTGCCAGTTCCCCCTCACTACCTTCCTGCCCCCCACCCCCCTTGGTCTCTCCTCATTGCTCCTGGACACTGAGCAGCACTTGCCCAGTGCTGGGTGGAGACCCTTCCTTCCCTCACTCTCTCTTCCCCAGGCACTACCAGACTCAGTAACTTTAGGACCTTGAGTTTCTTCAAAGATGTCAAGCTGGATGTCCTGATTACAGAATTGCCCCAACAAGCTTTCCTGAACCCCAGTCCCAGCACCCTGAGCTATGGGGACAAGCTGATCTGAGAAGCTCTGAGTGCACAGAACTGCTTTGATGACCTAATCCTCCATCACCTCCCAGGTTGTGTGGGCTATGAGCAATGCCACATCTGAGGTGGGTTGCTCATTTCAGGATAATATGCTCTCCATGATCCACAAGCTGCATGACCACATCCTGAACATGGAAAATCTGGCTGACTTAGATCCTGTGGCTTCAGAGTTGATATTCCAGGAGGAGTACATGCAATTCTGGCTCATAATAGGGTACACTATAACTGATTTGCTAGCAATTGGATTTCAAACCATGCAATTATGAAGTACAAGAAAGTGCACATTGCCACCTGCCTCTTTGTTGCCAACATCTTTGTCATCAACATGATGCTGGCTCTTCTCAGCTCTCTCTTCATCCTGGTAAGCTGGGTACTTAAGAGGTGACCCAGGACACAGTCCATGAAAGCAAAAACATGTTGCACTTGCAATAGAGAGAGGTGCATGGTGGGAAGGAGCTCTGGAGTGATTTGGGTTGATTTGGAGAGTGTTTGCACAGAGATGAAATGGCTGAGAGATATTGTAAATGGTTGGGAATTGTATGTGTGGGGGGGGTGGGGAGATACTACAGGCATGATTGTGGTTGTGTTGCTGAGTTAATCCTCTGCCTTGACAGAGACTAAGAGATTTAGGTTGCCCAGAGAGGCAGCGAGACCTGTTGCAGGTGAATTTTGGATTGACACATGAGTTGGAGTTTTGACACAGAAACCTAGCCTCCGTTTTTCTCTTTCAAAGCAGTGCTTGGACGTGAAGGTGGCTAAATTTTTTAAATTATTGATGATGATGATGATGATGATGATGATGATGATGATGATGTGTGATTTGGGGTCTGAGCCTTCAACCTGGACCATTTGTGTGGGAAGAGTTAGAGATGTGAAAGGTATGAGAGCAGCAGTGTGAAAATTTTTCTTTGCTTATTGAGACAATAATCTCGGCAGTTTGGTGAAACAAGGTTTTCACTTGTGTTTTTGGATTTATAAGAGGGGAAAACTCACAGCTAAGTTTCTGTGCCTCAATGTGTCCTTTCTACCGCAGGTGTGTTATCTGTGTGGTGTTTGAGAAGATGACATAACACCTCAGTCAGTTTTCTCTGTACTATTGTGCTATGTTTAACTATGACAACCATGGCAGCTATTTCCTCGGACTGACATCAGGTATATGTTTTCCCAGGCTCTTCAGGTCTTATGAAAGGGTAAGTTCCTCTTCTGGGTAGATGGAAACAGCTAAGAATACAAATGATCTAGTAATATTCTCTGAGTTCCTGAACTCAGAGAATCTGAAACAATCTATGGGAACAGAGACGTGGCAATAAAAAAGCAATTTATTTTTAAAAGTGTTTCTCTTCTCCTTTGGATTTTTTTTTAATTGCTGTATTAAAGGATCAGCTAAGGGAAGAAAGAGAGAAAGGAATAATCCAATGAGGGTGTAGCTTCAGGACTGGTGGTGGGTTGAGTCTGGGAGGTGGCCATGACATCTGTGATTGAGGGCTGAGGAAATGAAGTGGGAAGACAGGGAAAGATTTGAGGAAGAAGGAGTTGGAAGGAAGGTTGGAAGTGATTTAAAAGGAAGGAGGTGGGACAGAGGATAAGAAGCTGGGAGATTTTATATTGTTAATCAATTGAAAGGGATCCAGAAAACAAATCTGGTGGGAAAGAGAGAGAGGGAAATTAAGAGTTGTGACTGGAACCAGATAAAAGGAGCCTTGGAGGGGTCTAGGTGATAGGAGATGGGAGGGAGATGGCAGCAGGAATGGGTGAGGAGGAAGAGAGGGAGGGAAGGAGGAAAGGAGAGAAGAGCAGTCATGGAGGAATCAAGATGGGAAGAGGTTGAGGGAAAAGGGGGCATACAGGAAAGCCAAGTGGGAGAAAGAACGGAAGAATGTGGGGCTGCTTACTTATCCATATATGATAAAGGAAAAGTAAGTCACACTTTTGTGCATCCGTCCCTTTTCTCCATTGAACTTCCTACTCAGAAGTAGGGAAGATTTTGATGTCAGTCCACTTGGATTCCTACCTTCCCACTGAAATGTTTCTCTCAACACTAATGTTGCTCTTTCATAAAACAAAACGACATTCATTTGTCAACTGAGGTAGTTGGGCACATTAATCATCCACTTACAAACCCTTTGCACCCTTATGAAAGAATGGCAGTTGATGAATGGCTAATAAGTAACTTTAATTTGAACTGTGAAATTGGGCTGGGGTATTTTTTCTTCCAGGTGATGCTATATCTCCTGAAGTCCCAGATTATTCTAATGTGAGGCAATCATTCTTATTTGGATTGTGAGCACCTGTGTTGCTTTGCCACACGTCATTTACCAAAAGCTTTACTGACTGGAGAATGGGTAAGAGGAACACAGGCTGACCAATGCTTGGGTTTCAGCAGCCCATGACCTTGGAGGCTTCATGGAAAAAAACTTATGGAACAGGTCTCCATTTCAAGACATGGATACAAAAATAAATTTCTCCAAATTGAAATTTATTAAGAATAACCAAGAACTCTCATGACAAGTGGTTGCTAGACTTAGCACTTTCTGTTTGGTGTCCATGGTTTTCCTATATGTCATCCCTGAGGTCTAGGGAAGATAAAACCTAAAGTTGCCTACTTTATAATTATAGTCTTCAGGCCCAGTGCAGACACAGAATAAATATGTGTCTTCCTTAAGGCCTGTCATATAATACCTGACTGTGGGACTTAGACAAAAGGCAAATAAATTTATTTTTCTCTTTCTTTGACTCTTATAACCTAGAAACATAACTGAAGAAACTATCTGCTTCTAAATTTTCCTGTACACTTCAAAATCCATGTGGAAATACCCTGACCTGAATACGTTTTTGCTCTTTTTTGTCTTGCCATTAATAGTGCTGGTGGTTGTCTTTGGTCATACAGCCTAGAAGCTGTGGATCCATAATGATGTGGGAAACAAAGGCAGAAGACATTATTAGAAGAAAAATTATTAAATTTCCTTTCTACCTATAGCCCATTGACAAGTCCTTGAAACAGGCAGAGTGACGTTCTTCTAGGGACTCAACTGCCTAAATGTTTTTTGCTAAGGGCAAAAGGCAATCCTAGCCTGACCAGTACCATCCCCCTACCCGCCCACCCCAGGATCCTGTAAGTCTACTTCAATGTATAAAAATTCCTTTGGAAATTTCCTTTATCTCTAAACCCCTCCAAGATACACATTGGCAATCATCCCCTAAGCATATGGCCCACTGATATACATCTGAAGGGTCTCATGATTAAGGTTTTATTAGTTGGTAATAAATGACCTTTTCCCAACAATAGCTAGCCCCCTCAAGGTCCTGGAAACCTTGCTTCCAAAGTTCCTTAGAGACTTATGCTATGCCTAACCCTCTCCCAACTTGAAAGTATATAATGGGCGACTCCTCATGACCCCATTGCTGCTCTTTCTGCCCACAGGTCCTGTTCCCATGGTTTAATAAAATCACCTTTTTGCACCAAAGGCATTTCAAGAATTCTTTCTTGGTCATCAGCTTCATACCCTAACATCATCTTTCGTATATCACATAATACTACTGATGACATCAATGTCCATACCTACATCTGCCAGTGTGGGAAGAAGCAGACTCTGAAGATGCTGACCACAGTGCTGCTTCTCTGTACTATCTGATGTATTCCACTCAATCTCTATTTGATTCTATCCAAGGAATCCATCTCAAGCCACAATGGTCTCTACTTTTTCTTCCACAGTCTGGCTCCTGCTACAACCCCTATATCTACTGCTGGCTCAGTGACAGCTTCCAGATTGAAGTTCAGAAGGCCATCATGGAAATCCACAGGTGCTGCTGGATGGAATCAGCTTCCTAAGAGGGAGCATCACCAACTGAGTTCTGCCCCTACCCCTTCACTGCACTGCTTGGGGCGATCCTAACTTTGGAATGCCCAAATTCCCGTGATTCAAATATTTCAATGGGCTACCTAGTCTCCCTCCTTTCCCAGAACTGCCCAGATCACAATAGGTATTCATCCTCAAAATCTCTGAGATAGGGTAGAAACAAAATAATTAGATTTCATTCAGTTTTCATGGTAACGGTGATGAGGGAGCAAAAGGCAAGCTGAGGGCAAAGCACAAGCTGACACCCTGCAATCCCTCCCCTGGATTCGTGGGTGAGATATGTGTGACATTCTTCAGGCACTCCTGGCTGCCCCAAAATTGAAGTAAGGGAAAAACAAATGGTTAACTAATAGACATCACAGTCTTGCAGGACACAGTCTCTATTAGTTTACAAATGTCTTGGTGATTTATAAGAAAAAAGCACTCTTATCAATAGCATAACTTTCAGAAACCCATAGAATCAATTTCCTGGAGCCATAACATCACCATCCCCTCCACAGTGATGTGGGCAACAAAGGCAGAAGGGAATGTAAATAAAATTGAATCTCCTTATAACCTGCAGCCCATTGAGAAATACTTGAGATAGACAGGGTATAATATCCCTCCAGGAAACTCACAACTGTCTTAATGTTCATGCTTTCCTAGAAGGAAAAACAACCTTAGCTTGACAATAGCCAGGCCTCTAGTACCCAGTGAGTCTTCTTTAGCATATGAAAGTCCTTTGGGAATCCTCTTTTTTGCCTTATCTTCCCCAATTCCAAAGTATAAAAGCAGCCATTCCTCACAAATCCAGTGCAGTAGCTCTTCCTGCCCATAGTTTCTGTTCCCATGCTTCAATAAAATCACCTTTTTGCACCAAAGGTGCAAAAATTCTCAAGATTTCTTTCTTGGCCATTGGTTCTGGACCCCATCAACACTCCAAAACCACATCAGAGGGAATTGAGGAAGGGGTTGATAATTGAAGGATGATGACCTTGTGAACTACCTCATGTGTCTTACTTGCTCTTTCATTTCCTTCTCTGCCTTTTCTCTTGCCCAGCAGTAAGTAAAATGAAGATATTAGATCTTCAGGCTCATTAAAGGTGTTTCTCCATCACTCAAAGGAAAGTTACACTCTAACTTGGATATCTTGAATTCCATCTCTGATTCTGACCATTGTTGCCTTCTCCATTCTTAGTGTGCCCACCTGGCCATGGCACTTGTCTTCTGATATCATAGACATTGTCTCAGGAGCTGCAAGAGCCCCCAGAGGTTCTTACTTTTTATTTTATTTAAATGTAAAAGAGACCAATACCCCTATTGTGCCCAAAATATTCCCAGGGAAATGCCAGAAGAGTATAAAGTCTAGTTCCTGAAATTTTATTAGGTTCTCTAGGAATTAGAGGACCTTATAAATGCAAGTAAGTTATATTTTATCTCCTTATGGAAGAGTGAGAATGGACATAAACAGTATGTCAGAAAGGGAATTCAGAGTGACAATTATCCAGGCAATAGCTAGGATGGAGAAAAACATTAAAACTATAGTTAATCAAATAATTTTCTTGTTTTCCTTTATCACCTGTTAGTGGAACACTCTTAACCATCTATGATTTGGTTCTGTATGATTAAAATTGATGTATTCTTAAATAAACTCTTAAAAATTTTAATGTGCTCTAGTTTATATTTTAATCATTGTGATGTTAGAAGAGGGATCTGAAAGAGACCCCTGACAGCACATGACAGCAACTAGCAACCAGACAAAGGGACTTGCCAAGCTTTTTGGGCATACTCTGAATTCTCATTGCACCAGAATATCATGAATAACTCTCTCGGATATCTGAGCTCTGTGGGTTTGGCTTTATGAGCTCTCCTCTTTATCCGAACATGCATTTTTCATGCACCACACCCAGTTAATATTGTAACACTGAAAAAATTAAATAAATGTATTTGGGGGAAAAATAAAAGTTTCATAGCAAAAAAAATTAAAGTCTCATAGCAAAAATCATGCATTTTTTTATTTGATCAGCTAAAGACTTAAACTGGATCCAACTTAAAGTTATGAAAGTTGAATTAAATAAGTCTGAATGACCGGTTAAACTGAGTCTGATTAAAACTGGGCTGGGTCTGGTGTAAGGCCTCAAGTATAAATTTTTTTAAAGACATGATAAGAAAAGTATTGCATGGAGCACTGGGAGTGGTGCACGAAAAATCAATCTTGTAACACTGAAAAAATAAAATGAATATATTTCGGAAAAAATTTAAAAAAATAAATGGTAACAAAAAAAAGAAAAAAAAGAAAAGAAAAAAAATGAGTTCTTCCAAGACCAAAGAGTCTGGGACTTCAGCTAATGATATGCATAAATTTTTTTTTGATACAGAACTCATATTTGTCTGTAAGTGGGTTAACTTTACCAAAGATAATCTTAAACTATAGGTGCCACAGTGGGGAATATTTAGCCTAGATAAGTTTATCTGTTTATAAGACTCCTGGGGAAAGAAAAGAGTCCCAAATTTCCCAAAAATAGTGGGATGCATTTTTATTAGTACTTAAAAGATTCTAAGACTATATGAGTCAAAATTTGGCTCTTTAAAGAGTTTAGTACTGTCAGAAATAATTATTATTTGTTGAAGCTGAAACCTGATAATAAGATGTTTGGGGGGGAGGGGTCCAAGATAGTGGCAAAAGAAGACCTTGAACTCACTTTCTCTTTGAACAAACCAAATCTACACCTGCATATAGGTAAATTCCTCCCAAAGAAAAGCTGAGAGCTTACAGAGGGACCACGGGAAGAATGGCAGGAGAGACAGAGATACCGTAATGAAAATAATCCACTCTAGACACTATGAACTGCAGTGGTGAAGATATCTTGAGGAAAACACGTGGAAACCCACCTACCAAAGGGCATAGAAAAAAAAAAAAGCTATGGTTTAAAGGGCAACTAGACTATAGTGAAGAAAACCCATTTATTAGTCCTAGAACATCCACCAAACTATGGAGAAACCGCTGGAACTCTCCAAGGTTGGAGGTGATAATGAGCACCATTGCTTACATTATCTTTTCATCTTGATAGCAGAGATGGGAACAAAATTTAGGCATACTGCCTGGCCTGTTGCTTCAGTGCGCTTCAGAACATTAGCTCAACTCCAGGAATACCCCCAAGGTGACTTCCACACCCAGATACGTTTAAGCTATAGCCATCCTACCAAGGTGACCCCAGCACAGCACACACTGGGACATAAATGGTCTACCCCAATCATAATTCTGAATATCCCACCAAGGTAGAGTGGACATCAACCACCACAGAAACACTTGATTAATGCCTGTTTCAGCTTCAGCCTTCTTGCCAGGGTGCTCCCTTGTGCAATGAGAATACAGGACCACCTATCCAATCAATGCCTGCTTTAGCTCCAGACACACAGACAAAGCCACCATACAAATGCAAGGGATGTTCTTACATTAGACCTGTCTTTTAAAACTGGGAGAGGTGGGGTGCCTGGGTGGCTCAGTGGGTTAAAGCCTCTGCCTTTGGCTCAGGTCATGATCTCAGGGTCCTGGGATCGAGCCCCACATCTGGCTCTCTGCTCACCAAGGAGCCTGCTTCTTCCTCTCTCTCTGCCTGCCTCTCTGCCTACTTGTGATCTCTCTCTCTCTCTCTGTCAAATAAATAAATAAAATCTTAAAAAAGAATCTAAAAAAAAATAAAAAATAAATAAAACTGGGAGAGGTAACACTTCCACCAAATTCATAGAAACAAACACAGAAACTCAAAAATTTAAAAAAAAAAATCAGAAGACAGGGGTGCCTGGGTGGCTCAGTGGGTTAAAGCCTCTGCCTTCATCTCAGGTCATGATCTCAGGGTCCTGGGATCAAGCCCCGTGTCAGGCTCTGTTCAGCGGGGAGCCTGCTTTCCCCCCTCTTTCTCTGCCTGCCTCTCTGCCCACTTGTGATCTCTCTCTCTCTCTGTCAAATAAATAAATAACATCTTTAAAAAAAATCAGAAGACAGATAAATTTGCACCAAGTAACAACACAAATTCAGAGAAAGAACAAAATGAAATACAAATAAAGACTCTGATAAAAGTTCAAAATAATGGTAAATGAGAATTCTCACTATATTGAAAGAAGAGTGGATAAATTCAGTGAGAACTTAGAGATATAAAATATATAAAAAACCAATCAGAGTTGAAGAATGCAATAACTGAAATGGAAAATACACTAGAAGAAATCAATAGCAGGTTAGAAGATGTAGAAAAATGGATTGAGATCTGAAAGGCAGAGAAATGGAATGCACCCAAACTGGGGGCGGGGGGGGGTGGGAAGGAGAGAGAGAGAATAAAAAAGTAAGGACGGGTTAAGTTACCTCTGGAACAACACTAAGATTAGTAGCATTCATATTATAGGAGTACTAGAGGAGAAGAGAAAGACAAAGGGGGCAGAAAACTTATTTGAAAAAATAATAGTGAAAACGTTTCTAATCTGGAGGGTGGTACACATGTATCCAGATCCAGGAAACACAGAGAACCAGACACAAAAATGGACCTAAAAGGGGGTCCATATCAAGACACATAATTAAAATGTTAAATATTGAATATAAGAATCTTAAAATCAACAAGAGAAAGTAACTACTTGTGTAGAAGGCAAGCCCATAAATCTATCAACCGATTTATCAGCAAAAACTGTGTAATCTGGAAGAGAGGCACGATATATTCAAACAGCAGGAAAAATACAAAAACCTACAAACAGGAATACTCTACACAGCAAGGTTATCTGTTAGAATTGAAGGAGAGATAAACATTTTCCCAAAAAAAGTTAGAGGACTCTATGGCCACCAGAGAGGCTTTACAAGAAATGTTAAAGGGACTTCTAAAAAATGCACAAAATATAATTAGAAGTAAAATAATTATTAAGAGAAAAAAATCACAAATAAAAGTAAGCATACAATAAAGGTAGTAAAGCAAACAATTGTAAAACTAAGATGAAGGTTAAAAGACAAAATTAGGAAAATCAGTTTTATCTAAAAAATTGGTTGATGAGACTCACAGTACAGAAAGATGAAGAGTAGAGAGCCCAGATATGGACCTGCAACTCTATGGTCAATAATCTTCGACAAAGCAAGAAAAAATATCCAGTGGAAAAGAGACAGTCTCTTCAATAAATGGTGCTGGAAAAATTGGACAGCTACATATAGAAGAATGAAATTTACCATTCTCTTACACCATACACAAAGATAAACTTGAAATGGATAAAAGACCTCAACATGAGGCAGGAATCTATCAAAACCCTAGAGAAGAACATAGGCAGTAACTTCTTCGAAATCAGCCACAGCAACATCTTTCAAGACATTTCTCCAAAGGCAAAGGAAACAAAAGTGAAAATGAACTTTTGGGACTTCATCAAGATAAAGCTTCTGCACAGCAAAGGATACAGTCAACAAAGCAAACAGGCAACCCACGGAATGGGAGAAGATATTCGCAAATGACACTACAGACAAAGGTCTGATATCTAAGATCTATAAAGAACTCCTTAAACTCAACACTCACAATACAGATAAACACATCAAAAAATGGGCAGAAGACTTGAACAGGCACTTCTCTAAAGAAGACATACAAATGGCTAACAGACACATGAAAAAATGTTCATCATCTTTAGCCATCAGAGAGATTCAAATCAAAACCACACTGAGATACCACCTTACACCACTTAGAATGGCTAAAATCAAGAAGACAATGCACTACAAGTGTTAGAGAGGATGTGGTGAAAGGGGAACCCTCTTCCAATGTTGGTGGGAATGCAAGTTGGTGTAGCCACTTTGGAAAACAGTGTGGAGATTCCTCAAGAAATTAAAAATAGAGCTACCCTATGACCCTGCCATTGCACTACTGGGTATTTACCCCAAAGATACAGATGTAGTACAAGGAAGGGCCACATGTATCCCAATGTTCATAGCAGCAAAGGCCACAATCGCCAAACTGTGGAAAGAGCCAAAATGCCCTTCAACAGATGAATGGATAAAGAAGATATGGTCCATATATAAAATGGAATATTATGCCTCCATCAGAAAGATGAATACCCAACTTTTGTATCAACATGGACGGGACCGGAAGAGATTATGCTGAGTGAAATAAGTCAAACAGAGAAAGTCAATTATCATATGGTTTCACTTACATGTGGAGTATAAGGAAAAACATGGTGGACATTGTGAGAAGGAAAGGAGGAGTGAATTGGGGGAAATCGGAGGGGGAACTGAACCATGAGAGACTGTGGTCTCTGCGAAACAAACTGAAGGTTTTGGAGGGGAGGCGGTTGTGGGGTTGACTGAGCCTGTTGGTGGGTATTGAGGAGGGCACGTATTGTGTTGAGTGCTGGGTGTGGTGCACAAACAATGAATCTTGGAACACTGAAAAAATAAAATTAAATTAAAAAAAGTTTTTACTTTTACTAAAGAAAAGAAAGATGAAAAATATGACAACATATACATAAAATTTGGAAAGGAGAGTAAAAATTAAGTTATCTTTGTATGTATTTGAACTTAAGAGCCACCAAATTAATATAGACTGGTATATAGTTAAGGTATCATATATAAACCTTATGGTAATGACAACCCAAAACTTATATACAAAAAAAAAGGGAAAAAAGCCAAGCATGTTAAAAAATGCTATCTATCCATCACAAGGACACAGAACAAGAAAAGAATAGATAACTGCAGGAAACAACTAGAAAGCAATTAACAAAATAGCAGTAAGTACATACTTATCAATAATTACTTTAAATTTAATTAGCTAACCTGCTCCAATCTAAAGACAGAGTGAGAGAATGGATAAAAAAGATCCATCTATATGCTGCCTACCACAGATTCATTTCAGACCCAAAGACACGTACATATTGAAAGTCAAGGGATGGAAAAAATGTTTCATGGAAACAGAAAAGAAATAAAAGACAGGGAAGCAATACTTACAACATATGAAATAGACTTTTAAACAAATACTGTAACAGGAAACAAAGGGCATAACATAATGATAAAGGAATAAATCCAACAAGAAGATGTAACAATTGTAACTATCTATGCATCCAACACTGAAGTAGCTAAATACATAAGGAAACTATTAACAGACATAAGGTGAGAAATTGAAACTAATACAATCGTAGAAAGGGTATTTAACACTACACTTAAGGAGTAGATCATAGCGTCAGAAAACTTAAAAAAAAATGTCTTTGAATGACATAGTATACTGGATGGACTTAACAGATAGGTAAAACAAAACATTTCATATAAAACCAACAAAGTTTATCCTTTGCAACTGCACATTGAACATTCTCCAGTATAGATCACACATTAGACCACTAAAGAAGTCTCAATATTTAAGATTAACAACATACAATGCATATTTTCTGAACATAATAGTATAAAACAAGATTAATTATTAAAAAAACTTGAAAAAACACAAATACATGAAAGCTACACAACATAATACTGAACAATCAATGGGTCAACAACAACAACAACAACAAAAAAAGAAAGTTAAAAAAAATAAAACTTGGAAGCAAATGAAAATGAAAGTAGAATGTTCCCGACAGTTAAGGAATCAAAGCAGATCTAACAGGAAAGTTTATAGTGTTATAGGCTCACTACCTCAAGAAATAAGAAAATGCTCAAATAAACAATCTCATTTTACCTCAAAAGGAACTCAAAAAAAGAATTAATACATCCTAAACTTAGTAGAATGAAGGAAATAATAAAGGTCAAAACTAAAATAAAAGAAATAAAGAGTAAGCCAAAAAAAAAATATCTATGAAAAGGTCAACAATAACTGTTTAAAAAATGATAAACAAAATTGATAAACCTTCAGCCAGAATCATCAAAAAATATGAAAAAGCAAAGACACTAATAAATAAATGGAAAATTGGAAGAGAAGTAAAAACTGACACCACAGAAACACAGAGGATTATAAGAAAATACTATGAAAAATTATATGCCAATAAATTGGACAACCTAGAAGAAAGGGATAAATTTCTAGAGACATAAAATCTTCCAAAACTAAATCAGGAAGAAATAAACATTTTTAACATGGCAATTACTGGTAACAAAATTATACCAGCAACAACAACAATAAAATAATAATAATAAAAACAAACAAAAGTCCAAGACAAGATAAATTCATAGGTCAATTCTAACAAACACTTAAGAAGGGGTTAATACCTGTTCTCCTCAAAATTTCCAAAAAATGGAAAGGGAGGGGAGCAAAGATGGCAGAGGAGTAAGGGACCCTATTTCAACTGGTCCCCTGAATTGAGCTGGATATCTACCAGACCATTCTGAACACCCATGAAATCAGCCTGTAATGTAAGAATATATATCTGGATTTCTATGAACAGAATATCTCTGGTCTCAAGGCATAAAGTGGGGAGCTGCTATTCTGTGCACAGATGTTGGAAGATAAACAGAAGAAGGAGGAAGCCTCCAGGATCCTGAACCACTGGAGCACAAAAACCTCCTGCACTGGGGACCTGTCACAGAATCACAGACAAGTAGTGGTGGGGAAGGGACTTTGGGGAAGCCCCCCAGATTGAAACCTGGAACAGTGGAGGCATGTGTGCAAACTGGGGGTGTCTGGTCATTTTAGAAACACAAAGGGCAGAGACATGCCTAGACCTGGAAGCAAGGGTAGGGAGCACTGCTGTGGGGTGCACAACCCAGGATACTGTGGTTTTTGGCAGCACAGGGAAGTGGGGACAGTGTGGCCTGGAGAGCTCACTGATAGGCAGATAACAATCTCTCTGTTCTGAAACAGAGGTTTGGATATGGTCACTACTGCTCTGACTTTCAGGGGGACACAGAAAGCCACCAGAGAAAGCCGCCAGAGAATAATAGCCCACCCAAACCCATTTTCACTGAGCCCATCCCCCCCAAAGGGGGCTGGTCAACTTTGTCCAACAGGGTTGCCTGAGTAATTGCAGCAGGTGCCTCCTCCAGAAGACAGGCTGGAAGAACAAGATGCTAACAACCCTAAGGTCCCAATAAAACAAATGCATCTTGCTTGGGTTGCGATCAATAATTTGGACTCTGTACATTCTCTCAACAAACCCTCAACAGAATGACTGAGAAGAGAAACCCTCAACATAAGAAAAAACTCAGAGATTGTGACTTCTGCCACAGAACTAATGGATATGGACATAAGCAAGATTTCAGAAATAGATTTCAGGGTAACAGTTATGCAGACAACAGCTAGGATGGAGGGAACTATTAATGGCAACATAGATTCTCTAAGGGCGGAAATTAGGGCAGATCTGGCAGAACTTAAAAATGCTATAAATGAGATCCAATCTAGATACTTTACCAGCTAGGGTAGACAAAGCAGAAGAATGAATTAGTGATCTAGAAGACAAACTGATAAAAAGAAGGAAGTGGAGGAGGACTGGAACAAACAGCTTAGAATCTATGAAAGCAGAATTAGAGAAATAAATGATGCCATGAAAGGTTGCAATGTCAGAATTATTTAGATCCCTGACAGGGTGGAGAGGACTAGAAGATATATTTGAGCAAATTATAGCTGAGAACTTCCACAATCTGGGGAATGAAACAAGCATTCATATCCTAGAGGCAGAGTGGATCCCTCCCAAGATCAAGAAGAATAGACAAAAGCCCTGGCATGTAATAGAAAAACTCACAAATCTTAGAACTAAGGAAACCATTATAATGGCAGTTAGGGGGAAGAGATTCTTTGAACAGAGAGAAGAACATCAGAATAAGGCCAGAACTGTTCACACAGACCTGGCAAGCCACACAGGGCTGGCAAGACATATTCAGGGTACAAAATGACAAGAACATGTAAACAAAGATACTGTATCCAGCAACGCTCTCATTCGGAATGGATGGAGAAATAAGGAGCTTCTAGGACTGGCAGAAACTGAAAGAATATGTGACAACTAAGCCAACATTGCAAGAAATGTTAAGGGTAGTTCTATAAAAGGAGGAAGACCCAAAGAGTGATATAGAAAAGAAATTTATGGAGACAATCAATAGAACAAGGGGTTCATAGGCAACACGATGACAATAAAATCATATCTTTCATTAATCACTCTCAAGGTGAACAGCCTAAATATTCCCATAAAATGGCACAGGGTTTCAGTTGGATAAAAAGACAGGATGCATCCCTACACTGTCTAAAAGAGACTCATTTTGAACCTAAAGATACATTCATACTGAATATGAAGGGATGAAGAACTATTTTTCATAAGCCAATAGTTAATCAAAATAAGGAGACATATTGATAAAAATACTTTAATTAGGAGGGAGCAAGATGGCAGAGAAGTAGGAGGTTGAGATAGAATTGGATCCCAGAAGTTCATCTAGATAGTTATCAAACCATTCTAAAAGCCAGCATACCCAACAGGAGAGAGAAAAGAGGAAGAAGACCAATTCTAGGAGCAGAAAATCGACCACTTTCTGAAAGGTGAGACATTTGGAAAAGTGAATCCAAAGTGACGGGAAAAGAGACTGCGGGGAGAGGGGTCGGCTCCCTGCAGCCACAGAACC
>CM052801.1:43863569-43882974 GCA_028533885.1 Nasua narica
AGCACTGGGTGTGGTGCATGAACAATCAATCTTGTAACACTGAAAAATTAAAATAAATTTGGGGGAAAAAAAAAAAAAAAGGGGCTGAGCTCTGTGGAAACCGGTTTCTCAGTCTCTTGCTCTCTGAAGGTTTTTGGCCTTTTGTAGCCTTTTCACCTTTCCAGGGAGTCCAAGCAATGAATCTGCCCAGAAGCACTCAGACCTCTGAGTTGTAGGAAGCCCAAGTCTCTGCGCCCCTCTGTGTGGTTCAGAACACACACTCCCCTCCGAGAAATTTCTGCTCACAGTGCAGCCTGTTGCCCGCGTTCTCTCCGTGGGCAGGGATCGCTCGGTCTCTGCAGTGTGCCGTGAATGTCGCGGTGGCGGGCGCACACTGGGAAAAACTGCGGCTCTTAAACCACCGCAGACTCTCAAAAAAAAAAAAAAAAAGGCGCTTGCAGGTGCGAGCCTGGCCCACAGGTTGTTGCAGAGAGCGGAAATCTGCAGGTTCAGGAATCGTGGACTGGATCCCCCACCAGTTCCACTCTGGGGTGCTCCTTCCTGGGAGAGTGGGTCCAAGCGCCGGTGCCCAGGACCACCCCCTTCCACTAGTTACTCCTCCGAACTTTTTCCCCCTTTTAAGTGTTTTTAACGGGCTCTACGTTAATGCTGGTCCCCCGCCACCGGGCACTTTCCTTTGGGATATTACTGTCCTTGGTTAGCTTCTGGTGGCTCCCTCCCCCTTTTGTTTATCCTCCGATATCAGCTCGGAGTGTTCCCACTTTGCTTTTACCTCTCCACTGCTGTCTTCTGCTCTCGGTGAGATCCCAGAGTGAAAAATCTTTCTTCTCAGGGTGATTTCATGGGTGTTCAGTGTGTTCCGGTAGATTTCCATCTCACCTTTGGGGACCGGTTGTTGCAGGATCTTGCCCCCCTCCTCTATAATCATTATTTTAAATCCTAGTTCAGACATCTTACTTATATCCATATTGATTAAATCCCTTGTTATGAATACTACTTCCTGTTATTTCTTGGGGTGAATTTCTCCATATCATCATTTTGTCCAGAAAACAAAAGAAAAAAAAAAACAAGAAAAAAAATTAGAACAGCAACAACAATGACAACAGCAGTGAAACCAGATCCTGGGTGTGTTTTGGTCTGCTTGTGAAAAGAAACTAGTCATATATATAATGAAAGTATACAAAAAATAAATATATATTGAAATGAAATACAATGAAAGTAAAAATATATATAAAAATAAAAATTATAAAAACTAAAGAGTTGAAAAATAGGAAAATAAGTGAAAAAATAATAATAATAAATAAAGAATAAAAGTACAAATGAGGTTATATCTATTTTCCCCTAGAACTGATGTTTTGCAGCCCTCTATGAATAGTAAACTTTGTGCAAGTGAGTTGTTTGTTCTGGTCTTCTGGGGAGGGGCCTGTTGCACTGATTCTCAGGTGGACTTTCTCTAGTGGAAATGCATCTCCAGGGAGCAAGGAGTCAGGGCTTGGTGTAAGTGGAGGCTCCAAACTCCAATAAGTGGTACTTTCTTGTTCACTGATAGCTCTCAGCACTAATGGGTGGGATGAATATGGTGGTGCCCTGCTCTCTAGCCCTGGAGTTGAAAATTCATGCCCCCCTACTCTTCCGTGAGCCCTCACAGAAGAGCAGTCAATTATTCTTATCTCCCTGGTTTCTGTCAGAACCCTGTGTTCATCCTGCCTATGTTTGAGGTGGTTTGTTTGTTTGTTTGTTTTTTATCTCAGGTATGCAACTAAGTTTCATAAGTCCAAATTTTAGGGACTCCCATATCATGGACCTATGCTGTTCCTCTCAAGGGGGTCTCTCCATATTTCTGCTGTTTGCCAGACCCATTCTAGGAAAGTGGTTAAACAACCACCTAGAGATTCACAACTTATGACAATACAGAGCAGAAAGCTTGTGCCTAGACTCACAGGTCTTGTCTGGCTTCCAGGCTCCTATACCTGGGAATAGTGCAGCACATTGGCACCACCTGTTCTTGCAATGCAGGGGATCCTCAGACCATGGTTTCTCACCAGGGATTCTACCCACATCACCACCTGAGTGCCTTTAAGTCAGGCACATTCCACATCGTTGCAGTCTTCTAAAAGTTCTGGTTTTGTACTCCACTACTTACAATACTTTTTGATAACCTCTGTAAGCATTCTTCCTCCTTATTGCTGTATCCACAACTACATTGCCCTGGATTCCAGTCTCCACACCTCCTACCTTCCAAAAGCTGGTCATTTTCCTACTTGTAGACTTGTAGGTTTTGTTCTCTCAGATCTCTGATTGATTTTTCAGGTATTCAGAATGACTTGATAACTAGCTGTATTTGAGGGATGAACAAACACGGTTTCCCCAGTCCTCCACCATCTTCTCCCCAAATGTCTATTGACTGATGAATGGATAAGCAAGATGTGATACACACACACACACACAAACACACACACACACAATGAGATATTACTCAGCCATAAAAAAAATAATGAATTCTTGCCATTTGCAGTGACATGGATGGAGCTAGAGGGTAAGCAAAATAAGTCAGTAAGAGAAAAAGAAATACCATATGATTTCATACATATGTGGAATTTAAGAAATAAAACAAATGATCATAGGGAAAAAAAGAGAGAGGCAAACCAAGAAATAGATTATTTACTATGGAGAACAAACTGATGGTGACCAGAAAGAAAGTGGGTTGAATGGGTTGAATAAGTGAAGGGGATTAAGGAGTGCATTTGTTGCAATGAGCACCAGATGTTGTATGTAAGTGCTGAATAACTAAATTGTACACCTGAAACTAATATTGCAGTATATGTTAACTGACTGGAATTTAAATAAAAACTAAAAAAAGAGATATATGATAGCACATGAATGAATAGAAAACTGCACTGTGATCTATGTCTCTTTGTTCTTCCTACTTATGTCAAACTTCCTTTCTCAGAAGCAGCTGGAAGATCTGAAGATAATCTCTAGAGGTGCAGTTTAATAAAAATTTGGTTAATATGTCAGGGGATTAAAAAGAGCTGATTCCTAAAGGGAATGGAAAACATAAATAAGGTCCATAAGTTAAAAAAAAAATCAAGTCCTTGTCATTCACGTTGTTTTTTAGTAACCATTTCCATTTATGTTCTTTATCCTTCCTCTCCTTTGAGAACTCCTGCTACCAAAAGTGAGTCTACAGCAAAGCTAGGTCTTGCATGTTCCTTGCACATTGTCGGTGTTGGAAAACTATTAGAGATCATTGAGTCTAATCGCATTTGTGCACTAAAACTGAGGCCAAGGAAAAGGGGAAGGATCTAAATCCATCTAGGGAATGATGGAGGTGAAATAAGAACTCGGATTTTCAGGATGCTCTGTCAATGACAGCACTGTGGCCAATAAAACAGCATACTCAATGTGGTCATTCTGATAATAAGGAAACAATCATCATGAGCTGATAATATTTTGACACTATTGTGTTATACTTATAAATTCCCAAGACTTATTTTCCCTGCTTTTTCTTATTTATTTATTTTGTTGTTATGTTAGTGACCATACAGTATGTCATTAGTTTTTGATGTAGTATTCCAAGATTCATTGTTTGCTTATAACACCCAGTGCTCCATGCAATATGTGCCTTCCTTAATATCCATCACTGGGCCAATCCATCCCCCACTCTTTCTCCCCTCTAAAACCCTCAGTTTGTTTCTTAGAGTCCACAGTCTCTCATGGTTTGTCTCTGTCTCAGATTCCCACCCCCTTCATTTGATGTAGCTTTCTAAGCTGGGAACTATGAGAAATTCAGTGGGGTAAAGAGGAATATCTTTTCTGGGGTCTGTCTTAGGGAGGCAGCTGTGGTATAGTGGGAAATGCTTGTGCCTCAGAGTCAGATTCGGGCTGGAATTCCAGCACAGCACTTACTGATGTATATCATAGAAAAAGCACGAAATTTATTTGAGCTTCTTTTGTAAAATAAAGGTTATAAAGAACACTAACTACCCAAGAACATCATGAGGATTGAATGAGACAACATATGAAAGTGAGAAAGCATATGAGAGATAATGTGTAAGAGCTCAAAATTAAAAGAACTGAATAGGACTCAGGTTCTGTCTCTTTCTTTTGTTCTGAATTGAGTAATTGGGTGGTGTGTGTGCCTGTGTGTGTTTGAGTGTGTGTGTGCTGGGGTGGGGAGGGAGGGAAGAAAAGAGGGAGAAGGATTGAGATTGTTCAAGATTATTTCTGGCAATGCAGGTGTTTAAAAAGTAATCACATTGGCAAACACCAGTCTACTCATAAAAGCAGTGATCATAGAATATTTTTAAAAACAACTTTATTGAGGTATAATTTTACATATTATAGAATTCATTCACTTTGAGTGTACATTTCAATGACTTTTATGAACTTTACTGAGTGTTGCAGCCATATCATCATAACTCAATTTTAGAACATTTTCATCCCCAAATAAGATCCCTTATGCCAATTCATATTTAATATTTTTTCTCACTGCCAGCCCCAGGCAACCACTAATGTACCTTTTTTCTCTATTAGCTGCTTTTATGGACATTTTATAGAAATTGAATCATATAATATGTGTTCTATTTATCTGGCTTTTTTACTTAGCATACTTTGAGGTTCATCTATGACATACTGTGTGTCAGCTCAATCCTTTTTATGACTGAATAGTATTCCATTATATGTATATATGACAATTTGTTTATCCACACACCAATTGATAGACATTTGGGTTGTTTCTACTTATGGGTGTTATAAATAATGCTTCTATAAATATTCGTGTAAATATTTTCAGAAGGTATAGTTAGAATATGCTTTTATTTTTAAAATTTTACTATCAATATTAAAGCACACACATACACACACTCCTAGAAACTTTACAAGCCTCAGAAGACATGTGCACAAGTCTCCTAGGGACATGGAACCCTGTTTAAGAGGTATTAGTTTAGAACACAAAAATTTCTAGTAGATCTGTAGCCCAGATGAGAAGATAAATGTTATAAACAATTTAAAAAAAATAGAAGGAAACCTTGGACTAAAAACCAGATCTCCTGAGAGACAGGTCAGTGGATTGATTCCACTATCCCTGATGGTAAATCCATGGTAAAAAAAAGCACATTTCCTTATTTCCTTGCTGTCCTCACTGAGCAAAGATACACCATCCAAAGGAAGTATTTTGGTTTTTTGAAAGTAGAGGGGAAAAAAGAAATGTGGTTGGAAGTATTTCTGTTTACTGGCTAATAAATATTTCCAGAGCAGCAAAAACAAAACAGAACGCTGCCATCTGCCAGTACCCACACATATATGGCTCAAGATTTAACAAAATTTCTATAAATAACCAATTTATGATGGAAAAGTAATTAAAATTTACCTACATTCAGTGTAAAACACCAAGACCTTGATAGTAAGGTGGGCAGGGGGTTAGGGGCATGAGAGATTATCTTCCCAGTATAGTAGGGCTATGTGTTGAGGATAGTGTTGCAGTATTGACACTCTTACTTAGTCTGGTCTGAGAACCTTGGAGGAAATAGTTGCTCTCCCAGATTCTTCCCTGTCAAAATCCAAATCCAGTTGTACAGAGAGGAAAATAGTGAACCAAAAGCAAACTCATTCTCAGCAAACAGCTACCCTCCCTCACAAGCAAAAACAACTTAATTTATTAGTCCAAATACAGATAACTCAACTATTATGTGGGCTTGGAGTCATGTTGAAAATGTTTTTATTAAGTGCCCTTTGTGCTTCCACTGATCAATAACTCTCCAGTAAAACAAAAATACATAAAAGCAAGGTGCTCAAAGAAAGGTGTCCATACTTAAAAGCAATGAAAAGAAAATCTTTAAAAGCACTCTCCAAAAGCAAACAACTGAATGTGATATTTGCCATGACCAAAGAGCAATTACAAAGAAGAAAAATATGTTTCACCTCGCCTCTACATAAGATACCTTAAAAAGTAAAGTAGAACTTCATTTACCTATTTCCATTGCTAACTCCAATTTTTGAACTTTAGAAAAGGAAATTAGAACCAAGGTGATTCTTGGTATGGCTTGGGATGGTCACACATTGTTCATATCATGAGGACTTTGCTTTTGGCTGGCACATCAGTGCACTGAGGTAGCCCTGGCAACCAATACTAGTATCTTCATTGCTATAGAAAAAGTCAGTGCCAAGAAGTTATTTTGGGCTAGGTATTCCAGGCAGGAAGTTTGTTGTCTTGGGTGGGGCTCACATTGAGCTTTGTAGTTACTGTGTTTATAGACACACCAATGGGAGATTTTGCTACCTGCCTGTTGTTTTTGTTTTATTTTATGCAATGTTGGCTTGGTTTCACTATGGTACCTGTACCATCCTAAAGCAGTTGTTAAGGGGAAGCCTTGAAGCAGTGGAGAAAGCTTTGCTCTGGGGATTAGAAGACTTGGGTGACTGACCTCTGGCCTAACAAACCATATACCTAATTGGCTGGCTTCCTCTTCTTAAAAAAGGGATAAAATAACACCCAATTCAGGGTCTTAAGAGGATGAAATGGGTGTAAATGAGCTTCATAAATTATAAAGTCTAGAGCAGGCACAGTGAAGAGGGCTGTGTCATATTTTTTTTTTTTTTGGCTGTGTCATTTTTATCATTGTATTATTGTTATTATTGCTGTGTTACAATCACCATCTTTCCCATAGAATAGTGGTGTTGGACTTGAACCACTGTCAGTTGCATGGTGACCTTTGAACACCTAAGGCCTGCTCAAGCTGAACCATCTTCTGTTTGGGTACTAGTTATTACCCTACCAGAAGGTGCAGACAAGACTAATTAAAGCCAGTAAGAAGAACAAACCATCCCAGAAATAAAAGAACAGAGAACCTAAATGCCACAGCTGAAAGCCTTGGCTCAAACATATTTGCTAATACCTGTGTGATGTCAGGCTGCTTGGTGCAGGCTTGTAATTCAATTGCTTCTAATTCCCAGTCCAGTAGAATGGGCCATTTTACTTTTTCTCAGGTGTTTTTAGCACTATCAATGGATTGCCCCAGGAGCCCTTAATAAATGATTATAGATGGAATATCCCCAAAGATGCATTTAATAAAATCCTGAAAGGAGGAATCTTGCTATAGAGAACAGTCCTTTTCCAGGGCTAAAACGTGGTGATGAAGTGCTCATGGTGCCTAATGCACTTCATTAATCAACAAGTACTTATGGGATGGGAACTAGCTTTACAGGATTCAGAAAGATAACCAAACAATAAAGAAAAATACAGTCTGCAAGGAGCTTATTCCTCTCTGGTCATGGGATGTATAAGTAAGACCTAAAGCAAAAACACAATGGGGGTCCTTTTCTTCTCTCACTCAGCTGCCCCTAAGTTGATTGGAGGATCTTTCTGGGAGACCGCTGGGAGGTAGATCAGGAAAATCAGACCCCAGGGGTGCCTGGGTGGCTCAGTCAGTTAAGCATCTGTCTTCAGCTCAGGTCATGATCCCAGGGTCCTGGGATTGAGCCCCAAATGAGGCTCCTTGCTCAGCAGGGAGTCGGCTTCTCCCTCTTCCTCTGCCTGCTGTTCCCTCTTCTCGTGCACCATCTCTCTCTCTCTCATATAAATAAAAATAAAATATTAAAAAATTGATAAATAAAAAAAAGGAAAATTGGGCCCCAGAAGGAAGGTCAGCTTGGCTCAGAAATTTTCTATAAGTTTCAAAGACAGCAAGACCCAGCCCTGCTCCGTGCTGGAGTTGGAGAGTTATACTGCTTCAAATAAAGAGTGAAATCCAGATAACCAATTCACTGAGAAATCACTTGCTTTGCCCTATGCTGTAATGCAGAAACATTGCTCTTCAAACATGCCTTGAGAGCTGACCTACGGAGTGCAATGAGTCTAGAGGAACTTGGAAGAAGAAGAGGAAAGCAGAAGAAAATTTATAGGCCATAGGAGGTAAGAGCTACAGAGAGAGAAAAGAAAAGAGAAAAAAGAAGACCTTCATATCTTGGATGCAGATAAAGTCATGTGCTATTTTTCGACGGAAGACCACTGTTACCTCAGCAAGAATTTACAGAATACTGGGTCAGATCTTTTTCCTGGTAGTAGGGATGAGCTGCCTTAATCCATCTCCTAAGTCTCTTCCCTAAGCTCCTTAGTGATCCTTTGGGGTTATTTAGGCAGTCCTATGAAAGGACTCTTGGCTGTCCTGAGCAGTTTCTGCTCTACTTGTTCTTCCCTGGACTATACACTCAGCCATGGGATCCATGCTTGGGTCTGGGAGTGGGAGTGGGTATGTGGGGCAGGTTGTATTTCCCAAATATGCATTGCTTTGGATAATTTTTTAGTCTTTCTAGACCTTACTTTCCTCATCTTTAAAATAGGCATAATGTGTGAATAATTTTTTTAAATAAATTTTTACATACTATAAAGTAATAAAGTTATAGTTGATGTATTTACTCCAATATCTGCAATCTACCCGGAGGAGGCTTTTAAAGATGAAATAATTGTACTCCTTCCACCTCTAAATAAAGAAAAGTCTCACGTCTTTGCCCAAACTAAGATCAGAGACTTTTAAATTGGACAGTGGAATGTGGGGAGGGGACAATAGAATGGATGTTCTTACTGCCTCCGGATTTATCCAATCTTTTCATATTTCAGGGGCAAAAGAAAATAAGATAGACAGGTAGAAAGAGTCTTGTCTGACCTTGCGGCCCTTCTCACTTTTTGACCTCCTGAGGGACAGTGCTAAATGGAAAATCTCTTAGATTTACACTATGGTCAGACCTGGCAGAGAAGGCACATCAGGGCTGGCTGCAGGATAGGGGTAGGGGAGTTGCAGGGAGGGGTAGAGAATAGGCTTCGCATCTGGGCAAGAACATTATCTCAGTCACATCCAGGTACAAGAGCCTTATTTGTTTCTCCACCTTTTTTCCTGCCAAAAATTGTTGTTTTCTGGAACAGATATGCCAGAAAATCAATATCTCCTTACTCTATAACACTTTCAGAAAATTAAAATTTCAAGATATTGGAGAGGCCTTGCTATTCACCCCATATCACCAAATGACTTAAGGTTAGTTACTTTCCATCTATGGGCCTCAGTTTTCTCATCCACAAACTGGAGTTGGTAATCCTTCCCTTGCCGATCTCAGGGATTTTATAAAGATCCAATGAGGGGTGCCTGGGTTGCTCAGTCAGTTAAGCGAGTACCTTCAGCTTAGTTCAAGATCCCAGGGTCCTGGGATTGAGCCCTGCATTGGGCTACCTGATCAGTGGGGAGTCTCCCCCCCCCCTTTGTGCTCTCTCTCTGTCAAATAAATAAATAAAATCTTAAATAAAATTTAAGATTTTAAAAATAAAATCTTAAAAAAAAACATCCAATGAGATAATGGTTATAACACACATTGCAAACTGTAAAGTGAAGCACTTGTATATGCAGTAAATTTCAGCATTTCCACACCTAGGATAACTCTACCCTATCTTTATCCTGAGTTTTTATAAATTAAGTTACACCCAACATTTTGGACTATATACAATGTCCCCAAAGAAAGAAGATAGTTGCTCCACTTATCTGAGAACTGTTTTTCTTCAAATCTGATCCACTATGAGGGAGTGGGCATCAGTTCAAGTGGCCCATTATAGACATAAGAGGGACTTAAAAACAATCCACAATGCTCAGATCTCTGCCCTGAGTTTCTCGTCTGTCCTGTGGCATCAGCCTTGGAGACTGAAGTTCCACCTTATTCTGAGAAGCATGTGAAACTGGTGGTGAGGGGTCAGAAACTGATTTTGTTCTACTTTAACCAAGAAAGCACCAATGGTCCTTGAGCCGCCCTAAGGTCAGGCCTCAGTAATAACCTTCAGTCCACAGTGCCCCCATTGCAGACCTCAATAACTACACTGTCACTTCAAAGATCAAAGCTCTGAAGTGAGTTTGGCCTTTGGGATCTAGAGATTTAGCCTTGGACTTTAGAAGACCAGGCACCAGGAAGGGACAAAAGAGGCAACAGTAAGAAGATAAATAAAAATAAAAGGAACTTCAGGAAGTACCATTTAAAAGATCAAAAAATATTGAGTTGAATCTCCACTAAAGAGGGGTAAAAGACCTATATGTGGGGAGCAAGACCCTGGAAAATGGGCTAACTCCAGAGCTGTCCCAACCACAGAAGTCTAGGAGATGAGTGGGGAATCAAAGTGTCAGGCCTCCCCCAAATGCGTGTAGAGGTGTGTGTGTGTGTGTGTGTGTGTGTGTGTGTGTGTGTGTGTACTATAGAGGGGTCAGTGTAAAGGAGTTAAAGGGAGAAGGGTTTGATTTTGTTCCTAAAGTGCTAAGTAGACATATCAGTATCTGTATTGTACTGAGAGGACTCTCCTCCAGGTCCATCTGACAAAGATGCAAGCAGTAAAACTCTACTGCATTCATTGGCATCCTCTCCTTTTTCTATATAATTAAGCTGAGCTAGGAACATGTCTGGTAGTTCCATGGCAAAGAATTTGGCTCTCTGGGCTAGCTATAATAAGGAAGCAAGAAATGTTGCAGGTCAGTCTTGGGAAAATGGTAAAGAATCAATCCTTTGGTGGAATGGGATAGGATGTGCCCCATTCATAGAGTCATGGCTGTTGTGCATACCACATCTCAGGCCCCTACTACTGTTGTGTATAGGAAAAAAACAGATTTCAGAGAGAATGACTGGGCAAGGTTGCCGAAGCCCAAGAGATCTAAGGAGGGAGCAGAGGAAGTTAGAAATCCATGGAGCAATCTCATTAGTGTCCTGCTCTCCTTATGTCTCCAACAAAACAGAACAAAACAAAACACACACACACACACACACACACACATGCACGCACACACACACAAAAACCACTTATAGTTTAGGTCAATGGTTGAAGATTCAACAGTAGAAATACATCACTTAGCTAGGTTGATGATAGTTCTACTCTGTTCTATCTTGGTGAGACCATTCCTCATAAAGCTGGGTTCAGTTTTAAGCACCACATTCTCCAGAGAAACACCAAGTCGTACTTTCCAGAGAGGAAAGGCTATCTTTAGACCTCTTCAGGGCTTTCACAAGGCAGAGAAAGCAGATGAGGTCTGTGTGGCCCAAGGAACAGATCCAGGACCCATGAGTAGATATTATAAGGAGACAAAAGGTTTTCCTTTACGTTGAGCTCCAATCTACCAGTCATAGTTGCAATACACATTGGGCAGTAGTAAGCTCTCTGACACTGTAAGTATATGAGCAAATGTGACACAGACATTTGTTGGGGACATTACAAAGGAACTCAAACATGGATTGGAGGACTTGGAAGGAAAGTTGGACTAGATAACCCTGAAGATAAATCAGCTGACTTGTTTGATAGCAGTATTAGATTTCATCTACATGTTGTTCACATTTTCTTAGGTAGATATAGGGGAGGGGGCGTCATTAGAGGGCCTAGACAATATCTTAGCTACAGAAATTTGGAAAAGACTTTTAAAAGGTAGTTAGTTGAAAAGTAGGAATCTATCCAGTCTCCTGCCTCATATTGCCTCATGCTACTTAAGCCTCTGAGAAAGTAACATTGGCTATGGAATAGTCATCACATTGATAAGGCTAGACAAACTCTGGAATGGAGCCCCCAAACTGGGCTCTAGTTTAATTCTACCACTGATTTGCCCTGTGACTTTGAGCAAATCACTTTCCCTCTGTGTCTCAGTTCCTATCTCTATAAAACGAGTCTAGCAAACCCTGACCTGCTTACCAAAAAGGAGTGTTAGAACAGACAAGTGTAGTCAATATGGAAAGGTATACAAATTGGACGAGGGCTGGTGAAGGAAAGAAAACATGATTTAAACATTTCTAATGCATCAGACACTATAAAAGATGGTTTCACATAAATTTCTTACTCAACCCCCACAGGAACCTATGGGGTAAGTAGTCCTCTCTACTTTTTATAGTTTAAAGACCTGGGGCTCAGAGAGGTAAAGAGATTTATACAAGGTTCACATACCTATTAAGGAATAGAGGTAGATTTCAAATATAGGGATGCCAGATGGCAAGGCTTACTTATTTTACCATTGTGTCATGGTGCTTGTACACAGGAGCAGAGATAACTGAATATGACTATTAGACAGTGAGGCCGAGAGCACTTGTAAAAGACCAGGATAGAAAGACCAGCATCATGTCAACCTGGCTGCTTCCTTGACCATTGTAGGCCCAGAAATGTGATATTTAGCTGACAGACTCCAAAGATTAGCATAGCCACTGTTGCCCCTCCAGTTTTTCTAGCTTGCTCTTCCTCTACCCCTAGCCCTACTGAACAATAGTATTCTGGAAGAGAATTCCTTGGGGGTGGTCCCCAGTTTCTGGTCTTTCTGTCCCACCTTTCCAGATCACCTCACTAGAGTTAAGGGCTGGGGACTTCAAATGGCATATTGAACTGTCTGTCTTCAGAGTTTTCAGCTTTGTTCCCCCGCAAGGTCTCAGTTCCAGTGTAGAAGGCTGGACTGGAAAACTTTTGTAGATCTAGCTCTGTGCATTCGATCGGGGTGTGGACCCAGTGGGAGTGGCTCTCTGAGGCACAGGAGGCCATGGTAAAAGACTCTTGTGTGGGGAAGCCACAAGTTGAGCTGCAGTCGTCATCCAGGATGGGGTTAAGTGGCTGGGTCTCAAAGATGCTTTCACTCAGTGGGGACTCGGGACTGGTCTCCTGGCCAGGTGGCGTGGTGAAGAGAGATTCCTCTTCTGCTGCCTCATCAGCCTCAAACTGTAGTGAACCTCCTGCAACTTGAAGCAGAAAGCCACTGGGTCACACAAAGTCAGGAGCTCCTCTCAGTGGAGCACCTGGTCCTGAGTACAAGATGGGCAGGGCCTGGGAAGTAGTGCTCCCCTTCCCCTCCCTGGAGATCAAAGTACCTAGCACTAGGCTGAGGTGATACAGTTGGGAAACACATTTACATTGGGGTGTCAAATTGAGGCTACCTAGTGGTGGATCAGGAAAAGGAGTCAATTTCTCCAGAGAAAGAGAAACCTTTTGTGGGCAGAAGGATTTTGACCCTCTTCTTCCATGATCTTCATCCCTCAGTGTTATGCCTATGTGTTATGTTGTGTCATATGTCAAGAGGAACATTGCTGATGGAATTAAGATTATGGACCTTAAAATAGCAATATTATCTTGTATTACCCAGGTGGCCCCAATGTCATTATATGTGCTTTTAAAAGCGGAAGAATAAAAATGAAAGAGTCAGAAAGAGTATCAGAGAGATGTGACATGAAAAGGACTTGACCCATCATTACTAGTTTTGAAAATGAAAAGAGGTCATAAGCCAAAGAATCCAGGTGGTCTCTAGAAACTGGAAATGGCCCTTAACTGATAGAGAGCATGGAAATAGAACCTCATCCTTATAACTACAAGTAAGTGAATTCTTCCGTCTTTATGAATGAACAAGGAAATAGATTCTCTCCTCCACCTTGAAATAGGAACACAGTCCTATGAACGCCTTTATTTTGTTTTTTTAAGACTTTAAGTAGAGATCCAGCTAAGCCTAACAAGCTTCTGAACCATGGAAATGGTGAGATAATAAATAGGTGCTGTTTTAAGTCATTAAATTTGTGGTAATTTGTTATGGCAGTGACAGAAAAGTAGTACATGCTTCATGCATAAGCCTGATACAGCATCAGGTTATAAACTGAGAGCCCATGGGATGTGTATTTGTTTGACTTTCTGCACTGTGGTATTTATTTATTTGTTTGTTTTTTTGTTTATTTATTCATTCATTTATTGTTTATTTATTCATTTATTCTTTCAGTATATATTGTATGTATTTATTACCAGAATTCATCATCAGAGCTTAAAACTAATACAGAAATTCAGATTTCTGGATTCTTCTGAAAATTCAGAAGATCTTAAAACATTAAATATTACCCCATGGTAAAATAAAGAGAAAGAAGAAGGAAAGAGGAAAGGAAAGAAGGAAAGAAAGAATGAATAGACCACCTGGAGTTGAGTAACAGATTCCCCTATGGACAAGAGATGAATGAACTCTTTAGTTTGCCATAGTCCCTACTCCTCTCTATTACACAATATATTGGATCTAATTCATGCAATGATTTTCTCTATACGACTCCAATATGCATGTTAGTCAGTGACTCCTGATAAACACCCTCTCCAAATGAAAAAAAAAAAAAAAAGTCTTATCCTCTTTATCCTATGGAGACCCTGACGGAAATACCTGTCTTCATATCCTCAGAGAAGGGTACTTCATTATTATCTTGAGGACAGGGAAGGAGACGTGAAGGGTTACCCATTTCTCCTTCCCTGAGGCAAGAAGAGGAACATAAGCAACTCTCAGATGTTGCTTCATCTTCATCTTTCTGGGCTGTGGGGCCCAAATTATTCATTGCCTGTTTCATGCCCATGTCCAAGGACTGAGCAACAGCTCTTTTATTTGAGAAACTGGCTCCAAAGCCAGAAACAAGATGGTCCACGCTGAACCACAATGTTCCAAGATCCACCAAATAGTAGAGGAGAAAGAAACAGAGTTTGAGAGGGGTCATAAAGGGATAACAGTGTTCCCTTTGCATACCTGCAGCCCATGAAATGTTAGATTCACCATTGCTTAAGCCAAATCTATATGCTAGGCCTTTTATAGATTATCTGGCATGTCCTAAAGCCAAACTTACCCAAGGAGGTCTATATAAAAGAGTTCTTCCCACATAGAGAGAAGTTAAAAAAGTGATACTGTTTTGGGCCCAATATCCAGTGGGCTGAGGAGGAATCTGAGCAACAGTACATCTAAGAAACTTTATTTGCCCTCTTTCTTACTAAATAAACTCTATTCACTAGCCTGAATTCCTGTTGAGGTGTCTCTGCCTAGCTTTCAGTTCTCTCAATGACACAAAAGCTGAACTGAACCTTAGTACTCTGGGCTCCTGTTCTAACTCTTTGCCTATTCCTGGCCAGCCCATCATCCCATATCCTCCTATCTTTGCCTTCAGTGACCTGGACTTTCTGTTCCACATTTTTGGCTAATGTCCAGAGTTGTGCTGAAAGCAGATCACAATGGTACTTTCACTTTACGACCTTCCATTGGCAATTTCCATGGCAATCTCCTATGGGCTGGGCCAGACCTCTTTGGGTGTTAGTATTGTCTGGGGATAAATGTCTGGGTCCACCAACTCCTCTGGAAACTGGATTCTCAGTTACCTATATTTGATATATTACTATACTGATAATAGTTGCCCAAGACCTCACCCACTTTTATTACAGTCATGTCTCAAAACCAGCCATTTGTCCTCCATTCCTGATAAGCTCCAGATCTATACCTATAAGTAGAGATGAAGACTTGGAAAAGAACTTAGAAACCAACTAATCCAACACCAACTCTCATTTTAAAGATTAGGGATAAAAAGGCCCAAAGAAGCTAGACGACTTGTCCAAAGTTGCATAGTAATGTATAGGTTGATTTAGAACCTAGGTATCCACATTCCTTCCCCAAGGGTTTTCTCATGATGTTGTGTCCCTTTATGAACCCCTGTACTTTAATGACCTTAATAACCCTGTATCTTAAGTTCCATAAACTTAAAGGGTTGGCCTCAGTTGTTTCTGAAGCCCCATGCTTTCTATTGCCACCCACCGATAGTCCACTCCTGAGGTTTTTCGGCACTATGGGGAAGGCCCATTAACTCTCAACCCCAGAAAATTCCTCTCTTCTGCTAATCATGCCTTGCTCCTGATTAATGTGATATGTGAAGCAGATACCCTTACCACGCTGGCAATGTCTGTTGAAGAACTGTTTGCAGTAGAAGAAGAAGAGCCCCAGGAAGGCCAGAGTAAACACCACGAGCAGACTGCTCATCAATGCAACAAGTGTGGCCTCCTGAGGGGGCACTTTGGGTACATCTGCCTTCACTAAGCTCAATTGGAAGGCACCTGTGAGACAAGAAAGCAGGGGAAGTCAGTCACTGTGGGGAGTCAATAGTCACCCTGACACTGGGCCTGAACTTCTTTAGGCCATTGTCCTCTCAGTTCCCCAGTTAGGGCTACTAAGCTAGTTTTAATTCTTCATAGAGAAGACAAAAATATAAAGCACGAAATGGAAGAACTTGCAAATACTGTCGGTATGGTATAAGTTAATAAAATTATTTGAAGACAAACATTGTATCTTTCCATGTCACATCTAGTTATATGACTTACATGACTTAGAAAACTGGAAACAAATTAAAATGTTCATCAGGAGAGTACAGGATAAATAAATCATGTAATCACATAATATTATTACATAACTTAAAATAAAAGACCTGTATGGATCAGTATAAATAATCCAGAAGGGAAAAAGGAAATTGGGGAAAGCGAGTATATAGCTTGGAGTAATTTATGTAAAATATCAAATATGAAATTATATAACAAAAATACAAGTATTAAAACATGGGGTAGAGGGCTTGGCAGAATCATAGTGCTCACCAATCATCCATATGCTTCCCTGCATTTCCTATATACCTTGTAGTTAGGCCATGAGAGTACTTCTGGCCAATGGACCATGAGTGAAAGTAATGTGTGTCCCTTGTAGACTGAAGTAGTTAAGAACCACTATATCTCTTCCATGTCTTCCCTGTTCCATTAACCTAGGAGACACATGGTCTAGATGGTACAGTCACAAGATGGAGGAATGTATTTATATAGTGAAAAATAAATTTTTGCTGTATAAAGTCACTGAGATCTAGGGGTTTGTTACTGTAGCATAGCCTACCAAAAGGATGCATACAATTTTATGACAGTGGTTGCCTCTGGGGAAATAGGAAGAGAATGAAATGCACAGAGGATTAAAAAGGGAATTCTATAGGGGTGCCTCAGTGGCTCAGTCTGTTAAGTGTCTGCCTTCGGCTTAGGTCATGGTTCAAGGGTCCTGGGATTGAGCCCTGCATCAGGCTCCCTGCTCAGATGGAAGTCTGCTTCTCCCTCTCCTTCTGCCCCTCATTCATGCTCTCTCTCTCTCAGATAAACAAATAAAATCTTTAGAAAAAAAGGAATTCTATTAAACCTATGGAATTTTTGTTCTTTTTAAGAAAATCTTAAATAAATATGCAAAATGTTAAAATTTATTAATTTTGGATGTTGTGCAAGTAACATTTTTAAAAGGTTTTATTTATCTATTTTTGAGAGAGAATGGGAGAGAGAGAGCACAAGCAGGAGGCAGGTGCAGAAAGAGAAGCAGACTCCCTGCTGAGCAGGGAGCCTGACGTGGGACTCAATCCCAGGACCCCGGGATCATGCCTTGATGTTTAACCAATGGCAGATGTTTAACCAGCTGAGCCACCCAGGGACCTGTAACTAACCATTTTTATATTTTTTCATTTTAAATATTTCTACATACAAATTTTAGAGTTGTTTGTTCCAGCACTTTGAAAAATGCCAATGGTATTTTGATTCAGATGGCACTGAAAGCATAGATTGCTCTGGGTGGCATCTACATATTTGAAATATTTCATAATATAAACATAATAATTTTAAAAGAGTACATATATATATACACATATATATACATACACACACACACACATAAAAATGATGGACAAACAGAAAAATGGATAGTGGTATGGGTATAGACTAGATCCTAGTACTTTTCTTATTCCTAGGCAATAGAAACTCCTTTAAACTTCATATTATCATCATCATTATAATCTGTAAGTGTACAAATATTATAATTTATAAAGTGTTTTCTAAATTTATTAATTTATTAGACCTAGATAACCATCCAATAAGATATGAAGAATGGTAATTATCATGACTTACATTCTTTTCAGACGATGTAAAGAGAGTTATGCAGACACTGTATTATGAAATAAGAATTCAAATATAATTGCTTCCCTTGCCAATCTGGTCTAGAAAGAAGTACAAGGGGGTAGGGGAAGTCTTTACTATCCTATCTTGCTACCACCTAATGGGTTGGGGGAAAATAGGAGAAGAGAACTGGATACACACACTGAACCTCAGAGGTGGGTGTCTGCTTTGTGCATGGGATGCACTCTTGGTCTTGCAGTCCTCCAATGCGTGTCTTTCGGTAGAACCTATGGTCAGAGCAATAAGGAATGACAAAATAATAAAATAAGCAATGCATGTAGGCTGGTCCTTACTGAGACCATAAGCAACTTCTAAAAGTATTGGAAGCTGGTACTCACCCCCAACCCTCATGAATGCTCTGCCTCAATATCTGATTTTGAATCAGAGTCCCAGATGTTCTACCTCCTCCCCCATTCACCATACCCAATAGCTAAAAAGCAGAATTAGTTGTATAAAAGAGGGGAGCACTGCTTTGAAATCAATTGCTTCACGATGTCTTTTAGGTCTACAGTGAGATTTGCCTTGAATCTTGGGTCTTTGCTTAAGCATGCCAGCATGACGAAAAAGTTGTTAAATATTTATCTGTGACTGACCATGTGCTAGGCACTTTGTAAGAGGATCATGGGAAGACACTGATTCTCTCTCATGGGAGCTTAAGCTCATCATGATATGGAGAGTTAGAATACTTCAACTAGACTTTGAGAGGTAAGGATAAAAAGATCTCCAAGGAATATAAAAGGTCCAGAAAAGCTTGTTCTCATATAGCAGGCTCACCTAGGCAGACAGTCTCCACAGACAGCATTAGAGGTAGCTGTGCAGTTGGCCTTCTGGATGCGATTAATGACAGCACAGGTGATGCAAGTCTGACATCTATGGTGGCCCCAGCTGCTTTTGAATCTTCGGGGAGGGCAGGCTGTGCAGAACGCATCTCCACCTTCTCCATAACCGCAATCCTGCAGATACATAGGAATCACTAACACTGTTCTATAGAAACTCAGAGATGATAAGCTATGGACAAATGGACAATATATACAGCAGTGATTTAAAAACAGCAAGTTGCAATATATTTATGAATCATAAAATCAATTTACTAGTTTGAGATGAGCATTAAAATTGAAAAACACAAGATCACGACTAATCCAAAGGAAATAGAAACAATCATCAAAAATTATTATCAGCAACTATATGCCAATAAGCTAAACAACCTAGAAGAAATGGATGCATTCCTGGAAACCCATAATCTCCCAAGACTGAAACAGGAAGACATTGACAACCTAAAAAGACCAATATCTAGTAATGAGATTGAAGCAGTGATCAAAAACCTCCCAAAAAACAAGACTCCAGGGCCTGACGGATTCCCTGGGGAATTCTACCAAACATTCAAGGAAGAAATAATACCTATTCTCCTGAAACTGTTTCAAAAAATAGAAACAGAAGGAAAACGTCCAGACTCTTTCTATGAAGCCAGCGTTACCCTGATCCCCAAGCCAGGTAAAGACCCCATCAAAAAGGAGAATTTCAGACCAATATCCCTCATGAATATGGATGCCAGATTCTCAACAAGATCCTAGCTAATAGGATCCAACAGCATATTAAAAAGATTATTCATCATGACCGGGTGGGATTTAT
>CM052801.1:43883474-43940874 GCA_028533885.1 Nasua narica
ATGCGGAGTGAAATAAGTCAAGCGGAGAGAGGCAATTATCTTATGGTCTCACTTACGTGTGGTGTATAAAGAAAATCATGGAGGGCATCGTGAGAAGGAAGGGAAGGGCGAATGGGGGGAAATCGGAGGGGGTGTTGAACCAGGAGAGACTGTGGACTCTGAGCAACAAACTGAGGGTTTTGGAGGGGAGGGGGTGGGGAGGTGAGCCTGGTGGTGGATATCGAGAGGGGCACGTACTGCATGGAGCACTGGGTGTGGTGCATGAACAATCAATCTTGTAACACTGAAAAATTAAAATAAACAAATTTGGGGAGAAAAAAATGTAAAATAAAATTTAAAAAAAAAATTGAAAAACACAGCTGTGATCACCAAGACAGGATGGTACTGGCACAAAAACAGACACATAGACCAGGGGAACAGAATAGAGATCCCAGAGATGGACCCACAACTCTATGGTCAAATAATCTTTGACAAAACAGGCAAAAATATCCAGTGGAAAAAAGACAGTCTCTTCAATAAATGGTGCTGGAAAAATTGGACAGCTATACGTAGAAGAATGAAACTTGACCGTTCCCTACACCATACACGCAGATAAACTCAAAATTGATAAAAGGCTTCAACATGAGGCAGGAATCTCTCAAAACCCTAGAGGAGAACATAGGCAGTAACCTCTTCGACATCAGCCACAGCAAGTTCTTTCAGGACATGTTTCCAAAGGCAAAGGAAACAAGTGAAAATGAACTTTTGGGACTTCATCAAGATAAAAAGCTTCTGCACAGCAAAGGAAACAGTCAACAAAACAAACAGGGACCCCACAGAATGGAAGAAGATATTCACGAATGACACTACAGAAAAAAGTCTGATATCTAAGATCTATAAAGAACACTTCAAACTAAACTCTCACAAAACAGATAATCACATCAAAAAATGGGCAGAAGACATGAACAGACACTTCTCCAAAGAAGACATACAAATGGCTAAGAGACACATGAAAAAATGTTCATCATCTTTAGCCATCAGAGAGATTCAAATCAAAACCACACTGAGATTCCACCTTACACCAGTTAGAATGGCCAAAATCAACAAGACAGTCAACAACAAATGCTGGAGAGGATGTGGAGAAAGGGAAGCCCTCCTCCACTGTTGGTGGGAATGTAAGTTAGTGCAGCAACTTTGGAAAACAGTATGGAGATTCCTGAAGAAATTAAAAATAGAGTTACCCTATGACCCTGCAATTGCAGTACTGGGTATTTACCCCAAAGAAGTAGATGAAGTACAAAGAAGGGCCATATGTTCCTCAATGTTCATAGCAACAATGGCCACAATAGCCAAACTGTGGAAAGAACCAAAATGCCCTTCAACAGATGAATGGATAAGGAAGATATGGTCCATATATACAATGGAATATTATGCCTCCATCAGAAAGGATGAATATCCAACTTTTGTATCAACATGGACAGGACTAGAAGAGATTATGTGGAGTGAAATAAGTCAAGCGGAGAGAGTCAATTATCTTATGGTCTCACTTACATGTGGAGTATAAAGAAAATCATGGAGGACATTGTGAAAAGGTAGGGAAGGTTGAATGGGGGGAAATCAGAGGGGGCGATGAACCATGAGAGACTCTGGACTCTGAGCAACAAACTGAGTCGTTTGGAGGGGAGAGGGGCCGAGGGATGGGTGAGCCTGGTGGTGGGTATTGAGAAGGGCACGTATTGCATGGAGAACTGGGTGTGGTGCATGAACAATCAATCTTGTAACACTGAAAAAATAAAAGAAACATAGTTGGGGGAAAAAAAAGAGGGAAATTTAAATCAAAAGCACACTGAGATACCACCTTACACCAGTTAGAATGGCCAAAATCAACAAGACAGGAAACAACAAATGTTGGAGAGGATGTGGAGAAAGGGGAACCCTCTTCTACTGTTGATAGGAATGCAAGTTGGTGCAGCCACTTTGGAAAACAGTGTGGAGATTCCTCTAGAAATTAAAAACAGAGCTACCCTATGACCATGCCATTGCACTAATGGGTATTTACCCCAGGGCTGCAGATACAGTACAAAGAAGGGCCACATGTACCCCAATGGGCAATGGGCACAATCACCAAACTGTGGAAAGAACAAAAATGCCCTTCAAAAGATGAATGGATAAAGAAGATATGGTCCATATATACAATGGAATATTATGCCTCCATCAGAAAGGATGAATATCCAACTTTTGTATCAACATGGATAGGACTGGAATAGATTATGTGGAATGAAATAAGTCAAGCGGAGAGAGTCAATTATCTTATGGTCTCACTTATGTGTGGGGCATAAGGAAAAACATGGAGGGCATTGTGAGAAGGAAAGGAAGGGTGAATGGGGGGAAATCGGAGTGGGCGATGAACCATGAGAGACTGTGGACTCTGAGCAACAAACTGAGGGGTTTGGAGGGGAGGTTGTAGGGGGGAATGGGTGAGCCTGGTGGTGGGTATTGAGAAGGGCACGTATTGCATGTCGCACTGGGTGTGGTGCATGAACAACTAATCTTGTAACACTGAAAAAATAAAATAATCGTATTTGGGAAAAAAAAAAAAAGAAAAACAAATAATGATATAAAATACCAGAGTGCATATACTAATGCTAAGTATCAGTCAGCATAGGCTAGGTTATGATAAAGCATGTGTGAATTTACAGTGCCCGGATAGACAAAATCTGACTTGTATATTCCTCCCTGGATGAGACTAGTTGAAAAGCAAAGAAGGAGCAGCCAGCATGCTGGCCTCCTCTGAAGTTTCTTGGCTGAAAATGGCCAGATTCTTACTATGAAGTCACATACTTCACAGACTCCTTACCTTCTCTCCCTTATTACATGCTTCCTCATGTATTATTGTCCTGACCATTAAAGTTATAATTTCCTCTTCACTTTGCACTTGCACCTGATGTATTGCTAGGATCCCAATAAAAGTGGAAACAAAGCTTGGCACAGGGTCTTTTGCCACTAGAGAGTCTGGTCCTCAGACCTCTCCTTTCTCCTACTAAGGTGTTTGGAGTAATCTTTTCATTCACCATTCTCTAGGTTTGATGGTCAAACCTGATAAAGGCAAAAAGCAAATTCCAAATTTCAGTGCCTTAAAAGAACAAAAGTTTATTTCTCACTCACTCTATTAGCCTACCAGAGGTCTAGTAGAAGCTATGCTTTACATTATTCTCATTGGGCTACACAAGGTAACAGAGGCTTATCTTTGTGTTGCCATGATTGGAGCATCAAGGAAAAGAGACCATTGTGAATTGTCACTGGCTCTTATTTTCTTCCAGAAATGATCCATTTAACTTTGCTTGCATGTCTTTGACCATGCATATCATCTGACTATTAGTAACTACACAAGTAAAAGAAAGTGCAATTTGGCAATGTTATAGAAGTTAGGGAGGTGGAAATATTTGACAAATAGCTGTAATCACTATCAATACCTCAATATCATTTGTAAAACTTTTATAGATAAAATATATGCAAGTATGTGTTAGAATGTGACAAAAACTGTACTCCTTACTCTTGGTAAAAAAAAAAATGTTTGAATGCCAATGATATAGAGGAGAGATGAGTGATCCAGCTGGTTCTTGCTTCATGTCTAATTATTGGCTCAATGTGACTCTAGTCAATCCCTCTCCATTTCTGAACATCAGAAGCCCCAACATCTGAATAGGCTGAAGTAGATAAGTCTCTAAATATTCTTCCAGCTATGACATTCTAATTTAAGTATAAGGCACCTGCCTGATAGAGCTCTTTCTCAAAATACAACTCTAGTTATTAAGGGATATTAACTATTTGCTACTTATGGCAGACATTGGATGATTGTTTGCCAAACTATCTCCTTTGTTCCTGAGACTATCACTAGCCAACATTCCTTAACCTCATGGTAGTTAGGTGGGTCCATGTGCCTAATTTCTAGCTAATGGAATATGGACAAAATGATGTATACCTCCCTCAGGCCTTCCCCTAAGAAAATTGCCTGTTTTTTTCTTTATACTTATTTTATATTTAAAAAGGCCTTAATTTTATTTATACTGTGATTTTCTGGCACACAGGAACATCTAGAGAAATGCTGAAATCAATATATTAAAAATTACAGGACATCAGGAAAATGGAGGAGGTGGCAGCTCCAAGCTTTCATTTCCTCATAGTAACACAGAAATACGTGCAGGGAGGCACCTGGTTGCTCAGTCAGTTGAGCATTGATATCCTTATTTCAGTTAAGGTCACGATCTCAAGGTCTCAGGATTGAGCCCCATTCTCAGCAGGGTGTCTGCCTGAGGATTTCTCTCCCTCTCCCTCTGCCCCTCCTCCAGTCCATATGCACCTCCCCTCCCCCTTTCAAATAAATAAATAATAAATAAATAATTCTGAAAAAAAGAGAAAAGTATGCAGAAATTGTCACAATCAGTGTTGTCAGAACTCTGGGAAACAAAGGTTTACAGCAATTAAACAAATGCTGAAACAAGAAAAAGACAACTTGAAAATGAAAGGAAAATTTCATACCATTTTTGTTTGCTTTTACTACACATCTCTCCTGAGCAGCAACAGTCCTAACGTAGAGGCAGTCTTAAAGAGGCAAAAGCCTGTGTTCTTAGTGGGAGGACTTTATCCCTAGTTCCAGAACAATTTAAGCAAGGCTTATTCCAAATTATTGGGTATGACTGTTCTAACCTGTCTGTTGGCTACCTGAAAGACTGGTACAAAGTGTTCACCTCTGTTTCATTCAATTCAGAATTCAGACTGGAAAAGGGGTGGGCATTTATTTAAAAAGAGGTTGCAAAGCAAACTAACAAATGACAGATACTTGGGGCAAGAAATTATGAGCAAATGCAATAGATATCCTAACCTTGAAAGAGTTAGAAAAATGAGAGAAATGTGAGAGGAATGAGAAATATGTTGGGAAATGAAAACATTCAGAAGCACCCATATATATGGGGGAATTTAGAAAGGCACAAGTCTTCCTAGGGCAAGAGACATGCTTATTAAAGAAGACCCAAAGCTTCCCAATTGAGCTGATTCACAGGCTGAGTGCAAGTCTGGCTAAGTGTTGAAGGAATGCTTCAGCACAGACCCAATCGGTAAACTCTGGGAAAAGTGTGTTTTTGTTTATTTTTGGTTTATTTTATCTAACTTCCAACACTCAAAGAAATTACAATCAAATATTACTGGGGAATCTGGGTGGCTCAGTCCATTAAGTGTCTGCCTTCAGCTCCGGTCATGCTCTCAGGCTCCTGGGATCCAGCCATACATAGGGATCCACGCTCAGCAGAGAGTCTGCCTCTCCCTCTGCTCCTCCACTCTGTATGCACTCCTTCTCAAACCAATCAATCAATCAATCAATAAATAAAATATTGGTAAACCACGATCTACATGGAAACAGATTAAAACACAACATATGGAAAAGAGTACAATTTTGAAAAAAGAGACTGGAAAACCATCTAAATAGATGACTATATATATATATATATATATATATATATATATATATATATATATATATATATATATGTTTGTTTATTTGGCTTTTTAATTTTTTATTTTTTCCCAGTTAAATTTTTTCAGCGTTTCAAGATTCATTGCTCATGTACCACACCCAGTGCTCCATGCAATACATGCCCTCCTCAATACTCACCACCAGGCTCACCCAATCCCCCACCCCCCTCACCTCCAAAACCTTCAGTTTGTTTATCAGAGTCCACAGTCTCTCATAGTTCATCTCCTCCTCCGATTTCCCCCAATTCATTCTTTCTTTCCTTCTCTCAAAGTCCTCCATGTTTTTCCTTATACTTCACATATAAGTGAAACCATGTGAAAATTGATTTTCTCTGCTTGAATTATTTCACTGAGCATAATCTCTTCTAGTCCTATCCATGTTGATATAAAAGTTGGATATTCATCCTTTCTGATGGAGGCATAATATTCCATTGTATATATGGAGCATATCTTCTTTATCCATTCACCTGTTGAAGGGCATATTGGTTTTTTTCACAGTTTGGTAATAGTGCTGATTGCTGCTATGAACATTGGGGTATATGTGGCCCTTCTTTGTACTGCATCTGCATCTTTGGGGTAAATACCCAGTAGTGCAATGGCAGGATCATAGTGTAGCTCTATTTTTAATTTCTTCTCCCCTTTCATTCAGGAATCTCTAAAATGTTTTCCAAAGTGGTTGCACCAACGTGCATTCCCACCAACAGTTTAAGAAGATTCCCTTTTCTCCACATCCTCTCCAACATTTGTCGTTTCTTGCTTTGCCAGTTTTTGCAATTCTAACCGGTGTAAGGTGGTATCTCAGTGTGATTTTGATTTGACTTTCCATGATACCTAATATTGATGAGCATTTTTTCATGTTTCTGTTAGCCATTTGTACATCTTCTTTGGAGAAGTGTCTGTTCATGTATTTGGCCAATTTTTTGACATGTTTTTTGAGTGTTTTATCTGTTTTTTGAGTGTTGAGTTTGAGGAGATCTTTATAGACCTTAGATATCAGACCTTTGTCTGTAATGTCAACTACAAATATCTTCTCCCATTCCGTAGGTTGACTGTTTTGTTGTTGTTGTTGTTGTTGTTGTTGTTGTTGACTGTTTCCTTTGCTGTGCAGAAGCTTTTTACCTTGATGAAGTTCAAAAAACTTCATTTTCACTTTTGTTTCCTTTGCCTTTGGAGATATGTCCTGAAAGAAGTTGCTGTGGCTGATGTTGAAGTTACTGCCTATGGTTTTTTTCTTGGGTTTTGATAGATTCCTGCCTCACGTTGAGGTCTTTTAAGCATTTTGAATTTATCTTTATGTATGGTGTAAGAGAATGGTCAAGTTTCATTCTTCTACATATAGCTGTCCAATTTTCCCAGCTCCATTTATTGAAGAGACTGTCTTTTCCAGTGGATTTTTTTCTGTTTTGTCAAACATTATTTGACCATAGAGTTTTGGGTCCAGATCTGGGCTCTCTATTCTGTTCCACTGGTCTATGTGTCTATTTTTGTGCCAGTACCATGCTGTCTTGGTGATCACTGCTTTGTAGTAAAGCTTGAAATCAGGCAATGTGATGCCCCCATCTTTCTTTTTATTTTTCAATATTTTCTTAACAATTTGGGGTCTTTTCCAGTTCAATACAAATTTTAGGATTGTTGGCAAGTGGAATTTTGATCAGTGTGTCATTGAAAGTGCAGATTGCTCTGGGTGGTATAGACATTTTAACAATGTTTATTCTTCTGATCCATGTGCGTGGAATGATTTTCCACCTTTCTGTGTCTTCTTCAAGTGCTTTCATGAGTGTTCTTTAGTTCCTTGAGTACAGATCATTTAACTCTTTGGTTAGGTTTATTCCCAGGTATCTTATGGTTCTTGGTGTTATAGGAAATTGAATCAATCATCTCATTTCTCTTTCCATATATTTAATGTTAGTGTATAAGAAAACAACTGATTTCTTTGCATTGATTTTGTATCTTGAAACATTCCTGAATTGCTGTATGAGTTCTAATAGTTTAGGGCGGAGTCTTTTGGGTTTTCCATATAAAGTATCATGTCATCTGTGAGGAGAGAGAATTTGACTGCTTCTTTGCCAATTTGAATACCTTTTATTATTTTTTGCTGTCTGATTGCTCTCTCTAGGACTTCTAGTACTATGTTGAATAAGAGTGACAAGAGTGGGCATCCTTGTCTTGTTCCTGATGTCAAAGGGAAGGCTGTCTGCTTTTCCCCATTGAGAGATTATTTGCTTTGTGGTTTTCATAGATAGATTTTTATGTAGTTGAGGAATGTTCCTTCTCTCCCTATACTTTGAAGAGTTTTAATCAGGAATGGATGCTGAATTTTGTAAAATGTTTTTTCTGCATCAATTTAGAGGACCATATGGTTCTTCCTTCTTCTCTTATTGATTTGTTTTATCACATTGATTGATTTACGAATTTTGAACCACCCTGGCATACCAGGGATAAATCCCACCTGGTTATGGTGGATAATCTTTTGAATGTGCTGTTGGATCCTAATTGCTAGGATCTTGTCTAGAATCTTGCCACCATATTCATCCTGATATTTGTCTGAATTTCTTCTTTTTGATGGGGTCTTTGCCTGGTTTGGGGATCAGGGTAATGATGGCTTCATAGAAAGAGTTGAGAAGATTTCCTCCTGTTTCTATTTTTTGAAACAGCTTCACAAAAAGAGGTTTTATTTCTTCCTTGAATGTTTTGTAGAATTCCCCAGGGAATCTGTCAGGTCCTGAACTCTTGTTTTTTGGGAGGTTTTTGATCACTTCTTCAATCTCATTAGTAGATATTTGTCTATTCAGGTTGTCAATTTCTTCCTCTTTCAGTCTTGGAAGTTTGTAGGTTTCCAGGAATGTATCCATTTCTTAGTTGTTTATCTTATTGGCATATAGCTGTCCATAATAAATTCTGATAATTGTTTCTTTTTTTTAAAGATTTTATTTATTTTATTTTAACAGAGAGAGAACACAAGCAGGCAGAGGCAGAGAGAGGAGCAGGCTCCCTGCCGAGCAAGGAGCCCGATGCGGGACTTGATCCCAGGATGCCGGGACCATGACCCGAGCCGAAGGCAGCTAGCTGCCCAACCGACTGAGCCACCCAGGTGTCCCTGATAATTGTTTCTATTTCCATTGGATTAGTAGTGATCTCTCCCCTTTCATTCATAATTTTGTTAATTACAGTCCTCTCTCTTTTCTTTTGGATTAGTAGGCCAGTGGCTTATCGATCTTATTGATTCTTTCAAAAAACCAACTTCTGGATTCATTGATGCATTCTACTGTTGTTCTACTTTCTACCTCATTGATATCTGTACTAATCTTGATTATTTCCCTTCTTGTACATGGGGTTGGCTTAATTTGTTGTTGATTTTCCAGTTCTTTAAGGTGTATTTAGGATTTTCCAGTTCTTTAAGGTGTATTTAGGATTTTTTCCATTTTTTTGAGTGAATCTTGGATGGCTATGTATTTTCCCCTTAGAATCACCTTTGCTGTATCCCATAGGATGTGGCTTCATTCTCATTGGTTTCAATGAATTGTTTAAGCTCATCTTTGATTTCCTGGTTGATCCAAACATTCTTTAGCAGGTTGGTCTTTAGCCTTCAAGTGTTTGAATTCCTTCCAAACTTTTTCTTGTGGTTGAGTTCCAGTTTCAAAGCATTGTGGTCTGAGAATATGCAGGGAATCATCTCAATCATTTGGTATTGGTTGAGTCTTGATTTGTAACCCAGTATGTGGTTGATTCTGGAGACAGTTCCATGTGCGCTTGAGAAGAATGAATATTCTTTTGCTTTAGGGTGGAATGTTCTGTATATGAGGTCCATATAGTCCAATGTGTCATTCAAAGCTCTTGTTTCTTTATTGATTTTCTGCTTGGATGATCTGTCTGTTACTGAGAAAGGCATGTTATGATCTCCTACAATTTATGTATTCATATCAATATGACTATTTTGATTAACAGTTGGCTTATATAGTTGGCTGCTCTTATATTGGGGGCACAAATATTTACAATTGTTAGATCTTCCAGGAGGACAGACCCTTTAAGAATGATCTAGTGTCTTTCTGTATCTCTGACTATAGTCTTTAGCCTAATATCTAATTTATATGATATGAGAATTGCCACCCCAGCTTTCTCTTGAGGTCCATTGGCATGAAAGATGGTTCTCCATCCTTTCACTTTCAGTCTGGATGTACCTTTAGGTTTCAAATGTATGTTCTCTTATAGATAGCATATGGACAGGTGCAGCTGTTTTATCCAGTCTGCAACCCTGTGCTGTTTTATGGGAACATTTAGGCTGTTCACGTTGAGAGTGATTATTGAAACATAAGTTTTTATTGACATCATGTTGCCTTAGAAATCCTTGTTTCTACAGATTGTAAGTTTCTGTTCTGTGTCACTTATGGGTTCTTTCTTCTTTTATAGAACCCCCCTTAATATTTCTTATAGTCCCAGTTTAGTGGTCACATACTCTTTTAATCCTTGCCAGTCTTGGAAGCTCTTTATCTCTCCATCCATTTTGAATGTCAGCCTTGCTTGATCAAGTATTCTTGGTTGCATGTTCTTTTCATTTAGTTCCCTGAATATATAATGCCAGCCCTTTCTGGCTTGCCAGGTTTCTGTGGACTGTTCTGATTTTGTTCTGATGGGTCTTCCTCTGTATGTAAGGCATCTCTTCCCCTAGTTGCCCTCAGGACCTCTTGTCTAAAAGTATAATTCACAAATTTCACAACTATGTGTCTAGATGTTTCTCTAGACTTGTTGATCTTGGGGGGTGTTCTTTCTCCCTCTAGGACATGAACTCTTGTTCTATTCCCCAGATTGGGGAAATTTTCATCCAGAATTTGTTCAGCTATATCTTCTAGTCTTCTGTCTTTCTCCACCTGCTGAAGGATTCCAATAATTCTGACGTTGGAATGTTTCATGATGTCATTTATTTCCTTAAGTCTGTTCTCATGGTTCCTAACCAGTTTTTTCCTCGCCCTCTTCCTGACCTTTCTTTTCAACCACCTTGTCCTCTAGATCACTAATTCTATCCTCTGTCTCCATTATCCTAGCTATTACACTATTTAGATTAGATTGTATCTCATTTATACCATTTTTAACATCTGCCATTTTGGTTCTCAGTTCTGCCCTTAGAGATTCCATGTTGTCATTAATGTTTTTCTCCATTCTAACCATTAACTGGAGAACTGTTACCCTGAATTCCCTTTCTGACATACTGTTTATGTCTACATCCAATAGTTCTGAGGGAGAGTGTGCAGTCTTTGGGTTTTTCTTCTATTTTGTTTTCCTCCACCTTGTCATTTTGATGATAAGTGGATGAAAGGATATATAGCTGAATATTTCACCCACAATCCACACAAGGTATACCCTAGAAGGTTTTGGAGCAATTGGAATTCACCACCAAAAAGAAAGAATAAAGATAAAATGAGAGAAAGAGAAAAAAGATATCCCAGCCAAAACATGCCCCCAAAATATGATTTATAAGGTATATAAACAAACACGAACAAACTTAAAGACTGACAAATGTAAATGACAAGAAATAAAAGAACCTAGTCAGAATGAAGTCCGAGAAGATTTATATAGTACCAGAACAAAAGCAAATACACAGAAACGCTGCCAGAAGGATAAGATGGGAGGGTGGTTATAGATCCTTGATGTGGGTGAGGAAGGTTATTTCAGGTCTTCCTGGGTATATTGTTGTTTTAAGCCTCTAGTTGTAACGTTAAGTAGTCTAAAAAAATTAAAAATACAAGAATCACGAGAACGAGTCCAAAAAGAAAGAGAAAAAATGAAAGAAGGAAAAAATGAAAGAATGAAAGAGAAAGAAGGAAGGAAAGAAGGAAAGAAAGGATGGAAGGAAGAAGAAAGAAAGAAGGAAAAAAACTTGTATCTATGAAATATACAAGTTTTAGGGCATTATCGGGAACTTAATATATTGATTTCCCCTGATGTTCAGGTTTAACAGTTTTATAGGCACCCTGTGGTTATCTTCCTCTTGTTTTTGGTTTGTATTCTGGGGGAGGGGCCTGCCTTATTGTTTCCTAGTCAGTCTTGTTTGGCTTAAGTTGCCCTGCTAGCTATCACAGGGCTGGGCTACATGAAAACTGTTTTTTTAGGCTTTTGTTCTCTGAAGGTTTTTGGGTTTTTTTGCCTTTTCAGAGGGTCCAAGCAAAGAATGTGCCTGTAACCAGACCTCCGCCTCTGATAGAAGCCTCAGTCTGCTCCCCTCTGTGTGACCCAGAACACACAGGCTCCCCCTCTGCACTCTGCTCACACTGCAGCCTTCCACAGGTAGTCCACACACCAGGCCACCATCCCAGTGGCCTCACAAGGCCTTTGCTAGCCTCTGCACCCCTGTGCCACCAAAGACACACGCGATGAATGATTTTGGTCTGGGAAACTCGCTTCTGGTGGCTGCCATTGTCAAGACTGCTCTCCAGGCTCCAGGCCTGAGGCCTGAGCTGGGTGTGCTCAGATTCCTGCAGGCATTCTGCCGGTTCCCTCAGGCACTGGCTGGGTGCCCCCAGACCCTGCCACAGGAGGCAGACAGGCAGAGGTCCTAGAGACCGCTGGCTAGTGCTCCCACCAGGTCTCTTTGGGGCTTGCGGGAGTTCACCCAGTCCATGGAATGGTGCATAAAAGGGAAGGTGCAGGTTTATGAACCACACCAGGCTCTCTAAGGCTCTTGCAGGAGTGCTCCTAGCCCATAAAATGGTGCAAGCAGTGGAATGCTGCAGTTTCATGAACCATGAACTGGATCCCCCACCCCCCCGCCAGTCTCTGACACAGGTGGTCACCTGTGGTGTTGACCTTCCTGGGATCGTGGGCTTAGATCCATGACCACCTACTTCCACTAGTTGCTCCTTAAGATCTTTTGCTCTTTTTAAGTATTTTTAACCAGACTCTAAGTTAATGCTAGTCCCAACCACAGGGCATGTTTGGGGTATTACTTTCCTTGGGTTGCTTCTGGTGGCTCCTTCCACCCTTCTGTTTATCCTCCGATATAGGTTCAAAGTGTTGCCACTCTGCTTTACCTCTCCACTGCTGCCTTCTGCTCCTGTAGAGATCCAGAAGTGAAAAATCCCACTTCTCAGGCTGGTTTCATGGGTGTTCAGCATGTTCTGGTAGATATCAAGCTCACTTTAGGGGACTGGCTGTAACAGGCTCTCCTACATCTCCACCATCTTCCCCCCTCATCCCCTAATATAGCTTTAAATAAATACATTTAAAGAATCTAAATGTTAATATGGAAAAAAAAACAATTAACACCACATTATTATAAAAAATGATTTTCTGAACAAAAATGTGACAAAGCATATAAAGAAATAGGAATGTATAGCTCATTTAAAGAAACAAATAAAATTGATGGAGAGTGTTTCTGAGGAAGTCCAGATATTGGACTTATTAGACAAAGACTAGAAGGCTAATATCTTAAATATATTCAAAGAAAAACATAACTAAAGTAATTAGAAATAAGTGTTTGAACAAAACGGTAACATCAAAATTATAAAAAGAAACCAAACAGAAATTTTGGATCTGAAAAGTAAACTAACTGGAATAAAAATTTACTATAAGAGTTCAATAGCAGCTCTCAACAGGTAGAAAATGAATAAGCAAACTTGAGGACAGTTGAAATTGTCAAGTCTGAGGAACAGAAATCAAAAAGGAATGAAGAGAGTAAACAAAACATAAGAGACACCAACAAGTTGACTAACAAACATTTGGGATTCCCAGAAGGAAAAGAGAGAAATAAAAAAGCAGAAACAATATTTGAAGAAATAATGGCTAAAAAAATTACCAAAATTTATGGCAGACATTAATAAAGACATGCACAATGTTCAGTGAACTTTAAGTAGGAAAAATTTAGAGACCTATAATAATACATATTACAAATAACATGTACAGAACCAAAGCCAAAGGAAAAAATCTGGATGTAACAACAGAGAAATAACTTGTCAAGTACAAGAGATCATATTTTTCATCAAAAAATATGGAGGCTGGAAGGCAATAAGATGACATTTAAGTGTCAAAAGAAATAGATTGCTAACAAATTATTCCTTAGCCAGGAAAAAAAAATACTCAAAAATGAAGGAGAAATAAAAACTTTTCTAGATAAACAAAAGCTGAGACAGTTTAATATTACCAGACTTGTACTACAAGAAATGCTAAAGGTTATTCTTTAGGTTAGAATTAAAGGATGTGGATAGTAACTCAAAGCCACACAAGGTGATAAATATCTCTGGTAAAGGTCAATGCAAGAGCAAATATAAAAGGCATCATTATTGCATTTAAAAATTTTCACTCCACCTTTTATTTCCTATATGATTTATAAGGAAAAATAATAATAATTATAAGTCTATGATATTGGGCACATAGTTAAAACAATAGGTTTGCAGAGTAAATAAACAATCAACAAAGCTGAGAGGTAACCTATGGAATGGAAGAAGATATTTTCAAATGACATATCTGATACAGATTAGTATCCAAAATATATAAAGAACTTATGAAACTCAACACCCAAAAGACAAAAGTCCAATTAAAAAAATGGGCAGAACACATGAATTGACATTTTTCCAAAAACATATAAATAGCTAAGAGACACATGAAAAGATGTTCAACATCACTCATCAGGGAAATACAAATCAAAATTGCAATGAAAAAAAATTGCAATGAGATATCACCTCACACATGTCAGGATGGCGTGTAGCTGTAGCCCAACTCATCAAGTAGAAAGTTCCCTAATAAATAGTCAGAAATGTAAAAGGGAAAGTTACAATAAACACCATGGAGATACAAATGGTCATAATTGATTACTATGAATAATTATACACCAACAAACTTGAACACCTAAAAGAAATGGATAAACTTCTTTAAGCATACAATCTTCCAAGACTGAATTATGAGAGATAGAAAATGTGAATAGACTGACTACACACAATGAAATGTAATCAGTAATATAAAAACTCTCCAAAAAACAAATCCAATGACCATATGGATTTACAGGCGATTTCCACTAAACATTTAAAGAAGAGTTACTACCTAACTTTCTTAAATTATGCCAAAAATTGAACAGAAAAGAATGATTCTAAGGTCATTTTACAAAGCCAGAATTATTAGGCTACCAAAACCAGATGAAGACACCATAAAAACACCAAAAATTATTGGCTAAATCTCCTGATGAATATAGATGCAAAAATCCTCAAAATACATTAATAAACTAAATCCTATAATACATTGAAAGAATCCTGGGGCACCTGGGTGGCTCAGTTGTTTAAGCATCTCATTTTAATTTTGGCTCAGGTCATGATCTCAGGGTTGTTAGGTTGAACCCCATGTCAGGGTATGGAGCCTGCTTGGGATTCTCTCTACCCTTCTCTTTCTGCCCCTCCCCACTGTTTGTGCTCTCTGTTTCCCTCTGTAAAAAAAAAAAAAAAAAATTGAAAAAAATAACCAAAATAACAAAAAGAGTTTCTCTTCCTTTCTTAAAATAAAAATAAAATAAAATAAACAAAAGTATCATACACGACCACCAGGTGGGATTTATTACAGGAATCCAAAGATGGTACAACATCCGCAAGTCAATCAACATGATATACCACATTAACCAAATGAAGGATAAAAATCGTATGACTGCCTCAATAAAGACAGAAAAAAAAATTGAAAAACTCAACATACATTTATGTTAAAAATTCTTAATAAAGGAAGGATAGTACTTCAATATAATAGACTATATAGGACAAACCCACATCTCACCCTTTATTGAATGGTGACAAAAACTTTTCCTCAAGCTCAAGAACAAGGCAAAAATGTCTACTCTAGTTTTTATTCAACATACTACTGAAAGTCCTAGTCAGCCCAATTAGGGAAGACAAAAAAATAAAAACCATCCAAATTGGAAAGGATGAAGTGAAAGTATCACTATTTGCAGTTGACATGATATATAAAAAATATATGTATAGGAAACCCTAAAGACTTCACTACACAACTATTAGAACTAATAAATGAATTCAGTAAAATCACAGAATACAAAATTAACACTGGGATTGGTTTTGCTTCTATACACTAATAATGAACTATCAGAAAGAGAAATTGAGAAAAATAATTTTATAATCTTATTTACAAATGCTTCAAAAAGAATAAAATGCTTAGGAATAAATTTAGGCAAAGAGATGAAAGACCTGTACAATGAAACCTATAGGACACTGACAAGAAAAATTGAAAAAGACACATGTAATAGGAAAGATACTCTTTGCTTATGGATTGGAAGAATTAATATTGTTAAAACATATATACTCCTTCAACTGACGAATAGATAAAGAAGATATGGTCCATATATTCAATGGAATATTATGCTTAAGGATGAATACCTAACTTTTGTATCAACATGGATGGGACTGGAAGAGATTATACTGAGTGAAATAAGTCAAGTAGAGAGAGTCAGTTATCATATGTTTTCACTTACATGTGGAGCATAAGGAAAAACATGGCGGGCATTGGACAAAGGAAAGAAAGGGTGAATTGGGGTAAATCAGAGAGGGAGATGAAACATGAGAGACTGTGGAATCTTACTAACAAACTGAGGGTTTTGGAGGGGAGGGGTTTGGGGGTTGGGCAAGCCTGGTGATGGGTACTGAGGAGGGCACGTATTGCATGGAGCAGTGGGTGTGGTGTATGAACAATTAATCTTGTAACACTGAAAAAAATAAAATAAAATAATCCAAATAAATCCAAAAATTTTGGATTGCGAATGCAGATTTAGAGAGCTCAGTGACTCCATCAAATGTATGAACATTCCTATTTTAGGAGACTCAGAAGAAAAGAGAGAAAAAGGAGCAGAAGTTTTATTTGAGGAAATTACAGCTGAAAACTTCCCTAATATGTGTAAGGAAATAAAGATACAAATCCAGCAGGCCTAGAGAACTCCCATGAAAATCAACAAAAGCAGGCCAACACCAAGACATATAATTATGAACTATGAAAGACTGTGGACTCTGACCAACAAACTGAGGGTTTTGGAGGGGAGAGAGTGGGGGGTTGGGCGAGCCTGGTGGTGGGTGTTGAGGAGGGCATGTATTGCATGGAACACTGGGAGTGGTGCATGAACAATTAATCTTGTAACACTGAAAAATTAAAATAAACATATATGGGGGAAAAAGACATATTATAATTAAATTTGAAAAATATAGTATAATGAAAAAATGCTAAAAGTACCAAGACAAAAGAAGTCCCTAATTTACAAGGGAAGACCCATAAGGGTAGCTGCAGATCTCTCCACAGAAACTTTGCAAGCCAGAAGAGAGTGGCATGATACATTCAGTGTGCTAAATGGGAAGTATCTGCAGCCAAGAATACCATATACAACAAGACTAACATTCAGAAGAGAAGGAGAGATAAAAACATTCCCAACAAATTAAAACTAAAGGAATTTCTGACCACTAAAACAGCCCTGCAAGGAATATTAAAGGGGCCTCTTTGAGTGGGAAGGAAAGACCAAAAGTGAAAAGATAGAAAGGAACAGAGACAAATCTCCAGAAACAATAACAAGACGAGTAATACAATAACACTAAATACATACCTATCAATAATTACTCAGAATTTAAATTACTAAATGCTTCTATCAAAAGGCATAGGGTGGGGGGCACCTGGATGGCTCAGTTGGTTGAGCAACTGCCTTCGGCTCAGGTCATGATCCCGGAATCCTCGGATCAAGTCCCACATCAGGCTCCCAGCTCCATGGGGAGTCTGCTTCTCCCTCTGACCTTCTCCCTTCCCATGCTCTCTCTCACTGTCTCTATCTCAAATAAATAAATTAAAAAAAAAAAGACATAGGGTGGCAGAATGGATAAAAATAACAAGATCCATGTATATGCTGCCTACAAAGGACTTGTTTTAGATATATGGACACCTGCAGATTGAAAGTGAGGGGATGGATAAACAATTATGCAAATGGACATCAAAAGAATGCCAGAGTAGCAACAGTTATATCAGGCAAACGAGATTTTTTTTAAAAGATTTTATTTATTTATTAGGAAAGAGAGAGAGTGAGAGAGAGCATGAGAAGGAAGAAGGTCAGAGTGAGAAGCGAACTCCCCATGGAGCTGGGAGCCCGATGTGGGACTCGATCCCGGGACTCCGGGATCATGACCTGAGCCGAAGGCAGTCGCTCAACCAACTGCGCCACCCAGGGGCCCAGGCAAACGAGATTTTAAAACAAAGAATGTAACAGGAAATGAGGAAGGACACTATATCATAATAAAGGGGACTGCCCAGTAAGAAGATCTAACAATCTTAAATATTTTTCCCAACATGGGAGCACTCTATTATATAAAACAATTAATTAAAAACATAAAGAAACTCATTGATAATAATAAAATAATATTGGGGACTTTAACATCCCACTTACAACAATGGACAGATCACCTAAGAAAATCAACAAGGAAACAATGACTTTGAATGGCACACTGGACCAGATGGACATAACAGATATATTCAGAACATTCCATCCTAAAGCAGGAGAATACACACTCTTTTCAAGTGCACAGGGGACATTCTCCAGAATAAATCACATACTACACCACAAATCAGTCCTCAACAAGTACAAGAAGATTGATATCGTACCATGAACACTTTCTGACAACAATGCTGTGAAGAAACTTGGAGTCAACCATGAGAAAAAAATTGGAAAGACCACAAATACAAGGAGGTTAAAGAACATGCTACTAAAGAATGAATGAGTCTACCAGGAAATTAAAGAGATTAAAAAAATACATGGAAACAAATGAAAATGAAAACACTATGGTCTAAAACCATTGGGATGCAGCAAAACCAATACTAAGAACATATAAACTACCAAAACTGAAACAGGAAGAAATGGAAAACTTGAATAAGTTGATCACCAGCAAAGAGATGAAATCAGTAATCAAAAATCTCCTAACAAACAAAAGTCCAGAGTTAGATGACTTCCCAGGAGAATTCTATCAAACATTTATGAAAGAGTTAATACCTATTTTTCTCAAACAACCCCCTCCCCCCAAAAAAAAGTAAGGAAAACTTCCAAATTCATTCCTTGAGGCCTGCATTACCTTGATTCCAAAACAAGACAAAGACTCCACTACAAAAGTGGAATGAATACGGGCCAATATCCTTGATGAATATGGACATAAAATTTCACAATAAAATACTAGCAAATCGAATCCAACAGTACATTAAATGAATCATTCAATATGATCAAGTGGGATTTATTTCTGGGCTACAAGAGTGGTTCAATATCATAAATCGATCAGTGTGATAGATAAGAAGCATATGATCCTTTCAATAGATGTAGAAAAAGCATTTTACAAGGTATAACATCCATTTGTGATACAAACCCTTAACAAAGTAGGGATAGATGGAATATACCTCAACATAATAAAGGCCATATATGGAAAAACCACAGCTAATATCATCCTGAAAGGGGAAAAACTGAGAGCTTTACCTATATGGTCAGTTACAAGCCAGGAATGTTCACTTTCACCACTGTTATTTAACATAGTAATGGAAGGCCTAGTCTCAACAGTCAGATAACAAAAAGAAATAAAAGCCATCTAAATATGGAGGAAGTCACACTTTCATTATTTTCAGATGACATGATACTCTATATAGAAAATCCAACTCCACCAAAAAACTACTAGAATTGATACATGAATTGAGTAAAGTTGTGGGATACAAAATCAATGTACTGAAATTTGTTACATTTCTATTCACCAATAATGAAGCAGCAGAAAGAGAAATCAAGGAAATGATCCCATGTACAATTGCACCAAAAACCATAAGATATGTAGGAAAGAACTTGACCAAAGTGGCAAAACATTTGTACCTTAAAAACTATAAAACACTGATTAAAGAAGTTGAAGATGACACACACACACACACACACACAAAAATGGAGAAAAACATTCCATGCTCATAGATTGAAAGAACAAATATCGTTAAAATGTCTATATTACTAAAGCAATCCACACATTTAATGCAATCCCATAATACCACCAGCATTTTTCACAGAGCTAGAACAAAAAATTCTAAAACTTGTATACAGTACAAAAGGCTCCAAATAGCTAAAGCAACCTTGAAAAAGAAAAGCAAAGCTGGATGCATCACAAATCTGGACTTCAAGTTATATGACAAAGATGTAGGGATCAAGACAGTATGGTACTGGCACAAATATAGACACATAGATAGATCAGTGGAACAGAATAGAGAACCAAGAAATGAACCCACAACTATATTGTCAACTAATCTTCAACAAAGCAAGAAAGAATATCCAGTGGGAAAAGGACAGGCTCTTCAACAAATGGTGTTGGTAAACTGGACAGCTACATGCAAAAGAATGCAACAGAACCACTTTCTTATAGAAAAGAAATAAATTCAAAATTGAAAAATAAATTCAAAATTGAGGAATGACTTAAAAGTGAGACAGGAATCCATCAATATCCTAAAGGAGAACACAGGCAGTAACTGCTTTGAGGTTGGCTGTAGCAACTTCCTTCTAGATATGTCTCCTGAGACAAGGAAAACAAAAGGAAAAATAAACTATTGGGACTTCATCAAGATAAAAAGCTTCTGCAGACCAAACAAAAAGTCAACAAAACAGAAAGGCAATCTTCAGAATGGGAGACAATATTTGCAAATGACATATTCAATAAAGGGTTAGTGTCCAAAATATATAAAGAAGTTATAAAACTCAACACTCAAGAAACAAATAACCCAGTTAAAAAATGGGCAGAAGACATGAATCAACATTTTTCCTAAGAAGATGTACAGATGGCTAGTAGACACATGAAAAGATGCTCAACATCACTCATCATCAGGGAAATATGATCAAAATTACAATGAGATATCACCTCACACCCATCAATCAGAATGGCTAAAATTAATAACAGAAGAAACAACAGGTGTTGGCAAGAATGCAGATAAAGAGAACTTTCTTACACTCTTGGTGGGAATGCAGATGGTGCAGCCCCTCTGGAAAGCAGTATGATGGTTTCCCAGAAAGTTAAAAATCAAACTACCCTAAAATCCAGCAAATGTACTACTAGGTATTTACCCAAAGGATGCAAAAATACAGATTCAAATGGATATATGCACGCTGATATTTATAGCAATGTTATGGACAATAGCCACATTATGCAAAGAGCCCAAATGTCCATGGACTGATGAACGGATAAAGATGTGGTCTTTTTATACAATGGAATACAGTTCAGCCATCAAAAAGAACTAAATCTTACCACTTGTGGGGACATGGATGGAGCTAGAGAGTATTATGCTAAGGAAAAAATGTCAGTCAGAGAAAGATGAATACCATATAATTTCACCCATATGTGGAATTATAGAAGAAAATAGCTGAATATAGTGGGGCAAAAAGAGAATCAAACCAGAAAACAGACTTTTTTTTTTTCTTCAGAAAACAGACTTCTGACTAATGAGAACAAACAGGGTTTCTGGAGAGGAGGTGGGTGGGGGGATGTGTTAAATGTGTGATGGTTATTAAGGAGGGCATCTGTTGTAATTAGCACTGGGTGTTGTATGTCAGTGATGAATTTCTAAATTCTACATCTGAGACTAATATTACACTGTATGTTAACTAAGTGGAATTTAATAAATCTTGGAAATAAAATGAATGAGACAGAGAGGGAGCTGGAGAGGGAGAAGTGGAGGGATAGAGAATATGAATAATTATAACATACTGTCATCATGCTTGGCAGTAGTAAGTCCTGAATGAACACTAAATATTTTCCTTATAGAAGGTAAATTTTTATATTATCAAGAAAACTGGAATCAGTATACACAAACCTGACTCATCACTTATTCACTTACTAGAGAAGGGAATGATGGGAGCAAGCTAGTATTTACTGAGAATCAACCATGTGTCAGTTGCTTCTCCTCATTTTATTAATTCAGAATATATGATTGGGCAACTCCTATGTGCCATGATACTATTCTGGATGTTGTGACTAGGTGATTGAATTTATTAATAAGACAAAAATCCTTGCCCAATGCACTTACATTCTTGTATATTCTCTATAACACTCTATATGATGTGCCTTATCATTTTCTGTTCCCATGTAAACAAACATGATGAGATACAAATGGTTCTGTCACAGGTGGTCTGGCCTGGGAAGCCTCTTACCTGCAGCCCTGGGTCCCCTCATGCACAATCAGAGAAACTAGGCTGCCAGGGTACCATCCAGATGGATCTCAAAGCCACAAGTGCCCAGTCCCAGAAGACTCTTTGTCTTGTAGGTCTGAGATTCTTCTTCCCCACCTAGAGACAGGTCACCATGGTACACTGGCAAATTGCATCCTACAACAAGCAGTCTGACCAGGGAAGTGTTCTTCCTCTCTACAACTCAGAGACTTCCTTTTTGCAATAGAGAAGCACCAGTTAGTGCCTAACCCAGGGAAATTCCGTCTACCCCTCAGGCAGCGACAGTAAAGAGTAGTGGGAGCCACAGCAGCACAAGATAAACTCCATAGACTAAAGTTATACTATAAAGACCCTGAAAAATAAAGTGCCATTACAACCATATCACAAAAGTAGGTCAAGGCAGATGTGCTAAACCTAGTGATCACCTACTAAAATAAAAGATTTAAATAGAACCCTTAATCTCTTAACATGATTATCAAAATATACAAGACATATTTTTTTAAATCTCCTATCATAACAAGAATCAGGAAAAATCACAAAAATGAGAAAAGGCAATCAACTGATACCAACAATTAAATGAATCAGATGTTGGAATTATCTGACAAGGATTTTAAAGCAGCCATCATACAAATGCTTCAACAAGCAATTATGGGTGGGCAAGCCTGGTGGTGGGTATTGATAAGGGCATGTATTGCATGGAGCACTGGGGGTGGTGCATGAACAATCAATCTTGTAACACTGAAAAAATAAAATAAACATATTTGGGGAGAAAAAAAATTAAATTAAATTTAAAAAACAAGCAATTACAAATTATCCTGCAATAAAATAATTAGAAAATCTTGGCAATAAGTTATATATATATATATATATATATATTCATGTAAAAATAAAGAAATGAAACAAATAACTCACTGAATGGACTCAATAGTAGAGAACTGGCAGATGAAAGAACTACTGAACTTGAGGACAGAGCAATTGAATTTACACAAAATAAACAACAGGTAGAAAGCAAACTGAAAATATAATGGCTCTGTGGTGCAATACCAAAATATTAAACAATTGTATTATCAGAGTTTCATGAAAAGAAAAATAAAAGAATATGTATCTGAAAAAAATTTCAAAGAAATAAAGCCTGAAAACGTCACAAATTTGACAAAAGACCTACAGATTCAAGCAAGTGAGCAAATCCCGAGTAGAATGAATTCAAATAAATATATAACAGTAAGCATTATAATGAAACTTCTGAAAACTAAAGACAAAGGAGGGATCTCTGAAATAGCCAGAAAAAAATGGCATTACCTAAAAACAACACCAATTGGAATGACAGTGGGTTTCTATCTGAAACCATGAAGTCCAGAAGGAAGTGACCAAATTTTCCAGTGATGAAAGAAAAGAGCTTTTCCAAGTGTAAAATCTACATCCAGCTAAACTACCCTTTAGGAATGAAGGGGAAAGAAAGACATTCTAAGGCAGAACAAAACAAACCAAAACAAAGGAAAAAAAAACAAAACAACAAAAAACTAAAATAATTTGTTAGTAGTAAATCTACACTTAAGGAATGGCTGAAGGGAGTACTTCAAACAAAAATGAAATGATAAAATTTTAAAAGGAATCTAGAGACAGGAAGGAAGAATAAAAATATAGGTATAACAATAAATTGTTCTCATGAGTTTTATAAATTATGTTCCATGTTCAAAAGAAAAATCACAGTATTTGATACTCAAGGCAGTATTTAAAAGTGGAGAAAGTAAAGAAACCTAAATGGAAGAAGTGTTTTGAAATCTTACTCAGAATAGTAAATTTCCTCATATTTCATTGTGAAATAATTCACACGTGCCACTGTGTAAGTTTAAGGCATACAACATGATGGTATGATTATATTGTGAAATGATTACAGTAGGTTCAGCTAATATCCGTCTTCTCATATACATACAATAAAAAGAAGAAAAAACATCTTTCCTTGTGATGAGAACTTTTAGGATTTACTCTTTTAATAACTTTCCTATATAGCATGTAGCAGCGTTACAGCCATCACATTGCACGTTTTTCCCTAGTGCTTTTTTATCTTATAACTGGAAGTTTGTACCATCTGATCACCTTTATTAACCCCTCATCCTGACTCTGGTAACAAGTCTGATCTATTTTTCTGAGTTTTTGTTTGTTTTAGATTCCACATGTAAGTGGGATTATACAGGGTTTGTGTTTCTCTGTCAGACTTACTCCACTTAGCATAATGCCTTCCATGTCCATGTATGTAGCCACAAATGGCAGGATTTTCTCATTATTTATGGGTTAATAATATCCCAGTGTGTGTGTGTGTGCATGCCACAACATCTTTATTGATTCATTTATCCATGAATCCTTAGGTTGTATTCACATCTTGGCTATTGTAAATAACCCTGCTACGAACATGGGGTTACAGATATCTTTCCAAGCTAGTGTTTTTGCACCCTTTGGATATACTCCCAGAAGTGGAATTGTTGAATTCTATGGTAGTTCTATTTTTAATTTTTTGAGGATCTTCCATCCATTTCCCAATGGTTGTACCAATTTACAGTTCCATCAAAAGTACAGAAAGGTTCCTTTTCCCCACATTCATGTCAGGTTTTATCTCTTTTCTTTTTGATAATGGCCAATCTAACAGGTGTGAGGTGATACCTCACTGTGGTTTTACTTTGCATTTTCCTAATGACTATTGATAATAAGCATCTTTTCATTTATCTTGTTGAAATTTCATATATCTTTGGAGAAATGTCTATTCAGCATTTTTACCCATTTTTTAACTGAGCTATTACTATGCTGTTGATATATATGAGTTTTCATATGTTTTGTTATTAACCCCCTTACAACATGCATGATTTGCAAGTATTTTTCCCACTCTGTATGTCATATTTTCACTTTGTTGATGGTATCTTTTGCTGTGCAGAAGCTTTTTGGTTTGATATAGTCCCATTTATTTGTGGTGGTTGTTGTTGATTATGCTTTAGGCATCATTTAAAAAATAATCATTATGAAGACCCACATCAAGACACTTTGTTTTGGAGGAGGGGGGCAAGATGGTAGGGAAATAGGAGATCCTGTTGCAACCTGTCCCCTAAAGTGAGCTGGATATCTACCAGAACACACTGAATACTCATAAAGTCAGCCTGAGGAGCAAGATTTTTCACTTCTGGATCTCTATGGGAGCATAAGACAGCAGTGGAGAGGTAAAGCAAAATGGGAACACTGGAACCAATATCAGAAGATAAACAAAAAGGGGAGGGAGCCATCAAAAGTGATCCAAGGACAGTAATACCCCAGAGGAAAGTGCCCGGTGGTTGGGGACCAGCATTAACTTAGAGTGCAGTTAAAAACACTTCAAAAGAGCAAAAGGTTCAGAGGAGCAACTAGTGGAAGGGGGTGGTCACGGGCATGGACCTAAGCCCACATTCCCAGGAAGGACACTACTCCCCTCAAAGAGAAATTGCTGGGGGGGGGGTCCAGTCTGTGGTTCATTAACCTGAAGCTTTCCATTCCTTGCACCAGTTTGTGGGCAGGTTGAGTTCCTGCAAGCGTCCTAGAGAGTCTGGTGTGGTCCAGGAGCCTGCAGTTTTTGTGTGCAAAACTCTCTGGACTGAGTGCAACCCTGACCACAAGACCGTCCTGGCCTGCAGCAGGATCTAGGCACTCCCAGCTGGCCTGGGAGAGAAGATGGGCGGGTGGCCTAATCTCAGGCAGGAATGTGAGCACACCCTGCATAGGCCTGGAGCCAAGAGAGCACTTACGGAGCTACTGAACCGTGGCTGGGGGTGCCCACCACCTCTGACAGGCTGCACTGTGAGCAGAATTTTGTGGAGGGGAGTGTGTGTTCTGGACCACCCAGAGGGGAGCAGACTGAGGTTTCTCTGTGACCCAGAGGTCAGGGTACTGGCAGATTCCTTGCTTGAACTCTCCAAAAAGGTGAAAAAGCTACAAAAGGCCAAAAACCTTGAGAGATTCAAATACTGAGAAACCGATTTCCACAGAGCACAGCCCTTTGATTAGGGGGCAAGGTGACTCAACCCAAGCAAGATTGACAGGAAAACAACGCGGCAGGACCCTCCCCCAGAAGACAAATCAAAAACAGAAGGACAATAACCACAGGGTCCCCATAAAATTTTAAAACCCCAGCATCAGGGGAAATCAATATATTAAGCTCCTGATAATACCCTAAAACCTGTGTATTTAATAGAGAAGTTTTATTTCTTTCTTATTTTCTTTCTATTTTTTTATTCGCTCATTTTCACATTTCTTGGTTTTTTAATTTTTTTAAACTACTTAACATTACAACTACCTTAATACAACGATAAATCCAGGAAGACCTGAAATAACCTTCCTCGCCCCTGAAGAGTTATAACCACCCTCTCACCTTATCCTTCTGTCAGTGTTTCTATGTATTTGCTTTTGTTCTGGTATCACATAAATCTTATTCTTGGGGTTCATTCTGACTAGGTTCTTTCATTTCTTGTCATTTACTTTTGTCGGTCTTTATGTTTGTTCGTGTTTGTTTACATACTTTATAAATATTATTTTTGGGGCCCATCCTGGCTGGGATTTCTTCTTTTTCTCTTTCTATTTTTATCCTTATTCCTTCTTTTTGGTGGTGAATCTCAATTTCTCCAAAACCTTCCAGGGTGCACCCTGCCTAGATCAAGGGCGATATATCCAGCTATACATCCTCTCAACCACTTCTCATCAAAATGACTAGAAGGAGGAACACCCAACAGAAGAAAAACCCAGAGACTGCCTCCTCTCCCTCAGAACTATTGGACATGGACATAAACAGTATGTCAGAAAGGGAATTCAGGGTAACAATTATCCAGGCAATGGCTAGGATGGAGAAAAACACTAATGACAACATAGAATATCTAAGGGCAAAAATGAAAACCAGTATAGCAGAAGTAAAAAATGCTATCAGTGAGATCCAATCTAATCTAAATAGTCTAACAGCTAGAGTTACTGAGACAGAGGATGGAATTAGTGATGTAGAGGACAAATGGTTGAGAAGAAAGGTCAGGAGGGGAACTGGAGCAACTGCTCAGGAATCATGAGAAGAGACTTCAGGGAATAAATGATGCCATGAAACATTACAACATCAGAATTATTGGAATCCCAGAGGGGGTAGAGAAAGAAAGAAGACCAAAAGATATAGCTGACCAAATTCTGTCTGAAAATTTTCCCAATCTGGGGAATGGAGCAAGTGTTCATATCCTAGAGGCAGAGAGGACACTTGCCAAGATCAATGAGTCTTTAGCCATCAGGGAGATTCAAATCAAAACATCACTGAGATACCACCTTATACCAGTTAGAATGGCCAAAATCAACAAGACAGGAAACAACAAATGTTGGAGAGGATGTGGAAAAAGGGGAACCCTCTTTCACTTTTGGTGGGAATGCAAGTTGGTGCAGCCACTTTGGAAAACAGTGTGGAGATTCCTGAAGAAATTAAAAATAGAGCTACCCTATGACCCTGTAATTGCACTACTGGGTATTTACCCCAAAGAAGCAGATTCAGTACAAAGAAGGGCCACATGTACCTCAACGTTCATAGCAGCAATGGCCACAATCGCCAAACTGCAGAAAGAACCAAGATGCTCTTAAACAGATGAATGGACAAAGATGATATAGTCCATATATCCAATGGAATATTATGCCTCCATCAGAATGGATGAATACCCAACTTTTGTATCAACATGGGCGGGACTGGAAGAGATTTAATAAGCGGAGTGAAATAAGCCAAGTGGAGAGAGTCAATTATCTTATGGTCTCACTTATGGGTGGAGCATAAGGAAAAACATGGAAGGCATTGTGAGAAGGAAAGGAAGGGTGAATGGGTGGAATTGGAGGGGGAGGTGCCCCATGAGAGACTGTGGACTCTGAGCAACTGAGTGTTTTGGAGTGGAGGGGGTGGGGGGTTCAGCGAGCCTGCTGTTGGGTATTGACGAGGGCACCTATTGCATGGAGCAGTGGGTGTGGTGCATGAACAATTAATCTTGTAACACTGAAGAAATAAAATAAAATATTTGGGGAAAAAAGACACTTTGTTTCTATGTTGTCATCTGGAAGTGTTATGGTTTCAGGTCTTTCATTTAAGCCTTTTATTCATTTAATGTTCATTTTTCTGAGTGATGTTAAGACATGGATTCAGTTTAATTCTCATACATGTGAATATCCAATTATCCCAGCATCATTTATTGAAGATATGGTCTTTTCTCCATTGAGTATTTTGGCTCCCTTGTCAAATATTAGTTGACTATATATATTTGTGTTTGTTTCTGTGCTCTCAGTTCGGTCCCATTGGTCTATGTGTCTGTTTTCACAGGAGTACAATACTGTTTTGATGACTATAGCTTTATAGTATAACTTGAAATCAGGAAGCATAATACCTTCTGCTTTGATTTTCCTCAGTATTTCTTTGACTATTTAGGGTCTTTCGTGGTTCAATATAAATGTTATGAGTGTTTTTTCTACTCTTATAAAAGTGTCATTGATATATTGATAGAGATTGCATTGAATCTGTAGATCACTTTCTTTTCTTTTCTTTTTAAAGATTTTATTTATTTATTTGAGAGAGAGAGACAGAACATGAGAGATGAGATGGTCAGAGGGAGAAGCAGACTCCCCATGGAGCTGGGAGCCCGATGTGGGACTCGATCCCAGGACTCTGGGATCATGACCTGAGCCGAAGGCAGTTGATTAACCAACTGAGACACCTAGGCGCCCTATAGATCACTTTCAATAGTATTGACATTTTAACAATATGAATTCTTCAAATCCATGAATGTGAAATAGCCTTCCATTTGTTTATGTCCTCTTCAATTTCTTTCATCAGTGTCCTATATTTTTCAGTGTAGAGATCTTTCCCCTCCTTTGTTAAATTTATTCCTATTTTTTGGGGGGTGCCTGGGTGGCAAGTCACCCCCCCCCCAGGTATCTGACTCTTGGTTTTGGCTCAAGTCATGATCTCAGGGTCCTGGGATCCAGCCCTGCCTTGGGCTCCCTACTCAGCAGGGAGTCTGCTTGTCTCTCTCCCTCTGCCCTTCCACCACTCATTCTTTCTCTCTCTCTCTCTCTGTCAGTCTCTCTCTCAAATAAATAAGTAAAATCTTTAAAAAAATCTAAAATAATTACAAAATAAACACTATTAAATTGTCTTCAATAATAACTTCTTGAATAAATAAATGAATCATTTTCTAGGAAATTAAAAAAGAGTAAAGTATCATACAAAAATTATATTGAGAATCTTCTTTCCTAATTAGGTGGCAAAGGTAATTCTCTCAGATAATTATGGCCCCCCAAACTAACAAGTTTTATAATTAGAAGAATATCAATACTGTTAATTAATTTTACCCAGCTAGCACAATTCTTAAACAAATTTTGATGCTGATAGTGTTATAAAAGTATTTATTTATTATAAATAAAATATTAACTTATAAAACATAAAGGACATGCAACCCAAAATCACAATCAAAATTGGCTTATCCTAGAAAATGCAAGATATTTTAATGTTTGGAACTTATTGATATATACAATCAAATTAACATGTCAAGAGGAGAATAGATGAAATTGTCAACAAATGCTGATAAAATGAGACAAAATTCAAAACCATTTATGATTTTTAAAAATCTTATCTATTATATAAAAGATTTAATAAAACACTCCATATTCTGCCATATTGTCTGCCTACTCAGGTGCCTTTAACTAGTAAATAAGAAACAGAGAAAATCAATTATCATATGGTTTCACTTACTTGTGGAACATAAGGAATAACACAGAAGACATTAGGAGAAGGAAAGGAAAAGTGAAGGGGAAAATTGGAGGGGGAAATGAACCATGAGAGACTGTGGACTCTGAGAAACAAACTGAGGGTTTTGGAAGGGATGGGGTTGGGGGGATGGATGAGTCTGGTGGTGGATATTAAGGAGGGCACATATTGAATGGAGCACTGGGTGTTATACATAAACAATGAATCTCGGAGCACTACATCAAAAACTAATGATGTGTTGTATGGTGACTAACATAACGCAATAAAAAAAAGAATAAACTATAAATAATGAAGAGAAGAGTAAAACAGTCTGAAATAGTTCACAAAATTGAAAATGCAAATAGACAATAAACACAAAAAAGTTTTCCCCATCAAATAAAAAAGTAAGATAATATAAAGTTCTCATAATTTAGCAATTTAATATTACAAAGGAAGGTATAAAATTAATAGATGATAGAAACGCATTGTTCATGTGTGGTTTGGCTTTTGGGATATAAGAAATCCATGCACTATTGAAAATAAATATAATTGTAATGGACATTAGTAAAAAAAAGTCAGAATTGTTATCTGCTAATATATTTCAAGAATTTCTAAGCGGTATGCATTAATTTGCATAGTAATTGCACTTCTAGAAATACGGCCTAAGGAAATAGTGTTGATTTTCTGTAAAGATTTATTTATAGTAATGTTTACAATCCATATGAGTAAATTTTAAAACTAAATAAAAGTAACTGTAAAAACAAGGTTGTGTCAGATGATGTTACCTACTTATCTAAAAGTTATTGCCCATTTTTTTATTTACTAATAGCACGTTGATTTCATTCTCAGTTGCAAGGTAACCAGTCTCAAGAACTGGTTCTTGATTGGTCTTAGTTAATCATGTTAATCCCATTCCCATTTGCCAGGTATTAATTTCCTAGCCTGTCTTGCAGTTTAGAGATAGAGCATCCAATTTGCACCCATAAGCTATAAGGGGAAATCTACTGAGAAGCTTCTAGGAAAATACTTCTTCCCTAATAAAAGTCAAGGTACTTTGTCCCTGCCCCTTCTTCCTGACTTTGACTATGCTGTGAAGATGTGATGCTTTGTGTTATGGCAACCAAGAGGACACAAATATGAGGACAAAACAAGATACTGAAGATGAGGAATAAAAAGAGCTTGGGTCCCTGAAAACATTGTTGATCTGCTCAACCAAACACAATCTCCTGACCTCTAGACTTCATTACATAAATAAATGTGTTTAGGGCTCAAATCACTGCTGCTTTATATTACTTTTAACTTAGCACATCCTAATTGAGTGAGAGATAAACTAATTTCCCCATAGCAAAGCTGAGACTCAAATCCTTGTTTATATGTCTATTGTTTATTTTTACTGAGCCATTTTGACTTTGGGAAAGTCATGTATCCTCTCTGAGTCTTAGTTTCCTAATCTAAAATGGGGTTCTTAATACTTCCTTGGTGGGACTAAGAGCCAAATTATATAATGCACATGAAAGTCCTTTACAAGGTACAGACTGCTATACAAGTACAATCTGTTTATATATAAAGCTTTTGCAGGAACACAACATTGCATCTCATTAATTTTCTCTGAGCACCTCCTTCATTTTCTAGTGGTGGTAAAATACACAAATGTACATTTCATCATGGGTCATGTTTTAAGAGTTTGGTAACAGCAGTCTGATAGATAGAAAGACCAATTTTTCTCCCTTAGAGAAGTTCAGGTTTGTAAACATGGATGGCTTTGAACATAACAGCCATGCGCATGATAGAAACATTTGTAAGAGGTTATTCTTAATGGGAGTGCTAAGACTTTTTATCATGAAGATCAGTGTAATACTGAATATAGATTACGTTAAGCCAAGCAGTTTAGTCCATCAGGTCCAACCCAATGTCCAACATGATCTAAACTCTGATGACCTTTCCTGGTTCCTGGGATTCCTTATCAACCATGTGGGCACTCCTCTGTGGTACTGAATGTTACTTGTAAGGAGTTAAAATTAGAGTTAATGCTTGCATCTGTTGGTGTCTCTGGGACTTAGTCTCTTCATTTGTGAAACAGAGAGGTAGGGAGGTGGGCTAAATAATTGTTGTATTTTATTTTACTTATAGGATCATGTCACTCTTCCAATCAAAACCCTCCAAATGGTACCTGGGGTACTTAGTGAAAAAATGAAAATTTCTCTTCATAGATTTTAAGACTTCACATGGTTTGGCCCATATCTTCCTCTATGACCTCATTGTGTACCACTCTCTATTTCACTTTACATCAGCTGCATTAACCTTCTTCTTCTTCCTTGTATATGCCTAGTTCATTCCCACCTTGGGACTCTGTACTAGCTATATTCTGTCCCCATCTCCTTAGAGAGGCCTTCCTCTGCTACCTGATCTGAAGTAGCTCTGTATCAGATGAGACCTGGCATCTGGCTCCTGAATCCCAAGAGGTGGGCCCTAATTTAGTTGACAGATTTCCCCAATGCTAAACAGTCTTCCTAGGCCTCTGCATTCCATATCTGCTCTTGATATATGGCATTATCTCATGGAAACTTCCCCTGACACTGATCCTGTCAAGTGGACTTTTTTTGGCACTGTCACGCTTCTCATAATCTTTGGATTCCATGTTTTGACTGCTAAAGTGGATTAGCCTCAGGTGGGGTTGACTCTCTTTATCTTGGACCCACTCAGTTGTGAGGGTGGGCCCTAGAATGTGACAGAAATAAGTATCCTGATCAGAGGTACTTACCTTAGAGAGTTCTTGTCCAGGCCCACACAGTTGGCAGGTGACACACTGTCCCCATTGGTCCCAGTACTCATTTTCCTGGCAGTCCATGGTGGGAAGGCTGTGGGTACATAACACAAAAAATAGATAACTGGTGAAAAGGGAAAGTGGTGGCTTGGTTTATAGGTCACTTGGTTTGTGAGTCCACTTAGTATAGTCTCTGGCTCTGATTTACAGGGGGTGAAGAAGCCAATCCCAAACAGCTAATGCTTGTATTGTATAGCCCTGATCATGTGCCAGGAACTCTTTTAAATGTTTTAAATTTAATAATAATTCATTCAATATTTTACTCTACCATATCAGAGATTATTATTATTCCTAACTTACATATAAGGAAACTGAAGCACAGAGGCCAAGAAATTTGCCAAAGTTCACACAATTAGTTGCTGTACCACTTGCTGACCTGGAAAGAGAGTAAGACAAGGAACTAGCATCTACCTGGGTGGGTAGAGAATAGCCACAATTTCTTACATGTTACCAGCTATTAACAGTTTAGAAAACACTTTCACATCCATTATTATTTGATCCACACAACAACCATATGAGGTAAGGAATATAAGGATTATTTTCATTGTTTTGTGGATAAGAAAGCTGAAACATAGTTTTCTTTTGCCAAAATTGTCTTGAATACTTTTGAGGGCCACTAGCTGCCATTGCTTCTGTCCTACGGAGAGTGGGAGGGTAGGTGACCTGCCATGAAGAAATATCCTGGTACACTAAGATACAGAAAAGGAGAAGCACTACTCAGATAACAGTTCTCAGAATAGAGATAACATAGGACAGCATCACTAGCACTGGCCCGAGACCTGGGAGATACAGATTTTAATCCTGGCTATAGGGTAACCAATCATCCAGGTTTGCTCTCAACTAAGAGGCTTCCCCAGAATATGGGGTTTTCAGTGTTAAAACTGGGACAGTTTCAGGCAAACTAGGATGGTTGTTCAACTCACCCGACTCTTCTTCTTTCAACCTATGCCCTTGGATGAGTCATTTTATCTTTTCTGGCCACAGTTACTTAATCTGAAAAAAGTGGACAGTATGCTTCTCACCTACCTTATATAGTTCTTGGGAGGATTAAATGAGCTAAAGTTCATCAAACCATTAAGAAGACTTTAAAAAGATATACAAAATAAGACAGAGTTAAGTACACAGAGAGTTTTCTACAAAGATGAATTTTAATGAGGGATACTCAAGTAATTGATACATACAATTTGCACTATTCAGAGACAACGGTAGAGGGAGATTCTTTTGCTTGTTCCTTAATCTCATACCAAGGTGAACTTCAGGTGGCTCTTCAAAGTGCTGAAAATCCTAAGTATGTATGTTGGAAGAGAAGACAGTGAATGTGAACCCTGAGAGGCCATCACTCTTCCCCTTGAAAGTCCCCAGTGGTATTAGGGTTAGTCATCTTGGCTGACATTCTTGCCTGAACGTGTCTTTTCCCACCATCAATTGGGCCATTCTTCTTCATTCCTTCATTCAAAAGAGAGTGGGCTGCAAAATTCATTTTTGCATAAACTAAAAATGTTCCCACTTGTATTGTTTTAATTACAGGCCTGTAGTTGTCAGCCTCAATTAACATAGTCTCCTCCATACCTACACTTCTTAGTAAGGACCTAAACTATCATTGGTCTCATGGGCCTTATGACAAGGGAATTAAGTGTCATGGGCACAGTGCCAGCATACTGGTCTGGACAACTACCCTGTATCCTTTTCTTACCCACAAAAGCAGCGAAGACATTGGCAAAAGCCAAAGAGCAGCCCTACCCTTGAGATAAGCTCCTGATATAGGCATCTGAAATCTCCACAGCAGCTGCTTCTAGCCTCTTGGTGTCCAAAACACTCTATTTTGTTTGACTTCCAGAGCCCCATTTATCTAATAAATGTCATTTGTCATGAATCTTAACAAGTCCCTCTGACACAGGCTTTGAGACCTATGTTTAGGCTTATTACTAAATCCTTATAGCAAATCCAGGGAGTGAACAGACAGTTTTTCCCCCCTCTGTTTTTGTCAAACTGCTTATCTAAAGTGTATAAAATATATTGATTTTCATTATAAGCTTAAGGAATTGTCTTTATTAAAGAGAACAAAATCACATAGACTCTGAAGTGTTTTGAAGTCAGAGCATATAGGAAAACTGTTTAATAATGGTGAAATATTTTATCCAGGGAAAACTCAGAAGTTATGACAAATTCTTCTCTGTAGTAATCAGTTGTCCTCTGGCAGATGTAATTGCCTTTTGATTGTAAGAGAAGGTGAGAAATAATAATAAGTTTTGAGAAAATTAGGGCTACTCTGAGGTATCTCATAACTACATCTTGACACACTTCTAAAATGTCACAGAGGATGAGGTTGAATCATCCAAAATCAAATAGACCGGCCTATAAATTTTTTACATATGTATATAATCATATAAACCCTATCCAGATAAAATACAGAATCTTTTCATTACCTCAACTGGCTGTCTTGTGGCCCTTCCTAGTCAATACCATCCCCTCCTCCCCAATAATTTATATTTTGGCTTCTATCACTGTTATTAGTTTTATCTGTCCTTGAACTTGATATAAATTGAATACAAGAACAGTCTTATTTCTGGCTTTATTAGCTCAATGTTATTTCCATCATGTGTGCAGCAACATTTGTTTCTTACCACTGTTGTTTAGCATCCCATCATATGGATATGCCATAATTTATTTATACATTTTTTTGGGTTGATGGACATTGGGCTTTTTTCCAATTTGTGGCCATTATAAATAAAGTTGTTATGCTATGGTCAATTAATTTTCAAAAAGAGTGCTAAGTCAATTTAATAGGAAAAGAACAGTTTTTTTTTAAAGTGTTGTAACAATCAGATATTCACATGAAAAATGACCAAATTATACCCTTCACACTATATGCAAAATTAACTCAAAATGGACCAATGCCCCAAATGTAAGGGACGAAACTATAAAACTCTTATTTATAAGAATTTTCTTTATAAGAAAACTTTTTTGGTAATTTTTCATTTTTTCTTATAAAAATATAGATTTAAATATTGGTGACCTTGGATTAGGCATTTTTTTATATAACACTAAAAGCACAAGCAACAAAAGAAAAAATAGATTATATTTAATCAGAATGTAAAATTTTTGTGCTTCACAGGACACTTAAAAAATAAAAAGACAATCTATATAATGGGAGAAAAACCCTGAAAATTCTAGAGATCTGATAAAACACATGTAGAATATATAGTTATGTCTTACAACTCAGAAATAAAAGGACAACCCAATTAAAAATGGGCAAAGTAGGGGTGCCTGGGTGGTTCAGTCACTTAAGCATCCAACTCTTGGTTTTGGCTCAGGTCATGATCTCAGCGTCTTGGAACTGAGCCCTGAGTGGGGCTCCATGCTCAGTGGGGAGTCTGCTTGAGATTCCTTCTACTCCTCTCCCCTGCTCAACCTCTCAATCTCTATTTCTCTCTCAAATAAACAAACAAATAAATAAATAAATAAATAAGATCTTTAAAAAATGGGCAAAGTAAAAAAAAAAAAGGCAAAGTATCTGAATATCCATTACCCCAAGAAGATATACAAATGGCCAATAAGCATATGAAAAAATGCTCAACATCATTAGCAATTAGAGGAATGCAAATCAAAATTACAATGAAATCCCACTTCACATCCACTAGGGTGACTGCAATAAAAAACAAGGGACATAAATGAATGTTGGCAAAGCTGTGGAGAAATTAGAACCCTCATATATTGCTGGAGAATTGGGATTGCTTTGTTTTCCAACTGATCTATAAGGTATCTATTACTGCTTAGTGGGTTAAAGGTTTTTACCTCAGACAAGTAAAAAGGTGAAGTAACTGGCTTCTGGGTCCTTGCATGTGGTAACCAACTGCTAGAAGCCTAAAAGAATCAAAGGTCTGACATAACCTCTTTTTATCAGTTTTTTATTTAGTATTTCAAATAGGCATTAGCCCTATGCTCTCAGATGATATATTTTTAGACCTATTTTGCTCCACAACTCTTAAGCCTATATAAAGTAACTGGTAGGGGTGCCTGGGTGGCTCAGTGGGTTAAAGGCTCTGCCTTCAGCTCAGGTCATGATCTCAGGGTCCTGGGATTGAGCCTCACAACAGGCTCTCTTCTCAGCAGGGAGCCTGCTTCCTCCTCTCTGCCTACTTGTGATCTCTCTCTCAATCTGTCAAATAAATAAATAATCTTTAAAAAAATAAAGTAACTGGCATATCTATTAATAATTTTACATTGAGTCAAAAAATTTTGACTAGCTAATCAGTTGAAAATTTATGTTTATCTTTTTTTCTTTTTACTCATCAGCTACAAGCAAAATCTTGTAGTTTTTAATCTTAAACACTGAATAAAAAAGCCTTTTCCAAAAAATTTGTAACATAAATATAATACAAAATGTAAATATAAAAAAGAACATGAAATTCCTTCTGAAAAATGTTTTTGCATGTCCTCAAAATGTTAAACATAGTTACCATGTGACCCAGCAATTCCACCCTTAGGTATATACCCAAAATAATTGAAAGTATATATCCATGTAAAAATTTGTACACAAATATTCCTAGTGTCATTACTCATAGTAGCCAAAATGTAGAAGCAATCTGAATGTCCATCTCTAACCACACAACAAAATATTATTCACCACAAAAAGGAATGAAGTACTTGATACATGTTACAACACGGATAAATCTTGAAAACACTATGCTAAGCCAGGCACAAAAAGATAAATACTGTATGATTACATTTACATGAAATAGCAGAATAGATAATTCATAGAGACAGAAAGTAGACTAGTAGTTGCCATGGACTGGGGGAAAGAGAGAATGGAGAATGATTGTTTAATGGGTGAGCTTCATTTTGGGGTGATGAACTGGTCTAGAACTAGATAGTTATGATGATTGCACAACTTTGTGAATATGTTAAAAAAAACAGTGAACTGTATATTTTACAAAGGTGAGTCTTATGGTATGCAAATGATATCTCAATTTTTTTTAAGAAAAGCTGGTTCTTCAGCTTTTTCTTTAGTACTATGAACCAGTAGTTATCTAGTAGTTATAGTATTTAATACTATAACCAGTATTATCCAGTAGTTATTACCTACCTAAGTTAGCCCCAAAGTTAAAATTTTATTTATTTATTTATTTTTCCCCAATATGTTTATTTTATTTTTTCAGTGTTACAAGATTGATTGTTCATGCACCACACCCAGTCCTCCATACAATACCCGCCACCAGAGTTAAAATTATAAATAGCTACTATGAATAGTGATTTTTTTTTTCACTCAACTTTTCACCCAAATTTATCTAGGTTTTTTGGCTTTATTGATTGGGTTTAATCAAAGGGGCTGACAAGTGACAAAATAGTCTCTTTATCTTGTCTCTTTGTCATGTGGCTACTCTCCCTGCCCATCCATTTGTCCTGATTCCAAAATAATAATAATAATAAATAACAATAACCTAGAAGAGTAACAATGTAAGTAGACATGGAAGAGGAGAAGTAATGAGACTGATATTAATAATAATCCTTACATTAGCTCATTGTGCCCTGAATAATCAATGTTGGCCAAGTTTCTGGCAGATGTAAGGTACTCAGGCTGCTGCCAGTGCAGCTGCCTTTGGTTGCAGCTTGCGGCTGCTGCTCTTCTCAACTTGCACATGCTTGTGGGGTGAAACATGCTCTTTATATCTAGGACGGGTGGGCAGGACAGAACGACAGGTCTAAATTAAGAACTCAGGCCTTCAGGGAAGATATTTACTTTGCCTGAGCAGTGCAGCAGGTATGGTATTAAAGAGATTGAGGAAGATAGCTGCTGGTCAATGCACTGTACATTCCTTATCTGTGGGCCTACCCACTGTCCTGCACATATAAGACTGGCAAAAATCAAAGCAGTTGCTCAGCCTGGCCTTGAGAACTCTACTTTCTTTTAAAATTAAACTTCTAATCTCATTATAATAATGAGTGCTTTCATTATTTCCAGACATTTGGCTTATAATCCAGATATTGCTTTATCATTTGGTGCTGGCTCTCAGCCTTTCATTTCCTGGCCTTACCTATGGCCACTCCTATCCCAGCTTTCTCTTGCATATAACCTGCTTCCAAACTACCAAGTACTTTACCTTCCTTCTGCACCACTATCTGTGAATTTTACATTCCTCAGTATAGTGAATGATCCCAAGCCCAGCTCTTCCATCAGAAGCATGTTCCTCCCCCGTACTAGACTCAAGGTCCCCATTCATACTGAGTTTGGCTGATCTCTTTGACTAGTGGTTCTTTGTATAGGTTGAACCTTGGGAGCTTCAAAAAATACTGGTAATTTGACCCCATTCTTGAGATTCTAATATACCCAGCCAGAGGCATGGCCTTAATATTTGGAATTTTTTAAGTTTATCAGATGATTTTCATGTGGAGCCAACTTTGAAAATCACTGCTTTAGGAGGAGAGGCAAGAAGACAGAGAAGTAGGAGACCCTGTTACAAATGGTCCCCTAAAGTGGGCTGGATATCTACCAGAACATGCTGAACAACAATGAAATCAGCCTAAGATGTAAGATTTTTCACTTCTGGATCTCTACATGAGCAAAAGGCAGCAATGGAGAAGTAAAGTGGAGTGGGAACACTCAGACCTATATCCAAGGATAAACAGAAGGGGAGGGAGCCACCAGAAGCAACCCAAGGAAAGTAATACCCCAAACGAAAGTGCCCTGTGGTTGGGGACCAGCGTTAACTTAGAGTCTGGTTAAAAGCATTCAAAATGAGCAAAAGATCATAAGAAGCAATAGTGGAATGGGGTGGTCATGGGCACAGGCCTAAGCCCATGTTCCCAGGAAGGACACCACCACAGGCAACCACCTGTGTCAAAGAGAGACCAGTAGAGGGACCAGTCTGTGGTCCATGAGCCTGCAGCTTTCCACTGCTTGCAACACTAGGTGGGCTGGGTACACTCCCGCAAGCACCTAAGAGAGGCTGGTGTGAGCCCTAGTTGTCTGTCTCTAGGACCCTGGGCTGTCCACCTCCTGCTGCAGAGTCTGGGCGCTCCCACCCTGAGACTGAAAGAACACAGCTTGATCTCAGGCAGGAATCTGAGTGCACCTGCATGGCCCGGGAGGCTGGAGAGCAGTCCCAGCAACAGCACTGATGGAAGAGAGTTTCCCAGACCAATATGGCTCATGGTTTTAGTGGTGCAGAGGTGAGCAGGAGACTTGTGGAACCACTGGGACGATGGATGGGGGTATGTACCACCTGTGGGAGGCTGTGGTGTATAGCAGAGTTTGCAGAGGGGGAATCTGTGTGTTCTGGGCCACCCAGAGGGGAGCAGACTGAGGCTTTTCTCAGAGGCAGAGGTCTGGGTACAGGCAGATTCTTTGCTCAGACCCTCCAAAAAGCTGCAAAAAGCTGGAAAAGAACAAAAACATCCAGAGAGCAAAAGCCTGAAAAAACCAGTTTCTACAGAGCCCAGTTCCATGATTGCCTGCAGGGCCACTCAATCCAAGCAAGATTGACTGGAAAACAATGTGGCAGCCCCCTCCCCCAGAAGACAAGCAAAAGCAAGAGGACAATAACCACAGGGACCCAATAACTGTAAAACCCCAACATCAGGGGAAAACAATACATTAAGCATCTAATAACGCCCTAAAACATGTATATTTCATAGATACAATTTTTTTCTTTTCTATCTTTTTTTTTATTTGATTCATTCTCACAATATGTGGCCTTTTAATTTTTTTAAACTACTTAACATTACAACTAGAGGCTTAATACAACAATAAACCCAAGAAGGTCCAAAATAACCCTCCTCACCCACAACAAGGATTTATAACCATCCCCATCTGATTCTTCTGTCAGTGTTTCTGTGTATGTTATTGTTCTGGTATTACATAAATCTTATTCTTGGGGTTCATTCTGACTAGGTTCCTTTATTTCTTGTCATTTACTTTTGTTGGTCTTTTTGTTTGTTCATGTTTGTTTATATACCATACAAATCTTATTTTGGGGGCTCATTTTGTCTGGGATGTCTTTTTTTTTTCTCTTTTTCCCTCTCTTTCTTTTTATCTTTTTTTTCTCTTTTTGGTGGTGAATTCCAATTGCTCCGAAAACTTCCTGGGTGCACTTTGCCTGGATCATGGGTGATATATTCAGCTATACATCTCCTCAACCACTTCCCATCAAAATAACTAGGAGGAGAAACACCCAAGAGAGGAATAACCAACAGACTGTGCCCTCTCCATCAGAACTATTGGATAGATACAGAAACAGTATGTCAGAAAGGGAATTCAGGGTAACAATTATCAAGGAAATGCCTAAGATGGAGGAAAACATAAGTGACAACATAGAATATCTGAGAGCAGAAATGAGAGCCAATATGGATGATGTTAAAAATGCTATCAGTGAGATCCAATCTAATCTAAATAGTCTAACACATAGGGTAACGGAGATAGAGGGTAGAATTAGTGATGTAGATGAGAAGATGCCAGAGAAGAAAGGTCAGGAGGAGGGCTGGAACAAACTGCTTGGGAATCATGAGTACAGACTTAAGGAAATAAATGATACCATGAAATGTTCCAGAGTCAGAATTATTGGAATCCCTGAGGGTATGGAAAAATACAGAAGACTAGACGATATAACCAAACAAATTTTGGATGAAAATTTCCCCAATCTGGGGAATGGAACAAGTCTTCACATCTTAGAGGCAGAAAGTACACCACCAAGATCAATGAGTCCAGAAAATCATCTAGACACATCATTGTGAGATGTGTGAAATATAATTTTAGACAAGAGGTCCTGAGGGCAGCTAGAGGGAAGAGATTCCATAAGTACAGAGGAAGACCCATCAGAATAATGTCAGACCTGTCCACAGAAACCTGGCAAGCCAGAAAGGGCTGGCATGATATATGCAGGGCATGAAATGAGAAGAACATTCAGCCAAGAATACTTTATCCAGCAAGGCTGACATTCAAAATGGATGAAGAGATAAAGAGCTTCCAAGATTGGCAAAGTTTAAAAGAGTATGTGACCACCAAACGGGCACTACAAGAAATATTAAGGGAGGTTCTATAAAAGAAGAAAGTACCCATGAGTGAAACAGAACAGAAACATACAATTTACAATCTGTAGAAACAAGGACTTCACAGGTAACATGATGTCAAAAAAAACTTATCTTTCAATAACCACTCTCAACCTGAACGGCCTAAATGCTCCCATAAAATGCCACAGGGTTGCAGACTGGATAAAATGACAAGACCTGTCCATATGCTATCTACAAGAGGCACATTTGGAACCTAAAGGTACATCAAGACTGAAAATGAAGGGATGAAAACCATCTTTCATGTCAACGGGCATCAAAAGAAAGCTGGGGTAGCCATAATCACATCAGATAAATTAGATTTTAAGTGAAAGACTATAGTCAGAGGTACAGAAGGACACTACATCATTCTTAAAGGGTCTATCCACCAAGAAGATCTAAAAATTTAAATATTTATGCTCTCAATATGGGAGCAGCCAATTACATAAGCCAACTGTTAATCAAAATAAAGAGTCATATTGATATGAATACATTAATAGTAGGAGACCTTAACACACCACTCTCAGTAACACACAGATCATCTAAACAGCAAATGAATAAAGAAACAAGAGCTTTGAATGACACATTAGATCAAAAGGACCTCATAGATATATACAGAACATTCTACCCTAAAACAACAGAATACTCATTCTTCTCAAGTGCACATGGAACTCTTTCTAGAATAGACCACATACTGGAAACATCTGGAACACAGCAAAGATGGTCCTAATAGGGAAATGCATAGCCATCCAAGCCTCACTCAAAAGAATTGAAAAATCCTGAATACGCCAGTTCTCTTTACACCTTAAAGAACTGGAAAACCAACAACAAATTAAGCCAACCCCACGCTCAAGAAGGGAAATAATCAAGATTAGAGCAGAGATCAATGAGTTAGAAACTAGAAAAACAGTAGAATACATCAACAAATCCAGAAGTTGATTTTTTGAAAGAAACCATAAGATCGATAAGCCACTGGCCAAACTAATCCAGAAGAAAAGAGAGAGTACCCTAATTAACAAAATTATGAATGGAAGGGGAGAGATCATGACTCATCCAAAGGAAATAGAAACAATCATCAGGAATTATTATCAACAGCTGTATGCCAATAAGTTAAAAAACCTAGAAGACATGGATGCAATCTTGGAAACCTATAAACTTCCAAGACTGAAACAGAAAGCACTTGACAGTCTGAGTAGACCAATATCTAGTAACAAGATTGAAGCAGTGATCAAAAACCTCCCAAAAAACAAGAGTCCAAGACCTGACAGATTCCCTGGGGAATTCTACCAAACATTCAAGGAAGAAATAATACCTATTCTCCTGAAACTATTTCAAAAAATAGAAACAAAAGGAAAATTCCCAGACTCTTTCTATGAATCCAGCATTACCCTGATCCTCAAAACAGGCAAAGATCCCATCAAAAACAGACTTTCAGACCAATATCCCTGAGGAATACGGATTTCAAGATTCTCAACAAAAAAGATCATTGATCATGAGTAGGTGGGATTTATCCCTGGGATGCAAGGGTGGTCCAACATTCACAAATAAATTAATGTGATAGAATAAATCAATAAGAGAAGAACCACATAGTCCTCTCAATGTAGAAAAAGCATTTGATAAAATTCAGCATCAGTTTCTGATTAAAACTCTTCAAAATATAGGGATAGAAGGAACATTCCTCAACATCATAAAATCTATCTATCAAAGGCCCACGGCAAATATCATTCTCAAGGGGGAAAAGCTGACAGCCTTCCCTCTGAGATCAGGAACACAAGGATGCCCAGTCTCACCACTCTTGCTCAACATAGAACTATAAGTCCTAGAAAGAGCAACCAGACAACAAAAAGAAATAAAAGCTATTCAAAATGGCAAAGAAGAAGTCAAATTCTCTCTCTTTGCAGATGACATGATACCTTACATGGAAATCCCAAAGGACTCCATTCACAAAATGCTAGAACTCGTAGAGCAATTCAGCAATGTGGCAGGATACAAAATCTGCACAAAAATCAGTTTCTTTCCTATACAGTAACAATGAAAATATGGAAAGTGAAATGACAAAATCAATTCCATTTACAATAGCACCAAGAACCATAAGATACCTTGGAACAAAGCTATCCAAAGAGGTAAAGGATCTGTACTCAAGGAAGTACAAAACACTCATGAAAGAAATTGAAGAGGAAACAATAAGGTGGAAAAGCACTCCATGATCATGGATTGGAAGAATAAACATTGTTATAATGTCTATATTGCCCAGAGCAATCTGCACTTTCAATGCCATCCCAATCAAAATTCCACTTGCAGTTTTCAAAGGGCTGGCGCAATCAATCCTAAAACTTGTATGGGACCAGAAAAGACCCCAAATTGCTAAGGAAATGTTGAAAAAGAAAAACAAAGCTGGGGCATCATGTTGCCTGATTTCAAGCTTTACAACAAAACTGTAATCACCAAGACAGCATGGTACTGGCACAAAAACAGACACATAGACCAGTGGAACAGAGTAGAGAGCCCAGAGATGGACCCACAACTCTATGGTCAAATCATCTTTGACAAAGCAGGAAAGAATATCTAGTGGAAAAAAGACAGTCTCTTCAATAAATGGTGCTGGGAAAATTGGATAGCTATGTATAGAAAAATGAAACTTTTCTATTCTCTTATACCATACACGAAGATAAACTCAAAATGGATAAATGACCTCAACATGAGACAGGAATGTATCAAAATCCTAGAAGAGAACATAGATAGTATGTTCTCTTCAACATCGGCCACAGCAAATTCTTTCAGGATATGTCTCCAAAGGCAAAGGAAACAAAAGAGAAAATGAACTTTTTGGACTTCTTCAAGATAAAAGTCTTCTGCACAACAAAGGTAACAATCAACAAAACAAAGAGGCAACCCACGGAATGGGAGAAGATATTTGCAAATGACACTAGAGAGGAAGGGCTGATATCCAAGATCTATAAAGAACTCCTCAAACTCAAGCCTCAAAAAACAGATAATCATGTCATAAAATGGGCAGAAGACATGAACAGACACTTCTCCAAAGAACACATACAAATGACTAACAGACACATGAAAAAATGTTCATCTTCATTAACCACCAGGGAGATTCAAATCAAAACCACATTGAGATATCACCTTATACCAGTTAGAATGGCCAATATCAACAAGAGAAGAAACAACAAATGTTGAAGAGGATATGGAGAAAGGGGAACCCTCTTCCATGCTTGATGGGAATGCAAGTAGGTGCAGCCACTTTGGAAAACAGTGTGGAGATTCCTCGAGAAATTAAATTAGAGCTACCCTATGACCTTGCAATTGCACTACTGGGTATTTACCACAAAAATACAGATGTAGTACAAAGAAGGGCCACATGTTCCCCAATGTTCATAGCAGCAATGTCCACAATCGCCAAAGTGTGGAAAAAGCCGCGACACCCTTCAACAGCGAATGTATAAAGATGATATGGTCCATAATATAATGGAATATTATGCCCTCATCAGGCGTGATGAATACCTAACTTTTGTATCAGCATGGTTGGGATTGGAAGAGATTATGCTGAGTGAAATAAATCAAGCAGAGAGAGATATTATATGGTTTCACTTACATGTGGAACATAAGGAAAAACATGGAGGACATTGGGAGCAGTAAAGTAAGGGTGAATTGGGGGAAATTGGAGGGGGAGATGAACCATGAGAGACTGTGGAATCTGAGAAACAAACTGAGGGTTTTGAAAAGGAGGGGGTGGGGAGTTGGGTGAGCCTGGTGGTGGGTGTTGAGGAGGACACATATTTCAGGGAACAATGGGTGTGGTGCATGAAGAGTGAATCTATGAACACTGAAAAAATTAAATTAATTGAAAAAAGAAAAAGAAAATCACTGCTTTAATGTGTCTTGTTGTTGTCATTTTTGTTGTCGTTCTTATCTGTTTTGCCTGACTATAAGGTATAGTCCGAAATAGTTGTGGTTTTTTTTTGTTTGTTTGTTTTTGTCTCCCCCACATTCAGAGCATACTTTTTGAGAGAGTGAACTGGGGACTAATCATTGTTTACTTTTTTTTGTTTATTTTATTTTGTTTTTACAAAAAAATGAGTGATGAAGACAAAGGGCTTGGGAGTGGAGAGTTATTTTTGAATCATGTTAGATCGTGTCATTTACAATCTCAAAGTCTGTTGATGGCTCTCCACCTCACACAATACAATTAAAGTCCTTAGAATGGTCAGTGAGGCCCTTGATGATATGCCTATTTCCCCTTATACCATTACCTCTTTGATCTTATGATATACTACTCTTTCTTCTATTCTCTTAAATCCACCCATGCTGGCTTCTTTGCTATTGCTGAAACTAACCAGGACTATTCCCAGCTTAAGTTCTTCACGCCTGTTGCTCCCTCTGTCAGGCAAGTTTTCCCCTAAATATCCATATAGCTCCCTCCCTTATCTTCTTCAGTTCTTTATTATACCATATTCCTAGTGAGGATTCTCTGCCCATTCCTTTAAAACCATAACTTCCTCCAAATATCCTATAGCCTTTTGTTATTTCATTCTTCTCAATAGTACTTATGACCATCTAACATCCTATACATCTTATTTACACCTTTATGGCCTTCTCCTCCTCCAATCAGAATACCATGAGATCACACTGCTTTACCTCATATACTTATAACAATGTGTGGCACATAGTAGGCACTAAATAAATATTTGTTAAATTAGTAAATCGTTAAAGACAATGAAATAATGACCACAATTTTCTGCCTCAGTGAAAGGTTTCACAATTTATAAAAGGTTTTGTGTCAGTCAGCTCAATGGATCCTTACAATAACCCCAGGAGTAAGCCAGAGATTATCATCACCAATTAATAAATTAAAAAAAAAAAACCTGAAGCTCAAAGAAAAAAAAAAGATTCCTCTGAAATTATTTATATAGTAAGAAACAATGCCAGAACACAGGGAATTTAGGACCCATGAATCTGGCATGCTTTCCAAGGTGGTTAACTTTAAAATAGGGAATTGAGGTCCTCCAAAGCTATCACTGAAATTTAATTTTTCATCAGTAACATCTCTGTTTGGCAAAAAAAAGTATTTCCTTAATGTTAATCTTATTATATTTTAAAGAATAGTTAGACAGGGTTAATTCCAAAGCCTTAAGAGATAAGGGCCAGGACATGGGTGGCAGCAATAATAGAAAGAAAATAATGGGGGGAACAGACTTTATAAAAAGCACCAATAGAACCTTATAACTTCATGGATGTGAGTCAAAAGAAAAATATGAGTCAGAGAAGATTGAGGGAAACCAGAAGAACCTCAAGGACATGAAGAGTGTGAAAGGAGAGTTCCTTATTAAAAAAAAAAAAAGTCAGTATACTTGGGTTTTCAAATAATTTTAAATATGGAGGGGACAAAGGAAATGTCAGTGGTGGTGCCTAACAGGCAATCAAAATACATAGAACATAGGTTGGGCTTAGAGATAAGTCAAATGGATAAAAAGACCAGCTCACAGATACACATCAAAATCATCAAGAGGACTTCAAAAAAATACCTATATCCTAGATCAATTAAATCAATAACTTTCAGAGAGGTTGAGAACTACTGGTATAGGTAAATTATGGTGCTCCATATGGTATATCCATGCTTAGATGAACAAAGAAAATATCAAGAACAAAATATTGAGGGACATGCATATTTGAAGCTAGAAGAGGAAGAAGAACCAGCAGAAACCAAGATGAGGTAGCCAGGGAAGAAAGAATAAAACTCATATAGGGTAGTACAGGGCAAAGTTTTAAGAAGTAAGAGATGAACTACAGTGTCAACTGTTGGTACAGGGCAGTGGAGGATCATCAGAACTGGGGACACATTATTTTGATTTTATTTTGTGGGCATGTGATAAAAGTAAATTGTCTTTTAATGTTCGAGTAGATGATAATACAGTCATAGATGTGATTCAGATACAACAGGCGGTAATTATAGTTTTTAACAGGTTTTTCTTTCCATTTCCAAAGTGACTAAAGTATTTCAACTGTTAGTGATAGCAACAACTTCTCCAGTAATGTCAGGATTATCAACAGAGGAGAATGAAGGGAGTTGTGCAAAATTAAAGAAGCTTCACCTGCTTACCTTGTTCCTTTATTCCAGTATACAGAAGAACAGACAATGCCTCTGTTAGATAAAGTTGCTGGAGTAGAAAAAGAAAAAAAAAAATTCTTATTAAAAGCATATCGTCATTGTATAGATAGAATTAATAATCAACTGAACTGGGCCATGTCCACTCAGCCAGAAGCAAATGCTAACCATATGAATTAAATTATTTCTACTTCAAAACATGTGTGAGCACACACATTCACAAGAACAACAATTCACAAACCTAAAAAAATAAACAGAACTTAAAAGACAAATTGAGGAGAAAAAGCTATAAAATATAAAAATATTTTTATTAGGCAACTGCTGAAAAAGTTATTAAGGGAAGGGGAAAAAAGAAGTGTTTAGCTAAGAATATAACAACATAATTAATTTTTAAAAAGTGATGAAATTAAGGCCAGCAAACTTTGGGCTGATTATGAGGGGGAAATATCATTTTAATGATTGTTGAAATAGTCTTCCCAAGTGGAAGCAAAGGCACAGAAACTCCCCTGGATGGTGTTCAAGGGGAAAATGAGATAATGCATGTGAGAATGCTCTGGAAACTCTGGCTTATGCTACACTTGTGAGAGTTGCTATGATTGTTGTTACTATCCCACTCAGTGCAGGTGAGAAAAGGGAACTGGAGACAAACCACAGGCCAGACAAACACTTAGCCAATATCCAAAGCCCCTGCCTTGCTCCTCTATAGTCTTAGCCAAAGTGAGTCACTTATTAATGTACTAACAACTACAGATACCATGAAATTATGGTATCATCAAAAATTAGGTATCCCACTAGAAGGACTGAGAATAAATATTTATTGACTTCCCAAGGAGGATATGCTTTTGGCTGAGTTATCCCAACTGGAAACTGGATTCCAGTAAGAAGAGTGCCCTGTCTCCAGAAGCAATCTAAATTCAGTCAAGCACACTATCCCTTCCTCATCAGCCAGAGAATAAAATATCTTAAAGAAGCAGACATACAACCTGATGAGCATTTGAGAGTATAGCTCAGGTCCACTTATCTTTCCAATAAAAATGGGAGAACCAGTCCATAAAATAGTCTGCCTTTATAGGATATGAGATATTGATACCCAAATATTTTTGCCTTTTTTAGGGTGCACAATAAAAAGAAGAAAAATATAAGACTTGGAAGGGTAGTGGGAGAAAGGTGAGACATATAGCAAGAAACCTATGACCTCATATGTAAACATACATTCTATAAGACAATTTTCAGAATCCTACAATCTTAGAGTTAGAAGGAAATTTAAAACTTTTCTTAGTCACAACTGCCTGTTGCCCAATAAAGAAATGCCATCTAGCTCTAGTTGATTTTTTATTTTTATTTTATTTTTTTAGAAATAGGTATCTCAGTATTCACATGACAGTATATTCCATTATTTTTTTTTTTCTCATTGGCAGCTGGTTAAAACTTCAAACAACCAGATAATTGAAAACATATTATGGAATCCCAAAAGGATTCTTCAAAGCAAACTAACCCCATTCCTTGATGATCTAGATGGGGCGACTAAGGCCCTGAGAAGGGATAAAATTTTCCCAAAGTCACAGAGTTGGTCAGTGGCAGAGACAGGACTAGAATCCAAGTAACCAAATTCAGGGCCCAGTAGCTTGTTTATTCCCCATAATTAAAGGAGTGGTCCCAGGTTTAAGACTAATTACTTGGTGAATAATTAGGCTGTAGCTTCTCTTCCCCCTCCCCCCACAGTACCACCATCTAAACTTGGCTCATTGTATCCTCAACAGGAAAAAATCCAAAAGGTAGGCTGGGTCAGGAAGACGTGGCCCATGGAAGGGAAGTGGTCCTTTTGGTGTATTCACCTTACCATGGTGACTAACAATCTCCTATAAGTGAAGACATCTTAGTCTTCTTTGATTCCACCATATAGGTTACATGAGAGTTTCTTTATTTTTGAGAATGTCATGATATCTTTTGGGATACTTAAGGGATATCATAAATGTAGTCACCCTGGAAAGGGAAGGATGGATTTCCGTTTACTCAAAAAATACTTAAGTGCTTTCTATGCTAGGCATTCTGTTAGGACATGGTGGCAAGAGGAAAAAAAAAAAGAAAACAGAGGCGAATAAAACATCTTTTCTAACTTTAAGAAATCATAGTCTTGAGAGGAACATAGAAAACACACATAGTTAATTCTAATCCAAGACAAACTATAGGCATCCTCATATTTACCATGAACACAGAAAAATACCTTCTGTTTTGCAGACTGATGGTAAAACTGACACACATTCCTCCTGTTACATACCCAATGGGAAAACTGATAGAGCTAGTCTCCAGAAAGGAAACAAAGTAAAGTAGCTTCTGCTTCAACCTCCAGATTAAGCTCTGAGGAATATCTCCAAAAAATATTTCACTTTCTGCAAAAGGCATTCAAGTAGGGCAGGTCAAGAAGATAGTTAAAGAAAGGTTTAATGGCCTAGCTTGTGCTCCCAGGTAGAGATGTTGCTTGCCTTTCCTCTGGCACTAGAGAATTTTTTTCTCTTTTTCTCTTAAAGAGCTTTTCTAGGGGCACCTGGCTGACTCAATGCATTAAGCCTCTGCCTTTGGCTCAGGTTATAATCTCAGGGTCCTGGGATTGAGCCCCGCGTCGGGCTCTCTGCTCAGTGGAGGGCCTGCTTCCTCCTCTCTTCTGCCTGCTTCTCTGCCTACCTGTGATCTCTGTCTGTCAAATAAATAAATAGATAGATAGATAGATAGATAGATAGATAAAGTCTTTAAAAAAAGAGCTTTTCTAAATGAGGTCTTTCAAAGAAAGATAAACTAGTATAAAGCAATTAGATAATCAATTCTCCTTTAGTCTCTTTCTCTAGTGTCAAAGTTGGCCTAATTTCCCAGCCTATATTTTAAACACAAACAACTGTGGAAAATGAAAAAAAAATGACATTAACCTTGGAATAAGAAAAATTTAACTTCCAGTTATGGCTCAGACACTAACTACACAATCTCTAGAAAGTTTTATTTTCTTTGGCCTATTCGGCCACATGTACAATTAAGAAGACCTTACCTTTCCTAGTTGGGGCTTTTGGGTTTGAAAATATCTGGGTTTGGAAAGATCTGGCATAGTGGGAACTTAAGAATTAATAAACTATTGGGGTGCCTGGGTAGCTCAGTCAGTTAAGTGTCTGTCTTCGGCTCAGGTCATGATCCCAGGGTCCTGGGATTGAACCCCATGTGGGATTCCCTGCTCTGCAGAGAGCCTGCTTCTCTGTCTCCCTCTGCCTGCCACTCTGCCTACTTTGCGCTCTATTTCTCTCTCTCTCTTTCTCTCTGTAAAATAAATAGAATCTTTAAAAATACAAATTAAAAAAATAAAAATATCATGTTCCCACACATATTTCTAAATGCTATATAGAAATACAATCCTGACTAGGAATGATGGATAAATAATATGTTGAGGATCACAGACAGCACACAAGTAGCAGACTCAGGACTTGAACGCAGCTGTCTAACTCAGAAAGTGGATATACTTTCTATTGTACCATCCAGAGAAATAGATGGAACTGGGATTGGAATGTACAACATTTTTAAAGTTTAAGCCAGTCTCAAGGGATTCTGATTCTTTTCATTCCTCCTTTTTTAATCTCATATGATTTATCAACTTTTAATTCTGTAGATTTAACTTTGTGTTTCTTTTTAAATTTATTCCCTCCTTTCTATTCCCAAAGCCACCACCTCAGCTCCAGGGTACCATCCCCTCTACATCTCATTTATCCACCTCTCGTGCCTTTTTACTGCAATCCAGCTGATTCTCATTTACCAGATTACAAAACATAAATTTGACTTTTTTCTTTAGCTCAGAAATTTTCAATGGCTTTCCAGTGTTTGTCTAATTAAACAGAAAGTTTAGCATCCAAAAGTTTTCCAGTTTGCCACCAATCTACCACAGCAAACTTAACTTCCACTTTTCCCTAACTGTACTCTAAAATCCGGTTTAGTCTGTGTTCTTTTAGCATGTCTTGATCGTCTCCGTCTCCAAACAGTTGTTTCTGTTGTTTTTCCCGCTTCAATTGCCTTCTCTCCTATCTCCACCTGTTGAAATCCTATCTGCGCTTCACAGTCCATCTTAAATAATAATACTTATTGTTAACAATAAATATTTAACTTTTTATTAAATTAAATTAATTAAATAAATATTTAATTAAGAAACAGTTAACATTTATTGAGTGTTTATTTTGGTGTAGTCACTGTGCTAAGTGTGTACAAATATTTTACATGGATTGTCTAATTTAATCCTCACAAAAACTATGAAGTAAGCATTATTATTGTCTCCATTATTAGCCTGGAGTAAACCAGAGTTCTGAAAGGGGGAAGTAATTCTACTTGTCTAATGTCACACAAGTTAATAAATGGTGGGGATAGGATTTGAACTCAAATAGTCTGTCTCTGGAGCCCTAAAAGGTGTGAAAATGTCAAAAATGTCTTTCTGATTACCCCTGGCTCAACTTGAAGTGATCCTTATTTGACAACCTCAAAGGATTTGACTCAACCTTTAAAGCCTATCTTGTGTCATATGTATCTGTTTTTATACCCATGATGAAACTGTCATCATTTTAAGTGCATCTTAAGTATCTCTCTATCTCACTTAGTGGTGACAAAGAGTAGTTGCTCAGTGAGCCTGTTACATTGAATTAAAGGTATATTGGTGTAAAGGAGGGGATAGGAGAGTTATACAGGGGAAGAAGCTCCACACTCTCTTGCCTTAGCTACCCTACATGACAGAGTACTGGCCAACACTGCTAACACCAGTCCAAAACAGACTTTGCAGTCTCTGCTTTCCCAGGTTTCTGGCAGATCTCTTTTTGTTGCCCCTGTCTCACAGCTGCTTTAGCCTTGGCCAGTGTTTGGGGTAAAGCAGGATCAAAATATCACTGCCCTGGGCTCAGCTTCCAGAAGTGAGGGATCAAGTAAAACCTAGTCCGTGGGTGAAGGGGGAGACTGAAAGCCCCCAAATAGAGCCTGAGTGTTCTTCACACAAGCCCTGACTTGCCCAGGGGCCATGTGTGTGGGCTGGCAGCTCAATTTCCCTCAGAATACTTCACCTGTCTGATCCAACCCTTCCCTCCCTCCCCTAAGTTTACAGTTTCCTCCTTTTCCTTAGCTCTAAACCCCAGGTGCTCAGGGTGTTTGGACATGCCCAGGCATGTTCCTAAAGGTCATTCAGGTCCAGGGAAAGCCTACATAGGGGCACACTGGCCCTCCAAAGCCATGGGGGTAGGGGTATTAATTCAGATCCTCGGCACCTTAGACAGCATTCTCCAGATACCAGTGGATGGAGAAGACTGATCACCAGAATGTCTTCACAGATATTCTGATTTTGTAGCTCCTTAGTAGGGTCACCCTAACTTGATCCTGAACTTCCACCCCTATGTCCCACAGGCCTGAGCAGCCTTGCCATGCCAGGGAGTGTTCCCGCATTTACCCTGTAAATATATGGATGGATGGATCTTGTTTCAGCAACAGAATTCCTAGACAAACATACCTCAGCGCAGGCCAGACATACCATCAACCCCCACCCCTCAGTCCCCAGCCTACATACCACACTCACAGTAGATGAAATCCGCCGCAATCACTCAGGCTAATTTCACATCCCTGTGTAGCAACAACAGCCTAAACCCATTCTCCTTTTCTTTTATGCTACGCCTGTTTCTCCGCCCCCCTGAGGCTCCCAAAGCAGCTACTAGGCTCATGGAGTGCCTGGGCGTGGCTATGCAAAGAAATCCCATCCCTGAGAAGGACACAGTGTTACTGGGAGGCGGGGAAGGGGAAGTAAACGGAGATCAAGCCACTCCTATGGAAGGAATCAAAAAGCTCCAGGGACTGTGGGCAGACAGGGAGTTAGGTTTTGCTTGGTCTGTGAGAACTGAGGGAAGGTCAAGTGGTCAGAGGCACTGTGCAAACTTCTTTTCTTGTAACTATTGCACGGTAGGATGCAGCTGAGCTCTTCGAAGTTCTGTACATGAATGTTAGCAGGCCTGGAATTTTTCAGAAAATTAGTGTTGGAAAAGTAACTGTTTTCAGACACATGGAGAAGTCATTTCCCACCTTTGGCCCACCTTTTTTTTTTTTTTCTATTCCTTTGTTCAGAAAATTAGATAGGATTTGGACAGGAGGAGAGGAGACATAAAACAGGGGAAAGCTCACTCAAAATCAAAGAGAATTCAACTGTGGGATCACCTTCTCTGGGGCCCAGAGTCTCTACACAAAGAAGGGGTTGTACTAGATAAATTCTAAGGTTTTGGGGTTTTTGTTTGTTTGTTTGTGTGTGTGTGTGTGTTTTTTTCCAGCCATGACACTCTGGGACTTTAGAAGTTTATAATCACATAGTCAGCAGTGGAGAAGTACTGGAATGTTACTAGTACCTGACCCTGAAGAATTTGCAGAGGAATAGGGGAGTTAAGACAGAACAGCACAAAATACTGAATGAGGGGCCAAACTGATTTACAGGCTAGAAAGCTAGTAAGGGAGCAGAGAAAAGGGAAAAAAAGAGAGAAAATATGGCCAGGGAAGGGAAATGCTCTTCAGTATTGTGAGGGGCTCTTAAAAAAGTGTGAAGTACCAAGCTGCATTACCGGTAAAGGGAAAGGAAGCTTAAGCCAAGGCATGGGGGAAGGTCCAAGCAATGTGCCATGATCAGACTCTGAGAGGCCTCAACCTGGTGTGGACAGACGCTATATGCTAGGAGTTTAGGGTAAGGTCTCAGTACATAAGCTGCAGTACCTTTTGTGAAAAAAAACAAGGGCTGAATAGGCTCTGAGGTGACTTGAATAGGTCCTGAGTAAACTCCAAATGTGGCCCCTGGTTAGACCTGGGACCAGAATGTGGCCTCTTAGACGGGTACTGTGGGCTCAGGCCTAGAAGGAGGGTAAACTGAGTTAGAATCATAAGTTTGCCCCTCCTAGCTGTGTGACTTTGGGGAAATTACTTAAATGCTCCATGGTTCAGTATCCTCATCTGTAAAATGGAAACAATAGTAATCCCTTCTTCATAGAGTTGCTTTGAAGATTAAGTGAATTAACACATGTAATAGCACCTGTCACATGGCAAATGTTATATAAGCATATGCTACTATTATTTCATTGAGTCTACAGTCATTACACCATAGATAAAATACAAGTTTAGCATCTGGAGGGAACATAGACTCTAGAATCCACAGATCTTTATTCCAACTCTGGTTCTCATATCTACAAGCTGTTGGCTCTTTAGCAGGGGGCTTACCCTCTTTGAGCCTCAGTTGTCCCATCTTCAGATAGAGGCTCATAATACTTTCTTTATGAAGTTGTAAATTTGAAGGGAGCTAATGTTCATAAAGCAAGGAGAATACAGTAGGTGTTCAAAGAATATTCTAGGTCCTAGAGTTTAAAAAGAATGTGTATGGCTGCAGGGTAGAAAATGAGTTGGTGGAGTAAAGGCTGGTGGTAGACCCTGATTAGGAGACTACTGAGGGGCTGATCTATGGTGATCAAAAAAGGGAACGGATGCAGGAGAAATTGTGAAGCTAAAGTTAAAATCTGTGATGTCAAGGGAGAATTTGAGTCTGCACAGCAGTGTTATATCTTGATATAAGCTTCATTTGGCCAGTCTTGTCCCTGTCCAGTCTTTTCCCTGTCCCTGCAACCTGTTTGTTTCCTTACTGACACTAAATCAAACATGTAATCATTTAATTAATTTGCCTACTTGTTTAATGTTTGTCCTTTCAGTCAACAGAGTGATCCTTTGAAAATGCAGATCAGCTCAAGTCTGTCCAAACCATTCCAATGGCTGGCTTCCAATTCAGAGTAAAAGCCAAAGTCCTTAACAATAGTCTACATCCCACTAATTGGTAAGCATCACGAGCTAACAACAATTCTTAGAGAGCACTTGTTATTTGCAAGGCACTATTCTCAGTATTTTGTGTGTATTAATTCATTTAATACTTGTAACTACTCTAGTAGTATTCACAATGAGGAGATGAGAAAACCGAGGCATAGACTGACTTGCCCAATGTCAAACAGCTAGGAAATGGCAGGGCTGTGAAGGAGCCTGATACACGGCAGAAGGAACAAAACAAATTAGTGGAAGAACCAGGATGAAAAAGACAAAATGCAAGAAGCCAGGGAGATTTGAATATATTGAACTTCAATTGCCAAGGTGTTGATGTGTTGAAATGTTTCACAGATGAAGAAAAGTTAGTTGGGAGCAAGAAGGACCCTTTAGACTGCCCCCCACCAGGCACAACCATGCTGTCTTTTATTTTTTAAACACAAGTCCCTTCCAGCTAAGATAAGAACATCCTTCAAGGCCAGGATTAGGGGCCTTTCTACAACCTCAGTCTCAAGTGCTTATCCAACTTTTATGCTCTCAGCTACACTCCTCTATCTCTTTTGATCCTACTTAGCAAACTGAGTATAAGGACAGGGAGCCATGTTACGCCATTGGTGACACCTGAGTGAACTGAATTGAAAGGACAGTCACTGGTACATTAGCTGGGTGACAGCATAATCGAAATTCTTTTTTGAAGAAAAGGTTGGAAAGAACATTTACTGAGCATTTATAAATCATGCAAATGTGCTCCTTTGTAACTTACAACAGTCCTACAAGATAGGGATTACTCTCCCCATTTTACAGATTAAGAGACTTATAGTCCGTAATACTTCCCTTCCTGGATGATAAGAGGAAGCCTGAGATAAAGGTACCAAGGAAACTCCAAGAGTCCACAAGCTGTTGTTTTATTATTTGGAAAGTGACCTTAAGCAGCATGTATGAAACTACTGTCCTCCACCATTATTTGTCTAATAATACTGTAATAGTGACTAACCATCAAGCACTTGCTAGATAGTGTTCTAAATGTTTTACATGGATTAATGTATTGTATCTTCACAAAACCCCTATGAAGCCAAAAACATTAGAATCATCCTTTCCTCTTCTTTTTCTCAGATCTCATATTCAATCCCTCAGCACAACTGATCAGCTCTGTCTTCAAAATATACTGTGAATCCCACAACTTCTCAGCACATTCACTTAACTACTCTGTTGCAAGCTACCATCACTTTTCAGCTAGATTACTGCCATAACCTACAATTGGTCTTGCTCTTGACCTTACTCCACTCCAGTCAATTCTCAGCGCAGCAGTCAGAATGATCTTTTGAAAATGCAGATCAGCTCAAGTCTGTCCAAATCATTCCAATGGCTGGCTTTTAATTTAAAGTAAAAGCCAAAGTCCCTAACAATAGTCTACATTCCATCCAACTCCATTCCACCTCCACCACCCTACCCTTATATCTCTAATCTCATCTACTACTGCCCCTTAGCCACTATATCCAACCACACTGGCCTCTTTGCTGTTTCTTCCAACACTAAAAGCATTCTCTAGATTCAATCTTTGTACTCGTTCCTTCAACCTGGGCAACTCTTCCCCAGATATCTGCATGGATCTTTCCTTCACTTCCTCCTAGTATCTGCTCAAATTTTACTTTATAAGAAAGAACATTCTTAAAACTCTATCTAATATAGAGTAATGGAATTTCCAGTGTCTTTTGGACTTTTCCTCAGCACCAGCCCCAAGGACCTGAGATGGGATGTGAGGATCAGTAGAGTTAAGGCTCTTAGCTGTGTTCTCTATAGGGGAGCCACTTTGGGACCCATACCTGAGTGATAATAATAAGGTTCAATCATCTCATATCTTGAGGGATTTCTCATTCCCTACTCTTAAGATGGGCAGGGGTCACTTCATAAACTCAAACCAAGTACACACAGGTAAAGGGTTTCTCTGATTACACTTCAATGCTGGAATCAGCCTGAACTAACATAGAATAGATAGATCTGTTATGCCCAGATTTTGAGATCCCCAAATACCACCAGGGAGCCGAGTCCAATCCAAAAGCAAAAGAGCCCTTTATTCAAGCTAGCTTGAGCTCCCTCTCACACTCACCGACACAGCGGCGTGGTGTAGAGAAAGAGAGCGAGTTT
>CM052801.1:43941374-43961184 GCA_028533885.1 Nasua narica
AGTCATTTCTCTCCAAACAACCATCTCATTTAAAACAAAATTACCTTTATCTTTAATAAAATGCATTCCCATTCCTTATCTTTCTTACATATCTCCTACTCTTTTACATAGAGTTATTTCCCTTATTTCCATCAGTCTTAATTACATTTAGCAGAATTTTGCACTCTTAGAAACCTTATCTCCAGTGTAGACTAAGTGGTAACCCAATCGTGAACTGTTATGCCAGAATTCTTTAGGTGGCAGATTTGTGAATCAGTTAAGCACAAAACATGTTTACCAACAGATTTCAATATCCTTAGTTTCTTTGCATTAAGAGGTCAAAAGCACAAACCTATGTTTAGTCATTAATCACTTAGCACTCTATCTTATTTGGAAAAGGCCTAGATATCCAACAACTGTAGTTCCAATTATTATTCAAGCAAAACTTGAAGCTTTTGGTTTCTCAAAGACTTTGAAAGCTATCTTAATTACTCAAGAAGACTTTGAGACAATTAACCATCATTATAACCATCTTTTGCTAACAACTTGCAACAGAGATGACATGAGGTTATCTGACCTCCAGTAAACCTTGATAGAATAAAAGTTTCATGTTTACTGCTGATAATTTAAAAGACATGTCTACCTTAATGAAACCAACAAACAGCCTTATTTTAGATCCTCCTGGATCCTCTCCATGGTCGTTGGTGCAAAGACAAAGGGTGGGTGTCCCTCTAGAAGAGACCAGACAGATGCCCGCCTGTCCGCCCTCCCGGAGGAGACCTGGGTGCCTCTTGGCCATAGCGAGTCTGTATAAAACCCGGACTGGCGCCCTGAAGGGGCTCGCCCTAGACCTTATGAAGTCACCACAGAAACAGGTTAGCCCACTCAGCCTCTGTAGGCTTCTGGGGACCCAAAGGGTGCCCGCCTGTGGAGCCACAGAATCAGTCTGCCTGACAAGCCAGGTCAAACTGCACATTCACTCACGCACTCACTCCAGAAGTTATTACATATCCTCCCCCCCCTGGGAGGCCCTACCTGTGAGACCTCTAAGAGATCTCTGGGAGGTGATCAGTCTCCCCTTCCACCCTGATGGGTGGGCCTGACTGCGTTTTGTGGTCCCAGGCCTTACCGGAATCCAACGTTGGGACCAGGTCCTCACCTGCTGAGTCTCCTTTGAGTCTGGGTGGCAACAGCGGGGCAGGGCCGGCCCGAGGCAACCGTTTGAGAGACTGCCAAAAATTAGGCAGGGCGCCTTCTCCCTTAGGATCCCTCGTTCCGCCACCACCCCGTCACCGCCCCAAACCGGTGGCAACAATGGGCCGGCGCAGTTGGATTTCCCGGTAGGGGAACCGTATGTTGCTGAAAACTGAAGCGACTGAGGGTGACTAGGAGGAGTAGTCTGAGTCTGAGTCCGTCCCATGATGTCCGTACAGTAAGTCCACAGAATGAAACAAAAAGAACACAAAAACAGACAAAGAGAGGGCGCCAAGTACAGGCTTCCAACTCCGTGGAAGCAAAACCAGAAGCTAGACGACGGCCTCACGACCAACCAGCGGGAGCGACCCGCCATGTCTCAGACAGGCTTCCAACTCCGTGGAAGCAAAACCAGAAGCTAGATGACGGCCTCACGGCCGACCGTCTCAGATGGAAGGGACTCCATGTCCCTCCCCATGAGGATCGGAACATCTTCCGAATCCTCCGGCCCGTGGTCCTCCAGTGCGTCCACCTAGACCACCTCGGGCTCTACATGATTACAGAAGTGAGCTCACACAAGAGAGACAGAGAGACAGAAAGAAAACAAACAGACACATACAGTAGGCTCTTCGGGTCGGGAGTCCCTCGGGGCCTTGGGGATCCCGGATGAGCCCCCAAATGTTATGCCCAGATTTTGAGATCCCCAAATACCACCAGGGAGCCGAGTCCAATCCAAAAGCAAAAGAGCCCTTTATTCAAGCTAGCTTGAGCTCCCTCTCACACTCACCGACACAGCGGCGTGGTGTAGAGAAAGAGAGCGAGTTTCAAAAAGCACAACAGTTTTAGAGGGGTCAGTGGCCAATGAGATTGTAACACAGAATGTTGCTTAGTAACTGTTTGAACTAGCCTATCACCCTGGCCAGAATTGGCACACAAGTTTGGCGGGCAAAAGGCGGGGTTTATATTCTTTCCCGGGCAGGGGTTCCACGTTCCTATTGACTAACCCAAACCCAACCCATAGGCCCTCTGGGCTAATTAGCTCAAGGGAGGGCTGAGCCACACTCAGACCCTCCCAGAGGCAGGTCCTGCCGGGGGGCCGCACACAAGAAGGCGGGTATAAACAAAACAAGCCAGCCCTGCTCTGCTCCTTCAGATCCAGCCTCCCCCTGCCTATCTCTGGGGCAGGTGTTCTTCTGGGGCCCAGTGAGAGATCCAGGGTTCCCTGACACCACCCTCAGCTTTTTCTCAGAGGTTACATAGGGTCACTTAAGGAAATGCTGACCTTGGCTATGTCTTAGAAAAGCCAGGTCAACCTCTAACTGTAGAGTTTGATGCAGGCAGAGTGACCTCTCATGTGAGATAGAGACACACTGGGGACCTTAAAGCCCCTCTGGAGACTAGGAACAGAGAGCAGAAGCAGAGACTGAAGGCACCAAGAGATACTGACATGTACGGAGCAGTCCCTATGGAATCCAGCATCTACAGGGGTGTATGTACCTGGATACCAAGATCTGCTCCTGGTGCCCTTGTGTTAGCCTATGTGATATGTATAAATAACGATGGCCATAGGTGTCTAAGGCAATGGCATTTACAGTCTTGGATCTTCTGAATTCAAAAGGTAGGACATAAGAAAGAGCTCCTCCTATCCCTGGGAGTTTTCAAAGTTCAGTTGGGTCATAGTTTATTTCAATAGTCTTTTCTTTCATCCTTAATCATCCTTCTTTTCAACTGCCCAAGATGCTATTTCAAACTTACTCTTCTTACTCAAGCACCCAACACTAGTATATCCTATTCAAAACTCCTAGTAGATAAGACTTCATATCCATTTTCACTAAGACCATAGCATAGTGCCAGTTAAAACCCTCTAAACAACTTCTGTTCCCTCCACCTTCAAGCTTATTCTTCTTTTCTTTTATATGAGAGTTCTTTCTGTTCCAGACTAATCTCTCTATCTGTGCTTCCTTCCCTGATTTACCCTGCTTTGCTGTATCTGGTATCTTCACAGTCCCTCTTTCTCTGGGTCATTCCCCTAAACTCTGTCTTTCCATTTTGAGGCAAGATTCTGGAAAGGGTTTTCCATAGTCATTGCTTCCATATCCTTACCCCCATCTCTTAATTTCTAAATTCACTATATTCTGAGATCCTCAGGATCACTCATGAATCCCTTTACAGTCAAACCCATGGCTTTTTTTTGTCTTATTTGAATTCTCTGAAACATCCAAAGTTTTTGTTTGTTTGTTTGTTTGTTTGTTTTTTATTACTGACTCTCTTGACTTTCATCCTATATCTCCTGGTTTCATTCCTTTCTTTATGACTTTTCCCAGATTTTCCTTCTCCATTTATCCCTCAAATGTTGAGGTTTTCCAGAGTCCCCCACCCCACAACATTGCCCTTCTTTCTTGATTCTAATTTATCTCACTGGAACCTATGTGTCAGAGATCTTACCTGTCATCTGACTGGTTAATTCTCTCACACAAAACATAACCTAAAGCATACTAGGGTTCAATATCTCTTTGTTGAATAAATGAGTGAAAAAAATAACTGAAAGCAGAATGATCACCTTTAAATTCACCCTTCTTTTTTTAAGATTTTATTTATTTATTTTACACTGAGAGAGAGACAGCGAGAGAGGGAACACAAGCAGGGGGAGTGGGAGAGGAAGAAGCAGGCTTCCTGCTGAGCAGAGAGCCCAATGCAGGGCTGGATCCCAGGACCCCAGGATCATGACAGGAAACCAAGGCAACCGCATAACAACTGAGCTACCCAGACGCCCATGATATCCCCCTTCTTTAATGAGCTCCCTAACTCCAGGTAAGTAACCATACAAAGAAGATAGCCAAAAAAGAATATTCATGCCTGCACCCAAAATACTAACAGTCAACACTTGATCAACACTTGGATTAACTCTGCATGTCAGGCCCTATGCTAAGGGTTCTACATCTAATACCTCATTTAATCTTTACAATTATTCTATGAGGTAGATATCATATCCTTCTTATTTTATAGATGAACAAATTCAGTCACAGAAATGAAAGGTAACTTGTCCATGGAGCCACAGCTAGGGACAACTGACCCAAGACTCTCAAGAATAGCTGATGCCTGAATTATTCACTATAACAATAAAAAATAGAATATATCCTTCCCAATCTGAGTTTCTTCGCATGCTTCATGGACTGCTATTCTAAACCACTACCATATTATTTATAAGTCCTTACTCTGGCAGCTAATTCCCAGTCTAGAAAATCCACTCCCGGGAGCGGGGCAAGATGGCAAAGAAGTAGGAGATCCTGTTGCAACCTGTCCCCAAAAGTGAGCTGTATATCTACCAGAACACGCTGAACACCCATGAAATCACCCTGAGGAGCAAGATTTCTCACTTCTGGATCTCTCTGAGAGCAGAAGATGGCAGTGGAGAGGTAAAAGCAAAGTGGGAGCACTTGAACCCATGTTGGAGGATAAACAAAAGTGGGAGGGAGCCACCAGAAGTGATCCAAGGACAGTAATACCCCAAAGGAAAGTGCCCAGTGGTTGGGGACCAGCATTAACTTAGAGTCCGGTTAAAAACACTTAAAAAGAACAAAAGGTTCTGAGGAGTGAACTAGTGGAAGGGGGTGGTCTTGGGCACTGGCCTGGGCACATGCTCCCAGGAAGGAGCACCCCAAAGTGAGACTGGTGGGGGCTCCAGTCTGTGGTTCCTGAACCTGCAGCTTTCCGCTCCCTGTAACATTTTGTGGGCCAGGCAAGCTCCTGCGAGCACCTTTAGAGAGTCTGCTGTGGTCCAGGAGTTGGCAGCTTTTCTCTGTGTGCCCTGCTGTCTGGACAGAGTGCACCCACGACCACGACATTTGCGGCCTGCCCCAGGGTCTGGGCGATCCCAGCTGACCCCAGAGAAAACGTGCCTTGGGGGCCTAAACTCCCAGGTGAGTACTCCCTGAGCCAGAGAAAGGTGGCTGGGGTCCCCCACCACCTCTGATAGGCTGCACTGTGAACAGAATTTTGCATAAGGGAGTGTGGGTTCCAGACCACCCAGAGGGGAGCAGACTGAAGCTTCTCTGTGATGTGGATATCTGGGTATATACTGGCAGATTCCTTGCTTGGACTCTCCAAAAAGGTGAAAAAGCTACAAAAGGCCAAAAACCTTCAGAGAGTGAAAGACTGAGAAACTGGTTCCCACAGAGCTCAGCCCCTTGACAGGGGCCAGGGGGACTCAACCCAAGCAAGACTGACTGAAAAAAAAAAAAAAAAAACGTGGCAGGCCCCTGGTTTGGGGATCAGGGTAATGCTGGTTTCATAGAAAGAGTCTGGAAGTTTTCCTTCTGTTTCTATTTTGTGAAACAGTTTCAGGAGAATAGGTATTATTTCTTCCTTGAATGTTTGGTAGAATTCCGCAGGGAATCCATCAGGTCCTGGACTCTTATTTTTTGGGAGGTTTTTGATCACTGCTTCAATCTCATTACTAGATATTGGTCTATTTATGTTGTCAATGTCTTCCTGTTTCAGTCTTGGAAGATTATGGGTTTCCAGGAATGCATCCATTTCTTCTAGGTTGTTTAGCTTATTGGCAAATAGCTGTTGATAATATTTTGTGATGATTGTTTCTATTTCTTTTGGATTAGTCATGATCTCTCCCCTTTCATTCATAATTTTGTTAATTAAGGTCCTCTCTCTTTCTTTCTGGATTAGTTTGCCAGTGGATTATCAATCTTATTGATTCTTTCAAAAAACCAACTCTGGATTCATTGATGAGTTCTACTGTTTCTTTAGTTTCTAACTCATTGATCTCTGCTCTCATCTTGATTATTTCCCTTCCTGTGCGTGGGGTTGGCCTGATTTGTTGTTGATTTTCCAGTTCTTTAAGGTATAAAGAGAGCTGGTGTATTTGAGATTAATCAATTTTTTTGAGTGAGGCTTCAATGGCTATATATTTCCCCCTTAGGACTGCCTTTGCTGTATCCCATAGGTTTTGGATAGATGTGTCTTCATTCTCATTGGTCTCCATGAATTGTTTAAGCTCATCTTTGATTTCCTGGTTGATCCCAGCATTCTTGAGCGTGTTGGTCTTTAGCCTCCAAGTGTTTCAATTCCTTCCAAACTTTTTCTTGTGGTTGAGTTCCAGTTTCAAAGCAAGGTGTTCTGAGAATCTGCAGGGAATCATCTCAGTCTTTTGGTAACTGTTGAAATCTGATTTGTGGCCCAGTATGTAGTCTGTTCTGGAGAAAGTTCAATGTGCACTCGAGAAGAATGAGTATTCTGTTGTTTTAGGTGGAATGTTCTGTATATATCTATGAGGTCCATGTGGTCCAATGTGTCATTCAAAGCTCTTGTTTCTTTATTGATTTTCTGTTTAGAAGATCTGTCAGCTACTGAGAGTAGTGTGTTAAGATCTCCTAGTTTAAAGGTATTCCTGTCTATATGACTCTTTATTTTGATTAACTGTTCGCTTATGTAGTTGGGTGCTCCTATATTGGGGGCATAAATGTTTACAAATGTTGGATCTTCTTGGAGGATAGACCCTTTAGGAATGATGTAGTGTCCTTCTGTATCTCTGACTACAGTCTTTAGCTTAAAATCTAATTTATCTGATATGAGGATCGCTACCCCAGGTTTGTTTTGAGTTCCATTGACATGAAAGTAGGTTTTCCATCCTTTCACTTTCAGTCTGGATGTATCTTCTGGTTCCAAATTTACCTCTTGTAGACACCATATGAACGGTCCTGTCATTTCATCCATTCTGCAGCCCTGTGGCATTTTATGGGAGCATTTACGCTGTTCACGTTGAAAGTGATTATTGAAAGATAAGTGTTTATTGACATCATGTTATCTGTGAAGTCCTTGTTTCTATAGGTGGCAAATTTCTGTTCTAAGTCACTCATGTGTTCTTTCTGCTTTTATAAAACCCCCTTTAATATTTCCTGGAGTGCCGGCTTGGTGGTCACATACTCTTTTAGTCCTTGCCGGTCTTGGAAGCTGTTTATCTCTCCATCCATTTTGAATGTCAGCCTTTCTGAATAAAGTATTCTTAGCTGCATGTTTTTCTGTTTTAGTGCCCTGAATATATCATGCCAGCCCTTTCTGGCTTGCCAGGTTTCTGTGGACAGGTCTGACTTTATTCTGATGGGTCTTCCTCTGTATGTAAGGAATCTCTTCCCCCTAGCTACCCTCAGGACCTCCAGTCTAAAATTATAATTTGCACATTTTAAGATTATGTGTCTTGGTGTTTTTCTAGACTCATTAATCCTGTCAGATGTTTTTCCTGCTTCTAGGACATGAACACTTGTTCCATTCCCCAGATTGGGGAAATTATCATTCAGAATCTGTCAGCTATATCTTCTAGTCTTCAGTCTTTCTCTACCCCCTCTGGGATTCCAATGATTCTGACGTTGGAACGTTTCATGGCGTCATTTATTTCCCTAAGTCTGTTCTTATGATTCCTGAGTAGTTTGCTCCAGCTCCCCTCCTGACCTTTCTTCTCAACCATTTTATCCTCTAGATCATTAATTCTATCCTCTGTCTCCATAACTCTAGCTGTTAGGCTAGTTAGATTGGATTGGATCTCATTAATAGCACTTCTTACATCAGCTATACTGGATCTCATTTCTGCCCTTAGAGATTCTATGTTGTCATAAATGTTTTTCTCCATCCTAGCCATTGCCTGGATAATTGTCACCCTGAATTCCCTTTCTGAAATACGGTTATTGTCCATGTCCGATAGTTCTGAGGGAGAGGGTGAAGTCTCTGGGTTTTTCCTCTGTTGGGTGTTCCTACTCCCAGTCATTTTGATGAGAAGTGAATGATGATGGTATATCACCCACAATCCGGGCAGGGTGCACCCTGGAAGGTTTTGGAGAAATTGGGATTCACCACCGAAAATAAAGAATAAAGATAAAAAAAAAAGATAGAAAGAGAAAAAGAGGAAATCCCAGCCAGAATGGGCCCCAAAAATAAGATTTATAAGGTATGTAAACAAACACAAGCAAACATATAGACCAACAAAAATAAGTGACAAGAAATAAAAGAACCTAGCAGAATGAACCCCAAGAATAAGATTATATAATACCAGAACAAAAGCAAATACATAGAAACACTGACAGAAGGATAAGATGGGAGGGTGGTTATAACACCTCGCAGGCGAGGAATGTTATTTCAGTTCTTCCTGGGTTTGTGGTTGTATTAAGCCTCTAGTTGTAATGTTATGTAGTTTTTTTTAAAAAACAAAACAAAATAAAAATAAAGAAGAAATGTGAAATCAAGTGAATAAAATGAAAAAAAGAGAATAAGAAAGAAAAAAAAAACTGGTATCTACCAAATATACAGGTTTAAGGTTTTTATCAGGAGCTTAATATATTGATTTCCCCTGATGTTGGTGGTTTAAAATTTTATGGAGACCCTGTGGTTATATTCCTTGTTTTTTTTGACTTGTCTTCTTGGGGAGGGGCCTGCTGCCTTGTTTTCCAATTAGTCTTGCTTGGGTTGAGTCACCCTGCCCCCTAGTCAAGGGGCTATGCTCTGTGGAATTTCTCAGTCTTTCTCTCTCTGAAGGTTTTTGGCCTTTTGTAGCTTTTTCACCTTTTCAGAGAATCCAAGCAATGAATCTACCCAGAAGCACTCAGACCTCTGTGTCCCAGGGAAGCTTGAGTCTGCTCCCCTCTGTGTGGTCCAGAACACACACTCCCCTCCACAAAATTCTGCTCACAGGGCAGCCTGTTTGAGGTGGTGTGTGACCGCAGCCACCTTTCTGTGGCTCTGCGAGTGCGGATGGTGAGATAAGCCTCATGCCTGAATTCTTTCTGGGCAGGCTGGGATTGCTCCAACCCTGTGGTGGACTGGAATGTCCTGACCCCAGCCACCTTTCTGTGGCTCCTTGAGTGGGGACCAGGGAGGTTAGGCTGCCTGCCCGCATTCTCTCCCGGGCTGGCTGAGATTGCTCAGACTGAGGCGGGCCATGAATGTCACGGTTGCGTAAGCACCCAGAGAAAAATTGCTGCTCCTGGACCATAGCAGACTCTCTAAAGGCGTTTGAAGGTGTGAGCCTGGCCCACAGAATGTTGCAGAGAGTGGAAAGCTGCAGGTTCAGGAACTGTGGATTGGATCCCCCCATGCAGTCTCACTTTGGGGTGCTACTTCCTGGCAGCATGTGCCCAGGCCTGTGGCTGCGACCACCCCCTTCCACTTGTTGCTCCTCAGAACCTTTTGCTATTTTTAAATGTTTTTAACCAGGTCCCCCACCACCGGGCACTTTCCTTTGGGGTATTACTGTCCTTGGATCACTTCTGGTGTCACCCTCCCCCTTTGTTTATCCTCCAATATTGGTTCAAATGTTCCCACTTTGCTTTTACCTCTCCACTGCTGTCTTCTGCTCTTGGAGAGATCCAGAAGTGAGAAATCTTGCTCCTCAGGGTGATTTCATGGGTGTTCAGCGTGTTCTGGTAGATATCCAGCTCACTTTGTGGGATAGTTTGCAACAGGACCTCCTACTTCTCTGCCATCTTGCCCCCCTCCTCTATCACAGCATTATTTTTTTTAAAGATTTTATTTACTTATTTGACAGAGAGAGAAATCACAAGTAGGCAGAGAGGCAGGCAGGGAGAGAGGAGGAAGCAGGCTCCCTGCTAAGCAGAGAGCCCCATGTGGGGCTCGATCCCAGGACTCTGAGATCATGACCCAAGTCAAAGGCAGAGGCTTTAACCCACTGAGCCACTCAGGCGCCCCCTCTATAACAGCATTATTTATGATAACCAAACCAAATTATGGAGGCAGGTCAAGTGTCCATCAAATTAATTATTGATAGGTATGTTTTTATTACCATTTTTACCTTGTTTTGTTGTTTTCCTTTGCAGTTTTTCTCTGATCCTTTGGTTCTTTCTCTCTTTCATGGTTTGCTTTCTTTAATGATATATTGTTAATTCTTTATCTTTTCCCCTTGTATATAGTTGGATTTGGTTTGTTTGCCATTTTTTGTATATAAAATCTTCTGCATATAACAGTCTAAATTAACAGTCACTTAAATTTGATTCCATTCTTTATTCTCTCCCCCCGCATTTTAGGTATATGGTTTCATATTTTATATCCTTTTATTTTGTGAATCCCTCGACTGATTTTTATGAATATACCTATTTAGTGCTTTTGGGCTTCCAAATTTTTTACTTATGGTGTTTCCTTTCTACTCAAAGTGTACCCCTTAATTATTTCTCCTGGACTGGTTTAGTGGTCATGAACTCCTTTAGTTTTTGTTTATCTGAAAAACTTTTTATCTTTCCTTCTATTCTGAATGATAGCCTTGGTGGATAGAATATTCTTGGCTGCAGATTTTGCACTTAGATTATATCATGTCACTCTCTTCTGCCCTATGAAGTTTCTGGTGAAAAATATGCTCATAGCCTTATAGGAGTTCCCTTGTATGTAAGTGCCTTATTTTCGTTTGCTGCTTTTAATTTTGTTTATCACTATTTTTTGCCTTGTTAATTACTAGTGTCTTGGTGTTAACCTCCTTTAGTTGATTTTATTGGTGGATTTCTGTGCCTCCCGATTCTGGATATCTGTTTCCTTCTCCACATTAGGGAAGTTTCCCGATATTTCCTCAAAGAAATTTTCTGCCCCTTTATCTCTCTTCTTCTTCTAGGTTCCCTATAATCCAAATGTTATTAAACTCAATGGAGTCCCTGAGTTCCCTAAGGTTATTCTCAATTTGCATAATTCTTTTTTCTTTCATTTGCTCAGCTTGAATACTTGTCATTACTCTGTTTTCTGGGCCATTAATTAATTCCTCTTCTTCCTCTAGCTTGCTATTACATCAAGTGCACTTTTAATTTCATTTATTGTGTTCATTATCTCTGACATGTTATTTTTTATGTCTTTATTAAGGGTGTCACTCATGTCCTCTACTCTTTTCTCAAGTCGAGTGAGTATCTTTATGATCATTACTTTAAATTTTCTAACTGGTATATTACTTATATCTGTTTCACTTAGGACTATTGCTGTGGTTTTGTCCTGTTCTTCATTTGAGACATATCCCTCTGTCTCATTTTGTCTACCTCTGTTTCAGCTTCCTATCCTCCTTTGAAGATAATGGCTTTATGAAGATGAGGTCCTATAGTTCCCAGTAGTGCAGTATCCCCTGTTCCCCAGGGCCTGGCACTTCAGGTTGTGTTTCCTATGAGTTCTGCTTCTTTTCCATTATTGTGTCCTGGCTGATTATTCCTTCACTTAAGTCATCTTCAGAGGCTCTTTTTGTCTGTTGTGGATAGTATATGGTTCCCACCAGGGTCGGGCACATTTTCACAATGTGCATGAAGGTCTGCTTGTGAAATAAGACCCACTGCCACTACTGCCACCAGAGCTAAAGCCTTACAAAGTGTAAGTGTCAGGAGATATAGTGTTGGTGGTAGATTGCATAGGTCTTCTGTGGGAGGTACTCTGCAGTACAGGAACTGAAGTAAGCATACCTTGAAATGGCAGATCCACTTAAGAAATGGGGGGGGGAGGCTTGGTGTAATCTAGTTAAGTAGAAAATGTTGGCACTACTCCTTTCCATAGGTGGCCTTGTGTTTATGCTAATGGTTGGGGGAGGAAAGTGTCACCTGCCAGTTTATTTGTTCCTGGAGGGGTCCCCCTGTGATCTCTGCCTCTCCTAGACATGCTCTGAGATGAGTAAATAACTCCTACCCTCACTCTCATATGTCCTGGGCATCTTTCCAACTGCTGGTTCTACACTGCAACTGCATAAGTTGCTTGTCATGTTGTTTCTTTAAAGGTGGGGATGCAGAATCCTAATGCCCTCTGGACTCTCCCAGAGCTGAGCTCACTGAGTTTTAAGATTCCAGGCTTTAGGGATGCTCATTATAAGAACTCATGAAATTTGGCAGCTCTCACTTTCAAAGCCAAATGTTATGGAGGTTCATCTTCCCCATGTAGGCTCTCCAATATGATAGTCTGTTTCTCACCCTTCTCTGTAACCTTAGCTCCCTCCCAACCATGGATGGTCATGGTCTATTTTTCTCCTAAACCATGTCTTCATCTTTCCTACCTTCTTCAATATGACCTCTGCTCTAACTTTAGTTGTGGAGTTCGTTCTTCCAGTCTTTGGATCATTTTCTGGGTTATGTGAGCTGTTGTGAGTGTTGTCTAGTTGTATCCATGAGACAAAGTGAGTTTAGGGTAGTCCCACTCTACTACTTCCCAGCCTTTGAAACAATCTTCTAAAATTAAACCAGAAAAAAAAATCTAAACAGACATACTAGTTTGAAAATTGAATTTGTAATAAAAAAAATCTACCAAAAAATAAAGTTCCAGGACCAGATGTATTCATAGGTAAATTCTATCAAACATTTAAGGAAAACATAATACATATTCTCTTCAATCTATTTCAAAAAGAAGAGGAGAAAACGCTTCCAAATACATTCTATAAGGCCAGGATAATCTTCATACCCAAACCAGACAAAGATAGCACAGAATAAAAAAGAAGAAAGAAAGAAAGAAAGAAAGAAAGAAAGAAAGAAAGAAAGAAAGAAGAAAAGAAAAGAAAGAAAGAAAAGAAAAAAGACAGAAAGAAACTGTAGGCCAATATCGCTGATGAACACAGATGAAAAATCCTCAACAAAATATTAGCAAATGGCATTAAATAATACACTAAAAGAATTATTCACCATGATCAGGTGGGATTTATTCCAGTGATGCAAGGATGGTTCAATATCCACAAATCAATTAATGTGATATACCACATTAATGAACCAAAAGATAAAAATCATTATCATCTCAGCAGATGCAGAAAAAAGAATTTTACAAAATTCAACATATATTCACAATAAAAAATCAACAAAGTGGATATGAAGGGAACATATTTTAACATAATAAATCCATATATGAAAAATTTTCAGCCAACATCATACTTAATGGTAAAAAACAGAGAGCTTATCATTTACGATCAGGATTAAGCACTCTCAGCACTTTTATTCAATATAGTCCTGAAAATCCTAGTCACAGAGAGGAAAAATAAATGAATTTATATTGGTGAAGAAGTTAAACTGTCCCTATTTGCAGATGATGTGATAGTATACATAGAAAATCCTAAAGACTTCAGCAAAAAACTGCTATAACTAATAAATGAGTTCAGTAAAGTTGTAGGATACAAAATTAATACCCAGAAATGTGTAGTGCTTCTACACATTACTAACAAGTAGCAGAAAAAGAAATTAAGAAAACAATCCCATTTACAATGATACCAAAAATAATAAAATACCTAGGAATAAATTTAACCAAGGAGATGAAAGCCTTGTACTCTGAAAACTATTAAACATTGATGAATGAAATTGAAGATGACACAAACAAATGGAGATATTATATGCTCATGATTTGAGAGAATCAATTTTGTTGAAGTGTCTATACAACCCAGAGAAATCTATGGATATTTTTAAAGATTTTATTTATTTATTTGAGAGAGAGAGAGAGAATCTCCAGCATACTCGACACTGAGCATGGAGCCCAGCATAGGGCTCAACCTCACTACCCTGATATCATGACCCAAGTTGAAATCGAGTCAGATGCTTAACCAACTCAGCCACCCAGGTGCCCCACAATCTTCAGATTTAATGTAATCCTTATCAAAATGCCAATTTTCACAGAACTAGAACACATTATCCCCAAATTGGTACAGAACCACAAAAGACCCCCAATTGCCAAAGCAATCTTGAGAAAGAACAAAGGTGGAGGTATCAGAACTCCAGATTTCAATATATACTGCAAAGCTCTACTAATCAAAGCAGTATAATAGTGGCAAAAATAATAATGTTTCAATGGCTGATGTCAAAGTAATTACTGTCTGTGATTTCTTCTAGTTTTATGGTTTCGTGTTTCACATTTAGATCTTTCATCCATTTTGAGTTTGTTTTTTATGTATGATGTAAGTAATCCTGTTTTATTCTTTTGCATATATCTGTCCAGTTTTCCCAGCATCATTTTTTGAAGAGATTGTCTTTCCTCCATTGTATAATCTTGCCTTGTTTGTTAGATTCATTGACCATACAAATGTGGGCTTATTTCTGGACTTCCTATCTGGTTCCATTGATCAATGTGTCTGTTTTTCTTCCAGTACTATGATGTTTGATTACTACATCTTTGTAGTATATCTTGGAATCTGGAATTGTGATATCTCCAGCTTTGTTCTTCTATCTCAAGATTGCTCTGGAACTGAGGGATATATTTTTCAATAAAGTTATTGAAATCAAAAAAATTTCTTTCCATGAAATATCTTTCCTCAAAAAAATTAAAAATAGTGGACTCCAAGCAACAAACTGAGGGTTTTGGAGGAGAGGGGGTGGGGGGTTGGGTGAGCCTGGCGGTGGGTATTGAGGAGGGTACATATTGCATGGAGCACTGGGTGTGGTGCATGAACAATTAATCTCGTAACACTGAAAAGATAAAATAAACATATTTGGGGAAAAAAAAACAGTGAAAACTCTGGATGGTGCCATAATGATGGATACATGCTATTGTACATTTGTCCAAACTCATAGAATGTACATCAGGAAGAGTGAACTACAATGTAAGCTATGGATTTTGGATGATTATAATTGGTCAGTGTAAGCTCATCAATTGTACTAAATGTACCACTGTGATGGGGGGATGTTGAAAATGGGAAAGGCTGTACAAATCTGGGGAGAGGGAAATCTCTCTACCTCCCCCTAAATTATTCTGTGAATCTTAAACTGCTCTAAAAAAATAAATTCTTAAAAAGTGCAAAAAAATAGAAATACCGTATAATCCAATAATTCCACTACTGGTTATCTACCCATAGAAAATTTAAAAAACCCCACCAATTTGAAAATATATATGCACCCTTATGTTTATTTCATCATTTTTATAATAGCGAAGTTATGGAAGCAACCTAAGTATTTATCAATAGATAAATGGATAAGGAAGCTGTGGCATATATATTATGCAGCTATAAAAAAGGATGAAATTATGACATTGTGATGACATGGAGGGACCCAGAGGGTATTATGCTAAGTAAAATAAGTCAGTCAAGAAAAGATAAATACCATATGATTTCCCTTATATATGTAGTCTAAAAAAACAAATGAATAAACAAACAAAAAGTAGAATCCCTTCAACAGATGAATAGATAAAGAAGATGTGGTTCATATATGCAATGGAATATTACTCAGCCATTTGAAAGGATGAAGATCCACCATTTGCATCAACATAGTTGGAACTGGATGGGATTATGCAGAGTGAAATAAGTCAAGCAGGGAAAGACAATTATATGATTTTACTCATATGTGGAACACGGAATAGCACAGGGAAAAATAGGGGAAGGAAGGGAAAACTGAAGCGGGGAATCAGAGAGGGAGAAAAACCATGAGAGACTATGAACTCTGGGAAACACACTGAGGGTTTCAGAGGGAAGGTGGTGGGGGATCGTGGTAGCTAGGTGATGGGTATTAAGGAGGGCATGTGTTGTAATGGACATTGGGTGTTATACACAACTAATGAATCTTTGAACACTACATCAAAAACTAACAATGTACTGTATGGTGGCTAACCTAATAAAAAAAAAGTAGGATCACACCTATAAATACAGAAAACTGAAAAATGGTTGCTTCAGGAGAGGGAGTGAGGTATTAGAAAAATGGGTGAAGGGAAGTGGTAGATACAGGCATCAAATTATGGAATGAAGTAACACGAATAAAAGACACATTAAGAAATATAGTCTATGATATTGTAATAGCATTGTATGGTGACAGATGGTAGTAGCTATGGTGGTGGTAAGCATAATATAATATGTTGAGGAATTTGAATTATTATGTTGTACCCCTGGAGCTAATGTAACACTGTGTGTCAAAAATACTTTAAAAAAATTTTAAAAAGTTCGTTCATAAGATGAAGGTGATGTAAATTCGCCTGTCCCTCTTCTTTGTGTACTAGCGTTTTTGTCCTGTTTTTAAAAGTATTTTATTTATTTATTTATTTATTGAGCAGGGGGAGGAGTGGGGGGAAGGAGAGGGACAAGCAGACTCCACACTGATCGCAGAGACTGAAAGTGGGGCTCGATCCCACAACTGGGATATCAGGACCTGAGCCAAAACCAAGAGTTGGGTGCTCAATTGACTGAGCCACCCAGATGTTCCTCCTGTTTTTAGTAAAAGAATTCAGGGATCTAACATTGGCTAGAGTGTTTGGAGCATAGTGGTCTAGGTGCAGAAAAGGACAGGGAGTGTCAAGAAAGAAAATTAATAAAGTAGGACAGAGCCATATATCACAGAGGGTCTTGCACATGAAATCAAAAATTTTGATTTCATTCTATAGGTCATTTCTTGCAAATATTGGCACGAGGTTCCCTAGCATGCATGGAAATGTTAGGGAATATTTTAATTTATCTGGCACATCCTTTTGAAATAATACTAATGTTTAATAATAATTAAAAAAAACTTTTAATATTTTAAAGCATACAAGGATATATAAACTTTAAATTGTTTTTTGACAAAACATAGGATTTTAAAGAAATCTCATGCCTCCAAGCTGTCCACTTTAGGTCATACTATTATGCTTCTAGAGGTAAGAGTTCATAGTTCCATCACAGGTCATTATTATAGAAGTGTATAAAAATAACTTTGTAGAAGACTTGGGCCATGGGAAAGTTTTAAGCAGGAGAGTGATGACAAAATAAACATTTGGAAGCCAATTCTGGTAGGTTTTATGGAAGTGGAAGAGACTAGAAACCAATTACATGCTATTTCAATCGTCAAGACAAGAGGAAAAAAGGAGCTTATCCCTAAGGTATTATGGATGGTCATCATAGATACCATATATGACTGAATATAAGGTGATCCCTGAATATAAGCAATCCTCCATTCTCCTAATGGGAAAATACTCCCCAAAATAGTTTTTACTAGAATGAATAAGTGCAAATTGTTAGAGACGATGCAATCAGGTACAGTTTATCATTTATTTAAATATACACCATTTAAATTACATCTAAATAGAATCCACAGGCAGGATGAATAAATGAATGAATGAATGAATGAATGAATGAAAGTGCAGCAGATTTCTCGTGTGAATGGAGTGGAATAATATAAGATGTCTAACTTGAATCAGAAGATGACCAAAATCAGAATGTTCCCAATCATTTAGAAGGGATACATTGGTAATCGGGTTTTGGGGGGAAAATGAGGGCTGGGGATGTGGGTATAAGTTTAGTTCTTAAACATATTTAGTTTGAAGTGCCTGGGGGAACAAGTGGAAATGTTCAGTAGGCAGGTTGGTAGTTGGCAATTTAGGTACAGAACATAAGAGACAGAAATGTTTTATAGCTGACCTTGAAGAACAGAAGGGTTAGGGGTGTTGATCTTAAAGCACAGTAAAAAAAATCCACACATAACTTTTGGCTCCCCAAAAACTTGACTACTAATACCCTACTATTGACTGGAAGTCATACCAATAATATGAACACTTGATTAACACATATTTTGTATGTTATATGTAGTATATACTGTATTCTTACAATAATACCTTTTTCTTAATTTTGTTTTTGGTATTTCTAGGTTACATATTTTGTGTCTGACTTTTTCAAATTGTTGCAAATCTCCAAGCATTTTTACAATCTATTGGAAAAAAATCCATGTATAAGTGGACTCACACAGTTCAAACCCATATTGCTAAAGGGTAAACTGTATTTATTGATGAACAGCTATGGAAGTGACTAAGATCACTGAGGGAGTTTGTCCTGTGAGTATAAGAGGAACCCAGGCAGAACCCTGGAGAATCCCAACTCTGAGCAGTGAAAGAGGTGAAAGAAGGGAGCCAGTGAAGAAGCCTGAGAAGGAGTGCTCAGAGAGACAACACAGAAGTAGAAGAATGAGAGATTGATTGAATGATTGATTGATTGATGGCATGAGAGATTTTAATGAGGCAAACAATTACAGTGATGTTAACAAAAAAGTCTTTCACCAAATTGATAAAAACAGAAGTCAAAATGAAGGAAGTCTGGAATCATTGGCAAAGGAAGAAGTAGACAAAAAGAAGTATGGACGAGTTTTCTTCTAAGTTTGGCCATGAAGGAAAGAAAGAGGATTTGAAGAGGAAAATAAAGAGTCAAGGAAGGTGGTTTTTGTGTTTTGTTTGTTTTTTGACAGATAACATAATGATTAGAAAAATGCCTTGCTAGCAAAGAAATTTTCAAACAACAAAAAGTAGAAGGAATACTATGGTGAACCAATAAGTAGACATCACCCACTTTCAATAGTAAACAACTCAGGGACCCTTGTGTTTCATATATGCCCACCACCCACCTTTCCCTTTCCCAAAATAATTAGAAATAAATCCCAGAAATTAAATTATTTAATCCAAAATATATTTCAGCATGTATTTCTTTTTATTTACTTATTTTTTCTCCCCAAATATATTTTAATTTTTCAGTGATACAAGATTGATTGTTCATGCACCACACCCAGTCCTCCATGCAATAAGTGCCCTTCACGATACCGACCATCAGGCTCACCCACCCCCCCACACCCTCCCCTCCAAAACCCTCAGCTTGTTGCTCAGAGTCCACAGTCTCTCCTGGTTCATCACCCCCTCCGATTTCCCCCCATTTGCCCTTCCCTTCCTTCTCACGATGCCCTCCATGATTTTCTTTATACTCCACATGTAAGTGAGACCATAAGATAATTGACTCTCTCCACTTGACTTATTTTACTCCTCATAATCTCTTCTAGTCCTGTCCATGTTGATACAAAAGTTGGATATTCATCCTTTCCGATGGAGGCATAATACTCCATTGTATAGATGTACCACTCTTCCTTATCCAATCATCTGTTGAAGGGCATTTTGGTTCTTTCCACAGTTTGGCTATTGTGACCATTGTGGCTATGAACATTGGGGTATGTGGCCCTTCTTTGTACTGCATCTGCTTCTTTGGGGTAAACACCGAGTAGTGCAATTGCAGGGTCGTAGGGTAGCTGTATATTTAATTTCCTGAGGAATCTCCATACTCTTTTCCAAAGTGGCTGCACCAACTTGCATCCCCACCAACAGTGGAGGAGGGTTCCCCTTTCTCCACATCCTCTCCAGCATTTGTTGTTTACTATCTTGTTGATTTTGGCCATTCTAACTGGTGTCAGGTGGTATCAGTGTGGTTTTGATTTGAATCTCTCTAATGGCTAAAGATGATGAACATTTTTTCATGTATCTGTTAGCCATTTGTATGTCTTCTTTGGAGAAGTGTCTGTTCATGTCTTCTGCCCATTCTTTGATGGGATTATCTGTTTTGTAAGTGTTGAGTTTGAGGAGTTCTTTATAAATCTTAGATATCAGACCATTGTCTGTAGTGTCATTTGCGAATATCTTCTCCCATTCTGTGGGTTGCCTGTTTGTTTTGTGGACTGCTTCCTTTGCTGTGCAGAAGCTTTTTATCTTGATGAAGTCCCAAAAGTTCATTTTCGCTTTTGTTTCCTTTGCCTTTGGAGACATGTCCTGAAAAAAGTTGCTGTGGCTAATGTCATAGAGGTTACTGCCTATGTTCTCCTCTAGGGTTTTGAAAGATTCCTGCCTCACGTTGAGGTCTTTTATCCATTTCGAGTTTATCTTCGTGTATGGTGTAAGAGAATGGTCAAGTTTCATTCTTCTACATATAGCTGTCCAAGTT
>CM052801.1:43961684-44001295 GCA_028533885.1 Nasua narica
TCTAATTTCCCTTCCCATATTTTCATTGTTAGTGTATAGGAAAGCAATTGATTTTTGTGCATTGATTTTGTATCCTGACACATTACTGAATTGCTGTATGAGTTCGAGTAGTTTGGGGGTGGAGTCTTTTGGATTTTCCGTGTAAAGTATCATGTCATCTGCGAAGAGAGAGACTTTGACTTCTTCATTTCCAATTTGAATACCTTTTATTTCTTTTTGTTGTCTGATTGCTGTTGCTAGGACTTCTAGTACTATGTTGAACAAGAGTGGCGAGAGTGGGCATCCTTGACGTCTTCCAGATCTCAAAGGGAAGGCTGTCAGGTTTTCCCAATTGAGAATGATATTTGCTGTGGGCTTTTCCTAGATAGACTTTATGATGTTGAGAAATGTTCCTTCTATCCCTATACTTTGAAGTGTTTTAATCAGGAAGGGATGCTGAATTTTGTCAAATGCTTTTTCTGCATCTATTGACAGGATCATGTGGTTCTTCTCTCTTCTCTTGTTGATTTGTTCTATCACATGGATCGATTTGCGAATGTTGAACCACCCTTGCATCCCAGGGATAAATCCCACCTGGTCATGATGAATAATCTTTATTTCCCTTCTTGTGCATGGGATTGGCTTGATTTGTTGTTGATTTTCCAGTTCTTTAAGGTGTAAGGAGAGCTGGTGTATTTGGTATGTTTCAATGTTTTTGAGTGAGGCTTGGATGGCTATGTATTTCCCCCTAAGGACCATCTTTGTCATATCCCATAGGTTTTGGATCGATGTGTCTGCATTCTCATTGGTCTCCATGAATTGTTTAAGTTCATCTTTGATTTGCTGGTTGATCCCCGCATTCTTGAACATATTGGTCTTTAGTCTCCAATTGTTATAATTCCTTCCGAACTTTTTCTTGCGATTGAGTTCCAGTTTTAAAGCATTGTGGTCTGAGAAAATGCAGGGAATCATCTCTATCTTTTGGTATCAGTTGAGACCTGATTTGTGGCCCAGTATGTGGTCTATTCTGGAGAAAGTTCCATGTGCGCTCGAGAAGAATGAGTATACTGTTGTTTTAGGGTGGAATTTTCGGTCTATTTCTATGACGTCCATGTGGTCCAATTTGTCAATCAAAGCTCTTGTTTCTTTATTGATTTTCTGTTTAGAAAATTTTCTGTCAGCTACTGAGAGTGGCGTGTTAAGATCTCCTAGTATAATGTATTCATGTCCATATGACTCTTTATTTTGATTAACAGTTGGTTTATGTAGTTGGCTGCTCCTATATTGGGGGCATAAATGTTTACAATTTTTAGATCTTCTTGGAGGATAGAAGCTTTAAAGATGATATAGTGTCCTTCTGTGTCTCTGACTACAGTCTTAAGCTTAAAATCTAATTTATCTGATATGAGAATTGCTACCCCAGCTTTCTTTTGAGGTCCATTGGCATGAAAGATGGTTCTCCATCTTTCACTTTCAGTCTGGATTTGTCTTTTGGTTCCAAATGTGTCTCTTGTAGACAGCATATGGACGGGTCCTGACTTTTTATCCATTCTGCAACCTTGTGGCATTTTATGGGAGCATTTTGGCTGTTCAGGTTGAGAGTGATTATTGAAAGATATGTGTTTATTGACATCATGTTGCCTGTGAAGTCTTTGTTTCTCTAGATGGAAAATTTCTGTTCTAAGTCACTCATGTGTTCTTTCTACTTTTATAGAACCGCCTTTAATATTTCCTGGAGTGCCAGCTTGGTGGTCCCATACTCTTTTAATCCTTGCTGGTCTTGGAAGCTCTTTATCTCTCCATCCATTTTGAATGACAGCCTTCCTGGATAAAGTATTCTTGGCTGCATGTTCTTCTCGTTTAGTGCCCTGAATATATCATGCCAGCCCTTTCTGGCTTGCCAGGTTTCTGAGGACAGGTCTGATGTTATTCTGATGGGCTTTCCTCCAAATGTAAGGAATCTCTTTCCCCTAGCTGCCCTCAAGACCTCCTGTCTAAAATTATAATTTCCACATTTTAATATTATGTGCCTTGGTGTTTTTCTCAATTTATTGATCTTGGCAGGGATCCTTTCAACCTCTAGGACACAAACACTTGTTCCATTACCCAGATTGGGGAAATTCTCATGAAGAATTTGGTCAGCTATATCTTCTAGACTTCTGTCCTTCTCTACCCCCCCTGGGATGCCAATGATTCTGATGTTGCAACTTTTCATGGTGTCATTTATTTCCCTAAGTCTTTTCTCATGATTCTTGAGCAGTTTGTTCCAGCTCTCCTCTTGCCCTTTCATCTCAACCATTTGATCCTCTAGATCACTAATTCTATCTTCTGTCTCCACAACTCTAGCTTTTAGACTATTTAGATTGGATTGGATCTCATTAATAGCGCTTCTTACCTCTGCTATACTGGACCTCATTTCTGCCCTTAGCAATTCTATAATGTTTTGCTCCATCCTAGCCATTGCCTAGATAATTATCACCCTGAATTCCCTTTCTGACATACTGTTGATGTCCATGTCCAATAGTTCTGAAGGAGAGGGTGTAGTCTCTGGGTTTTTCTTCGGTTGGGTGTTACTCCTCCTAGTCATTTTGATGAGAGATGGATGAGAGCATGTGTAGCTGGATATACCGCCGCCGATCCAGGCAGGGTGTACTCCGTAGGGTTTTGGAGCAATTGGGCTTTACCACCAAAAAGAAAGAATAAGGATAAAAAAAAGATAGAGAGGAGGAGAAAAAGGGGAAGTCCCAGCCAAAATGGGCCCCAAAACTAAGGTTTATAAGGTATACAAACAAGCACGAACAAACATATAGACCAACACGAATAAATGACAAGAAGTAGAAGAACCCAGCAGAATGAACCCCAAGAATAAGTTTCATGTAATACCAGAACAAAAGCAGATACGTTGAAACACTGACAGAAGGATAAGATGGGAGGGTGGTTATAACTCCTCACAGGCGAGGAAGGTTATTTCAGGTCCTCCTGGGTTTATAGTTTTATTAAACCTCTCGTTGTAATGTTAAGTAGTTAAAAAAAAGATAAAAGAAAAAAGAAATGTGAAAGCACGTGAATACTAAACCAAAATAAAGAAAGAGAGAGAATAAGAAAGAGAAAACAAAAACAAAAACAAACCTGTATCTATGAAATATAGGTTTGAGGGTATTAGCAGTAGCTTAATATATTGATTTCCCCTGGTGTTGGGGGTTTAAAATTTTATGGGGGCCCAGTGGTTGTAGTCCTTTTGTTTTTTGGCTTGTCTTCTGGGGGAGGGTCCTGCTGAGTTGTTTTCTAGTCAGTCTTGCTTGGGTTGAGTCACCCTGCCCTCCAGTCAAGGGGCTGAGCTCTGTGGAAACTGGTTTCTCAGTCTCTTGCTCTATGAAGGTTTTTGGCCTTTTGTAGCCTTTTCACCTTTTCAGGGAGTCCAAGCAATGAATCTGCCCAGAAGCACTCAGACTTTGGAGTTGCAGGAAGCCGGAGTCTCTGCTCCCCCTGTGTCATTCAGAACACACACTCCCCTCCGTGAAATTTCTGCTCACAGCACAGCCTGTTCTAGGTGGCGTGCGACCCCAGCCGCCTTTCTGCGGCTCCCTGCGCGGACTGGGAGGCCTGTAGCGGGCCAGGAAAATCGCGACCCCAGCCGCCTTTCTGCGGCTCCCCAAGGGACGCCCTGGAGTTTAGGCCGCTTGCCCACGTTCTCTCCGCGGCTGGCGGCGATGGCTCAGGCTCTGGGGCGGGCCGCGAATGTCGCGGTGGGGGGCACACACTGGGAAAAGCTGCAGCTCATGGACCTCCACAGACTCTCTAAAGGTACTTGCAGGTGCGCGCCTGGCATACAGGATGTTTCAGAGAGCGTAAAGCTGCAGGTTCAGGAATCGCGTACTTGATCTTCCCACCAGTCTCACTTTGGGGTGCTCCTTCCTGGGAGAGTGGGTCCAAGCACCGGTGCCTGTGACCACCCCCTTCCACTAGTTACTCCTCAGAACTTTTTGCCCTTTTTAAGTGTTTTTAACGGACTCTACATTAATGCTGGTCCCCCGCCACCGAGCACTTTCCTTTGGGGTATTACTGTCCTTGGTTAGCTTCTGGTGGCTCCCTCCCCCTTTTGTTTATCCTCTGATATCAGTTCCAGTGTTCCCACTTTGCTTTTACCTCTCCACTGCTGTCTTCTGCTCTCTGAAAGATCCCAGAGTGAGAAATCTTGCTCCTTGGGGTGATTTCATGGGTGTTCAGCATGTTCTGGTAGATTTCCAGCTCACTTTTGGGGACCGGTTGCTGCAGGATCTCTTACTTCTCTGCCATCTTGCCCCTCATTATCCCTGGCACAGAATTTGAAATAAAAAGAATTATGTTAGGTCCCTATGTCTCCATTGCTCTTCTATAGGTCGTATTTCCATGTTCCTACTAACTTTACAGATTTTAATTTATCCAGCTGCTCTAATTCCTGGACTTTAATCCATTGAATAGAGCAATCAGCATGTATTTCTAAACAAACTTTTTTAAACCATAACTATAAAAATATCACACCTAAATTATTAATATATCAAATATATGATCAGTGTTCAAATGTCATTCACTGTTGCCTAACTTTTGTGTGTTGTTCAAATAAAATCCATATATTTCTGTTGATATGTTTCTTAAATCTCTCCTTATATGCAGATTTCCAGGGACTCTATTTTATTTTTATTAAATTTAAAAGATACCTGAAGTATTTAAATAGGAAATAGGATAATCTATTTTATTAAATTAAACATTAGTTAGTTAACATACAGAGCAATATGGGTTTCTGGAGTCGAATTCAGTGATTTACCACTTACATACAACACCCAGTGCTCATTACAACAAGTGTCTTCTTTAATATCCACCACCCATCTAGCCCACCCCCACCCCTACCTCCTGCCATCAACCCTCAGTCTGTTCTATATCATTAAGTGTCTCTTCTGGCTTATCTCCTTCTCTCCATTTTTTCTTTTTCCCCTTTCCATAAGTTTTTTTTTTTCCTTAAATTCCACATATAAGTGAGATCATATGGTATTTTTCTTTCTCTGGCTCATTTCACTTAGCATAAAAATACACTCTAGCTCCATCTACATCATTGGAAATGGCAATAATTCATTCTTTTTGATGGCTGAGTAATATTCCACTATCTCCATCTCCATCTATATGTATATCTATATCTATCTATATATGATATCTTCTTTATCCATGCATCAATCAATGGATATTTTGGGCTTGCTCCATAGTTGGTTATTGTTAATAATGCTGCTATGAACACTGGGGTGCATATATCCCCTTCAAATCCATATTTTTGTATCCTTTGGGTAAATACCTAGTAGTGGAATTCCTGACTGTAGGGTAGTTCTATTTTTAACTTTTTGAGGAACCTCCAAACTGTTCTCCAGAGTGGTTGTACCAGTTTGCATTCCCACCAGCAGTGCAAGAGGGTTCCTTTTTCTCCATAGCCTCACCAACATCTGTTGTTTCCTGTGTTGTTATTTTTAGCCATTCTGACAGGTGTGAGGTGGTATCTCATCACGGCTTTGATTTGTATTTCCCTGATATTTCCCTGATCTTTTCATGTGTCTGTTAGCCATATGGATGTCTTCTTTGGAACCATGTCTATTCATGCCTTCTGGCCATTTTCTAACTAGTTTATTTGTTTTTGGGGTGTTCAGTTTGGTAAGTTCTTTATAGATTTTTTCCGCCAAATATGTTTATTTTTTCAGTGTTACAAGATTGATTGTTCATGCACCACACCCACTGCTCCATGCAATACATGCTCTCCTCAATACCCATCACCAGGCTCGCCCAAACCACCCCCCGAAACCCTCAGTTTGTTGCTCAGAGTCCACAGTCTCTCATGGTTCATCGCTCCCTCTGATTTCCCCCATTAACCCTTCCTTTCCTTCTCACAATGCCCTCCATGATTTTCCTTGTGCTCCACACGTAAATGGGACCATAAGATAATTGACTCTCTCTGCTTGACTAATTTCACTCTGCATATTCTCTTTTAGTCCTGTCCATGTTGATACAAAAGTTGCGTATGCATCCTTTCCGATGGAGGCATAATATTCCATTGTATAGATGTACCACATGTTCCTTATCCACTCATCTGTTGAAGGGCATTTTGGTTCTTTCCACAGTTTGGCTATTGTGGCCATTGATGCCATGAACACTGGGGTACATGTGGCCCTTCTTTGTACTGCATCTGCTTCTTTGGGGTAAATACCCAGTAGTGCAATTGCAGGGTCATAGTGTAGCTCTATTTTTAATTTCTTGAGGAATCTCCACATTGTTTTCTAAAGTGGCTGCACCAACTTGCATCCCCACCAACAGTGGAGGAGTGTTCCCCTTTCTCCACATCCACCAGCATTTGTTGTTTACTGTCTTGTTGATTTTGGCCATTCTAACTGGTGTAAGGTGGTATCTCAGTGTGGTTTTGATTTGAAGCTTCCTGGTGGCTAAAGATGATGAACATTTTTTTTCATTTGTCTGTTAGCCATTTGTATGTCTTCTTTGCAGAAGCATCTGTCATGTCTTCTGCCCATTTTTTGATGTGATGATCTGTTTTTTGAGTATTGAGTTTGAGGAGTTCTTTATAGATCTTAGATATCAGACCTTCGTCTGTAGTGTCATTTGCGAATTTTTTTTGATACTAATTGATAAATCATTTACACCATTTACAAATACCTTTTCTCATTCCATAAGCTGCCTCTTAGTTTTGTTGATTGTTTTCTTTGCTGCAGAAGCTTTTTATCTTGATGAAGTATCAATAGTTCATTTTTGGTTTTGTTTCCTTTGCCACCAGTTATATGTCTAGTAAGCAATTGCTACAGCCAAGGTCAAAGAGGTTTCTGCCTGTGTTCTCCTTTAGAATTTTGATGGATTCCTCTCTCCTATTAGATCTTTCATCCATTTTGAATTTATTTTTGTATATGGTGTCAGAAAGTGGCCCAGTTTCATTCATTTCTTTGTGTCCTTTTGAATTTCTTTCATAAACATTCTGTCGTTCTCGAAGTACGGATATCCTACCTTTTTCATTAGGTTTATTTTCTGGGTATCTTAAGTCCTTCATTTGTTTCTCTGCTGCTTCATTATTGGTGTATAGAAATGCAACAGGTTTCTGTACATTATTTTTATATACTGCAACTTTGCTGAATTCATGTATTCGTTCTAGAAATTTTTTGGTGGAGTCTTTTGGGTTTTCTACGTAGAGTATCATGTTATCTGAAAACAGTGAAAGTTTGACTTCTTCCTTGATGATTTGGATGCCTTTGATTTCTTTTTGTTTGATTCCTGAGGCTAAGACTTCCAGCACTTTGTTAAATAGTAATGGTGAGAGTGGACATCTTTGTGTTGTTCCTGACCATAAGTGAAAGACTCTCAGTTTTTCTCCATTAAAGTTGACACTAGCTGTTGGTCTTTCATATATGGCCATTATAATGTTGAGGTATGTTTCATCTATCCCTGCTTTGTTGAGGGTTTTTATCAAGAAAGATGTTGCATTTTATCAAATGCTTTTTCTTCATCTATTGACAGAATCATATGGTTCTTTTTCTAGAGATTTTATTTATTTATTTGATAGAGAGAAAGAGCACAAGTAGGGAGAGCAGCAGGCAGAGGGAGAAAGAGGCTCCCTACTGAGTAGAGAGCCCCAAGTGGGGCTTGATCTCGGGACTGGAGGATCATGACCGGAGATGAAGGCAGATGCTTAATGACTGAGCCACCAAAGTGCCCCAGGATCATATGGTTCTTAACCTGTCTTTTATTACTGTGGTGTATCACATTGATTGATTTGTGAATGTTGAACCTCCCCTGCAGCCCAGGAATAAATTCCACTTAATCATGGTGAATAATTCTTTTAGTATACTATTGAATTTGATTTGCTAGTGTTTTACTGTGAAATAAAACAATCCATTTAGAAGGGTCCCTCAGGATATTCAATATGGAATCACAAAATTATTTAATGGACACTTAGTATGTGCCAGATGCTATGGTAAGCACTTAACATACAAATATTACAGCACTTAAATCCAAACAAATACCCTTAGAAGTTATTATTACCATTCTTGTAATGGTCAGGACTATTTCAGTTGAAGTGAAAGAAATTTTAAAAAGCTCAAATTGAGTTTAAGCAGAGAAAATAATTTATTGAGTCATGTAGCTAAGGACAAAGGAACACAGCTGTCTTGTTTCCTGCAGTATTTCCATACTTGAGGCAGTGCTTGAATGTAATAGCCACTCAACAAATATTTGCTAAATAAATACACTGAAAAAATGTAGAGATAAATGACTTCTGTCATGGTTGTATCTAGGGGTCCAAACCATATCATTAGGACCCAATATCTTTCAGCTCCCCTTTCCACTCTATTGATGTCACTCTTAGTAATGATGTCACCATAGGGCATCCCCCGCTAGTAAGAGGTTTATGTCTACCCTCATTCTAGTCCATAAAAAGGAAATCTCTTCCTAAATTGTTTAAAGAACAATCTTATGTTACTTTGTAACAAATTAAATCATGTGTCTATCTCTGAACCAGTCTCTATAGTACACAACCAATTAGTTAAACACGGTTCAGTGTCCATGCATGGAAAAACTACTGTAGCTAAAGAAATAAAATGTTGGATGGTCATGTCTGGGGACCAAATAGTAGTCAAATCAGCTCCCCCTCACCCAACCATATGGAATGGGAGTGGAGAAGAGGTGGTTCCCAGAGGAAAAATATGAGTTCTACTACCAGGAGGAATATTAACTCTACTGCCAGGCACTGGAAAGCAAAAACAGCACATGTCTTCATTTTATGAAAGAAGAAATTGAGTAAATTGCCTCAAAAAGGCAGTAGACAAGAATAGTAAGGTACACAGGTTACAGAATATGACAGTCCTCTATCCGATTCCTTTTCTATTTCCTGTTCATGTAACATTGAGCAAGTTCCTTAGCCCCCTTAACACTCAGCTGATCATCTGTAAAGTGAGGGTAATGATAAAACCTATTTCATATATCTTGTGTAAGAATTAAATGATAGTAATGCCAGAAAAAAGCTTTTACCACAGTTCCAAGAATGTAATAAGCACTGCAAGATAATAACTATTAATGTCATCTAGTGAGACACAATTAGTATGGGGCAGGATACTATACTAAGGTTCAGCAAAATGGGATGTGAGGATGGGCATATGCCTTTTTATCATTCCTTGCCTTTTGACAACAGTGAACATGGAAAATATGATTGTACACTTGTAAAAATGTGTTCCTGCCATCAGGGCATATTTGGAGACCTATTGCTATTGTCTGGAGGGGGAAATTAACATTCAGTGGCAGTTCTCATTAACTTTCTAGTCTTCAAAATCTCTGTACCAAAGGTTTGTCACCTCAACTGTCATTGGTCATATTCTTTCTAAGACTCTACTTTCAAATCATTTATATCCATGGATACCAGAATCATTGAGGTAACCTGTTCAGAAAACCCAAGAATTCAGACACCTTAATCTTGGAATCTAAAAAGTTAACCTAAAGGAAAAAATTATGCTCTTTGGTCATATAGTTATATAGTGATATAAACTGGGTTCAAATTTTGGCTCTGCCACTTCATAGAATTGTGAAGTTCAAGTTACTCCTGAGAGTGTTAGTATTTCTCCATGTGTAAGGGGAAAACAAGTCATGGCTCAAAAAATTATTCTAAAGATGTTATGATATAAACATGCACAAAGTAGCTAGTTCATTGCCTGCACATAAAGTGCTCAGTAAGTGGAATTTTTCCTCCCTACTACCAGTAATCATTGACTATCCCTGATGGAACCATATTTGCTAACTTTCTTACAGTCATACCTTCACTTCAAGGCCTCACACCTTATCTTGGTCTTAAAAGATACACTCATCAAAATTACTCACTTGTTCCAGCTCACCAAATGTCAATGAAACTTTGACTCTTTCTGGAATAGACTTTTGGCTCTATATTCTCTGGACCAAATAACTCAGATATTGAACCTTCCAGACCACTCCTTATGCATGCATATATATACACTTTTGGAAATTTTGTAAATATGTGTTTTGTTTATTTTCACATAAATGGCAGCATTGTGAACATATTGTTCAACTATTAAATATTTTTGTCTACCTCCTTACAAAGTCTTGGGAGATATTTTCATAGTATACATTATTTTACATTTTTTTATAGGATCCCGACTATGAATGTACCAAGTTTCATTTAACCATTTTCCTATTTATAGACATTAAGATTTTCTCAAACTTTTCATTATTACACACAGTATAATGGTGAAAGAATATCTACATATATATCTCCTTGTGCATATTTTTGTTATTCTCTAGTGCAGATGTTAAGTACTGAAACTATTTTATCATAGAGAACAATATTTAAAATATTAATAGATACTGTCAAATTGGTCCCCCAATATAGCCATAGCGCAATTTACACTCCCACCAATGTATCAGACTATTAGATTTCCCACACTCTCCCCATACATGCTATTGAAAACTTTATTTATTTGTTTGTTTGTTTGTTTGTTTGTTTATTACGTTCAGTTAGCCAACATATATTTTCATAAGTTTTTTTTGTAGTGTTCAATGATTTGTTAGTTGCATGTAACACTCAATGCTCATCCCAACATGTGTGCTCCTTAATACCCATTGCCTGGTTACTCCATCTACCCACTACCCTCCCCACTGTAACCTTTAGCTTGTTTTCTGGAATCCAGAATATCTAATGGTTTGTCTCCCTCTCTGATTTCTTTCCACTTAGTTTTCCTCCCTTCTCCTGTGGTCCTCTGCTCTATTCCTTATGTTCTGCATATGAGTGAAGCCATGTGGTAATTATCTTTCTCTGCTTGACTTATCATTAGTTTTTGATGTAGTGTTCAAAGATTCATTAATATTGAAAACTTTAAAAAATTTCCCCATATCTGTAGGAGGGGCAAGATGGTGGAGAAGTAGGAGAACCTGTCTCAACTGGTCCCCTAAAGTGAGCTAAATATCTGCCAGAACACTCCGAATACCCATGAAATCAGCCTGAGATGTAAGATTATACACTTCTGGATCTATACAGGGGCAGAAGACATCAATGGATAGGTAAAATGGAGTGGGAATAGTGGAACCTATATCAGAGGATAAACAGAAGGGGGAAGAAGCCACCAGAAGTGACCCACTGGAACGTAATACCCCAATACAAAAGTGCCCTGTGATTGGGGACCAGCATTAACTTGGAGACTGGTTAAAAGCACTCAAGGGGCAACTGGTGGAATCAGGCAGTCATGGGCATGGGCCTAAGCCCATGGACCTAGGACAGTCACTGCTGGTGACCACCCATGCCAGAGAGAGTCCAGTGGGAGGGTCTAGTCTGTGATCCCTGAACCCTCAGTTTTCTGCTGTTTGCACCACCACTCAGACTGGGTGCACTACTGCCCATGCCTGAAAGAGCTCGGTGTGAATACTGGTTGGGATCCTTTGGCCCACAGCCTTGTGTGACCTGTGCAAGCATGGGGTCTGCGTGCACTCCCACCCACACCTGAGAGAACCTGGTGTGAACTCCAGTTGGGATCCCTCAGCCCACAGCCTTTCACAACCTTCACCTCTGCCTGGTGTGAGTGCACAAGGCATAGAGGACCCCAGACAGCAGTCCTGGCAATAGAAGACACCCGTGTTCAGGCTTGCCTGGACCAATATCGCTTGTGGTTTTAAGCACGAGGGTCCAGAGACAAGCAGGGGCCTGGGGAAACCACTGAGATGGGGGCTGGGGTGTGTACCATTTGTGGGAGGATGAATTCAGAATTTGCAGAGGGTTAGTCTGTGTGTTCTGGACCACCCAGAGGGGAGCAGACTGAGGCTTCTCTCTGAGGCAGAGGTCTGGGTGCAGACAGATTCTTTGCTCTGGCCCTCCAAAAAGTCTCAAAAAGCCACTGAAGAACAAAAATCTCCAGAGAGCAAAAGTCTGAAAAACCGGTTTCCACAGAGTCCAGCCCCTTGATAGCCAGCAAGGCAACTCAGCCCAAGCAGGACTGACTGAAAAACAATGTGGCAGGCCCCTCCACCAGAAGACAAGCCAAAATAACAAGAGGACAACCACCACAGGGTCCCCACAAAATGGTAAAACCCCAACATCAGGGGAAAACAGTGTATTAAGCTCCCAGTATTGCCACAAAACCTATATATTTCATAGATACAACTTTTCTTTTTTTCTTTTCTTTTTCTTTTAATTCTTTCTCATGATTCTTGTTCTTTTAATTTTTTAACCTACTTACCATCACAGCTAGAGGTTTAATACAACATATTCCATAATACCTTTTAACTTGAATTTTTTTCATTCATATACCTGTGATTCTTTTTCATTTCTTTCTTTCTTTATTTTACATATAGATATAAGCTTCAAGGTAATTTTTTTCCCTATTCAATACTACCCCTATATGTAAACTAGTTTTAATTTCCCTGTATCTCTGGAAAGTTGAGTCCTTTAACAAAGATAACAAGATTCACCCAGGAAGAACTGAAATAACCTTCCTCACCCACACTGAGGGTTTATAACCATCTTCTGATCTTATTCTTTTGTTAGTGTTTCTACGTTTTTGTTTTTGTTTTTGTACCATATAAATCTTATTTTTGAGGTTCATTTTGGCTGTTTTTTTTTTCTTGTCTTTTACTTTTGTTGATATTTTTGATTGTTCCTTTTTGTTTATTTACCTTATAAATCTTAATTTTGGGGTTCATTATGGCTGGATTTTCTGGGGGTTTTTTCTCATTTTTTCCTTCTTTTTTTTTTTTCTTTCATTTTGGTGGTGAGCTCCAATTGCTCCAAAACTTTCCACGATGCACCTTGCCTAGATTGCAATTGATATATTCAGCTATACATCCTCTCAACCACTTCTCACCAAAATGACTGGGAGGAGGGACACCCAATAGAGGAAATATTCAGAGACTGTGCCCTCTCCCACAGAACTATTGGAAATGGACATAAAGAGTAGGTTGGAAAGGGAATTCAGGGTAACAATTATCCAGGCAATCCAGGTTGGAAAAAACATTAGTGACAACACTGAAAATCTAAGGGCAGAAGTGAGATCCGATCTGTCAGTACTAAAAAATGCTATCAGTGAGATCCTATCTAATGTGAATACTCTAACAGCTAGGGTAACCAATGCAGAAGATAGATTTAGTGATCTAGAAGACAAACTGATAGAAAAGAAAGATCAGGAAAAGGCCTGAAACAAACAGCTTAAAAGCCATGAAAACAGGATTAAGGAAATGAATAATGCCATGAAATGTTCCAAGGTCAGAATTATAGGGATCTCTGAGGGGGTGTACAAAGAGAAAAGACGATATAGATGAACAAATTCTGGATGAAAATTACCCTTCTCTGGGAAATGGAACAAGTGTTCATGTCCTAGAGGCAGAAAGGACACCCCCAAAATCAACGAAACTAGAAAGACCTCCAGACACTTAATTGTGAAATTCATGAATCATAATTTTAGACAAGAGGTACTAAGGGCAGGAGGGGGAAGGGATTCCTTAAGTACAAAAGAAAGACCATCAGAATGATGTCAGAGTTGTCCACAGAAAGCTGGAAAGCCAGAAAGAGCTACCAAGATATATTCAGGGCACTAAATGAGAAGAATATGCAGCCAAGAGCATGTATAGGTTGCAAAAGAATGCAGCAAGGCTGACAATCAAAATGGATGGAGATAAAGAGAAAAAAAGGTGGAGTAGTGATTCTCATATCAGATAAGTTGGATTTTAAGTTAAAGACTAGTCAGAGATTCAGAATGACTTTATTTTACTCCTAAAGCGTCTATCAACCAAGATCTAACAACTGTAAATATTTATGCCCCCAAAATAAGAGCAGCCAACTACATAAGCCAACTGTAATCAAAATAGTCATATTAATAGGAATACATTAATTGTAGGAGATCTTAACATGCCACTCTCAGTAACAGGCAGATAATCAAAGCAGAAAATTTTGAATGACACATTAGACCTGATGGACTTCATAGATATATACAGAACATTAAACCCTAAAACAACAGAATATTCATTCTTCTTGAGCACACATGGAACTTTCTCCAGAATAGACCACATACTGGGTCACAAATCAGGACTCATCTGATACCAACAGACTGAGATTATTCCCTGAATATTCTCAGGCCACAATGGTTTGAAACTGGAACTAAACCACAAGAAAAAGTATGGAAGGAATACAAACACTTAGAGGCTAAAGACCGATCTACTCAAGAATGTTTGGATCAACTAGGAAATCAAAGCAGAACTTAAACAATTCATAGAAACCAATGACAATGAAAACATATCACTCCAAAACCTATGGGATATGCCAAAGGTGGACCAAAGGGGGAAATACATAGCCATTCAAGGCTCACTGAAAAAAAGTTGAAAATCCCAAATACACCAGCTCTTTTTAAATTTTTTAAAATTATTTTTATTCTTCAGTGTTCCAATATTCATTGTTCATGCACCACATCCATTGCTCCTTGTAATAGATTGCCTCCTCAATATCCACCACCAGGCTCACCTAACACCCACACCCCTCCCCCCTAAACCCTGTTTGTTTCTCAGAGTCCACAGTCTCTCATGGATCGTCTCCCCCTGCGATTTCCCATAATTTCCCCTCTATTAATTCTCCCAATGTCCTCCATGTTTTTCCTCCTTTTCCTTTCCTCATGTAAATGAAATCATATGATAATTGATTCTCTCTGCTTGACTTATTTCACTAAGAATAATCAATTCCAGTCCCGGGCATGTTGACACAAAATTTGGGTGTTCATCTTTTCTGACGGAGGCATAAAATTCCATTGTATATATGTACCATATCTTCTTTATCCCTTCGTCTGTTGAAAGGCTTCTTGGTTCTTTCCACAGTTTGGTGATTGTGGCCATTGTTGCTATGAACATTAGTGTACATGTGGCCCTTCTTTTCACTGCATCTGTATCTGCAGGGTAAATACCCAGTAATGCAATTGGAGGGTCATAGGGTAGCTCTATTTATAATTTCTTTTTTTTAAAATTTATTTGACAAAGAGAGAGATCACAAGTAGGCAGAGAGACAGGCAGAGAGAGAGGGAGAAGCAGGCTCCCCACTGAGGAGAGAGCCCAATGCAGAGCTTGATCCCAGGACCTTGGGATCACAACCCGAGCTGAAGACAGAGGCCTCAACCCACTGAGCCACCCAGGTGCCCCTATTTCTAATTTCTTGAGGAATCTCCACACTGTTTTCCAAAGTGGATACACCAACTTCCATTCCCACCAACAGTGGAAAAGGGTTCAACTCTCCCCACATCCTCTCTAACACTTGTTCTTGACTGTCTTGTTGATTTGGGCCATTCTAAATGGTGTAAGGTGGTATCTCAGTGTGATTTTGATTTGAATCATGCTGATGGCTAATGATAATGAACATGTTTTCATGAATCTGTTAGCCATTTGTGTGTCTTCTTTGGCAAAATATCTCTTCCTGTCTTCTGCCCATTTTTTGACGTGATTATCTGTTTTTTGAAGGTTGAGTTTGAGGAGTTCTTTATAGATCCTGGATATCAGGCCTTTGTCTGTAGTGTCATCTGTGAATATCTTCACCCATTCTGTGGGTTGTCTGTTTGTTTTGTTGACTGTTTCCTTTCCTGTGCAGAAGCTTTTTTTCTTGATGAAGTCCCAAAAGTTCATTTCCTCTTTTGTTTCCTTTGCCTTTTTTTTTTAAAAAAAAGATTTTATTTACTTATTTGACAGACAGAGAGTTCACAAGCAGGCAGAGAGCCAGGCAGAGAGAGAGGGAGACAGAGATCACAAGTAGGCAGAGAGGCAGGCAGAGAGAGAGGGAGAAGCAGGATCCCCACTGAGCAGAGAGCCTGATGCAGGGCTTGATCCCAGGACCCTGAGATCATGACATGAGCTGAAGGCAAAGGATTTAACCCACTGAGTCACCCAGGCGCCCCTGTTCCTTTGCCTTTGGAGACATGTCCTGAAAGAAGCTGCTGTGGCTGATGTCGAAGAGGTTACTGTCTATGTTCTCCTCTAGGATTTTGATAAATTTCAGCCTCATGTTGAGGTCTTTTATCCATTTTGACTTTATCTTTGTGTATGGTATAAGAGAATGGTCAAGTTTTATTCTTCTGTATATAGCTGTGCAATTTTCCCAGCACCATTTATTGAAGAGACTGTCTTTTTTCAATTGATATTTTTTCGTGCTTTGTTGAAGGTTATTTGACCATAGAGTTACAGGGCCATATCTGGGCTCTCTACTCTGTTCCAAACTGTGGGCCCAACAAAACCCATCTTCCAAAGGCAGCAGGATTCAAATGAAGGCTATAACATTTTAGCAGTACTATCAGAATTGTAGTGTTTGAGTCATATACTCAACTCTTGGAGAACCAGATGTTTTCAAGCACAATGCCTAGCTCATGAGTAAGTAGGAGGTTGTTCAGGAGACTCAAGGAAAATATTATTTGGTGAAGATTCATTATTGGCAGGATCCATTCCCTGCCATAGTTAGGGTTTGATTCACTGGAGCCTGTAGGCTCAGAAATTTCCCATATTATTGATTCTTTGGTGTAAAATTATGTAGTTAAGGGGCACCTGGGTGGCTCAGTCACTTAAGTGTCTGCATCTGGCTCAGATCATGATCCCAGTGTCCTGGGGTCAAGCCCCCCATCAGGCTCCCTGCTCAGCAGGTAGTCTACATCTCCCTCTCCTGCTCCTCCCCCTGCTCGTGCTCTTGCTCATTCTCTCTCTCTCAAATAAATAATTAATATCTTTAAAGAATAAAATAAAATTATGCAGTTAAGAGAAAATGTAAAATTCACGGAGCTGCAAGTTATGAAATAGGCAATTTATACATCGTAAAATCACTATGTCCTCTTTCTGAGTTTCTTCTCCATCTGTTAAATGATGTCTTCCCTTCTATAGGTTATCTATAGGATTATCAACTCACTAAGGGAAGGGATCACATGTCTTTTAATTATCACTTTTTTTCCAGTACCTTATGTGGAAAAAATAGGTATTCAATAATTATCTCCTGAATAAATGAATGAATGAAGTTCTTTAATTCTGTGAGATAACTTTGAGATTGATACATCACAGTATTCTGATGAAGGAAAAATATTCGCCTCTGTGTCCCATAAAACCTTGTATTGTGCTTTGTACATCATAGAACTTTAATACATTTATTAACTGGATGAGTGAATCAGTGAATTAACAATAACAGATTCCGGACTGTAACTCAGGTTACTCAATTCCAGTACTTTAATGACAACATACTTTGGGGAATTTTCTACACACACAGTAAAATAGCATTCAATGTTCCATGGAGTGTAAACTGACAAAACAGCAGAAGATATTTAATTTGGACACTTAACATCCTCATAAACATAATTTTGTAGTGTAACAGAACTAGCAATAATAAATAAATAGATACACACTGACAGGGGAATGTGGTCTTCTGAGATCTTTGTTTATTCAGTTGAAATATGGAGTGTTTGGAAGTTTTGTATACTAAAATGAGGGTAGATTTAGAAGAATAAGACAAAGACGTAAATTCAGGTCCTTTTTCTCTCAGCAAGCTGCACAGGTGATAAACATCAATTGGCTCAAAAAGAGTTGTGATAAATGCAAGGTGATGGTTTCATAGATCCTTAGGAAAATCTGAGCAGATTTGGGGAATTGCAAAGTATGGGGGGTGGCACCTCTCTCTGATGGAGCAGTTAGAGAAATCATGAGACTAATGAAAGGAAGGATGTAAAAAAAGAGGAAAGCACTTCAGAAGTCCTCTCTGAGAAGGGTCTATTATAGAAATAGTTTAACTCATTTCATTTTAATATCAATATATTGAAATTTCTCAATTTTTTCCTCTATGAATTTTTGTGCTTGTGCCTTGAAGAAAATGATTTTTTCTTCTTCTTCACGTGCTTACTATGGGCTAAGTACAGTGCATGGCACTGGAGATAGATGAAGGACAAAAGACACAGGCAATACCTTGACATACTTCCAGTCTTCTAAGGGTAACAGACATATTAGCAAATAATTACAACATAGTAAATTTCATGTAATTATAGAATATATATAAAATACAGAAATAGTAGAATGTAGTGAAATAAGAAAAGGCTTTAAAGAAGAGGTGATGGCCTGAACAATCCAAACAGGTATTTACTAGGCAGACTAGGTGAGAATAGGCATTATAGGAAGAAGAAACAGTAGTCAAAGACACAGAAACATGGAATATTATGGTATATTTAAGGAATTGCAAAGGGCAAGTGATAGGCAGGTGGTCGAGGCTCTTGGATATTATCTTGTACCAGCTGCAGAATCATTCAAAGACTTCAGACTAGAGAGTTAAATGGTCAGATCTGGCTTCTAGATAGAACACTCTGGAAGCAGTGTGGAGAATAGATCTGGAGGAGCATATCCAGAGATTGCAAGACATCAGTAAAGGAATGTCAGAGGAAAGAAAAAAATTCAGAGCTGACTAGGAGATAAAAACAGGATTTCATATTTACTTCCAGATATTTCCCCATTTTTGTCTGTCTTTCAAAATTAATCTTCTTAAAAGATCTGTCTGCACTATTTTATAACATTTCCCCACATTTCAGGTACTTCTCAATCTATTCTCATATGGTTTCTATGTCCAAACCATCACCCAAGTTCAATTCTTGCAAGGTTCCCAATGATCTCCATGTCAGTAAAGCCAATAGATATATTTCAGCCTTCATCTTACTTGATTCACTTTCTTTTTAAAGCACTCTCTTTTGCCTTCTGGAGCACTAGACATTCCTAGATTTCCTCCTATTTGCCTGTGCAAGCGCTGGCTCTCTCTTTCTTTCTCTGCCAATTCATATCTCTCTCCTGAATTTTTCAATGTTAGAAATCCTCAAGGTTCAGAACTCTATCTCCTTCTCTTCTGAGTCTATATTCTTCCCTAAGTGATCTCATTAATGTTCCTGATTTCAACAAGAAAATTTAACTAAAATTAATATGGCATCCACTTCCAGAAGTATCATTATTTTATGTGCCACTGGGAAAGCAAAAAAATATTTTCAATTAAACTCTGATATCTCAAATTCAACTAATCATTTCACTGTACTCCAAACTTATTCTTCCTTGTACTGTTCCCAACTCAGAAAATGACACTACCTTCACTTAGTTGTTCAAGCAAGAAACTAGAAACCTAGGAATTTTATTCTCTCTACCTCTCCACCTCTTAGCCCTTATATCTTGTCAATATCAATGTCCTATTGTTTTATTTGCTAAAATGATCCCTGAATATGCCCACCTCTCTGACCTTCACTGTTATGAAACTAATAGAAGTCACCATCTCTCACCTGATCTACCTCAAAAGCATCCTTACTGGTCTCCTCAGTCTTCTGATTTGCTTTTCAGCAGGCAGAATTATCTTTTCAAAACCCAAATTTGATTATATCACTTTTCTGATGAAAACTTTTCAGTTTCTCCTCATTAGTTTTAAGAAAAAGTCCACATTCTTCCTATGGCTTATAAAGCTTCTGCCCACCTTCTCAGCCTTGTTTCATGCTACCTTGTCCTGTGTTCTCTAAGTGCCAACCACAAAATAGCTTTTTTGATTCTCAAATATGACACCCTCCTCACTGCTTCAGGACCTTGTACACATGCTCTCTCCTCTGCCTAGACTCTCTCACTTTTCTTTATCTAATTAATTCCTATTCATTCCTCAGCCCTCAATTCCAATATCACCTCCTCAGGGAAGTCTTCCATGAGTCCAGATTAGGTGTTTCCGTAGCGTAACATTCATCATTCTCAGGATTTAAAATTGTAATTAAGTGTGTAAGTCACAGCTTAATATTGGTTTTGGTACTGGGGTGAAAGTTGCACGAAGACAGGGGCTAAGCTAAGGACTGAACTAGGTGCTATATCAGCACCTAACATTATTCTGGGAACAAAGTAGGTGTTCAGTTAGTACTTGTTAAATGAACATATAAATTAATGATTGGTGGGATGTAAGAGTTAAGGTAGAAAAAGTAAATCAAGAATTATAGCCAATGTTCTGGTTTTGGTGACTAAGTTGGATGGCAGCATTTTGGATCTAAGGCAAGGGGAAAATGACAAATGGCAAATTCAGGGGTTTTTTTGTTTTGTTTTGTTTTTTTGTTTTTTGATTTTTCTTTAAAGAAAGAGTTGGAGGTGCTTGTGAGATATATGGTAAGCAGTTTGATATGTAGGTCTTAGTTTGAGGAAAGCAGCCTGGGCTATGGACAGAAATTTAATAGTCATTAGCTTCAGGTGTTTGAAACTGAGTGAGGGGTAAAATCATCCAGGAAATAAAAGTAACATAAGAAGAAAAGGCCAAGTACATATCTCTATAGAATATCAATACTTAAGGGATAGGCAGAGGAAAATAAACCATAAAAGGGGAGGGAGATGGTACCTTACAGATCAAGGGTCAATAAAGTTATAAGTAACACATAGGTAAGAACAGTGCCTACTGGCTTTGCCAATGAGAAGGAAACTGATAAAATGCTTAGGGAAGTGAGTTGATAGGGGAAGCATAGGTGAAGGCTGTGAAACACAGCCCTCTTTTTGGAAGCCTCCTGAGAAGAGAAGTAAAGAAGGTGACAGCTGGAGATGGAGCAATGTCAAGGAAATCTTTTACTTTCTTTTAACATGTGAGAAACCTGGATAAATTTGAATGTTAATAAGGCACATCAAAATTAAGTTACTCTACTATAAATGAATTGGGTGTCCAACATGTAATTTGCTCCCTGTCACATGTGTTCAAGTCCATGATAGATACAGAACCAACAGAGGATTTATTCTCAACTACAAAATGTGAGTCATGGTTAGAAGATTTAACCCAAGTTTCTATAAGGTCCTTTGTACCGGTCCATCACAGAATAATATAAATAGCACTAAACTAAGAATCTAGACCTAACTTTGTCACTGGCAAGCTGAACAACCTCATATAAGCTATCTAGCCTGTCTATGTCTCAATGTTCCTTATGTGTAAACCAACCCTACAAAATCATAAGGAGGATCAAAGGAGAGAACTGATGTTGATAGTGTAACAACCTGAGATCCTCTAATGCTACCAAGGGTTATTAAACCTTTGGGGGAAGCCCAAAGGTTTTTTTTTATTATTTTATTTTTCAGTGTTCCAAGATTCATTGTTTATTCATCAAACCCAGTGCTGCATGCAATAGTGCCCTCCTCAATACCCACCACCAGGCTCACCAAACCTCCCATGCCCATCCCCCCAAAACTCTCACTTCGTCTCTGAGTCCACAGTCTCCCACGCTTCCTCTCCCTCTTTGGTCTCCCCCCTACTCACCCCTCCTTTCCCTCTCTCAATGTCCTCCATGTTTTTCCCTACACTCCACACCTAAGTGAAACCATAAGATAATTGACTCTCTCTGCTTGACTTATTTTTTTACTTGTTTCTATTAAATTATTTTTACTTAATAAATGCTTATTATAACAATTTTTAGCTAATAAACTCATTTTATAACAAACCTGAGAGGTAGTCACTGCTATTATCCTTATTTTACAGGTGAGTAACCAAAGCATAGTTAGGTCAAGATGCTTCCCTAAGATCACAGCTAGGGGTTAGTGGAGTATAGATGTGAAGCCAGAGTCTGACTCTAAAGTTCTACATAATTATTATAGTACCTTATCCTTGGCCTAGAACCTCATCCTTCTAAAGGGAAGACTCACCAGTCCCTTTGAGAAAATCTAATGAAATCTTTGAACACTATCCCAAAATGTGCAGAAAATTACGCACGCGTGTTTTTATATACTTATATCAGAGCCTTCACTTCACCACTGCCACAAAGCCCTGCTATGTGACTCACGCAAGTGTCTCAGATTAAAACTGCTTTAAAGTCTAAATTCCACCTACCTTAAACTTTTTTCCTGCCCTCTTCAATACCCACCACCAGGCTCACCCAACACCCCTAAACCCTTCAGTCTGTTGCTCAGAGTCCACAATTTCCCATGGTAAATTCCAACAACCTTAAACTTTAATTCAGCTTCAAATCCTGTCCTAACAGCTCAGTTCTAGATAAAAATAAGGAATGGCTGTGGTTATCGTGCTGCCCTCTACCGCCGCCTAGTGGAGTATCCGCATTAATGACAACATCGCCATATCTGTCAGAGAACGCTTCAGATTTTTCCAAAGTGTTTTCGCAAGGAAAGTGCTGTCACAGCTCTGGGGTCCAAAACCCCAAATCCAGCAGTCAGCATCTGGGGTCCATCTTCCAGTAATTGCTTCCAAATTCTTCCCATTATGCTCTATGACGGACATATAGTGCGCGGGCGTCGCCGCCATTTTAGTTTTTTCTCTTACTGCCTGCCTTACTGACACGTAGACAGCCTTTAGGATTCAGCAGAGGGCACTGGAGTACATCTTTCGTCATTGAGGCTGTGGTTAGCAAGATAGGCAAAAATCTCAACTTTTTGACCTGCTTTTTACATCCCATGTTTCCTTTACAGACTGCATGTACTTCCTTAGCACGCAACCCTCCAACTCTACTGCCGTTCACTTTTCCTTGGTCTTGTGACCAAGGAATACTCTGTTTTTGGTGGTAACGTTTGTTAAACTTTGGAGTTACTAATGTGGAAAAAACAAAGCTCCTCCCACCCTCCACCCCTCACTGCCCCGCCCCCCCGACCCAGTTTAAGATCCTGTCTTCTAATCTCTCTCTCATTATCTTGCTGTTCATACTTGCCATCCTTATTTTTGTAGTCCTTTTTACTGACTATCTTCCAGTTCCAAACCAGGAAGTAGTAATCAGAACGCTACAGTGAGAATCAGGGCAGACCTGTAGATTTAAGTTTTGCTACTTTATTAGCTGTATGACCAGTCACTTGACCTCTCTGGAATCTCAATCGATAAAATTGAATGACATTGGTTAATATTGGAGGATCTCTATGAGACTTTTCTGATCTGCTAGAAATTTGGAAGTCTTCTCTGTTCTTTACATTCTACACTGTCTTTACATTTATAAAAAAATCCACCCCCACCTTTACTCTAAGAGCAACATGTCTAAAATTGGATTACACACCCTTATTGAAATCCTGTAATGCCCATCTTTTGCCCAAAAGAGAGTTCAAACTTTCTATTGTGACATCAAAAACCTTCACAACCCAGTCTCTTCTTTTCTCTCTGACTTCCACCGTTGTCATTTAACTCCCACAGGTGACACAGTTTAGGTAGCATGGCTTCCATTGCCAGAACAGACTAGGTTAGATGCTGATTTAATCTTTATCTTAGCATTGTCAAAATCTACCTTCCTATCTTTCCTCTAGTCTAGAGTTTGAGCTCCTTGAAAACAGGAACCACTGCTGAATCTCCAGCTCCCAGAACAATGCATGACTTTGTCATTGTTCAATAAATATTTGTTGATGAACAAATTATCATATGTTGCTGAATCCCCAAAGCCTATCACCATGTAAGACATATAGTAGATGTTCAATGAATACTGAGTGACTAAGTTAATTTTCAAAATCTTATTAGCTTCCCCAATATTTCTTGTAGCCTGTCCTTCCTTCTTTAGTACCTTGTCAGCCACTAATCATTTCTATCTGGGTTATTGGAATTTCTCTTAACTAGTTTCCCAAACCTAGTCTTACTCCAATTAAGATAATTAAACACACACACACACACACACACACACACACACACCACACACACACACACACACACACACACACACACACACACAATTCTACAATACTATTTTGTTTGTTTGTTTATTTCAAAATCCTCCAGGACTCCCTATTGCCTTTTAGATCAATTCTAAATTCTCTCACCAAGCAGTCAAGAACCTACTTCAATCTGATGATCCAGGCAAACAGATTGTTTCTTTTTCCTCAACTCATGTCTTACTTGTCCCATTCCATATACAAAGACCAGGAAAGAAATAATAAGGGTCCAAATGAGGCCTGGGCAGTGGGGATGAAGAAGAGGGGATGGATGTGAAGACATGCACACTTAAAAGTTAGGTTTCCCTTTATTTTTTCTGTCTCCTTTCCTTTCATAGGTGCTGCCAAACTTCATTAAGCAAATATTTCTCTTATTTTGGAAATAATACATGCCAACATTCATTGGGAAGATCTTGTATGTCAAACATTGTTCAAAGTGCTTTGTATGTGTTAGTGTATTTAATCATCCCAGTATTCTTTTTGGTAAGTATTAATGGTGTTCTCTCTTTACATGTAAAAACACTGAGGCAGATTTGGGATTACGTAACCTGCTCAATGTCATACAACCATTGAAAATAGCAGAACTGGGACTTAACACAGGTTAAGGGTTGTGGGGGTTATGGTCTTAATTACACATTACATTACCACATGCTTGTGTGGACTCTTATGATACTGCTTATTTCTAATTCTTTTTTAAAATTTAAAATTCTTTATTTCTCTTCATAATAGCATCACCCTCTTTCTTTACTAGCTCCCATCATCCCCAAATATATAAATCTCACAAAGTTCTGTCTTTTCTAAATGCTTAAATAGGTTACATTTATTGAGCACATGGTATCAGAGACAACCTTAGCATGCTTATATGGCTTATTTCACTGACTCCTTTCAGCAGCCCTCTGATTTATGTGCTATTATGACTTCTATTTCATGAAGGAGAAAACAAAAGCACAAAGAAGTGAGCTATTTTGACCAATATCGCACAGTTGGCAAATGTCAGAGCTTGAATTGGAACCCAGGCTGTCTGATTCCTGAGGCCACATTTGTGTAGTTCATACATTTGTGCTGTTCTGTTTTGTAGTTAAGAGCCAGACTCTAGAGCTAGACTGATGTTTGCAAATCCCAACTTATTCTGCTTTCTAGCTGTGTAAAGTTGAGGAAGTGGCTTCACTTAGCTGAGCTTCAGTTTTCTCATCTTAAAATAGAAATATAATAAGGCTGATGTGAAGATAAAATGAGCCCATTTACAGAAAATACTTAGAATAATATCTGATACCAGGTAGACATTACATAAATGTTATCTATAATTATTATTTTATTTTTATAGCATCCTGAATTTTTAATTTTTATATTGCTTTTATCTTTTTCCTGCTTTATTGAGATGTTATTAACATATAACACATATAAAGGAAAAATGTGATGCTTTGATGAACCTATATGTTGTAAAATGATTATCACAATAAGATTAGTTAACATCCTAATTCTTTCACATAACTACCATTCTTTTGGTAGCACTAACATTTAAGATCTATGCTCAACAATTTTCAAGTATATAATACAGTAATGTTAATTATAGTCACAATGACATGCATTTGAACCCTAGAACTTATTTATCTTATTGCAGGAAGTTTGTGCCTTTGACTAATATCTTTCCATTTCCCTTACCCCACAGTGTCTGACAATCACTATTTTACTCTTTATTTCTATGAAATGCCAATAGTATTTTTTACAGAACTAAAAAAAAAATCCTAAAATTTGTATGGAACAACAAAAATCATGAATAAAGCAACATCGAAGAAGGAAAACAAAGGTGGGGACATCATAATTTCATATTTCAAGATTTATTACAAAACTGTAGAGATCAAAATAATATGGGAATGACAAAAATAAACACATAGATCAATGGAAAAGAATAGAAGACCCAGAAATGAATCCACAGGTATATGGCCAATTAGTTGTGGACAAAGCATGAAAGAATATCCAATGGGTAAAAGATAGTCTTCAACAAATGGTGTTGCAAAAACTTGACAGCTTCATGCAAAAGAATGAAACTGGACTACTTTTTAAATACCATAAGCAAAAATAAATTCAAAATGAATTAAAGGCCTAAATGTGAGACCTGAAACCATAAAAATCCTAGAAGAGAGAACAGGCAGTAATTTCACTGACATCAGCTGTAGCAATATTTTTCTAGATATGTTTCCTGAGGCAAGGGAAACAAAAGCAAAATACACTATTGGGACTGATGAAAATACAAAGCTTCCACACTGGGAAATAATCTATCAACACAACTAAAAGGCAACCTAATAAATGAAGTTTATTAGGTTCACAGAAGACACTTGCAAATGACATATCTGATAAAAGATTAGATCCAAAATACACAAAGAACTTTAAAACTCAACACAAAAAACCCCAAATAATTCAGTTTAAAAACAGCAGAAGTGGGGTACCTGGGTGGCTCAGATGATTAAGTGTCCAACTCTTAATTTTTGCTGAGGTCATGATCTCAAGGTTGTGAAATAGAGCCCTGCACTGGGCTCTGTGCTGGGTATGGAGCCTGCTTAAGATTCTCTCTCTCTCCCTTTTCCTCTCCCTCTCCCCTCTCTCTCTCTAAAATAAATGGGGCAGAAGACACGAATAGACATTATTCAAAGAAGACATTTAGACGGCCAACAGACACATGAAAAGATGTTCAGCATCACTCATCAAAGGAAATGCAAATCAAAATTACAATGAGATATTACATCACAGAAGTCAGAACGGCTAAAATAAAAAACACAAGAGACAAAAACTGTTGGTGAGGATATGGAGAATGAGGAACCTTCTTGTACTGTGGTATGAATGCAAACTGGTACAGCAATGGTGGAAAACAGTATGGAGGTTCCTTAAAAAGTGAAAAATAGAACTACTCTACAAACTGGTAATGGGTATTTACCCCCTAAAATACAAAAACAGTAATTCAAAGGAATAAATGCACCACTATGTTTATAGAAAAACCAACATATGTTTATGTTTATGTTTTTGGAGGCATCTCAAATGTCCCTAAGTAGATGAATGGAAAAAGTTATTGTATATATATATATACACAAAGGAAAATTATTCAATCATAAAAAGAATGAAATATTGCCATTTGCAACAACATGGATATAACTAGAGGGTATAATTCTAAGTGAAACAAAACAATCAGAGAAAGGCAAATACTTTATGAATTCACTGGTGTGTGGAATTTAAGAAACAAAACAAATGAGTAAAGGTAAAAAAAGAGAGAGAGAGAAACCAAGAAACAAACTCTCTACTATAGAGAACAAGTTAATGGTTACCAGAGGGGAGGTGGGTGAGAGGATGGGTGAAATAAAGGAGAGAGATTAAAGAGTATATGTAATATGAAGAGCACTGATTTACATGTTGAATTGTCACATCACTACACTGTATATATGAAACTAGCATAACACTGCATAAGAAATACAGTGGAATTTAAAAAAAAAAAGAAATACAGTGGAATTTAAATAAGAAACATAATGTAAGAAGCAACTGGGGGGCTCAGTGGGTTAAAGCTTCTGCCCTCTGCTCAGGTCATGATCTCAGGGTTCTGGTCCAAGGTTCCGATCAAGCCCTGCATTGGGCTCTTTGCTTGGTGGGGTGCCTGCTTCCGTCTCTTTCTCTGCCTGCCTCTCTGCCTACTTGTGATCTCTCTCTCCCTGTCAAATAAATAAATAAAATCTTAAAATATAATGTAAGACTAGAGAAGTCCAGATGGCAGAAGAGTAGGGGACCTTGTTTCATCTGCACCCATTAATTCAGGTAGATATCTATCAAATCATCTGGAATACCTATAAATTCAGCCTGAGATGTAAGAAAATAATTGCTGGCATTCTACAAATAGAAAAGCGACCACTCTTTGCAAGGAAGGAGGTTCAGAAACATGAATCTGAGGGATTATATCAGAAGATAAATGGCAGGCTAATGGAAAGTGATATAACCCTGGAGCACAAAACTGGAACTTTTGGAAATCTGCTTCTATGAGGGATGTCCCTTCCTGAAATATGTACAGGTGGCGAAGCAGGGAAGAATCTTAGGTGGGGTGGGGTGGTCTCAGGATCCCCAGGGTCACAGAAAGAATGAGGATGCCTGAGTGTGGCAGAGTTCTCAAGCACTGGAGTGGGGGAAGTAAGCAAGTAGCAAGCTCTGGAGTGGATTCTCAGCTAGGTGTTGCCATAAACTGCAAACCATGATATGATCAGGCAACTGCTATCCAAGCAGGGGCCCAGCAGGTGACAACTGCTGTGAGGCCCTGTTCCTTCCCCTGGGATGAGTGGTGTGGGTGCACACACAGTCAAGCAACCATTGCCTGAGCAGGGGCCCAACACACAGCCAGGCCACAGTGAGACCCCCCTTCCTTCCCCTGGGAGGATTGGTGCAAGTGTGCACCACAAGAGTCTGCAGAGTTTGGCACACACGAAAGGGACTGATTGCTTCTCCCTGAGCATACACTGAAGAGTGGGGACAGTAGTGGTTCAGATCTGGGGTTGGAGATTGGGATGCTGCCATCTTTATTTTTTTTTTTCATCATCTAAAGCAGCACAGAAAGCCTTCAGGGAACTAATGTCACATAGAACATCGTTAAGCAACTTACACTGAGTCCAGGCCCCAGGCAAGGGGGGAAGCAACTCTGCCCAGGCAGACACCTGAGAATCAGTGCAAAAGACCCCTCCCACAGAAGACTAGCAAGAACATCAGGCGAATTCTAAGTTTATGGATCACACAGAACTAAAAAGAACCATCTGTACTAGGGGAAAATAGTATATAGAATTGAAGACTTTTCCTTATGAGTCTTTAATCTCTCAGTTTAAAATTTTCTTTTTCTTTTTTCCCTTTTTCAAATAGTTTCTTATTTTATCAACTCTTTGTTTTTAAGTCTTTTTTGAACTTTCATTTTTACATTTATATTTTATAGATATGTTCTTCATTTTTGGTTTCCTTTGACTGTATTCAATTTTAATTTTGTGTATATATATATATATATATATATATATATATATATATACTTTTCTTTTTGGGATTTAGTGTCTTCTAACAAACAAACAAACCAAAATACACATAGGACCAAGTAGATTGCCCTGTTCTGTCCACCTGGGAGATTATATTCTTTCCACACACACACACTTTTTTTTTTCTCTTTCTTTTTTGGTTTCTGACCTCTTTGAATTTGTCTAGTGTGTAGTTCATTGGGGTCACGGTTGATATTTTTGATTTTGTTCACTTGTTCATACATTCTTCTCTGGGCAAAATGACTAGAAGGAGGAATTGAAAACAAAAGAAAGAACCTGGGGCCCCTGGGTGGCACAGTGGGTTAAAGCCTCTGCCTTTGGCTCAGGTCATGGTATCAGGGTCCTGGGATTGAGCCCCACATCGGGTTCTCTGCTCAGCAGGGAACCTGCTTCCCCCTCTCTCTCTTCCTGCCTCTCTGCCTACTTGTGATCTCTCTCTGTCAAATAAATAAATAAAATCTTAAAAAAAGTAAAGAACCAGAGGTAATACCCTTTGCCACAGATGTAATCGATATGGATATAAGCAAAATATCAGAGCTGGAATTCAGGATAACAATTATAAAGTTACTAGCTGGGCTTGTAAAAAACATAAAAGACACTAGAGAATCTCTTAGAGCAGAAATAAAATCTAATCTTTACATTAAAAGATGATACTCATGTCCCAATATGAAAAAAAAAAAAAATCAAAGGAAATGGATAGATGTTTGAAAGCCCTTGTGAGTGCAGAAGGTGATTGGCTGGTCCAAATACTACCAAAATTTTAGGTTGTATTAATAGATACAAAATGTTCAAAATGTGGGAGAAGACAGTTGTCAGCAATGGTCAGACACATCTGATTTACTTTGTTCCAGTAAAGATGCCACATTCTAAGTGAGACCAAACTATAAAGTGAAACATGCCCAGAGAGGAGTGAGAAGGATTCACAGGCTCAAAACTGTCATATGAGAAGCAGTAAATGAACTGAGGATATTTGTCTCAAATAAAGGGACAAAAGAAGGAAATGGAATAGTTCTCCTTAAAGACATAAAGGACTATTTAATTAAAGATGTATTAGACATTAACTCTGACTTCTGATGGCAGAACCAGAACCAATGATGAAAGTTATTAAAAGGGAGATTTCAGGTCAACTTAAGGGTGGGGGCTGCTAATAGAAAGGACCTGAGGTTAATCAGATGTGTGGTGTGTTTGTAAGAAATTATGTGTATTGGTATGGGTAGGGAGTGACAAAGGCCAAAGGATATAAACAAGGTAAAAGTATATGTGGTAGCAGTATTTTAGAAGGGATTAAAATGGAAACTGTTAAGATAGAACAATTCCTAAACCAGGCTGATCATCAGAAAAGCCTGTTAAAAACACAGATTCCAGATCCCCACCTACAAAGATTCTGATTCAGTAGACTTAGGGTGGTGTCCAAGAATCAGTATTTTAACTTTTTCACTGGTCATCCTGATAACTTTCCTGGCTTGGAAATGTACTGTAATAAATTTCTCCAATACTAAAAGGGCTATGGTTCTCTGATTTTTTTAGTGGATCTGGCACTTGGGAGTGTTTAAACAATTTGTCCAGGAGCTGCTGGGAGTTTCCAAGATCTGTAGATTATCCTTAGGGGTGGAAGCTGGTAGAGTAAAGTCTTTGGAAACCCATAGAGCTTGATTAACTCCTTATGGAGATCTGCCTTCAGGAGAAGTGGGTCTTTAAAAGCAGATAAAGCTTAACATAATAATTAGAAGCACGGGCTTCAGAGTGTGGTTGCCTGGATTCAAATATCAGTTTTGCTATTAACAAGTTCTGTAACTATGGAAAACTACTTCCCTTCCTGTCCCTCAGTTTCATAATTCTAAATTGAGAGTGATAAGAGCATGAATCTTATAGGGCTTTTTTATTTGTATATGTTGTATTATATTTTTATAATTTTATTTATTTATTCAGTGTTCCAAGATTCATTGTTCATGCACCACACCTAGTAATCCATGCAATATGTGCCCTTCTCAATACCCACAACCAGGCTCACCTATCTCTCTCCCCCTCTGCCCTCCAAAACCCTCAGTTTGTTTCTCAGATTCCACAGTCTCTCATGTTTCATCTCCCCCTCCAATTTCTCCCAATTCACCCTTCCTTTCTTTTTCCCAATGTCCTCCATGTTTTTATCTTATGTTCCACAAGTAAATGAAAAGACATGATAATTGACTTTCTCTCCTTGACTTATTTCACTCAGCACAATCTCTTCCATTCTGGTCCATGTCGATACAAAAGTTGGGTATTCATCCTTTCTGATGGAGGCATAATATTCCATTGTATATCTAGACCATGTCTTCTTTATCCATTCATCTGTTGAAGGGTATCTTGGCTCTTCCCACAGTTTGGTAATTGTGATCATTGTTGCTTTAAACATAAGGGTACATGTGACCCTCCTTTTCATTGCATCTGTATCTTTGGGCTGAATACCCAGTGGTGCAATACCCAGGGTCATAGGGTAGCTCTAGTTTTAACTTCTTAAGGAATCTCCACATTGTTTTCCAAAGTGGCTGCAACAACTTGCTTTCCCATCAACAGTGGAAGAGGGTTGCCCTTTCTCCACATCCTCTCCAACATTTGTTGTTTCCTGTCTTGCTGACTTTGGCCATTCTAACTGGTGTACGGTGGTATCTCAATGTGGTTTTGATTTGAATTTCTCAGATGGCTAAAGATGATGAACATTTTTTTGATGTATCTGTTAGCCATTTGTATGTCTTCTTTGGAGAAGTGTCTGTTCATATCTTCTGCCCATTTTTTGATGTGATTATCTGTTTTGTGAGTGTTAAATTTGAGGAATTTTTCAAAGTGCTGGAACACACAATCCTAAAATTTGTATGGAACCAGAAAAGACCCCAAATTGCTAAGGAAATGTTGGAAAACAAAAACAAACAAACAAACAAAAAAACAAAAACAAAGCTGGGGTCATCACGTTGCCTGATTTCAAGCTTTACTACAAAGGTATGATCACCAAGGCAGCATGGTACTGGCACAAAAACAGACACGTAAACCATTGGAACAGAGTAAAGAGCCCAGATATGAACCCACAACTCTATGGTCAAATAATCTTTGACAAAGCAGGAAAAACTATCCAGTGGAAAAAAGTCTCTTCAATAAATGGTGCTGGGAAAATTGGACAACTATATATAGAAGATTGAAACTTGACCATTCTTTTACACCATACACAAAGATAAACTTGAAATGGATAAAAGACCTCAACATGAGGCAGGAATCTATCAAAATCCTAGAGGAGAACATAGGCAGTACCCTCTTCAACATCAGCCGCAGCAACTTCTTTCAGGACATGTGCAAATGCCAAGGAAACAAAAGTGAAAATGAACTTTTGGGCCTTCATCAAGATAAAAACCTTCTGCACAGCAAAGGAAACGCTCAACAAAACAAACAGGCAACCCACAGAATGGGAGAAGATATGCGCAAATGACACTACAGACAAAGGTCTGATATCTAAGATTTATAGGGCTGTTTCAAGTGCTAAGTCAGTTCTAAAGCATTTAGAAGACCACATAGTAAATGCATAACACTTGTTAGCAATTATAATATTTATTATTATAATCATTTTCCCCAATTGCTCAAATAGCAAAAGTTAACAAAGACAAGTTGGTTGGCATTCAGGTAAAGGACTAATTATGACCTAGTTTAACAGAAGAAAACCTTATCTTTGGATGGAAGAATAAAATATCTTGTATGTAACAGACTTCTTCCTTTTCACAGTAAAAATCTCGGGTGCCTCAGCTTTGGTACCAGGTTTGTGATACAAGCCAGCGAATTAACTTGTTGGCCCAGAGGTTTATCTGAAATGTTGGCCTTACAGACTAAGAACTGAACTAGGGGTGACAACTGGAAGATTTTCTTCAGGGCTGAGGGTGGATCAACATTCTGCTATACCAATTCAGCGTCAGACTCAGCCTGGTTGGGGTGCTTGTGGAAAGAAGTTGAACAAAATTACTTCAGCATCAGCTTTGCATACTTTCACAGACTCAATACTAGAAGAGACCTTTTGGTTAATCTTGTGCCGTGGGTATAAAACCTGGCTCAGCATAAGAATCACCTGACGAGCTTGTTTAAAATACAGATTCCTGAGGTCCAATTCAGGCCTACTGATTTGGAATCTGTGGTTTTGGGGTAAAGAGGAATAAGATATTATGGTTAATTTTATGTGTCAATTTGGACTGAGCCAAGGTCAAACATTATTCCAGATGTTTCTGTGGAGTTTTTTCGGATGAAATTCACATTTAAATTAGTAGACTATGGGTAAAGTAGATGGGCTTCTATAATGTGGGTGAGCCTCATTCAATCAGCTGAAAGCCTAAAGAGGACAAAAAGCTGACCTCTCCCAAGCAAGAGGGAATTCTCCAGTGGACTGCCTTTGGACTTGGACTGCAACTCTCCTGATTCTTCAGCCTGCTCGTCTCTCCTATTAGATTTTGGATGTACCAAGCCTCTATAATCACGTGAGTCAATTCCTTAAAATAAATCTCTTTCTCTATAAACACACATTCTATTTGTTCTGTTTCTCTGAAGAACCTTGACTAATACCCTATGGGACAAGAATTTGTGTTCTTAACAAGCATTCCAGGAGATTCTGAGGGGTAGCCATGTTTAGAAACTGATACTCTAGTCAAGAAATATTTTCTTCTGCTACCAAAATCTCTTCTAAAACATCCTCTTCAGTCATTACTTAAATCCCGCCTGCACCTTTCTAGAGACAGAAAGCTAATTATTCCCAGGGACCAGAGGCAGTCCAGTTCATTTGTGCATAGCTAGAACTTTTAAAGCTGCTGATCACTGTGAACCAAACTACTCATAACTTAGTCATTTAAAATTGGTGGTGGATATTGAGGAGGGCACATATTGCATGAAGCACTGGGTGTGGTGCATGAACAATTAATCTTGTAACTCTGAAAAAACAAAATAAAAGTATTTGGGGAAAATAAATAAAACAATGATTTTGCTGAGTGAAATAAGTCAAGCAAAGAGAGTCAATTATCATATGGTCTCACTTATGTGTGGAGCATAAGGAAAAACATGGAGGACATTCGGAGAAGAAAAGGAAAGGTGAATTGGGGGAAAATCAGAGGGGGGGATGAACCATGAGAGACTGTTGACTCTGAGCAACAAACTGAAGGTTTTGGGGGGGAGGGAGTGGGGAGTTGGGCGAGCCTGGTGGTGGGTATTGAGGAGGGCACGTATTGCATGGAGCACTGGGTGTGGTACATGAGCAATGAATCTTGTAACATTGAAAAAATAAAATAAAAGTATTTGGGAAAAAAAAACTACCAATAAAACATTGATTTTATTATACCATAATATTTTTGTTGGCTTAAAATTTAGGCAAGTTTCCACTGGGTAATTCTTCTAGTCTTCCTGGTATTGACTGAGGTCATGTGGTGGGAAAAGGACTCATCTGGGAGACCTAAGATAACTTCATATGTCTGTTTCCTTGGCTGGGAATGCTGGAAGACTGGGCTCAGCTGGGACTGTCTATATGTGATCGTTTTAGCATAGTGTTTTTAGGCTACTCAGAATACTTACATAACTGCTCTGAGTTCCTACAGAGTGTTCAAGAGACACAAACTAGAAAGGGGCCCTAGAGAGAGCTGAAAGGATAGGAATCGGAAACTACTAGTCCGTTTGACCCTAGGCTTTGAAACTGGCATAAGATCATTTTCATCATATTCTTTTGGTCAAAGTAGTTACAGAGTCTACCAAGATTCAAAAAGGGGAGCATAGAATCCATATTTCATGGAAGAAGTATTAAAGAATTTATAGCCTTATTTAATATTCTATGCTAACTTGGAAAGTTATTTCTTATACTAAGCTAAGATCTGTCTTCCTGAGCTTCTGGAGCCAAAATATACCCACATCCAAACCAGCATCAGGGAAAGTAAAATATTTATACCCTGGCAAGTAAATTATTCTCTTGAAGTCATCACACTATCCAACATCCAATCCCTGACCTTTACTAGCCAGCTGATAGACCCTGCTTATTTGCTCCCAAGATGCCCCTTAAAATTGCTGTATACAGTGGCCCTTCTTTCTGGTGCCTTTAATAAGGGCTTTGTGAAGATATGGTATTAGAATTAATGATATGAATTTTAGGCATAGTGCTTGGTGTCTTAGAAGATGCTTTACGAGTTCACAGCTTTTCAGTATCTCATGAACTATGGTATATAAGTCATAGGCTCCTCTTCTCAGTACAGAGTTTAGGAATCTACCCCTAACTCTTTCATTCCAAATTGGATTAACATTCACCAAACAGCCTAAAGCCAGCCGCACTCCCAACAGTGCCTTCACTTAAAACAACATAAAAGCAATGGATTTCCTGCTGCATCTAGGATTAAACCTATTTCTCTGTCTCCCTTCTCATTGCCCTTTAGATTGGAAATCCACCATTGACATTAATCCTTTGTCTCTCCAGAAATCCTCTGTGGGTATGTATAGCTATCTTTTGGATAAGGTCAGGCCTTCAGCTTCCAATGAAAGGCCCACATAGACTGCTAAACTACTCAAGTCTAAACTCAATTAGACTATATTCCCTTCCAATTTCCAAGATGGAAGTGAAGTCCTGTTGTTAGAAATGGTCAGGAGAACAACAACAAGAAAATATAATACTGCTTTTATAAAACTTTCTTATGGTTCAGGCCTCTCTGGTACTGAGATGAACATGCCAAGTTCTCATCAATCCTATTCCTTCCTCGTCCCAGCTTTACACATGTCATCCACAATTTATTCTGGTCTATCCTAGGGGAAATACCACCAGTGATACTCCAAATCACCTGGGTGTGGAGCACTGGGTGTGGTGCATGAAAACTAGTTAAAAGTTTCTGCCAAGTAGAATAAATTTAAATTCCAGGTGCCCCAACCAAAATTTGAAAGGCATCCATTTGGGGTTATTCTTTCTACTGAATAAATGTCCCACCACAATCCCAAAGCTTCACTAATTTGTGTGAGCAAGTACCTTCAAATTACAGTTGATCTTGGAATGGAAAAGTAAGTCAAAAGTAGGCAACATGAAGACAAGAGGTAGAAGGAGAAAAGGAGGAGAGGACTTTGTTACTGGAGAGACATGCCCAGAGTAATAATAACATGTGGGAGTAGATATGTGAGCCAGATTTTGCGTGGGCAAACCTCTGGTCAGAATTAACACCAGCTGCGATGGCCCATAGAGTATAGAAGTTAAAAGTATTGCTTACAAGTCATGCAGATCTGAGTTTGAATCCCACATCTATCACTTACCAGTTGTGTGATTTGAGCAAAATTAAAGCAATTTTGAATTTCTTTTTTTAAATTAATTTAATTTAATTTTTCAGTGTTCCAGGATTCATTGTTCATGTGTCACACCCAGTGCTAACAATTTTGAATTTCTGTATCTAGATTTCTCCAACATTAAAATGATAAAAATACTTCATAGAGTCATTGTATTAAATTAAACATGACAATTAATTGAAAGATGTTTGAGGTTTCTGTTCATAAGTGGGAAAAGGCAGAAAAATAAGATATAAAAATATATAATATTAGGTAGTGACAACTATTATTAAGAAAAAGTATGTAATGTATGTGGAACAATTGGCATACTGACATGAGTAAGAATTTAATTAATAGTAGATACCACAATTAAACCCAGTTAGGAACTCATCTCCGTTTTATAAATGAGAAAATTGAGGTCAGTGAGTTAAATAACTGCTTAAGATCACACAGCTTGTAATTCCCTGTGTCTAAATTTAAAGTTGGTTACAAATACAAAAGCCTATATTCTACCCAGTCTACCTCTGTTCATCTTGAATTCTAGATCGTAAGGCCATGAAAGGTCAAAGTCAAAAAAGGATTTTAAGAATAATCTATTCCAGGGTTGGAATTTTGTTTGTTTACTGTTGTTTTCAAGAAGTGGAACCTGATTTTTATTTTACAAGCAAACACTGTTGCTCTTGTTTAATTAGGTCAGGGGAGTACTCAGAATTCTGCCCTGTCAGTTCCCTCTCCCTCCCTAAAATGCCCTAATGAAAATACATGGTCCTATGGCTAGTCCAATTCCCCCCAATTCAGACTCCAATGTTTTATTTTACTGTGGATTCTGAGCAAGAAACTTAGGGTTTTGGAGAGGTGGGGGTGGGGTTCGGGCGAGCCTTGTGGTGGGTATTGAGAAGGGCACGTATTGCATGGAGCACTGGGTGTGGTGCATGAACAATCAATCTTGTAACACTGAAAAAATAAAATAAACATATTTGGGGAAAAATAAAATAAAAAATAAAAAAATTATTATGTTATGTTATTCACCATACAGCACATCATTGGTTTTGATGTAGTGTTCCATGACTCATTGTTTGTGTATAACACCTGGTGTTAAACATAACGGACTGGAAGTCTAAAAGGGCGAAGGTAACCACTCAGTTTTATCAAGAGTTAGTCTAGAATGTACATTAAAGATTAGTATCCAGGGGCACCTGGGTGGCTCAGTGGGTTATAGTCTCTGCCTTCGGCTTGGGTAATGATCTCAGGGTCCTGGGATCAAGCCCCATGTTGGGCTCTCTGCTCAACTGGGAGCCTGCTTCCCTCTCTCTCTCTACTTGCCTCTCTACCTACTTGTGATCTCTCTCTCTCTCTCTCTCTCTCTGTTTCAAACAAATACAATATTTAAAAAAAATTAAAAGATGAATATCCAGGGGTGCCTGGGTGGCACAATCAGTTAAGTGTCCAACTCGGTTTTAGACAGGTGTGATCTCAGGGTCGTGAGTTCAAGCTCCGCCTTGGGCTCTGTGCTCAGCATGGAATCTTCATGAGAGTCTCTCTTCCTCTACCTCTTCCCTCCTACTTGTGCTCTCTTTCTCTTTTTCTAAAATAAATCAATAAATCTTTAAAAATAAAAATAAATATGAATATCCAGTAAAGCCTTAGAGGAAGGGAAAAAGCTCAGACCATAAATGGATGCAGTAAGTTTCAAAAATTTTATTAAGTAGTCACTAGGTGGCAATTAAAAAAAGCTTAACTGAAACAGATCTGATGTAAGCAACTGTGTCATTATACCCATATGGGCTATGGTTGTGTGGGCCCTACACACAAGCAGAGGTTTGATCCAAATAACCCATAATGGATTCCTCTAATCTGAATATTCAAGAGAAAGAAGTGGTGCCAGTGTTGGGTGTTTAATACAATCATAACCTACCCTTCCTGTTTCACTGGTTCATCTGAGGGTCAAATTAGATAACTGGTGCAAAAATGTTTTGAAAATTGTGGAGTGCTGTACAAAGTTAAGGGATTGGAATATTATTGGTATTATCATTATTCTAGGTTATACCTTCAACCTTACAGAATTGTTAGCATGACACGAATCTGAAGAGTTTGGAAGAGATTATGCTGAGTGAAATAAGTTAAGCAGAGAGAGTCATCACATGGTTTCACTTATGTGTGGAACATAAGGAAAAACATGGAGGACATTAGGAGAAGGAAAGGAAGGGTGAATTGGGGGAAATTGGAGGGGGAGATTAACCATGAGAGACTGTGGAATCTGAGAAACAAACTGAGGGTTTTGGAGGGGTGGGGGATTGGGGGTTAGGTGATCCTGGTGGTGGGTATTGAGGAGGGCATGTAGTGCATGGAGCACTGGGTGGGGTGCATGAACAATGAATCTTGGAACACTGAAAAAATAAAATTAAATTAAAAAAAAAAAGAAAAAAAAGAGAGTTTTACTAATTCTGCCCCTCAGGCTCCAGAGAGTCTTTCCCTAACCAGCTACAGATCCATACCTGATGGCCATTATCAGGTTCATTCTGTAATGAAGGGATGAATATGGTGAATTCACTTTAGTTGTGATGGGCATTAAATTCTTCTTATTTCATTTGAACTAAGCCAGTTAAGCCACATTTAAGCACCCACTTTGCATATCTCCTTATGGAACAAGAACTTTGAGTAGTATTAAGTAGCAAAAAAGGTATGGGAAGGATGGAATGATGAGACAACTCTAAGGAGGAGTTTAATTGGAAGATGTATGTAAGGTTATGCACAACAAAATTAAAAAATTATTTCAATTATACAACATCAACAAAAATGGTACCAAAAAAAGATGAGACTTAGGCCTAGCATCTATAAACAAAACTTAAGGATTGTACACGTCTGCAACCTCAGTATGAGTTAATAGAAAGATATGGGTAATCAAAAAATTATATTCTAGGTTATATGAATAGAAACATTAAGTAAATAATGTTTGAAATTTCATAGTATTCAGTCTCATAAATAGTAAACCATTCATGTTTATTTAAAAGGATGAATAAATTAATTTCAAAATTACTCATTTGTGTAAGAGGGATTTTATTTATTTATTTATTTATTTATTTTTATTCTTTTTTTTCTCCCCAAATTTGTTTATTTTAACTTTTCAGTGCTACAAGATTGATTGTTCATGCACCACACCCAGTGCTCCATGCAGTGCCTGCCACTCTGGATACCCACCACCAGGGTCACCGACCCACCCACCCACTCCCCTCCAAAACCCTCAGTTTGTTGCTTAGAGTCCACAGTCTCTCCTGGTTCATCACCCCCTCCGATTTCCCCCCATTCGCCCTTCCCTACCTTCTCACGATGCCCTCCATGATTTTCTTTATACTCCACACGTAAGTGAGACCATAAGATAATTGTGTCTCTCCACTTGACTTATTTCACTCTGCATAATCTCTTCTAGTCCTGTCCATGTTGACACAAAAGTTGGATATTCATCCTTTCTGATGGAGGCATAATATTCCATTGTATAGATGTACCACATCTTCCTTATCCATTCATCTGTTGAAGGGCATTTTGGTTCTTTCCACAGTTTGGCTAATGTGGTCATTGCAGCTATGAACATTGAGGTACATGTGGCCCTTCTTTGTACTGCATCTGCTTCTTTGGGATAAACACCAAGTAGTG
>CM052801.1:44001795-44026438 GCA_028533885.1 Nasua narica
CTCAAACTCAACACTCACAAAACAGATAATCACGTCAAAAAATGGGCAGAAGACATGAACAGACACTTCTCCAAAGAAGATATACAAATGACTCACAGACACATGAAAAAATGTTCATCATCTTTAGCCATCAGAGAGATTCAAATGTAGTTCTCTTTTGTAGTGGAATTGTTATCTGGTTCATATCAGGGTAATGCTGAACTCATAGAATCTGGAAAATTTCCTTCCATTTCTATTTTTTTAGAATAGTTTGAGAAGAGTAAATATTTTTTTCTTTGTAAACTTTTCCTTTTTTCCCCCCAAATATGTTTATTTTATTTTTTGCAGTGTTACAAGATTGATTGTACATGCACCACACCCAGCTCTCCATGCAATACATGCCTGGTGGTGGGTATTGAGAAGAGTAAATATTAACTCAAATGTTTGGAAGAATTTACCTGTGACTCCATTTTGTGCTAGACTCTTATTTGTTGGGACTTTTTTGATTACTGATTGAATTTCTGTGCAGGTGTTTGGTCCATTCAAATTTTCTATTTCTTCCTTTTTCAGTTTCAGTACTTGATATGTTTCTAGTTCATCTATTAAATTTAGGTTGTCCAATTTGTTGGCGTATGGTTTTTTCGTAATATTCTCTTATGATTGTATTTCTGTGGTATTGGCTGTTATTTCTCCTTTCTTATTTGTAATTTTATTTCTTTGAGTTCTATATTTTTTCATAAATCTGGCTAGATATTTATTAATTTTATTTACTTTATCCAAGGACCAGCTCCTGATTTCATTGATCTCTTCTATGGTTTATTTGTTTAGTTTAGTTTCTACATCATTTATTTCTGCTATAATCATTATTTCCTTCTTTCTGCTGTCTTTAGACTTCATTTGTTGTTCTTTTTCTAGCTCCTTTAGGTGCAAAAAGGTTGTTTATTTGAGATTTTTCTCACTTTTTAAGGTATGCCTGTTTTGCTGTAAACTTCCATCGGAACTGCTTTTGCTATATCCCACAGATTTTGATTCATTGTGCTTTCATTTTCACTTGTTCCATATATATATTTTTTATTTCTTCCTCGATTTCCTAATTGATCCATTCATTGTTTAGTAGCATGTTATTAGACCACCATGTATTTTGGTCTTTCCCGAGTTTTTCTTGTGGTTGACATCTACTTTCATACATTATGGTCAGAAAAGATGCATGGTATGAAATTGACCTTTCTGAATTTTCTGAGGCTTGTTTTATGTCCTAATATGTGATCTTTTTTGGAGAACATTCTGAGTGTGACCGAAAATAATGTGTATTCTGCTGTATTAGGGTGGGATGTCCCCAAAATATCTCTTAAATCCATCTGGTCCAGTGTGTCATGCAAAGCTTTTGTTTCCTTGTTGATTTTCTGTTTAGATCATCTGTCCATTAATGTAAGTAGGGTGTTAGAGTCCCCTACTATTATTGTAGTATTATCAATTAGTTCCTTTATGTTTCTAATTGTCTTATATATTTGGGTGCACCCATATTTGGGAGCATAAATATTTACAATTGTTATATCTTCTTGTTGGATTGTCCTCTTCTATTAGTATATATTGTCCTTCTTTGTCTCTTGTCACAGTCTTTGTTTTGAAGTCTACTCTATCCAGTATAAAAATAGCTGCTCTGGCTTTCCTTTGACATCCATTCGTATGGTAGTTATTTCTCCATCCCCTCACTTTCAATCTTCTGTTGACTTTGGCTCTAAAATGAGACTCTTTGAGGCAGCATATACATGGGTCTTATTTTTTTTACCCATTCTATCACCCTATCTCTTATGATTGGAGCATTTAGTCTATTTAAATTCAAAATAATTGTTGCTAAACATGTATTAATTGTCATTTTATTATTTGTTTTGTGATTTCTGGAGATTTTCTCTGATCTTTTCTTGTCTTTCTCTATTTCATGGTTTGCTGATTTACTTTAGTGATATTTGAATATCTTTACCTTTATTCTTTCCATATTTATTAGTGATTTTTGATATATGACTATTATTAAGCTTATATATAACCTCTTCTGCATATTGCAGTCTGTATTAAGTTGATGGTGATTGGCAAGATGGTGGAGAAATAAGAGATCCTGCTGCAACTGGTCCCCAAAGGTGAGCTGGATATCTACCAGAACACGCTGAATACCCATAAAATCACCCTAAGGAGCAAGATTTCTCACTCCAGGATCTCTCAGAGAGCAGAAGACAGCAGTGGAGAGGTAAGAGCAAAGTGGGAACACTCGAACATATATCGGAGGATAAACAAAAGGGAGAGGGAGCCACCAGAAGCTAACCAAGGACAGTAATACCCCAAAGGAAAGTGTCCAGTGGCAGATGACCAGAATTAACATAGAGTCCATTAAAAACATTTAAAAAGAGCAGTACGTTCTGAAGAGTAACTAGTGGAACGGGGTGGTCGCGGGCACTGGCCTGGACCCACTCTCCCAGGAAGGAGTGCCCCAAAGTGAGACTGGTAGGGGAACCAGTCCACAGTTCCTGAACCTGCAGCTTTCCGCTCTCTGCAACATTCTGTGGGCCGGGCGCTCACCTGCAAGCGCCTTTAGAGTCTGCTGTGGTCCACGAGCCGCAGCTTTTCTCTGTGTGTGCCCGCGACCATGACATTCACAGCCCGCTGCAGAGTCTGAGCGATCCCCACCCGCCCCAGAGAGAACGTCGGTAAGCGGCTTAAACACCAGGATCCCCCTCGCAGAGCCACAGAAAGGCAGCTGGGTTTGCGATTTTCACGGCCCGCTGCAGGCCTCCTGGGTCCCCACTTACGGAACCTCAGAAAGGCAGCTATGGTCACATGCCACCTCCTACAGGCTGTACTGTGAGAGGAAATTTTGCGGAGGGGAGTATATGTTCTGAACCACACGGAGGGGAGCAGAGATTTGGGTTTCCTGCAACTCGGAGGTCTGAGTGTTTCTGGGCAGATTCATTGCTTGGATTCTCTGAAAAGGTGAAAAAGCTACAAAAGGCCAAAGACCTTCAGGGAGCAAAAGACTGAGAAAACGGTTTCCACAGAGCTCAGCCCCTTGACTGGGGGACAGGGTGACTCAACCCAAGCAAGACTGACTGGAAAACAACTCAGCAGGACCCTCCCCCAGAAGACAAGCCAAAAAACAAAAGGACTACAACCACTGGGTCCCCATAAAATTTTAAACCCCCAACGCCAGGGGAAGTCAATATATTAAGCTCCTGCTAATACCCTCAAACCTGTATATTTCATAGATACAAGTTTTTTTCTCCCTTTCTTATTCTCTCTATCTCTCAGTCTCTTTTTTTATTTTATTATTCACTTGCTTTCGCATTTATTTTTTTTTAACTACTTAACATTACAACGAGAGGTTTAATACAATTGTAAACCCAGGAGGACCTGAAATAACCTTCCTCGCCTGTGAGGAGTTATAACCACCCTCTCATCTTATCCCTCTTTCAGTGTTTCTGTGTATTTGCTTTGGTTCTGGTTTTACATAAATCTTATTCTTGGGGTTCATTCTGCTAGGTTCTTTTACTTCTTGTCATTTATTTGTGTTGGTCTATATGTTTGTTTGTGCTTATTTATATACCTTATAAATCTTAGTTTTGGGGCCCATTCTGGCTGGGATTTCCTCTTTTTATCCTTCTCTCTATCTTTTTTATCCTTATTCTTTCTTTTTGGTGGGAATCTCAATTGCTCCAAAACCCTCCACGGTGGACCCTGCCTGGATCGGGGGTTATTAATCCAGCTATACATCCTCTCATCCAATTTCATCAAAATTACTACAAGGAGGAACACCCAACAGAAAAAAAAAACCGAGAGACTACACCCTCTCCCTCAGAACTATTGGACATGGACATAAACTGTATGTCATAAAGGGAATTCAGGGTGATAATTATCCAGGCAATGCTAGGATGGAGAAAAACATTATAAAATCTCTAGGAGCAGAAATGAGATCCAATATAGCAGATGTAAGAAGCGCTATTAATGAGATCCAATCCAATCTAAATAGTCTAACAGCTAGAGTTGTGGAGACAGAGGATAGAATTAGTGATCTAGAGGATAAAATGGTTGAGATGAAAGTTCAAGAAGAGAGCTGGAACAAACTGCTCAGGAATCATGAGAACAGACTTAGGGAAATAAATGATGCCATGAAACGTTGCAACGTCAGACTCATTGACATCCCAGAGGGGGTAGAGAAGGACAGAAGACAAGAAGATATAGCTGACCAAATTCTACCTGAGAATTTCCCCAATCTGGGGAATGGAACAAGTGTTCATGTCCTAGAGGCAGAAAGGACACTTGCCAGGATCAATGAATCTAGAATATCAGGGAGACACATCATTGTAGAATTTGCAAATTATACTTTTAGAAAAGAGGTCCCGAGGGCAGCTAGGGAAAAGAGATTCCTGACATTTGGAGGAAAGCCCATCAGAATAACGTCAGACCTGTCCACAGAAACCTGGCAAGCCAGAAAGGCTGGCATGATATATTCAGGGCACTAAATGACAAGAACATGCAGCCAAGAATACTTTATCCAGGAAGGCTGACATTCAAAATGGATGGAGAGATAAAGAGCTTCCAAGACCGGCAAGGATTAAAAGAGTATGTGACCACCAAGCCAGCACACCAGGAAATATTAAAGGGGGTTCCATAAAAGTAGAAAAAACACATGAGGGACTTAGAACAGAAATTAGCCATCTATAGAAATGAGGACTTCACAGGTAACATGATGTCAATAAATACTTATCTTTCAATAGCCACTCTCAACATAAACGTCCTAAATGCTCCCATAAAACGGCACAGGGTTGCAGAATGGATAATATGACAGGACCCGTCCATATGCTGTCTCCAAGAGACACATTTGGAACCAAAAGATACATCCAGACTGAAAATGAAAGGATGGAGAACCCTCTTTCATGCCAATGGACCTCAAAAGAAAGCTGGGGTAGCAATTCTCATATCAGATAAATTAAATTTTAAGCTTAAGACAGTAGTCAGAGACACAGAAGGACACTACATCATTCTTAAAGGGTCTATCCTCCAAGAAGATCTAACAAATTTAAACATTTATGCCCCCAATATAGGAGCAGCCAATTACATAAACCAACTGTTAATCAAAATAAAGAGTCAGATTGACATGAATACCTTTATACTAGGAGATTTTAACACGCCACTCTCAGTAACTGACAGATCATCTAAACAGAAAATCAATAAAGAAACAAGAGCTTTGAATGACACGTTGGACCACATGGACCTCATAGATATATACAAAACATTCCACCCTAAAACAACAGAATACTCATTCTTCTCGAGCGCACATGGAACTTTCTCCAGAATAGACCACATACTGGGCCACAAATCAGGTCTCAACTGATACCAAAAGATAGAGATGATTCCCTGCATTTTCTCAGACCACAATGCTTTAAAACTGGAACTCAACCAAAAGAAAAAATTGGGAAGGAATTCAAACACTTGGAGGCTAATGACCAATCTGCTCAAGAATGCTGGGATCAATCAGGAAATCAAAGATGAACTTATACAATTCATGGAGATCAATGAGAATGAAGCCACATCAATCCAAAACCTTTGGGATATAGCAAAGGTGGTCCTTAGGGGGAAATACATATCCATCCAAGCCTCACTCAAAAAAATTGAAAAATACCAAATACACCAGCTCTCTTTACACCTTAAAGAAATGGAAAACAAAAACATATCAAGCCAACCCCATGCACAACAAGGAAAATAATCAAGATTAGAGCAGAGATCAATGAGTTAGAAACGAGAGAAACATTAGAATGCATCAATGAATCCAGAAGTTGGTTTTTTGAAAGAATCGATAAGATCGATAAGCCACTGGTCAAACTCATCCAGAAGAAAAGAGAGAGGACCCTAATTAACAAAATTATGAATGAAAGGGAGGAGATCATCACTAATCCAAAGGAAATAGAAACAATCATCAAAAATTATTATCAACAGCTATATGCCAAGAAGCTAAACAACCTAGAAGAAATGGATGCATTCCTGGAAACCCATAATCTTCCAAGACTGAAACAAGAAGACATTGAAAACCTGAATAGACCAATATCTAGTAACGAGATTGAAGCAGTGATCAAAAACCTCCCAAAAAACAAGAGTCCAGGGCCTGAAGGATTCCCTGGGAATTCTACCAGACATTCAAGGAAGAAATAATACTTATCCTCCGGAAACTGTTTCAAAAAATAAAAACAGAAGGAAAACTTCCAGACTCTTTCTATGAAGCCAGCATTACCCTGATCCCCAAACCAGGCAAAGACCCCATCAAAAAGGAGAATTTCAGACCAATATCCCTGATGAATATGGATGCCAAGATTCTCAACAAGGTCATAGCTCATAGGCTCCAACAGCACCTTAAAAAGACTATTCATCATGACCAGGTGGGATTTATCCCTGGGATGCAAGGGTGGTTCAACATTCACAAATCATTCCATGTAATAGAACAAATCAACAAGAGAAGAGAGAAGAACCATATGGTCCTCTCAATAGATGCAGAAAAAGCATTTGTCAAAATTCAGCATCCGTTCGTGATTACAACTCTTCAAAGTATAGGGATAGAAGGAACATTCCTCAACATCATAAAGTCTATCTATGAAAAGCCCCAAGCACTTATCATTCTCAATGGGGAAAAGCTGACAGCCTTCATTTTGGGATCAGGAACACAACAAGGATGCCCACTCTTGCCACTTTTGTGCAACATAGTACTAGATGTCCTTGCAACAGCAATCAGACAACAAAAAGAAATAAAAGGTATTCAAATTGGCAATGAAGAAGTCAAACTCTCTCTCTTCACAGATGACATGATACTTTCTATGGAAAACCCAAAAGACTCCACTCCCAAACTACTAGAACTAATACAGCAATCAGTAATGAGTCAGGATACAAAATCAATGCACAAAAATCAATTGCTTTCCTATACACTAACAATGAAAATATGGGAAGTGAAATTAGAGAATCGATTCCATTTCCTATAGCACCAAGAATCATTAGATACCTGGGATTGCACCTAACCAAAGAGGTGAAGGATCTGTACTCAAGGAACTACAGAACGCTCATGAAAGAAATTGAAGAAGACACAAAAAGGTGGAAAAGCATTCCGTGCTCATGGATCGGAAGAATAAACATTGTTAAAATGTCTATACTGCCCAGAGCAATCTATAATTTCAGTGCCATCCTGATCAAAATTCCACCAGATTTTTTCAAAGAGCTGGAACAAACAATCCTAAAATTTGTATGGAACCAGAAGTCCCTGAATTCCTAAGGAAATGTTGAAAAAGAAAAGCAAAGCTGGGGGCATCCCATTGCCTGATTTCAAACTTTACGATAAAGCTGTGATCACCAGGAAAACCGGCACAAAAACCAGGCACCAGGTACTGGTACAAAAACAGACACATAGACCACTGGAACAGGATAGAGAGCCCAGAGATGGACCCGCAACTCTATGATCAAATCATCTTTGACAAAACAGGCAAAAATATCCAGTGGAAAAAAGACAGTCTCTTCAATAAATGGTACTGGAAAAACTGGACAGCTATATGTAGAAGAAAGAAACTTGACCATTCTCTTACACCATACACCAAGATAAACTCGAAATGGATAAAAGACATCAACGTGAGGCAGGAATCTATCAAAAACCTAGAGAAAAACATAGGCAGTAACCTCTATGACATTAGCCACAGCAACTTCTTTCAGGACATACCTCCAAGGAAAAGGAACCAAAAGCAAAAATGAACTTTTGGGACTTCATCAAGATAAAAAGCTTCTACACAGGGAAGGAAACAGTCAACAAAACAAACAGGCAACCCACAGAATGGGAGAAGATATTCACAAATGACACTACAGACAAAGGTTTGATATCTAAGATCTGTAAAGAACTGAAACTCAACACTCACAAAACAGATCATCACATCAAAAAATGGGCAGAAGACATGAACAGACAATTCTCCAAAGAAGATATACAAATGACTCACAGACACATGAAAAAATGTTCATCATCTTTAGCCATCAGGGAGATTCAAATCAGAACCACACTGAGATACCACCTTACACCAGTTAGAATGGCCAAAATCAACAAGACAGTTATCAATAAATGCTGGAGAGGATGTGGAGAAAGGGGAACCCTCCTCCACTGTTGGTGGGAATGCAAGTTGGTGCAGCCACTTTGGAAAACAGTATCGAGATTCCTCAAGAAATTAAAAATAGAGCTACCCTATGACCCTGCAATAGCACTACTGCATATTTACCCCAAAGAAGCAGACGCAGTACAAAGAAGGGCCACATGTACCCTAATGTTAATAGCAGCAATGGCCACAATTGCCAAACTGTGGAAAGAACCAAAATGCCCTTCAACAGATGAGTGGATAAGGAAGTTGTGGTACATTTACACAATGTAATATTATGCCTCCATCAGAAAGGATGAATAGCCAACTTTTTTTTTTTAAGATTTTTATTTATTTATTAGAGAGTGAGAGACTGAGAATGAGAGGGGAGAAGGTCAGAGGGAGAAGCAGACTTCCTGCAGAGCCGGGAGTCTGATATGGGACTCGATCCCGGGACTCCGGGATCATGACCTGAGCCAAAGGCAGTTGCTCAACCAACTGAGCCACCCAGGCGCCGGATGAATAGCCAACTTTTGTATCAACATGGACAGGACTTATGCGGAGTGAAATAAGTCAAGCGGAGAGAGTCAATTATTTTATGGTCTCACTTGTGTGTGGAGTATAATGAAAATCATGGAGGGCATTGTGAGAAGGAAGGGAAGCGTGAATAGGGGGAAATTGGAGGGGTGATGAACCAGGAGAGACTGTGGACTCTGAGCAACAAACTGAGGGTTTTGGAGGGGGGGCGGGGGTGGGTGAGCCTGGTTGTGGGTATTGAGAAGGGCACATATTGCATGGAGCACTGGGTGTGGTGCATGAACAATGAATCTTGTAACACTGAAAAATTAAAATAAACATATTTGGGGAGAAAAATAGTTGATGGTGATTTATTTGAACACATTTGTTTTTTTCTTTTCCAAGTTTTTATTTTAAACCAGTTAGTTAACATATAGAATTATATTACTTTGAAGTGTGCAATAGAGTAATTCAACATTTCCATATATCACCCAATGCCCATCACAAGTGCATTCATTAATACCCATCACTTATTTCTTTCTTTTATCCCCCATCACCTATTTCATCCATACCCCCACCACCCTCACTTATGGTAGCCATCACTTTCTTTTCTATAACTGAGAGTCTCTTTATCGGTTTGTCTCTCTCCTTTATTTCCTCTTTGCTAATTTTGTTTCTTAAATCCCATATACGAACAAAAACTATTTGGTACTCATCTTTCTCTGACTGAGTTATTTTGCTTAGCATTATACTCTCTAGTTCCATCAAGCCATTGCCAATAGCATCAGTACATTCTTTTTTTATATTCATTGATGGATGAGTGGATAAAGAATATATATCTCAAATTATTTATCAATATATATATTTTATATGTCTCTATCAATATATATTTATATATACAAATTTTATAAAATTTTATATATGACTTATAATGTACATATTTATAAATATATATAAATTTACCACATATCATAAGTCACATATAATTCTATTTATTTATAGTTATATTTATATTATTCATATATATGTTATTTATATATTTATATATCATGTGAATTATAAAGCATAATTGTATACTATGTAATACATACATAGTTATATAACATATATAATAATATAATGTATTATTGTTAGAATATATTTGTACATATTATATATACATACATATACATATATACATATATGTATATACATATATATACTATATGTAAAATAACATATAATATGTTACATATTATGATATGTATATTATGTATAATTATCTATGTGATATATCATCTAAATATATATCTCATATTATTTATTATTAATACATCAAGGAAACTTGGGCTAATTCCATATCTTGGTTATTATAAATAATGCTGATGTAGGGGCACCTGCATGGCTCAGTAGGTTAAGCATTTGCCTTCAGTTCATGTCATGTTCCCAGGGTCCTGGGATTGAGCCCCACGTTGGTCTCCCTGCTCAGCAGGGATAGTGCTTCTCTCTGTCCTCCCCACTCCTGCTCTCTCTTGCTATTTCTTTCTAGCTCTCTACTGTCTTTTTGATTTTGGCCATTCTAACTGGTGTAAGAGGTATTTCAGTGTGCTTTTTATTTGAATCTCCCTGACGGTTAAACGTGATGAACATTTTTTTCATGTGTCTGTTAGCCTTTTGAATGTGTTCTTTGGTTTTTTTTTTTAATGTCTTCTTTGGAGAAGTGTCTTTTTACGTCTTCTGCCCATTTTTTGATGTGATTATCTGTTTTGTGAGTGTGGAGTATGAGGAATTCTTTATAGATCTTAGATATCAGACCTTTGTAGTGACATTTGCGAATATCTTCTCCCCTTCCATGGGTTGACTGATTATTTTGCTGATAGTTCCCTTCAGTGTGCAGAAGTTTTCATCTTGATGAAGATAAACTCGAAATGGATAAAAACCTCAATGTGAGGCAGGAATCTCTCAAAACCCTAGACAAGAACATAGGCAGTAACCTCTATGACATTAGCCACAGTAACTTTGTTCAGGACATGTCTCCAAAGGAAAAGGAAACAAAAACAAAAATGAACTTTGGGGACTTCAACAAGATAAAATACTCCTGCACAGTGAAGGAAACTGTCAACAACACAAACAGGCAACTCACAGAATGGTAGAAGATATTCACAAATGACACTACAGACAAAGGTCTGATATCTAAGATCTACAAAGTACTCCTCAAACTCAACACTCACAAAACAGATAATCACATCAAAAAAAGGGCAGAAGACATGAACAGGCACTTCTCCAAAGAAGACATAGAAATGGCTAACAGACATATGAAAAAATGTTCATCATCTTTAGCCATCAGGGAGATTCAAGCCCCATTGAGATAACACCTTACACCAGTTAGAATGGCCAAAATCAACAAGACAGTAAACAATAAATGCTGGATAGGATGTGGAGAAAGGGGAACCCTCCTCCACTGTTGGTGGGAATGCAATTTGGTGCAGCCACTTTGGAAATCAGTGTGGAGATTCCTCAAGAAATTAAAAATAGAGCTACCCTATGATCCTGCAATTGCACTACTGGGTATTTTCCCCAAAGAAGCAAATGCACTACAAAGAAGGGCCACATGTACACCAATGTTCTTAGAAGCAATGCCCACAATTGCCAAACTGTGGAAAGAACGAAAATGCCCTTCAATAGATAAGGAAGAGGTGGTACATCTATACAATGGAATATTATGCCTCCATCAGAAAGGATGAATATTCAACTTTTGTATCAACATGAAGGGAACTAGAAGAGATTATGCAGAATGAAATAAGTCAAGCGGAGAGAGTCAATTATCTTATGGTCTCACTTGTGTGTGGAGTATAAAGAAAATCATAGAGGGCATTGTGAGAAGGAAGGGAAGGGTGAATAAGGGGAAATCGGAGGGGGCGATGAACCATGAGAGACTATGGACTCTGAGCAACAAACTGAGGGTTTTGTAGGGGCGGGGGTGGGGGGAGTGAGCCTGGTTGTGGGTATTGAGAAGGGCATGTATCCCATGGAGCACTGGGTATGGTGCATGAACAATCAATCTTTTAACACTGAAAAAATAAAATAAACATATTTGGGGGGAAAAAAGAGTGATGTAGTGTTCTTTTGTTTCTCTGTCTACAGTCTTTAGCTTAAAATCTATTTTGTCTGATATGAGAATCACTACCTCAGCTTTCTTTTGAGGTCCTTTGGCATGAAACATGGTTTTCCATCCTTTCACTTTTATTCTGGATGTTACCTTAACGTCCAAATGTGTCTCTTGTAGAGAGTGTATGGATGGGTCCTGTCATTTTATCTACTGTGCAACCCCGTGCTCTTTTATGGGAGCATTTAGGCCATTCATGTTGAGACAACAAATTTTGGAGAGAATGTGGAGAAAGGGGAACCCTCTTACACTGTTTGTGGGAATGAAAATTGGCGCAGCCACTTTGGAAAACAGTGTGGAATTCTTCAAGAAATTAAAAATAGAGCAACCCTATGACTGTGCAATTGCACTACTAGGTATTTACCCCAAAGAAGCAGTTGCAGTACAAAGAAGGGCCACACGTACCCCAATGTACATAGCAGTAATGGTCACAAATACCAAACTGTGGAAAGATCCAAGTTGCCCTTCAACAGATGAATGGATTAAGAAGATATGGTCCATATATACAATGGAATATTATACCACCATCCGAAAGGATAAATACCCAACTTTTTATCAAGATGGACGTGACTGGTAGAGATTATGGGGAAATAATAGTAAAATAAATGGTAAAATAAAAGTATTTGGGGAAAAATAATAATAACGCTAATAGAAACACAGAAGTGCATGTATTCCTTTGAATAACTCTTCTTCAACTCTTCTTCATACAACTCTTCTTGTATTCTTTGGGTAGATACCCAGATACCCAGTACTCCTTTTTTTTTTTTTTCTTTCCCAAATGTGTTTACTTTTTCAGTATTACAAGATTAATTGTTCATGCACCACACCCCGTGCTCCATGCAATACGTGCCCTCCTCAATACCCACCAGCAGGCTTGCCCAACCTCCTACCTCCACCCCTCCAAAACCCTGTTTGTTGCTCAGAGTCCGCAGTCTCTCATGATTCATCACTCCCTCTGATTTCACCCCATTCACCATTCCCTTCCTTCTCACAATGCCCTCCATGTTTTTCCTTATGCTCCACAGGTAAGTGCGACCATAAGATAATTGACGCTCTCCACTTGCCTTATTTCACTCTGCATAATCTCTTCCAATATCAGACCTTTGTCTGTAGGGTCATTTGCAAATATCTTCTCCCATTCCGTGGGTTGCCTGTTTGATTTGTTGACTCTTTCCTTCGCTGTGCAGAAGATTTTTATTTTGATGAAGTCCCAAAAGTTCATTTTTGCTTTTGTTTCCTTTGCCTTTGGAGACATGTCCTGAAAGAAGTTGTTGTGGCTGATGTCGAAGAGGTTACTGTCTATGTTCTTCTCTAGGGTTTTGATAGGTTCCTGCGTCACGTGAGGTCTTTTACCCATTTTGAGTTTATCTTCATGTAATGTGTAAGAGAATGGTCAAGTTTCATTGTTCTACATATAGCTGTCCAATTTTCCCAGCACCATTTATTGAAGAGACTGTCTTTTTTCCACTGGATATTTTTGCTTGTTTTGCCAAAGATGATTTGACCATAGAGTTGTGGGTTCATCTCTGGGCTCTCTATTCTGTTCCACTGGTCTATACGTCTGTTTTCATGCCAGTACCATGCTGTCTTGGTGATCACACCTTTGTAATAAATCTTGAATTCGTGCAATGTGATGCCTCAGCTTTGTTTTTCTTTTTCAGCATTTCCTTAGCAATTTGGGGTCTTTTCTGGTTCCATACAAATTTTAGGATTGTTTGTTCTTGCCTTTTGAAAAAGCCCATGGAATTCTTTTTTTTGCCCTAATATGTTTATTTTATTTTTTCAGTGTTACAAGACTGATCGTTCAAGCACCACACCCACTGCTCCATGCAATACGTGCCCTTCTCAGTACCCACCACCAGGCTAACCCAATACCCCCCTTGAAACCCCTTAGTTTGTTGCTCCTGAGAGACTGTGGACTCTGAGCAAAGCTGGTGGAATTTTGATAGGGATGGCATTGAAAGTATAGATTGCTCTGGGAAGTATAGGCATTTTAACAATGTTTATTCTTCTGATTAGTGAGCATGGAAAGCTTTTCCACCTCTTTGTGTCTTCTTCAATTTCTTTCATGAGTGTCTGTAGTTCCTCAAGTACAGATCCTTTACCACTTTGGTTAGATTTATTACCAGGTATCTTATGGTTCTCGGTGCTACAGTAAATGGAATCCATTCTCTAATTTCCCTTTCCATATTTTCATTGTTAGTGTATAGGAAAGGAACTGATTTTTGTGCATTAATTTTGTATCCTGACACATTACTGAATTGCTGTATGAGTTCTAATAGTCTGAGGGTGGAGTCTTTTGGGTTTTCCATAGAAAGTATCATGTCTTTTGCAAAGAGAGAGAGTTTGACTTCTTATTTGCCAATTTGAATATATATATTTTTCTTTTTGTTGTCTGATTGCTGTCGCTAGGACTTCTAGTACTATGTTGAACAGGAGTGGTGAGAGTGGGCATCCTTGTCATGTTCGTGATCTCAAAGGGAAGGCTGTCAGCTTTTCCCCATTGAGAATGATATTTGCTGTGGGCTGTCATCAACACATACCATAAGGAAAATTCAAATCAAAACTACAATGAGGTATCACCTCACACCTGTCAGAATAGCTACAATTAGGCACAAATGACACAACAGGTGTTGGGGAAGATTTGAAGAAAAAGAAACCCTCATCCTCTGTTGGTCAGAATGCAAACTGTTGCAGCCACTGTCGAAAACAGTATCGAGATTCCTCAGAAATTGAAAATTACCACTACTGGGTAGTGCTTTGGATGCATTTTAGGATAGTTCTTTTTTTCAATTTCTGAGGAATCTCCATACCGTTTTCCACAGCGGCTGCACCAGTTTGCACTCTGACCAACAGAGCATGAGGGTTTCTTTTTTCCACATCTTCCCCAACACCTGTTGTGTCTTTTATTCCTGATTGTAGCTATTCAACGGGTGTGGGGTGATATCTCATTGTAGTTTCGATTTGAATTTTCCTTATGGTATGTGTTGATGAACATCTTTTCATGTGTCTGTTCGCCATCTGGATGTCCCTTACAGAGAAATATCTGTTAATATATTCTGCTCATTTTTCACTTGGATTATTTGTTTTCTGGATTTTGAATTGTATAAATTCTTTATGTATTTTGGATATTAACTCTTTATCAGATATATCATTTGCAAGTATGTTTTCCCTTTCCATGTGTTGCCTTATAGTTTCATTGATTATTTCCTTTGATGTGCAGAAACTTTTAAGTTTGATATAGTCACAATAGTTTAATTTTTTCTCCCTTGCTTCAGCATACCTGTCCAGAAAGAATTTACTATGACCAGTGTCAAAGAATATACTGCTTGTATTCTCATCTAGGATGTTTATTATTTCAGGCCTCACATTTAGATTTTTTTTTCCCCAAATACATTTATTTTATTTTTTCAGTGTTACAAGATTAATTGTTCATGCACCACACCCTGTGCTCCATGCAATATGTGCCCTCCTCAATACCCACCACCAGGCTTGCCCAACCCCCACCCCCCTCCTCTAAAATCCTCAGTTTGTTGCTCAGAGTCCATAGTCTCTCATGGTTCATCACCCCCTCCCATTTCCCCCCATTCACCCTTCCATTCCTTCTCACAATGTTCTCTATGTTTTTCCTTATGATCCACGCCAGAAGACAAGTCAAAAAACAAAAGGACAATAACCACAGGGTCCTCACATTTAGGTGTTTAATTCACTTTGAATTTTTTTGTGTGTATGGCATAAGAATGTGGTTCAGTTGCATTTTTTATATGTTGCTGTCTAGTTTCCCAACAACATATGTTGAAGACACATTCTTTTTACAATTGGATATTCTTTCCTGCTTTGATAGAAATTAATTGAGCATACAGTTTGTTTTTTTTCTGGGTTTTCTATTCTGTTCTCTCAATCTGTGTGTCTATTTTTGTATCAGTTCCATACTGCTGTGCTTACTACAGTTTTATAATATAACTTGAAGTTTAACGTTGTGATACCCCTGGTTTGCTTTTCTATCTTAGGATTACTTTGGGTATTTTGGATACTTTAGGAATAATAAGAATTAATTCTTCTTTAAATGAGAGGAGAGAAGGAAGGTGGCAGAAGAATAGGGAACCTCGTTTCATCTGCACCCATGAATTCAGCTAGATATCTATCAAATCATTTGGAATACCTATGAATTCAGCTTGAGATGTAAGAAAATATTTGCTTGCATTCTATAAATAGAAAAACTACCATTCTTTGCAAGGTAGGAGGTTCAGAGACATGAATCTGAAGGAGTATATCAGAAGATAAATGGCAGGCATGGGGTGGGGGAAAGCCTCCATAAGCCAGCTAATGGAAAGTGATTTAACCCCGGAGCACAAAACTGGAACTTTTAGAAATAATGGCCTCCCAAAGATGTCCAAATTCTAATTCCCAGAACCTGTGAATCTGTTACCTTAATTGTCAAAAGAGATTCTATGAATGTGATTAAGTTAAAGATCTTAAAATAGGAAGATTATCCTGGATTATCTGAGTGGCTTAATGTAATCACAAGACAGAGGTAAGAGGGCCAGAGTGAGAAAAAGATTTGATGATTCTGTTTCTGGCCTTGAAGTTGGAGAAAGTAGCTAATGTCAAAAAATGCAGATATCCCTGTTTCCTGTTTCCTTGTGTTTCCTTTTTCCTTGCAACCTGTTTCCTTGCTTTTTCCAGTGAAAGCAAGGAAACAGGTTCTCCTCTAGAACATCCAGAAAGTAAGTCAGCCCTGCTGACTACTTGATTTTAGTCCAATAAAATATGTGCTTGACTTTTGAAATCTAGAACTGTAAGGTAATAATTTTTGATCCCTTTAAACCACTAAGTTTATGGATCAGCTCTTTTGTAGGAACTTCAGAATGATAGATTTTGAAGAGTATCAAAAGATCATCTAATCCAACTAATGAAGATAAATATTATCAGAAAAGGAAAGCTACTTATCCAAAGTCACACAGAAAGTAATTATTAGTTCTGGGTATAGAATCCAGGTATCCTGCTTTGGGGTTAGAAGTATTTTCCCCACCTTTTAGCTACCTCTCATGGAAGAAGAGAGAATTCAAAGGATTCTGTGAGAGAATTATGGAATTCAGAAACTTACATTTTTGAAAGATTAAAATGTGGCCCAGGGAAGGAAAGGAAATAACCTGAGGTGCCACAGCGAATCAGTGCCAGAGCCAAGACTGTGACCCAGGTTTCTAGATTCTGTGTCTCTTTACTGTGCCACATTGCCTGCCTTTAGACATACATGTTTCATTTTCTTTAACTATTTTCCGTCGTTTTCTTCTAGCTTCATTTACCTATGTAACTCTGATTACTAAAAGAAGTCGAGGAGTAAGGGTAAAAATCACTTAGCTGGTTTTTGTGCCAGTGGCTTCTTCAGTTACAAAGCACTCTACACTTGGAAACATTTCACTTTGCAGATGACCTTTGTTTTTTGTTTGTTTCTTTTTTATTATGGAAGAATTTTTATTTAATTTATTTATTTAATTAATTTATTTTCATTATGTTATGTTATCCACCATACAGTACATTATTAGATTTTGATGTAGCGTTCTATGATTCATTGTTTGTGTATAAAACCCAGTGCTCCATGCAATATGTGCCCACCTTAATACCCATCACTGGGCTAACACATTCCCCCACTCCACTCCCCTCTGAAACCCTCAGTTGTTTCCTGGAGTCCATAGTCTCTCATTCATCTTCCCCTCCAATGACCCCCTTCATTTTCCCCTACCTTCTCCTAGTGTCTTCCATGCTATTCCTTACACTCCACATATAAATAAAACCATATGATAATTGTCTTTCTCTTCTTGATTTATTTCGCTTAGCAAAATCACCTCAAGTTCCATCCATGTCAATGCAAATGGTGGATATTCATCATTTCTGATGGCTGAGTAATATTCTATTGTATAAAATTAAGGGAAACAAAAACAAAAATGAACTTTTGGGACTTGATCAAGATAAAAAACTTCTGCACAGCAAAGGCAACAGTCAAGAAAACAAACAGGCAACCCACAAAATAGGAGAAGATATTTGCAAATAACAATACAGATAAAAGCTTGGTATCCAAGATGTATAAAGAACTTTTCAAACTCAACACCCAAAAAACAGATAATCAAGTCAAAAAATGGGCAGAAGACATGAACAGACACTTCTCCAAAGAAGACATACAAATGGCTAACAGACGTATGAAAAAAATGTTCAACATGATTAGTCATCAGTGAAATTCAAATCAAAACCACATTGAGATACCACCTTACACCAGTTAGAATGGCAAAAATTGGCAAGGCAAGAAACCACAAATGTTGGAGAGGATGTGGAAAAAAGGGAATCTTCTTAAACTGTTGGTGGGAATGCAAGTTTGTGCAACCACTTTGGAAAACAGTGTGGAGGTTTCTCAAAAACTTAAAAATAGAGCTACCCTATAACCCAGCAATTGCAGTACTGGATATTTACCTGAAAGATACAAATATAGTGAAAAGAAGGGGCACATGTACCCTGTTCATAGCAGCAATGTCCACAATAGCCAAACTGTGGAAGGAGCTGAAATGTCCTTCAATGGATGACTGGATAAAGAAGATGTGGTCCATATATACAATGGAATATTACTCAGCTATCAGAAAGGATGAATACCCACCATTTGCATTGACATGAATGGTACTGGTGGAGATTATGCTAAGTGAAATAAATCAAGCAGAGAAAGACAATTATCATATGATTTTATTTATATGTGGAGTGTAAGGAATAGCATGGAGAACATTAGGAGAAAGAAAGGAAAAACGAAGGTGGGGGAATTGAAGGGGGAGATGAACCATGAGTGACTATGGACTCTGGGAAACAAACTGAGGGTTTCAGAGTGGAGGGGAGTGGGGGGATGGGTTAGCCTGGTGATGAGAATTAAGGAGGACACGAATTTCATGGAGCACTGGGTGTTATACACAAACAGTGAATCATGGAACACTACATCAAAAACTAATGACATACTTAATTGTGACTAGCATAATATAATAAAATAAAACAAATTAAAAAAAAACTGATGCCCATGGACAATACAATGGATAAAATTTAGCCATACAGTGGAACACTACTCAGCAATAAAATATGAATTAAGTATTGATAATTGGAAAAAATACCCATCACCCACTTAACACTTCCCCCTGCCTACCTCCCCTTCAGCAACTTTCAGTTTGTTCTCTATAGTTAAGGGTGTGCATCCTTTTTTTTCCCTCCTATGTTCATCTGTCCTGTTTCTCAAATTCCACATATGAGTGAAATCACATGGTATTTGTCTTTCTACGACTGACTTTGTTTAGCATAATACTCTCAGCTCCGTCTACCTCATTGCAGATGGCAAAATTTCTTTCTTATTACTAATATTCCACTATATATATCTATATATGATATCTATTTATATCAATGATATATATATAGATATATTTTTTATTTCTTTTTATTTTTTTATTTTTCCCAAATATGTTTATTTTATTTTTTCAGTGTTACAAGATTGATTGTTCATGCACCACACCCAGTGCTCCATGCAATATGTGCCCTTCTCAATACCCACCACCAGGCTTGCTCTACCCCCCACCCCCCCTCCAAACCCCTCAGTTTGTTGCTCAGAGTCCACAGTCTCTCATGGTTCAGCACCCCCTCCAATTTCCTCCCATTCACCCTTCCTTTCTTTCTCACAATGCCCTCCATGATTTTCCTTATGCTCCACATGTAAGTGAGACCATAAGATAATTGACTCTCTCCACTTGACTTATTTCACACCGCATAATCTCTTCTAGTCCCGTCCATGTTGATACAAAAGTTGGATATTTTATTTCTTTTTAATTTTGAGGAACCTCCATACTATTTTTCAGAGTGGCTGCACCACTTCGCATTTCAACCAACAGTGCCAGTCAGTTCCCCTTTCTTTGATTCCATACCAATATCTATTGTTTCCTGTGTTGTTAATTTTAGCATTTTTGACAGGTGTGAAGTGATATCTCATTGTACTTTTGATTTGTATTTCCCTGATGATGAGTGATGTTGAGCATCTTTTCATCTGTCTGTAAGCCATCTGGATGTCTTCTTTGGAAAAATGTCTATTCATGCCTTCTGTCCAATTTTTAACTGGATATTTGGTTAGTTGAGTGTTGAGTTTTATAAATTTTTTATAGATTTTGGATACTAACCCTTTAACAGATACATCATTTGCAAATATCTTCTCCCATTCTTTAGGTTGCCTTTTAGTTTTATAGATTGTTTCTTTCACTGTCCAGAAGATTTTTATCTTGATGAAGTCCAATAGTTTAGTTTTGGTTTTGTATCCCTTGCCTCAAAAGATATATCTAGAAAAAAGTTGCTATAATCAATGTCAAAGAAGACACTGACTGTGTTCTCTTAAAGGATTTTTAATGTTTTCCTTCTCACATTTAGGTCTTCCATTCATTTTGAATTTATTTTTGTGTATGATGTAAGGAAATGGTCCAGTTTCATTCCTTTTTTTTTTTTTTTTGGTGTATACTGAAACACTTTAATATTCTCATTCAATGTTATGAGTGACAAACCTTGTCACTGTAATATTTACATTTAGTGTTATTAGTTACAAATCTTAGAAAAAAATTTATCCTTGTTTTTGTCTTTTTATTTTTTAAATTTTATTTTATTTTTTCAGTGCTCCAAGATTCATTGTTTATACACCACACCCAGTGCTCCATGCAGTATGTGCCCTCCTTAATACCCACCACCAGGCTCACCTAACCCCCCTTCCAAAACCCTCAATTTGTTTCTCGGAGTCCACAATCTTTCGTGGTTCATGTCCCCTCTGATTTTCCCCAATTCATTTTTCCTTTCCTTCTCCTAATGTCCTTCGTGTTATTCCTTATGCTCCACAAGTAAGTGAAACCATATGATAATTGAGTCTCTGCATAAATCAAATTGTTTTATCTCAATAATATTTAATGAATACATTGTTTTCTACACTTAGAATCCGGTTTTTATGTCATTAATAATATTTTTAAATTTTTAATTTAATTTTTTATTAACATATATTATTTGTTTTAGGACTACAGGTTTGTGATTAATCAGTCTTACACAATTCACAGCACTCACTATAGTACATACCCTCCCCAATGTCCATCACCCAACCACTTCATCCCTCCCACCCCCTTACATTCCAGCAACCCTCAGTTTTTTCCTGAAATTAAGAGTCTCTTATGGCTTTTCTCCCTCCTCAGTCCCATCTAGTTTCATTTTCCCTCTCTTCCCCCAACAAACTCCCACTCTGCCTCTCAAGTTCCTCATATCAGAGAGATCATATGATAATTGTCTTTCTCTGATTGACTTATTTCACTTAGCATAATACCTTCTGGTTCCGTCCATGTCCTTGCAAATGACAAGATTTCATTTTTGATGGCTTCATAGTATTCCATTGTCTGTATGTGTATATATACACCACTCTTCTTTATCAACTTTTCCATCGATGGACATCTAGGTTCTTTCCATAGTTTTGCTATTGTGGGCATTGCTGCTATAAGCATTAGGGTGCACATGCCCCTTCGGATCACTACATTTGTATCTTTAGGGTAAATACCCAGCAGTGCGATTGTTGGGTCATAGGGTAGCTCTATTTTCAACATTTTGAGGAACCTCCATACTGTTTTCCAGAGTGGCTGTACCAGCTTGCTTTCCAACCAACAATGTAAGAGGGTTCCCCTTTCTCTGCATCCTCGCCAACACCTGTCTTTTCCTGACTGGTTAAATTTAGCCATTCTGACTGGTGTGAGGTGGTATATCATTGTGATTTTGATTTGTATTTCCCTGATGCTGAGTGATGTTGAACACTTTTTCATATGTCTGTTGGCCATTTGGATGTCTTCTTTGCAGAAATGTCTATTTATGGGGTGCCTGGGTGGCTCAGTGGGTTAAAGCCTCTGCCTTCAGCTCAGGTCATGGTCTCAGGGTCCTGGGATTGAGCCCCATATCGGGCTCTCTGCTCAGCGGGGAGCCTGCTTCTCCCTCTCCCTCTGCCTGCTTCTCTGCCTACTTGTGATCTCTCTCTCTCTGTCAAATAAATAAATAAAATCTTAAAAAAAAAAAAAGAAATGTCTATTTATGTCCTCTGCCCATTTCTTGATTGGATTATTTGTTCTTTGGGTGTTGAGTTTGATATGTTCTGTATAGATTTTGGATACTAGCCCTTTATCTGATATGTCATTTGCAAATATCTTTTCCCATTCTGTTGGTTGTCTTTTGGTTTTATTGACTGTTTCCTTTGCTGTGCAAAAGATTTTTATCTTGATGAAGTCCCAATAGTTTATTTTTGCCCTTGCATCCCTAGCCTTTGACGATGTTTGTAGGAAGAAGTTACTGTGGCTGAGGTTAAAGACGTTGCTGCCTGTGTTCTCCTCAAGGAATTTGATGGATTTCTGTCTATTTTTGTGTGCGGTGTAAGGAAATGGTCCAGTTTCATTCATCTGCATGTGGCTGTCCAATTTTCCTAATACCATTTGTTGAAGAGACTATTTTTCCATTGGATATTCTTTCCTGCTTTGCTGAAGATTAGTTGATTATACAGTTAAGGGTCCATTTCTGGGCTCTCTATTCTGTTCCATTGATCTATGCATCTGTTTTTGAGCCAGTGTCATATTGTCTTGATTATTAAAGCTTTGTAATAGCGCTTGAAGTCTGGAATTGTAATGCTTCCAACTTTGGTTTTCTTTTTGAACATTCCTCTGGCTATTCGTGATCTTTTCTGGTTCCATATAAATTTTAGGGTTATTTGTTCCATTTCTTTGAAAAAAAGTTGATGGTATTTTGATAGGGATTGCATTAAATAGGTAGATTGTCCTACATTTTCACAATATTTGTTCTTCCAATCCATGAGCAAGGAACGTTTTTCCATTTCTTTGTGTCTTCCTCAATTTCTTTCACGAGTACTTTATAGCTTTCTGAGTACAGATTCTTTGCCTCATTTGTTAGGTTTATTCCTATGCATCTTATGGTTTTGGGTGCAATTGTAAATGGGATTGGCTCCTTAATTTCTTGTTCTTCTGTCTTCTTGTTGTTGTATAGAAATGCAACTGATATCTGTGCACTGATTTTATATCCTGACAATTTACCAAATACTGAATTCCTATATAAGTTCTAGCAGCCTTGGAGTGGAGTCTTTTGGATTTTCCACATAAAATATCATATTATCTTCAAAGTGTGAGGGTTTGACTTCTTCTTTGCCAATTCCAATTCCTTTTATTTCTTTTTGTTGTCTGATTGCTAAGGCTAGGACTTCTAGTACTATGTTGAATAGCAGTGGTGATAGTGGACAGCTCTGCTGTGTTCCTGTCCTTAGGGGAAAAGTTCTCAGTTTTTCCCCGTTCAGAATGATACTCGCTGTGGGGTTTTCATAGATGGTTTTTATGATATTGAGGTATGTGCCCTCTATCCCTACACTGTGAAGAGTTTTGATCGAGAAAGGATGCTGTACTTTGTCAAATGCTTTTTCAGCATCTATTGAAAGTATCATGTTTTTTGTTCTTTCTTTTATTCATGTATTGTATCACATTGATTTGCAGATGTTGAACCAAATGCACAGCCCAGGAATAAACCCCACTTGGTCATGGTGAATAATCCCTTTAATGTACTGTTGAATCCTCTTGGCTAGTTTTTTTGGTGAGAATTTTTGCATCCATGTTCATCAGGGATATTGGTCCATAATTCTCCTAAAAAGGAGGGATGGGGTCTTTGGTTTTGGGAGCAAGGTAATGCTGGCCTCATAAACTGAGTTTGAAAGTTTTCCTTCCATTTCTATTTTTTGGAACAGTTTAGGAGAATAAGTATTAATTCTTCTTTAAATGTTTGGTAGAATTCCCCTGGAAGCCATCTGACCCTGGCCTCCTGTTTGTTGGGAGATTTTTTATAACTGCTTCAATCTCCTTACTGGTTATGGGTCTGTTCAGGTTTTCTATTACTTCTTGGCTTGGTTTTGGTAGTTTATACATCTCTAGGAATGCATCTATTTCTTCCAGCTTGTCTAATTTCCTGGTGTATAGTTGCTCATAATATGTTCTTATAATTGTTTGTATTTCTTTGGTGTTGGTTGTGATCTCTCTTCTTTTATTCATGATTTTATTAATTTGGGCCCTTTCTCTTTTCTTTTTGGTAAGTCTGGCCAGGGTTTCTCAATCTCATTAATTCTTTCAAAGAACCAGCTCCTAGTTTCATTGATCTGTTCTTTGTTCTTTGTGTTTCTATTTCATTGATTTCTGCTCTGATATTTGTAATTTCTCTTCTCCTATGGGTTTAGGCTTTCTTTGTTGTTATTTCTCCAGTTCCTTTATGTGTAGGGTTAGGTTGTATGTTTGAGAACTTTCTTGTTTCTTGAGAAAGGCTTGTATTGCTATATACTTTCTTCTCAGGACTGCCTTTGCTATATCCCAAAGATTTTGAACAGTTGTGTTTTCATTTTCATTTGTTTCCCTAAATTTTTAAAATTCTTCTTTAATTTCCTGGTTGACTTATTCATTCTTTAGTAGGATGCTCTTTAGCCTCCACGTATTTGAGTTCTTTACAACTTTCCTATTCTGATTGAGTTCTAGTTTCAAAGCACTGTGGTCTCAAAATATGCAGGGAATGATACCAACCTTTTGGTACCAGTTGAGACCTGATTTGTGACCCAGGATGTCATCTCTTCTGGGGAATGTTCCATGTGCACTAGAGAAGAATGTGTATTCTGTTGCTTTGGGATGGAATGGTCTGAATATATCTGTGATGTCCATATGGTCCAGTGTGTCATTTAAAGCCTTTATTTCCTTGCTGATTTTTGTTTAGATGATCTGTCCATTTCAGTGAGGGGGGTATTAAAGTCCCCTAC
>CM052801.1:44033169-44046410 GCA_028533885.1 Nasua narica
TTCCACTGGATATTTTTGCCTGTTTTGTCAAAGATGATTTGACCATAGAGTTGTGGGTCCATCTCTGGGCTCTCTATTCTGTTCCACTGGTCTATGTGTCTGTTTTTGTGCCAGTACCATGCTGTCTTGGTGATCACAGCTTTGTAGTAAAGTTTGAAATCAGGCAATGTGATGCCCCCAGCTTTGTTTTTCTTTTTCAGCATTTCCTTAGCAATTTGGGGTCTTTTCTGGTTCCATACAAATTTTAGGATTTTTTGTTCCAGCTCTTTGAAAAAGACCGGTGGAATTTTGATCAGGATGGCATTGAAAGTATAGATTGCTCTGGGCAGTATAGACATTTTAACAATGTTTATTCTTCCAATCAAGTGGAGAAAATCAATTACCTTATGGTCTCACTTACTTGTGGAGCATAAGGAAAATCATGGAGGGCATTGTGAGATGGAGGGGAAGGGTGAATGGGGGAAATCAGAGAGGGTGATGAACCATGAGAGACTGTGGAATCTGAGCAACAAACTGAGGGGTTTGGAGGGGAGGGTGTGGGTGGTTGGGCAAGCCTGGTTGTGGGTTTTGAGAAGAGCAGGTATTGCATGGAGCACTGGGTGTAGTGCATGAACAATTAATCTCGCAACACTGAAAAAATAAAATGAACATATTTGGGGGAAAAATAATGATGTACTGTATGGTGACTAACATAATAATAATAATAAAAAGATTTATTTATTTACTTGAGAGGGGGAAAGAGAGAGAGAGTCCCAAGTAGATTCCCTTCATGGAAGTTGGGGGAATGCTTGATCTCAGGACCCTGAGATCATGACCTGAGTGAAACCAAGAGCCCGATGCTTAACCAACTTCACCACCTGGATTCCCCCACAAGACTTGTTTTTTGATTGATTGTGCATAAATTATGTTGAAGTGTGAAAGAAAAGTGGAAGAACTCAGATCTGGAAGTCTCTTAACTCTTCCAATGCTTAACCATAACCATTTATCTAAGCCATTTACTTTTCCTTGCTGCTGCCATTAGCTTGCACTAAGACCTGTTCCATGGCACAGGGGCTTACTTTTTCAGTGTAATATCCTATTTACTCTGTTTGTCTATAGTATTATATTAAGGGACTCTAGGTTGAAAGGACAAATTTGCTCTTTTTCTCTATATCCAAAGATGTTCGTTTATAGAAGCATTCCTGGAAGGTGGCAGTCCCTTACCCAGGAGACTCTGTTGCCTTTGGGTGGCCAGGGTACAGACTGAAGGATTGAGGAAGCTGCCTAGAGCCCTCTGCTGCTTAATGTTACAGTTCTCTGGGACTCATTCCTTTTCTTCGTGGGAAATCTCAAATACTGTATGATTCTAGCCTCCCTGAGGGCTCTGCCCAGAGAATGCTCTTGGCTGAGCCTCTATGTCTTCCATTTCTAAACTTTGTGTATTTCAAGGGAAATCTGATCTGGACTCTTATGATTCATTTACACTTAAATCATCCAAAGACTCCGTTGTAAGACTGGACTCAGTTCCAAAAATGTCTTATAAGCTTTGGTTATAAAACTCCCTAAGATTTTGTGGGCTAGAGTTTTTTTACTCCCTTTTTCTTTGAAACAAGATGTTGTGGCTTTGCCAAGAGTAAATGGATTTCCAACCTCAAAGAGGTTGTGTTTAGTTCAATAGTCAGAAATCGTGAAGCTCAAAGGTACAAATACATCCGTTGGAAACTGGCAATAATGAACCCTAGGGGAATGCAATAAGTGATAAATCTAATAGTCTCTGGTAAAGGGATGACAAGGGGCATGCATTCTATCTTTTTGGCTCAGTTCCCCAAAGCCTCAGAGCTTGTGTTTTAACAGGAAAGGGGGCAATGAGACAGCACATTCCTACAAGGCACAGGCAAAATTGGGGGGGATCTCATTTTGAACAAGTGTTTGCCAGTTTGTGGAGTTATTTTCACTGTTTTTCCACTCATTTAATCCTCCAACATCCCTGTTGGAACAAAGGAACAGAATGGGGTTCAGAGGAAGTGAAGTGACTTATCTACAGCCAACTCAGGAATTCTCTTTAATTAACTTCAGACTGCAATAGACTGGGAAGAAGTAAGATGTAGCCACTTACCTTGAGGAGCTGACAGTTAGGAAGACAACTACAACAGGGTGTCTATCACAGTAAAGTTTCCTAACAAAATGGGTTATATGAAGTAGAAATACCAAGGATGTGCATGTTCTCTTAATTTTAAATTTACTTAGAAATTGATTTCTAATCCTTTCCTCCTATTTCCTGACTTTTTTAATGTTCAGTTAGCCACTGTATAGTACATAATTAGATTTTGATGTAGTGTTCAATGATTCATCAGTTAAGTATAACACCCAGGGCTCATTTCCTGACTATTGTATTGACTCTTTCAGCCTAGCATGTGGTAGTACAAAATAGGCATTTGGGCAGTAGATGAATGAGTAAGTTAATGAATAAATGCATAGAAACACAGTTTATAGGTCACAGTGACTGACTTATTCTAGAACAGTGTTTTTCAAACTTCCCTTGTGATAAAAATTACTTGGAACACTAGTTAGATATACAGATTACCATAACTCTTCTTTAAAAATTCTGATTGAGCACTTTTAGGCTGGGATTTTGGAATGTGAATTTTGAGGAGTGCATGGGTGGCTCAGTCAATTAAGTGTCTGCCTTGGGATCAGATCATGATCCCAGAGCCAGGGGATTGAGCCCTGTATCATGCTCCCAGCTCAATGGGAAGTCTGTTTCTCCCTCAGCTGCTGCTGCTGCTTCTCTCTCTCTCTGTCAAATAAATAAATAAAATATTTTTAAAAAGGAATGTGAATTTTGACTCATTCACCAGATGATTCTCATTAAAAGAAAAGTTGGGGGAAACACTAGTCTAAAGAAGCCCCAGCTTCAATTTTACTTAATTGAGTTCAGTTTTTCCTGTCTCCAACCCAGTGAAGATTAAGATAGGGGCTCAGAGGAGGCTATAAGTTTAAAATGATATATAAAGTCTCCTAATATGCAAAGGTTCTCACAATTAACCACGAACTTTTACATCAATGTCAGAGATTATTGGTACTATTGGTATTCATTATTATCCATGCTTTTTATCTTTTTCCTGGGCATAAGTTTCCCAAATTCCCTTGCCCTTGGGTGCAACCATATGACTGAATTTTGTCAATATAATGTGAGAAGTAATATGTATCATTTTGAAATTTAACCCTAACAAATTTCCCTGTGCAATCCCCTCTCACTTTTCCTATCCAACATCTGAATGAAGAGTACTCCAAGTACCAAGAAGAGTGTAGAACTACAAGATGGAATGAGTCTGGACCCCTTAATGACTATGTAGAGCAAAGTCCCTACTAAAATGCATTAGGTTGTAAAATAAGTGGGTGGGAAGTATTTTTGTTTTAGGCAACAGTTTTTAAGGTTTTTGTAGTTTCTCTTTTTTTAAAGATTTTATTTATTTATTTGACAGAGAGGAGGGAGATCGCAAGTAGGCAGAGAGGCAGGCAGAGAGGGGGAAGCAGGCTCCCTGCTGAGCAGAAAGCCTGATACTGGGCTCGATCCCAGGACCCTGAGATCATGACCTGAGCTGAAGGCAGAGGCTTTAACCCACTGAGCCACCCAGGCGCCCCTGTAGTTTCTTATTAGAGTAATTGATCTACCTGGACAATTACAGTATCCATCATCCCAAGTGAACATTAATGCTCTCAAATGAGCTTCATTGCAGTCTTGTGAAATAGAGATATCATTCCCATTTTGTAGACAAGAAAACTGAGTCTCAGGGAAGAGGTTTTTGCTTACCAAAGATGCTTAGCAAAAAACAGTACAACTGGGATAAAAAACAGTTTACCTGCCATGTGTTTGGTTTTATAAGGAATGTCATTCAATTCAAACTTATCCCAAATTGACTGGGATATGTGATGAAAATGAGAAAACCTATTGAAATCCTATATTTTCTTTAGAGCAATGGTCCAACAAAATCTCCACCAAGATCTCTTCAATGTCCATTCCTAAGAATTATCTTTGGCTTCATTGGAGCCCTGTGGGAAATATGTTCATGCATCTTTTATAGCATGCTTATATTTTATTCTTTCTCCAGATTTTTATTTAAATTCTAGTTAGTTAACATCCAGTGTAATATTAATTTCAAGTGTAGACTTTAGTGATTCATCACTTACATACAACACCCAGTGCTCATCACAAGTGCCCTCCTTAAAATCCATCCCCTACCCAATCCCCCTGCCTACCTCCTCTCCAGCAACCTCTTAGAGCATGTTTGGTGTTTCCTTTGTTTTACATTTATTTGTGTATTTATCTTTTAACCTTTATACTCATTATCTTCTATACTTCACCAGAATATGAGCATCTCAAAGGTTGAAATGTGTCTTACTCACCTTTTGTACAATTTCCAATTCAGTGTCAGGCATAGTAGAGTCATCTTTCCAATATGCATACAATGTGAATATATGAACATGCACAGACATGAATATGTGTGTATGTTGCTATTTGTTTGTATGGGCATGAAAATGCATGCATTTTAGAGGTATATAGATCTTGGTGAGGGGTGAGTGTGCATCTGTGTGTTAGAAAACTGTGGAGCTAAGTGTATGGTTGCATGTCTGTGTGTATTAGGAAGATGCGAATCTGTATGCAATCTTGGGGACAAGGCTTGAAAAATTTTTGCCCTGGGCCTGGGTAGGAAGCAGAATTTGTGCTTGCTGAAATAATTCTTTGACTAAATCAAATAATTTTATAGTTGCTGCTCAGCACTGAAGTTACCAAAGTCCAGCTCTAAACCCATTTCCAAAGTCTGTTGGTGCTCTCCCACAGGGAAATGGGTCACAAAACCAGGGATCAACAAAAATGAAGTCAGCAAAGTTCACATTTGAAGTCCTTACATTCCCTTTCATTGACATTTTCTGTGTCCTCACTGTCTAGACTCAGCTCCTAGAACCCTCAAGTTGAAGCAGGTTTCCTGGAAATAAGAAAAATGTCTGATAAGTAGGGTTGGGCAGATAGAAACCCAAGGCCTTGCTTGCAAAACTGAAGGTTCTCGGGTCCTTCTTGGCTGTTACTAATTTCCTGCTGCTGCCACTCATATACTCCAGGAACAACTGTAAATTTTGTAGAAGCTCTGACCTCCAAGATATAGAGAAATTATCCTGAGAAGACAGATGCAATCTGATAGGAACTCTCTTTTTTGGCTTCACAAAATCTATAAATCTACTTGCAACTTGCCCTACTTTTTTCCACTACTCCTTCTGATACAATGGAGAAAAGTTTTTTTTTTTTTTTATATTATCAAAGTCTAATTTTTCTACTTGTATTTTGGAACCTAGTCCTTCCAAACTTACCAAAGATTTCACATATTCAGTTTTTACCTATGCACCACTATCCACCCATTTGGTCAAAACAAAATATTGCAAGCCATCCTTACTCTTTTTCTCATCTCCCACATCCAGCCCATTAGAAAATCCTGTCAATTCTACCTCCAAATAGAGAGGTTTTTTTTCCAAATACAGAGTTTTAACAAATCCATTTCTCTTTATATTCTTTATCATCATCATCATCATCATCTGGAATACTGCAATGGCTTTCTTCCACATTTTATTCTTCCCACCACCCCAAGGACATCTGTTCTCAACAGAACAGTCATAATTGCAAATGTCACTCTCTCAATTTATTCATTTCAAAAGTATCTCATTGTGCTCAAAATAAATTCCAAATTACTACCAAGGCATATAGAGACCTCCATGGAGTCCAGGAAACAAACTGAGGGCTTTAGAAGGGAGAGGAGGGGGTGGATGGGTGAGCCCGGTGATGGGTATTAAGGAGGGCATGGATTGCACAGAGCATTGGGTGTTATATGCAAATAATGAATCATGGAACACTACATCAAAAACTAATGATGTACTGTGTGGTGACTAACATAATATTTAAAAAAGGCATATAGAGACATCTATGACCTTGACTTTGGTCTACTTCTCAAACCTTTTCTTATCTCATTCTTTCTCTCATTGACTAAGCTCCAGTCAAACTGGTGTCCTGGTATTTTAGGCTATATTCTCCAAATATTTACCCTTGATAATTCCTGTGCTTATAATCCTCTTCCTCCACACTTCAGCATGGTTGGATTCTTTTTATCCTGTAAGTCTCAGCTTATAACTACCTCTTCAGAGTAAGTCTTCCCTGGCAACCTATTTAAAGTGTTAGTCTCAAATCCCCACTATTACTCTCTCACACATCTTTATTTTCTTCGTAGCACTTGTGACCTGTGCATTTCTTATTTTGCTTGTTTATTTGTTTAATATCCAATTTATTTTACTAGACTGTAAGCTTCACATGAGCAGGAACTTTATCTGTCCCATTTATTGCTGTATACATAGCATCTAATACAATGTTTAGTGCATAGTAAATGCTCCATAATTATTTTTTTAATAATTTGTAGGTGCTTTATCAAAAGTATCTGAATTCTTAGGGAGAAAAAAAAAAAACCTCTTAGCTAATAGGAACAGCTTCTCCATAGCAGCTAGATTATTAGACATTTCTTGTTACCGCAAATGCCTTAATGAATAAAGTATTGATTTCAATTGTATGCAGAGAAATTCTAGTAAATGAAATTATCTTCAGTTCCTTATGTTTAGAAGTTTCAGTGCAACATATTTATAATCTTTCCAGGTCTTGTTTTTGTCATCACACCAGTTTATGACTTTCCTGATGGCAATCTATTTTATTCTTCCACTCACAAATACTTTCTTGAAGAAGAATCCGTATTTCCTGGAAATATAGCACCCCATCAGTGATCCCTTCACCCTTTATGTCCTTACATCTTCCCTAATGATACAAGCCCTACAATGCCTGGTTCCACACTAACCCTGCTTTCTGGGAAGATACAATGCTTACCAAACTCCAAGCCACAATAGATGTCACACTTTTCTCCTTTATGTTTTTTGGCTCTAATTCTTCACCTGTAACATTATCCAGAGATGAGTATTTTTGAAGCTGGTATCAGTGATGCATCAGCAAGGGGGCAGTGGGTGACAGGATGAGGTATTCCTTGGGAAGCACAGATTTGAAAGCGTGATGTGAGGTAACTTTCTCTGGTAGAGTAGAGGCCAGAGATTAATAAAAAGATAAGAAAAAGAAAAAAGCAGAGAAGACTGTTTTTTTGACATCCAAGGGAAGAGATTGGCCAAATAAGTTCCCTTCAAGAAGATATCAAACACACTGTACCTTACCAATCATGGAGTCAGAGAAATTTAGTAATGGACTGGAAAATTTTGCAGTTTGAATCCAAGGAGAAGAAGCAGGGGGTTATTTAGTATCAGGGTATCTTCAGTAGAACATGGTAGGAGGAAGTTTGGATAGGGGAGAAATTTGCATTTTCTGACACCTCACATGTACACAGACGTTTGTCCAAAATCTCCTCCATCATTTATCTCAATAATTTCACCCAAATGCCCGGAAAGAGGTTACAAAAGATCATTGTTCTGTTATAGTAGGATATTCCTGGAGTGCTCAACTTCCTCACTTTAATTTCTTTTTTTTTTCAAATACTTTTATTTTATTTTTTCAGTGTTACAAGATTCATTGTTCATGTACCACACCCAGTGTTCTATGCAATACATGCCCTCCTCAATACCCACCACCAGGCTCGCCCAGCCCCCCACCCCACCCTCCAAAACCTTCAGTTTTTTGCTCAGAGTCCACAGTCTCTTATGATTCATCTCCCTCTCTGATTTCCCCCAATTCACCTTTCCTTTCCGTCTCACAATGTTTCATCCTTTTATGTTCAAATTAACTATGCCTTTTTAAAAGTGTGTTTTCTGGAGACATAGTTGAGTCATTTTTTTTTTTTTTTAATTTTCTCTGTTAGTCTATCTTTTGGTTAGTCTACTTAGATCATTTGTATTTAAGGGAATTATTGATGTATTTGAACATTGAACATTAAGACTTCCTTTTTTACCTTTTTCCTGTTTCTTTTCTTTATTTCTTATTCTTTTCTTTCTCTTTTCTTCCTCTCTGTAGAGTTTTTAAGTTTTTGCCTTTTTGTTAAGTATCAACACTTTGTGTAATATTACTCTAGATCATACCAGACTTCTGCATTAACAAATATTAACATTTTATCACTGTGAGTAATGTGTAGAACGCTTACCCACTATTAATTATCATTGTGTTGAGTATCAAATGAAGTTGTAATTTTCATTCTAATCATCAGTTATATAAAAACTCATGAGGCAAAAAGTAATATATTGCTTATACCCAAATCTATGCTTTTTCTATGTTATTTCTTCTTTCCCAATGTTATAGGATTCTTTTCTTAAAAAAAATAATATTCTTGGTGCGTCTGGGTGTCTCAGTGGGTTAAAGCCTCTGCCTTTGGCTCAGGTCATGATCTCGGGGTCCTGGGATCAAGCCCCACATCAGGTTCTCTGCTCAGCACGGAGCCTGCTTCCCCCTCTCTCTCTGCTTGCCTCTCTGCATACTTGTGATCTTTCTCCTCTCTGTCAAATAAATAAATAAAATCTTTAAAAAATAATAATAATATTCTTTATGCTTGAAGACATTCTTTTAACCAATCTTTAAAAATAGGTCTTCAGGTGTCAAATTCTTCTGATTTTTGTTTCTCCGAGTTTGTCTTTGTTTATATTTTATTCCTGAAGGATAGAATTTATAATTGAGAGTCTTTTTCTTTCATCACTTGAAAATGCTATTCATTTCTCTCTGACCTTATGATTTCAAATAAGAGATCCACTGTTTTTAATATTGACTTTTCTATATAGGTAATGACTCCTTTCTCTCTAGGTGCTTTACAATTGTTTTTCCTTTTCCTTAGTTTTCAGGAGTTTAGTATGTGTCTTGTGATGGATCTCTTTGCGTTTCTTATGTTTGGGTTCTCTGATCATCTTGCATCTGTAAGTTTGTCGCTTTAGTTAAATTTGGGAAATTTTCATGCATTAATTCTTCTATTAATATTTTTCATCTCGCTTTCTTTTTTTCCCCTTTTTGGGAACAATGATACAAACTGAATATCTTTTGTACGGATCCCTGAGTCTCTGTTCCTTTTTTTTTTTTTTTCTATTTTCTCTATGTTGTTAATATTGTTTTTTTTTAACTCATTGAAGCCAAAGCAGATATAAAACACCCTTCATTCACATTTTCTTTTTTTAGACTTTTTTTTTAATTTCTTCTTTTATTTTTTCAGTGTTCCAAGATTCATTGTTCATGCACTAACTTTTAATTATGTTCAGTTAGCCAACATAAGTTCATAAACATAAGTTTTTGTTATAGTGTACAATGATTCATTAGTTGCATATAACACCCAGTACTCATCCCAGCACATACTCTCCTTAATATCCCTAATCCAGTCGCCCCATCCACCCACCACCCTCCCTTCTGTAACCCTCAATTTGTTTCCCTGAGTCCAGAGTCTCTCAAGGTTTGTCTCACTCATATATGGAACATAAGGAATAGAGCAGAGGATCACAGGGAAGGGAGGGAAAACTGAATGGGAAGGATTGGGTATTTTATTTTATTTTATATTTTAAGATTTTATTTATTTATTTGACAGAGAAAGAGGGATCACAAGTAGGCAAAGAGACAGGCAGAGAGAGAGTGGGAAGCAGGGTCCCTGCTAAGCAGAGAGCCCAATGTGGGGCTCGATCTCAGGACCCTGAGATCATGACCTGAGCCGAAAGCAGAGACTTTAACCCACTGAGCCACTCAGGTGCCCCAGGATTGGGTATTTTTAATTGATTTTTCCTCAAGTTCACTAATTTCATCCTCTGCCACTTCCACTCTACTACTGAACTTATCTAGCAAGCTTTTTATTTATATATATTTCTCATACCTATAATTTCAATTTGATTATTGAGCATGAGTCTGTCATCTTCTGTTTCTTCTTTCCTATTTCTTTATTGAGATTTTCTATTTTTTCAAGAGAATTATTATTTCTATTTATGATGGCTGGTTTAAAATCTTCACTAAATAATTTTAACACGTGATTCATCTTTGTGTTGTTATTTGTTGGTTGTGCTTTCTCACTCAAGTTGTGATTTTTTTCCCCAAGGTTTTATTTAAATTCCAGCTAGTTAACATATAGTGCAACATTGTTTCAGGTGTAAAATTTATTTTTTAAGATTTTATTTATTTGAGAGAGAGAACGAGAGAGAAAAAGAGAGCATAAGAAGAGGGAAGGTCCAAGGGAGAAGCAGACTCCCTGCCAAGCAGGTAGTTTGATGCAGGACATGATCCTGGGACTCCAGGATCATGACCTGAGCCGAAGGCAGTCGCTTAACCAACTTAGCCACCCAGGTACCCTCAGGTGTAAAATTGAGTTATTCATCATTACATACAACACCTGGTGCAAATCACAACTACCCATCTTAAAACCCATTGCTTTTTTAACCCATCCACCCATGATCCCTCTGGTAACCATTAGTTTGTTCTCTATGGGTAAGAGTTTGTTTCTTGGTTTGCCTCTCTTTATTTCCTCCTATGTTCATTTTTAAAAACCTTATTAATTTTATTTTTGTATTCTTTTTTAAATTATTTATTTAAATTTTACTTAATTAACTACAGGGCAATATGGATTTCTGGAGTAGAGTTCAGTGATTCATCACTCACATACAATACCCAGTGCTCATCATGACAAGTGCCCTCCTTAATACCCTTCATCCATTAGGCCTTTTCCCCACCCACCTACCTCCAACAACCCTCAGATTTTTCTCTATCATTAAGAGTCTCCTATGGTATATTTTCCTCTCCCCTTCCCCTCCACTTCCCATATAGTCATCTGTTCTCTTTCCTAAATTCCACATATGAATGAGATCGTATGGTATTTGCCTTTTACTTATTGACTTATTTCACTTAGCATAATACACTCTAGCTCCATCCACATCACTGCAAATGACAAGATTTCATTCCTTTTGATGGCTGGTAATATTCCATTGTGTATATGTGTGTGTGTGTGCGTGTGTGTGTGTGTGTGTATGTGTGTATACATATATATATATATATATATATGTATATATATATGTATATATATATACTAAATTTTCTTTATCCATTCATCAGTCAGTGGACATTTGCGTTCTTCCCATAGTTTAGCTATTGTTGATAATGTTGCTATAAACATTGGGGAACATGTACCTCTTTGAAACTACTTTTGTATTCTATGGGGAAATACTTAGTAGTGTAATTCCTGGGTCATAGAGTAGTTCTATTTTTAAGTTTTTGAGGAACCTCCATACTGTTCTCCAGAGTGGCTGCACCAATTTGCATTCCCACCAACAGTGTAAGAGGGTTCCCCTTTCTCCATTCTTGCCAAACCTGTGTTTACTTGTGTTAATTTTAGCCATTCTGACACATATGAAGTGGTATCACATCATGTTTTTTATTTGTATTTCTCTGATGATGAGTGATGTTGAACATCTTTTCGTATGTCTTTTAACTATCTGGATGTCTTTTTTTTTAACTTTTATTTTATTTTTTCAGTGTTCCAGGATTCATTGTTCATGCACCACACCCAGTGCTCCATGCAATATATGCCCTCCTCAATACCCACCACGAGGGTCACCCAAATCCCCAAACCCCTTCCCCCAAAACCCTCAGTTTGTTTATCAGAGTTCACAGTCTCTCATGTTTTGTCTTCCCCCCTGATTTCTCCAAATTCACCTTTCCTTTCCTCCTCCCACTGTCCTCCATGATTTTCCTTATGCTCCACATGTAAGTGAAACAATATGATAATTGATTCTCTGCTTCAATTATTTCATTCAACATAATCTCTTCCAGTCCCATCCATGTTGATATAAAAGTTAGGTATGCATCCTTTCTGATGGAGGCATAATAGTCCACTGTATATATGGACCACATCTTCTTTTTTTAAATTTTTTATTAACATATAATGTATTATTTGCCCCAGGGTACATGTCTGTGATTCATCAGGCTTACATATTTCACAGCAATTAACATAGCACATACCCTCCCCACTGTCCATAACCCAGCCACCCTATCCCTACACCCCCACCTCCCAGCCATCCTCAGTTTGTTTTGAGAGTTTAGGAGTCTCTTATGGTTTTTATCCTTCCTGATGCCACCTTGTTTCATTTCCCTCCCCCAGACCCCATGACCCCCCACTCTGGCTCTGAAATTGTTCATATCAGAGAGATCATGGGATAATTGTCTTTCTCTGACTGACTTATTTTGCTTAGCATAATACCCTCTAGTTCCATCCATGTCATTGCAAATGGCAAGATTTCATTTCTCTTGATGGCTGCATAGTATAACATTGTATATATATACCACATCTTCTTTATCCATTAATTTATTGATGGACATCTAGGTTCTTTCCATAGTTTGGCTTCTGTGGACATTGCTGCTATAAGCATTGGGGTACACATGCCCTTACGGATCACTACATTTGTATCTTTAGGGTAAATACCCAGTAGTGCGATTGCTGGGTCATTGGGTAGCTCTATTTTCAACATTTTGAAGAACCTCCATACTGTTTTACAGAATGGTTGTACCAGCTTGCATTCCCACCAAACATGTAGGAGGGTTCCCCTTTCTCCACATCCTTGCCAACATCACTCATTTCCTGACTTGCTAATTTTAGCCATTCTGACTGGTGTGAGGTGGGATCTCACTGTGGATTTGATTTGTATTTCCCTGATGGCAAGTGATGTTGAGCATTTTTTCTGGTGTCTGTTGGCCATTTGGATGTCCTCTTTGGAGAAATGTCTGTTCATATCTTCTACCCATTTCTTTTTTTTTTCTCCCTAAATATGTTTATTTTAAATTTTCAGTGTTACGAGATTGATTGTTCATGCAACACACCCAGTGATCCATGCAATACGTGCCCTTCTCAATAACCACCCCCAGGCTCGCCCACTCCCCCACCCCCTCCCCTCCAAAACCCTCAGTTTGTTGCTCAGAGTCCACAGTCTCTCCTGGTTCATCACCCCCTCCGATATCCCCCCATTCGCCCTTCCCTTCCTTCTCACAATGCCCTCCATGATTTTCTTTATACTCCACACGTAATTGAGACCATAAGATAATCAACTCTCTCCGCTTGATTTATTTCACTCCGCATAATATCTTCTAGTCCTGTCCATGTTGATACAAAAGTTGGATATTCATCCTTTCTGATGGAGGCATAATATTCCATTGTATAGATGTACCATATCTTCCTTATCCACCCATCTGTTGAAGGGCATTTGGGTTCTATCCACAGTTTGGCTATTGTGGC
>CM052801.1:44046510-44066642 GCA_028533885.1 Nasua narica
TTGTTTACTGTCTTGTTGATTTTGGCCATTCTAACTGGTGTAAGGTGGTATCTCAGTGTGGTTTTGATTTGAATCTCTCTGATGGCTAAAGATGATGAACATTTTTTCATGTGTCTGTTAGCCATTTGTATGTCTTCTTTGGAGAAGTGTCTGTTCATGTCTTCTGCCCATTTTTTGATGGGATTAACTGTTTTGTGAGTGTTGAGTTTGAGGAGTTCTTTATAGATCTTAGATATCAGACCTTTGTCTGTAGTGTCATTTGCGAATACCTTCTCCCATTCTATGGGTTGCCTGTTTGTTTTGTTGACTGTTTCCTTTGTTGTGCAGAAGTTTTTTATCTTGATGAAGTCCCAAAAGTTCATTTTCGCTTTTGTTTCCTTTGCCTTTGGAGACATACCCTGAAAGAAGTTGCTGTGTCTAATGTCATAGAGGTGACTGCCTATGTTCTTCTCTAGGGTTTTGATAGATTCCTGCCTCAAATTGAGGTCTTTGATTCATTTCGATTTTATCTTCGTGTGTGGTGTAAAAGAATGGTCAAGATTCATTCTTCTACATATAGCTGTCCAATTTTTCCAGCACCATTTATTGAAGAGACTGTCTTTTTTCCACTGGATATTTTTGCCTGTTTTGTCAAAGATGATTTGACCATAGAGTTGTGGGTCCATCTCTGGGCTCTCTATTCTGTTCCACTGGTCTATGTGTCTGTTTTTGTGCTAGTACCATGCTATCTTGGTGATCACAGCTTTGTAGTAAAGTTTGAAATCAGGCAATGTGATGCCCCCAGCTTTGTTTTTCTTTTTCAACATTTCTTAAGCAATTCGGGGTCTTTTCCGGTTCCATACAAATTTTAGGATTGTTCGTTCCAGCTCTTTGAAAAAAACTGGTGGAATTTTGATCGGGATGGCATTGAAAGTATAGATTGCTCTGGACAGTATAGGCATTTTAACAATGTTTATTCTTCCGATCCATGAGCATGAAATGCTTTTCCACCTTTTTGTGTCTTCTTCAATTTCTTTCATGAGTGTTCTATTTTTCCTCGAGTACAGATCCTTTACCTCTTTAGTTAGGTTTATTCCAAGGTATTTTATGGTTCTTGGTGCTACAGTAAATGGAATTGATTCTCTAATTTCCCTTTCCATATTTTTACTGTTAGTGTATAGAAAAGTAGTTGATTTTTGTGCATTGATTTTGTATCCTGACACATTATTGAATTGCTGTATGAGTTCGAGTAGTTTGTGGGTGGATTCTTTTTGGTTTTCCATGTAAAGTATCATGTCATCTGCGGAGAGAGTTTGACTTCTTCATTTCCAATTTGAATACCTTTTATTTCTTTTTGTTGTCTGATTGCTGTTACTAGGACTATGCTACAAACTACTAGGACTTTGCTAGTAGTTTGGGGGTGGAGTCTTTTTGGTTTTCCATGTAAAATATCATGTCATCTGCGGAGAGAGTTTGACTTCTTCATTTCCAATTTGAATACCTTTTATTTATTTCTGTTGTCTGATTGCTGTCGCTAGGAATTCTAGTACTATGTTGAACAAGAGTGGTGAGAGTGGGCATCCTTGATGTGTTCCTGATCTCAAAGGGAAGGCTGTCAGCTTTTCCCCTTTGAGAATGATATTCGCTGTGGGCTTTTCATAGATAGACTTTATGATGTTGAGGAATGTTCCTTCTATCCCTATACTTTGAAGAGTTTTAATAAGGAATGGATGCTTCTTCTGCCCATTTCTTGATTGGATTATTTGTTCTTTGGGTGCTGAGTTTGAGAAGTTCTTTATAGATTTTGGATACTAGCCATTTGTCTGACATGTCATTTTTTAATATCTTCTCCCATTCTGTCAGTTGTCTTTTGGTTTTGTTGACAGTTTCCTTTGCTGTTCAAAAGCTTTTGATCTTCATGAAGTCCCAGTGGTTCATTTTTTCCCTTGCTTCCCTTGCCTTTGGAGATATTTCTAGGAAGAAGTTGCTATGTCTGAGGTCAAAGAGGTTGCTGCCTGTGTTCTCCTCCAGGATTTTGATGGAGTCCTTTCTCACAGTGAGGTTCTTGATCCATTTTGAGTCTATTTTTGTGTGCAGTGTAAGGAAATGGTGCAGTTTCATTCTTCTACATGTGGCTGTCCAGTTTTCCCGACACCATTTGTTGAAGAGACTGTCCTTTTTCCAATGGATATTATTCCCTGCCTTGTTGAAGATTAGTTGACCACAGAGTTGGGGGTCCATTTCTGGGCTCTTTATTCTGTTCCATTGAATTATGTGTCTGTTTTTGTGCCAGTACCACACTCTCTTGATGATTACAGCTTTGTAATAGAGCTTGAAGTCTGCAATTGTGATGCTGCTGACTTTGGTTTTCTTTTTCAACATTCCCCTGTCTATTCGTGGTCTTTTCTGGTTCCATATAAATTTTAGGATTATTTGTTACATTTCCTTGAAATAAATTGATGGTGTTTTGATAGGGATTGCATTAAATGTGTAGATTGCTTTAGGTAGCATAGACATTTTCACAATATTTGTTCTTCCAATCCATGAGCAAGGAACTTTTTCCATTTCTTTGTGTCTTCCTCAATTTCTTTCATATGAGCACTTTGTAGTTTTCTGAGTACAGATTCTTCGACTCTTTGGTTAGGTTTATTCCTAGGCATCTTATGATTTTGGATGCGATTGTGAATGGAATCGACTCCTTAATTTCTCTTTCTTCTGTTTTGCTGTTGGTGTATAGGAATGCAACTGATTTCTGTGCATTAATTTTATATCCTGAGACTTGACTGAATTCCTGTATGAGTTCTAGCAGTCTTGGAGTGGAGTCTTTTGGGTTTTCCACATAAAGTATCATATCATCTGCAAAGAATAAGAGTTTAACTTCTTCTTTGCCAATTTGGATGCCTTTTATTTCTTTCTGTTGTCTGATTGCTGAGGCTAAGACTTCTAGGACTATGTTGAATAGCAGTGGGTATAGTGGGCATCCCTGACGTGTTCCTAATCTCAGGGGAAAAGCTCTCAGCTTTTACCCATTGAGAATGACATTCACTGTGGGTTTTTTCATAGATGGCTTTGATGATGTTGAGGAATGTGCCCTCTATGCCGACACTGTGAAGAGTTTTGATCAGGAAAGGATGTTGTACTTTGTCAAATGCGTTTTCAGCATCAATTGAGAGTATCATGGTTCTTGTTCTTTCTTTTATTCTTTTTATATTTTATTTATTTATTTATTGATAGGGATCACAAGTGGGCAGAGAGGCAGGCAGAGAGAGAGAGGGAAGCAGGCTCCCCACTGAGCAGAGAACCCGATGCGGGGCTCGATCCTAGGACCCTGAGATCTGACCTGAGCCGAAGGCAGAGTCTTTAACCCACTGAGCCACCCCGGTACCCCTGTTCTTTCTTTTATTAATGTATTCTATCACATTGATTTATTTGCAAATGTTGAGCCAACCTTGCAGCCCAGGAATAAATCCCACTTGGTCTTGGTGAATAATCCTTTTAATGTATTGTTGGATCCTATTGGCTAGTAATTTGGTGAGAATTTTTAAATCTGTGTTCATTAAGGATATTGGACTGTAATTCTCCTTTTTCAGGGGGTCTTTGTCTGGTTTTGGGATGAAGGTAATGCTGGCCTCATAAAATGAGTTTGGGAGTTTCCCTTCTATTTCTATCTTTTGGAACAATTTCAGGAGGAATGGTATTAATTTTTCTTTAAATGTTTGGTAGAATTCCCCTGGGAAGACATCTGGCCCTGGGTTCTTGTTTTTTGGGAGATTTTTGATGACTTTTCAATCTCCTTACTAGTTATGGGTCTATTCAGGTTTTCTATTTCATCCTAGTTCAGTTTTGGTAGTTTGTGTGTCTCTAGGAATGCATCCATTTCTTCCAGATTGTCTAGTTTGCTGGCATATAGCTGCTCATAATATGTTCTTATAATTGTTTGTATTTCTTTGGTGTTGGTTTTGATTTTTCCTCTTTCATTCATGATTTTATTAATTTGGGTTCTTTCTCTTTTCTTTTTGATAAGTCTGGCCAAGGGTTTATCAATTTTATTAATTCTTTCAAGGAACCAGCTCCTAGTTACATTGATTTGTTCTACTGTTCTTTTGGCTTCTATCTCATTGATTTCTTCTCTGATCTTTATTATTTCTTTTCTTCTTCTGGGTTTGGGCTTTCTTTGCTGTTCTTTTTCCAGCTGCTTTAGGTGTAGGGTTAGGTTATGTATTTGAGATTTTTCTTGTTTCTTGAGAAAGGCTTGTATTGCTATATATTTTTCTCTCAGGACCACCTTTGCTGTGTCTCAGAGATTTTGAACAGATGTGTTTTCATTTTCATTTGTTTCCATGATTTTTTAACATTCTTCTTTAATTTCTGGTTAACCCATTCATTCAATTGTTGGATGCTCTTTAGCCTCCATGTATTTGCGTTCTTTCCATCTCTCCTCTTGTGATTGAGTTCTAGTTTCATGGCATTGTGGTTTGAAAATATGCAGGGAATGATCTCAGTCTTTTGGTACTGATTTAGACCTGATATGTGTCCCAGGATGTGATCTATTCTGGAGAATGTTCCATGTGCACTAGAGAAGAATGTGTATTCTGTTGCTTTGGGATGGAATGTTCTGAATATATCTGTGATGTCCATCTCATCCAGTGTGTCAATTAGAACGTTTATTTCCTTATGATCTTTTGGTTAGATAATCTGTCCATTTTGGTGGGGGTTATAATATCTCCTACTATTATTGTATTACTGTTGATGTGTTTCTTTGACTTTGTTATTAATTGGTTTATATAATTGGCTGCTCCCATCTTAAGGGCATAGATATTTACAATTGTTATATGTTCTTGTTGGACAGTCCCTTTAAGTATGATATAGTGTCCTTCCTCATCTCTTATTACAGTCTTTGGCTTAAAATCTAATTTATCTGATATAAGGATTGCCACCCCAGCCTTCTTTTTTTTTAATTTTATTTATTTGAGAGAAAGAGAGAAAGTGAAAGAGAGCATGAGAGGGAAGAAGGTCAGAGGGAGAAGCAGACTCCCCACAGAGCTGGGAGCCCAATGTGGGACTCGGTCCTGTGTCTCCGAGATCATGACTAACCAACTGAGCCACTCAGGTGCCCCCACCCTTCTTTTGATGTCCATTAGCATGGTAAATTGTTTTTCCACTCCCTCCCTTTAAATCTGGTGGTGTCTTTGGGTCTAAGATGAGTTTCTTGTAAACAGCAGATAGATGGGTCTTGTTTTTTTATCCATTCTGATACTCTGTGTCTTTTGATTGGGGCATTTAACCCGTTTATATTCAGGGTAACTATTGACAGATATGAATTTAGTGCCATTGTATTGCCTGTAAGGTGACTGTTAACTGTACATTGTCTCTGCTCCATTTTCGTCTATGTTCCTCTTAAGCTGTCTCTTTTCTTAGAGAACCCCTTTTAATATTTCCTGTAGGGCTGGTTTGGTGTTTGCAAATTCTTTTATTTTTTTTTTGTCCTGAAAGCTTTTTAGCTCTCCATCTATTTTCAGTGACAGCCTAGCTGGATATAGTATTCATGGCTGAATATTTTTCTCATTTAGTGCTCTGTATATATCATGCCAGTCCTTTCTGGCTTGCCAGGTCTCAGTGGATCGTTCTGCTTCCAAACTAACATTTCTGCCTTTGTATATTACAGACTTCTTGCCCCAAGCTGCTTTCGTGATTTTTCTTTTGTCACTAAGACTTGCAAGTTTTACTATTATTTGATGGGGTAGACCAATTTTTATTGATTTTGAGGGGGGGTTCTCTGTGCCTCCTGGATTTTGATGCTTGTTCCCTTCTCCAGATTTTGAAAATTCTGTACAATAATTTGTTCCAATATACCTTCTGCCCCTTTCTCTCTTTCTTCTTCTTCTGGGATCCCAATTATTCTAATATTGCTGCATCTTATGGTATCACTTATCTCTTAAATTCTCTACTCTTGGTCCAATAGTTGTTGTCTCCCCTTTTCTCGGCTTCTTTATTCTCCATCATTTGGCCTTTTATGTCACTAATTCTTTCTTCTGCCTCATTTATTTTAGAAGTATGATTCTCCATTTTTGATTGTACCTCATTAATAGCTTTTTTGATTTCCACTTGGTTAGATTTAGTTCTTTTATTTCTCCAGAAAGGGATTTTTTTTCTCCAGAAGGGATTCTCTAATATCTTCCATGCTTTTTTTGAGCCCAGCTAACACCTTGATAACTATCATTTTGAACTCTATTTCTGATATATTACTTACTAATGTCCATATTGACTAGGTCTCTAGCCATCGGTGGTACTGTCTCTTATTATTTTTGTGTGTGTGTGAGGTTTTCCACCTTGTCATTTTATCGAGATAAGAATAGATGAGCGAGAAAAATATTCTGGAGTTCAGCAGTTCTCACATATTGATGAACTTGGTCTTGGCTGGATATTCTCCCTGAACTTCCGGGGGAGTGGCCTGTTGCCATGATTCTCAAATGTCTTTCACTGAGGCGGAATTGCCCCACCCTTTCCAGGAGATGGGCCAAGCAATTTGCTCAGTTTTCCAGAGTACTCTCTGTACCACCCTGGAGGCCATAAATGCATATTGTGGCCTCCCAGTCTCCAGTCAGAGGAGCCGAGGGCTCGGTGCTCTGCTCCTCAGCGCAACTTCAGAGGAAAGCAATCAATCACTCCCATCTCCCTCGTCCCTGCCCAAGCTATGAGCTCAGCCGCTGGTGACAGAGCACTTCTATCTCTGGTGCACAGCCTTGTCTGGAGTCTCCAAACCCAGCAGATTCCTGCTGCACACTCCGGTGCCGCTCTTCCTGGAAGAGGAAGGAAGGGGTCTCTCCAGAGCTGCCTCCTGCAAGGTCCCTGCTCAAAGAGCTGTGGCCTGATTGTGCCTTGGATCCCAGTGTAACGTGAGCCCAAGCTTATAGCACACTGCGCTGCTCCTTCTGGGCTGCCAGCTTCCCCTCCCCCATACCTGGGAGCTCTGCCGCAGTCTTTACACCCCCGGAACTTTTGTGATGCTAGAGGTCCTGAAACCACACTGTTCCTATGAGGGCTAACCCTCCTACTTAGCCTTTGGACTGATGTCCCTTAGCGGAGCAGACTCTAAAAGTTCAGATTTTGTGCTCCGTGGCTCTGAGGCTTCCGGGAGCTGGCCCCTCCCACTGTGGTCTCTCTTCCTGTCGCTTTGATTTCAGTTTTTCCGCACGTACTACCGTTTATAATGTGGTAGATTTTCTGCTCCTAGAATTGCTGTTCTTCCTCTCTTCTCTCTCCTGTTGAGTTTGCCGGGGTTTAGACTGGATTGATAACTATCTAGCTGAACTTTTGGGATCTGAATCTATCTCAAGTTCCTACTCCTCTGCCGTCTTGCTCTTTTACCCCAGGACCACATCTTCTTCTTCTTTTTTTTTTCTTTTTTTTTAAGATTTTATTTATTTATTTGACAGAGAGAGAGAGATCACAAGTAGGTAGAGAGGCAGGCAGAGAGAGGGGGGAAGCAGGCTCCCCGCTGAGCAGAGAGCCCAATGCGAGGCTCGATCCCAGGACCCTGAGACCAGGACCTGAGCCAAAGGCACAGGCTTTAACCCACCGAGCCACCCAGGCACCCCTGGACCACATCTTCTTTATCCATTTGTCTGTTGAAGGACATCTTGGCTCTTTCCACAGTTTGGCAATTGTGACCATTGCTGCTATAAACAATGGGGTACATGTGGCCCTTCTTTGTACTACATCAGTATCTTTGTGGTAAATACCCAGTAGTGCAATTGCAGGGTAATAGGGGAGCTCTATTTTTAATTTCTTGAGGAATCTCCACACTGTCTTCCAAAGTGGCTGCACCAAGTTGCATTCCCACCAACAGTGGAAGAGGGTTCCCCGTTCTCCACATCTTCTCCAACACTTGTTGTTAATGTCTTCTTGATTTTGGCCATTCTAACTGGTGTAAGGTGGTATCTCAGTGTGGTTTTGATTTGAGTCTACCTGATGTCTAATGATGATGAACATTTTTTTTATGTGTGTGTTAGCCATTTGCATGTCTTCTTTGGAGAAGTATCTGCTCATGTTTTCTGTCCATTTTTTGATGGTATTATCTGTTTTTTGGTATTGAGTTTGAGGAGTTCTTCATAGATCTTAGATATCAGACCTTTGTCTGTAGTGTCATTTGTGAATATCTTCTCCCATTCTGTGGGTTACCTGTTTATTTTGTTGACTGGTTTCTTTGCTGTGCAGATTTTTATCTTGATGAAGCCCAAAAAGTTTATTTTTGCTTTGGTTTCCTTTGTCTTTGGAGACATGTCCTGAAAGAAGTTGCTGTGGCTGATGTCGAAGAGGTTACTGCCTATGTTCTCCTCTAGGATTTTGATAGATTCCTGCCTCACCTTCAGGCCTTTTATCCATTTAGAGTTTATCTTCATGTATGGTGTAAGAGAATTGTCAAGTTTCATTCTTCTACATATAGCTGTCCAATTTTCCCAGCACCATTTATTGAACAGACTGTCTTTTTTTCCACTGGATATTTTTTCCTGTTTTATAAAAACTCATTTGATCATAGAGTTGTGGGTTCATATCTGGGCTCTCTATTCTGTTCCACTGGTCTATGTCTCTGTTTTTGTGCCAGTACCATGCTGTCTTGGTGATTACAGCTTTGTAGTAAAGCTTGAAATCAGGCTATGTGATGCCCCCAGCTTTGTTTTTCTTTTTCTACATTTCCTTAGCAATTCTGGGTCTTTCCTGGTTCCCTACAAATTTTAAGATTGTTTGTCAAGACCTTTGAGAAATTCCATCGGAATTTTTTTTTAAAGATTTATTTATTTATTTGACAGAGAGAGAGAGAGAGAGAGATCACAAGTAAGCAGAGAGGCACACAGAGAGAGAGGGGGAAGCAGGCTCCCTGCTGAGCTGAGAGCCTGATGCGGGGCTCGATCCCAGAACCCTGAGATCATGACCTGAGCCAAAGTCAGAGGCTTTAACCCATTGAGCCACCCAGGCGCGCCACCAGTGGAATTTTTATTGGGATGACATTGAAAGTATAGATTACTCAGGGAAATATAGACATTTTAACAAATTTTTTTCTTGGGGCCTCTGTGTGGCTTAGTGGGTTGAAGCCTCTGCTGTTGGCTCAGGTCATGACCTCAGGTCCTGGGATTGAGCCCCGCATTGGCCTCTTTGCTTGGTGGGGAGCCTGCTTCTCCCTCTCTCTGTCTACCTGCCTCTACCTACTTGTGGTTTCCCTCTGTTAAATTAATAAAATCTAAAAAACAAAAAAAACAAAAAAACAATGTTTATTCTTCTGATCCAAGAGCATGGAATGCTTTTCCACCTTTTTTTGTCTTCTTCAAATTCTTACATGAGTGTTCTGTAGTTCCTTGAGGATAGATCCTTTACATTTTTGGTTAGGTTTATTCCCAGGTATCTTATGGTTCTTTGTGCTATAGTAAATTGAATCAATCCTCTAATTTCCATTTCCATATTTTCATTGTCAGTATATAGGAAAGCAACTGATTTCTGTGCATTTATTTTGTATCCTGCCACATTACTGAATTGTTGTGTGAGTTCTAGGAGTTTTGGGGTGGAGTCTTTTGGTTTTTCCATATACAGTATCGTGTCATCTGCGAAGAGACAGTTTGAGTTCTTTCTTGCCATTTTGAATGCATTTTATTTTTTTGTTGTCTGATTGCTGTCGCTAGGACTTCAGCACGATGTTGAACAAGATTGGTGAGAGAGGACATCCTGGACATATTCCTAATCTCAGAGGGAAGGCTGTCAGCTTTTCCCCATTGAGAATGATATTTGCTGTGGGCTTTTCATAGATAGACTTTATGATGTTGAGGAATGTTCCTTCTATCCCTATACTTTGTGGAGAGTTTTAATCAAGAACGGATGCTGAATTTTGTCAAATGCTTTTTCTGCATCTATTGAGAGGACCATGTGGTTCTTCTTTCTTCTCTTGTTGATTTGTTCTATCACATGGATTGATTTGCGAATGTCGAACCACCCTTGCATCCCAGGGATAAATCCCACCTGGTCATGATGAATAATCTTTTGAATGTGCTGTTGGTTCCTATTGGCTAGGATCTTTTTGAGAATCTTGGCATCCATATTCATCAGGGATATTGTTCTGAAATCCTCCTTTTTGATGGGGTCTTTGCCTGGTTTGGGGATCAGAGTAATGCTGGCTTCATAGATAGAATCTGGAAGTTTTCCTTCTGTTTCTATTTTTTTTAACAGTTTCAGGAAAATAGGTATTATTTCTTTCTGGAATATTTGGCAGATTTTCCCAGGGAATCTGCCAGGTCCTGGACTCTTGTTTTTTGGGATGTTTTGAATCACAGTTTCAACCTTGTTACTAGATATTGGTCTATTCGGGTTGTCAATTTCTTACTGTTTCAGTCTTGGAAATTTATAGGTTTCCAGGAATGAATCCATTTCTTCTGAGTTGTTTAACTTATTGGCATATAGCTGCTGATAATAATTTTTGACAATTGTTTATATTTCCTTTGGAATAGTTTTGATCTCTCCCCTTTCATTCATAATTTTGTTAATTTGGTTTCTCTCTCTTTTCTTTTGGATTAGTTCGTCCAGTGGTTTATCAATATTATTGATACTTTCAAAAAAACAACTTCTGGTTTTGTTGATGTGTTCTACACTTTCTCTAGTGTTCTACACTTTCTAACACTTTGATCTCTGCTCTAGTCTTTGTTATTTCCTTTCTTTTGCGTGGGGTTGGCTCAATTTGTTGTTGATTTCCCAGTCCTTTAATGTGTAAAGAGAGATGGTGTATTCAGGATTTTTCATTTTTTTTTTTTGCATGAGGCTTGGATGGCTATGTGTTTCCCACTTACGACTGCCTTTGCCATATCCCATAGGTTTTGGACTGATGTGTCTTCATTCTCATTGGTGTCCATGAATTGTATAAGTTTTTCTTTGATTTCCTGGTTGATCCCAACATTCTTGAGTAGGTTGATCTTTAGCCTCCAAGTCTTTGTACTCCTTCCAAACTTTTTTTTGTGGTTCAGTTCCATTTTCAAAGCATTATCATCTGAGAATATGTAGCGAATCATCTCAATCTTTAGTATCAGTTGAGTCCTGATTTGTGACCCAGTATGTAGTCTATTCTGGAGAAAATTCCATGTGCTCTCGAGAAGAATGAGTATTCTGTTGTTTTAGGATGGAATGTTCTGTATATATCTATGAGATCCATTTGGTCCAATGTGTCTTCCAAAGCTCTTGTTTATTGATTTCCATTTAGATGATATGCCTGTTACTTAGAGTGGCATGTTAAGAAAGCCTACAATTAATGTATTCATATCAATATGACTCTTTATTTTGATTAACAGTTGGCTTAAGTAGTTGGCTGCTCCTATATTGGGGACATAAATGTTTACAATTGCTTGATCTTGTTGGAGGATGATCCCTTTAAGAATGATGTAGTGTCCATCTGTATCTCTGCCAACAGTCTTTAGCTTAAAATCTAATTTATCTGATATGAAAATCATTCCCCCAGCTCTCTTGTGAGTCCTGTTTCATGAAAGATGGTTCTCCGTTCCTTCACTTTAATTTTGGATGTGTGTTTAGGTTCCTGTGTCTGTTGTAGAGAGCATATGGACGGTCCTGTTGTTTTATCCATTCTGTAACCCTGTGCTGTTTTATGGGAGCATTTAGACTCCTCACGTTGAGAGTGATTATTGAAAGATAAGTGTTTATTTACATCATGTTGCCTGCGAAGTCCTTGTTTCTATAGATTGTAAGTTCCTGTTATATGTCACTCATGGGTTTTTTCTACTTTTACAGAACCCCCTTTAATATTTCCTGGAGTGCCAGCTTTGTGGTCACATACTCTTTTAATCCTTGCCAGTCTTGGAAGCTCTTTATCTCTCTATCCATTTTGAATGTCAGCCTTGCTGGATAAAGTATTCTTGACTGCATGTTCTTCTCATTTAGTGCCCTGAATAAGTCTTGCCAGCCCTTTCTGGCTTGCCAGGTTTCTGTGGACAGTTCTGATGTCATTCTAATGAGTTTTCCTCTGTACATAAGAGATATCTTCCCCCTAGCTGCCCTCAGGACCTCTTGTCTAAAACGATAATTTGAAATTTTCACAGCGATGTGTCTAGCTGCTTTTCTAGACTCGTTGATCTTGGTGGGTGTCCTTTCTGTCTCTAGGACATGAGCACTTTTTCCGTTCCCCAGATTGGGGAAATTTTTATTCAGAATTTGGTCAGCTATATCTTCTAGTCTTCTGTCTTTCTCTACCCCCTCAGGGGTTTCAATAATTCTGTTGTTAGAATGTTTCATGGCATCATTTATTTCCCTAAGTCTTTTCTCATGGTGCTTCAGTAGTTTCTTCCAGCCCTCCTCCTGACCTTTCTTCTCAACCATCTTATCCCCTAGATCACTAATTCTATCCTCTGTCTCCGTAACTCTAGCTGTTAGACTACTTAGACTGGATTGGATCTCACTGATAGCATTTTTAACATCTGCCATACTGGTTCTCAGTTCTTCCCTTAGAAATCTATGTTGTCATTAATGTTCTTCTCCATCCTAACCATTGCCTGTATTCCCTTTCTGACATACCGTTTATGTCCATGTGCAATAGTTCTGAGGGAGAGGGTGCAGTCTCTGGGATTTTCCTCTGTTGGGTGTTCCTCATCCTAGTCATTTTGATAACAAGTGGATGAGAGGATATATAGCTGAATATATCACCCAAAATCCAGGAAAGTTGTCCTCTGGAAGGTTTTGGAGCAATTGGAATTCACCATCAAAAAGAAAGAATAAAGATAAAAAAAAGAGAGAGAAAGAGAATACAAGAAATCCCAGTCAGAATGGGATCCAAAAATAAGATTTATAAAGTACAAACAAACATGAGCAAACATAAATACCGACAAAATTAAATGAGAAGAAATAAAAGAACCTAGTCAGTATGAACCCCAAGAATAAGATTAATATAATACCAGAACAAAAGCAAATACACAGATACACTAACAGAAGGGTAAAATGGGAGGGTGGTTATAAGTCCTCGATGTGGGTGAGGATATTTATTTCAGGTTATCCTGGGTTTATTGTTGTATTAATCCTCAGCTTTAATGTTAAGTAGTTTGAAAAAATTTTAAAAAAAAACTAGAAATGTGAGAACAAGTGAGTAAGAAAAAAAAGAAAGAAAGAAGAAAAGAAAGAAAAAAGGAAAGGAAGAAAGAAAAAACTTTTATCTATTAAATATACAGGTTTTAGGGTATTATCCAGAGCTTACTATATTGATTTCCCCTGATGTTGGGGTTTTATAATTTTATGGGGACCCTGTGGTTCTTGTCCTCTTGTTTTTTGGCTTGTCTTCTGGGAAGAGGCCTGCCATGTTTTTTTCCAGTCAGTCTTGCTTTGGTTGAGTCGCCCTGCCCCCTAATCAAGGGGCTGGGCTCTGTGGAAACCGGTTTCTCAGACTTTTGCCTCTGGAGATTTTTGCTTTTTTTTGTGGCTTTTTCACATTTTCAGAGAGTCCAAGCAAGGAATCTGCCCATACTCATACCTCTGTATCACAGAGAAGCCTCAGTCTGCTCCCTTCTGGGTTGTCCAGAACTCAGACTCCCCTTGAAATCTCCACTCCCACCACAGTCTTCCAAGGCAGTTTGCACCCCTAGCCACCATCCTTGCTAGCCTCTGCACCCTTGGGCAACCAAATCTGGGAGTTATATTGGCCTAGGAAATTTGATTCTGGTAGTTGCCGTTGACAGGACTGCACCCCAGGCTCCAGGCTTCTGTTGGGTGTGCTCACATTCCTGCAGGAGATGGGGCTGCCCTAGTTCTCTCCAGCACTGGCTGGGAGCACCCAGACCCTTCAGCAGGCAGCAGGTCTCCTGAGGTCCTAGAGACCGCCAGTCAGGGCTCCCACTCGGTCTCCTAGGAGCTTGCAGGAGTGCACACAGTCCACGGAGTGCTGTGCATACAGTCCATGGAGTGCTACACACACAGAAAAGCTTCAGGCTCATGGACCACACCAGACTCTCTAAGGCACTTGCAGGAATGCGCCCCACCCATGAAATGGTGCAAGGAGTGGAAAGCTGCAGGTTCATGAACCACGGACTGGACCCCCCCACACACACCAGTCTCTCTTTGACGTGGGTGGTGTACTTCCTGGGAACGTGGGTTTAGGCCCTTGCCTGTGAGAACCGACTTCCGCTAGTTGCTCCTTAAGACCTTTTGCTTTTTTTAAGTGTTTTTAACTGGACTCTAAGTTAATGCTGGTCCCCAACCACAGGGCACTTTCCTTTGGGGTATTAATGTCCTTGGGTCACTTTTGGTGGCTCCCTCCCCCTTCTGTTTATCCTCCCATATAGGTTTGAGTATTCCCACTCTGCTTGACCTCTCCCTGCTGTCTTCTGCTCCTGTAGAGATCCAGAAGTGAAAAATCGTACTTATCAGGCTGATTTCATGGGTGTTCAGCATGTTCTGGTAGATATCCAGCTCACTTTAGGGGACGGTTATAACAGGGTCTCCTACTTCTCTGCCATCTTGCCCTCCTCCCCAAATTCATTCATAATTTTATTAATTTAGGTCCTCTCTCTTTTCTTTCTGATTAGTTTGGCCAGTGGTTTATCAATCTTATTGATACTTTCAAAAAACCAACTTCTGGTTTTGTTGATGTGTTGTCCTGATTCTCTAGTTTCTAACTCATTGATCTCTGCTTTAATCTTGATTATTTCCCTTCTTGTGCATGGGGTTGGCTTAATTTTTTGTTGATTTTCTAGTTCTTTAAGGTATAAAGAAAGCTTGTGTATTAGGGATTTTTAAATTTTTTTGACTGAGGCTTGGATGGCTATGTATTTCCGCCTTAGGACCACATTTGTCATAGCCTATAGATTTTAGACCAATGTGTCTTCATTCTCATTGGTCTCCATCAATTGTTTAAGTTTTTCTTTGATTTCATCATTGATCCAAACATTCTTGGACAGGTTGGTTTTTAGCCTCCAAGTGTTTGAATTCCTTCCAAACTTTTTCTTGCAGTTGAGTTCGAGTTTCAAAGCATTATGGTCTGATAATATGCAGGGAATAATCTTAATTTTTTCATCAGTTGAACCCTGATTTGTGAACCAGTATGTAGCCTATTCAGGAGATAGTTCCATGTGCTCTTGAGAAGAATGCATATTCTGTTGTTTTAGGATGGGATGTTCTGTATATATCTGTGAGGTCCATCTGGTCCAAGGTGTCATTCAAAGTTCTTGTTTTTTTATTGATTTTTGGCTTGGATGATGTGTCTATTACTGAGAGTGGTGATTTAAGGCCCACTCCAATTAATATATCCATATCAATATGACTCTTTATTTTGATTAACAGTTGGCTTATGTAGATGTCAGTTCCTATCTTGGGGGCATAAAAATTTATAATTTTTAGATCTTGGTAGATAGACCCTTTATTTTAGTTTTTTTCAATTAATTTAATTTTATTTTTTCAGTGTTCCAAGAGTCATTGTTCATAGGTCCTTTAAGAATGATTTAGTGTCATTCTGTATCTCTGACCACAGTCTTTAGCTTAAAATCTAATTTATGTGATATAAGAATTGCTATCCCAGCTCTCTTTCAGGGCCCATTGGCATGAAAGATGATTCTAAAATTTGTATGGAATGAGAAAAGACCCTGAGTTGCTAAGGAAATGTCAAAAAAGAAAAACAAAGCTGGAGGGGCACCTGGGTGGCCAGTGGGTTAAAGCCTCTGCCTTTGAATCAGGTCATGTTCTCAGGGTCTTGGTATTGAGCTCCGCATCAGGCTCTTTGCTCAGCAGGGAGCCTGCTTCCCCCTCTCCCTCTGCCTGCATCTCTGCCTACTTGTGATTTCTCTCTCTCTCTCTCTGTCAAATAAATAAAATCTTAAAAAAAAGAGACAAAAACAAAACTGGAGGCATCACGTTTTACTACAAAGCTATGATCATGAAGACATCATGACACTGGCACAAAAACAGACACAGAGAACAGTGAAACAGATTAGAGAGCCCAGATATGGACCCGCAACTCTATGATTATATAATCTTTCACAAAAGAGAGAAAAATATCCAGTGGCAAAAAGACAATCTCTTCAATATAAAGTGCTGGGAAAATAGGACAGCTATGTATAGAAGAAGAAAACTTGACCATTATTTTATACCATACACAAAGATAAACTCAAAATGGATAAAATACCTGAACATGAGGCAAGAATCTATAAAAATCCTAGAGAAGAACATAGGCAGTAACCTCTTTGACATTGGCCACAACAACTTCTTTCAGGACATGTCTCCAAAGGCAAAGGAAACAAAAGCGAAAATAAACTATTGAGACTTCATCAAGATAAAAAGCTTCTGCACAGCAAAGGAAAGAGTCAACAAAACCGACAACCCACAGAAGGGGAGAAGATATTCACAAATGACACTACAGACAAAGGTCTGATATCTAAGATCTATAAAGAACTCCTCAAACTCAACACTCACAAAACAGATAATCATATTAAAAAATGGGCAGAAGACATGAACAGAAAATTCTCCAAAGAAGACACACAAATGAGTAGCAGACACATGAAAAAATGTTCATCATAATTAGCCATCAGGGAGTTTCAAATCAAAAGCACATTAAGATACCACCTTATATCAGTTATAATGGTCCAAAATCAACAAGACAGTAAACAACAAGTGTTGGGGAGGATGTGGAGAAAGGTGAACCCTCTTCCACTGTGGTGGGAATGGAAGTTGGTGCAACCACTTTGGAAAACAGTGTAGAGATTCCTGAAGAAATTAAAAATAGAGCTACCATATGACCCTGCAATTGCACTACTGGGTATTTACACCAAAGAAACAGATGTACTTAAAAGAAGGGCCGTATGTTCCCCAGTATTCATAGCAGTAATGGCCATAATTGCCAAACCGTGGAGAGAATCAAGATGCCCTTCAACAGATGAATAGATAAAGAAGATATGGTCCATATACACCGTGGAAGATTATGCCTCCATCAGAAAGGATGAATATCCAACTTTTGTATCAACATGAATGGGTCTAGAAGGCTGAGTGAAAGAAGTCAAGCATAGAAAATCAATTATCATATGGTTTCACTTACTTGTGGAGATTAAAGAATAACATGGAGGACATTAGGAGAAGGAAAAAAAGTGAATTGAGGTAAATCAGAGGGGGAGTCAAAGCATGAGAAAATGTAGACTCTGAGAAACAAACTGAGGATTTTGGAGGGGAGGGGAGTGGGGAGTTGGGTGAGCCTGGTGGTGGGTATTAAGGAAGGCACATATTGCATGGAGCACTGGGTGTATTGCATAATCAATGAATCAGGGAACACTGAAAAAATAAAATAAGTAAAAGAAAATGTCTTGTGGAACTCCCCCTGGGAAGCCTTCTGGAAAGGAATTCTGGTTTATTGGGTGTTTTGTTTTTGTTTGTTTTCTGATTCAGTTTGTTTGCTGGTTATGTGTCTGCTCAAATTTTCTAGTTCTTCCTGTTTCAATTTGGGAAGTCAATAACTAGACATTTTTCCATTTATTCTAGATTGTCCAGTTTGGTGGGATATTAATTTTTATAGTATTCTCTTATACTGTATTACTGTGGCATTGGTTGTGGTCTCTCCCCTTTCATATGTGATTTAAAATATTTTGGTCCCTTCTCTTTGCTTTTTGGTAAGTCTGATTAGGGGTATATCAAATTTATTAATTCTTTTTAAGAACTAGTTCTTCATTTCATTAATCTGTTCTAATGATTTTTGTTTTTTGTTTGTATCTATATCATTTATTATTGCTCTAATCTTTATTATTTTCTTTCTTCTACTGGCTTTATGTTTTAATTGTCATTCCTATTCTGGCTCCTTAAGGTGTAAGATTAAGTTGTGTTTGAGATTTTTCTTCCTTCTTGAGTTAGGCGTGTATTGCAATATACTGCCCTCTTAGGAGTTACTTTGATGCATCACAGATGTTTTGGACAGTTGTGTTTACATTTTCACTTGCTTCTATGTATTTTTTTTATTTCTTCTTTCTTTATTGTTTTATTATGTTCAGTTACACAACATATAGTACATCATTAGTTTTTTATGCATTGTTTAACAACTCATTAGTTGTGTGTATACCTAGTGCTCATCACATCAAGTGCCCTCCTTAATATTGACCACCTGGCTCCCCATTCCCCTACTACCCTCCCTTCTGTAACCCTCACTTTATTTCCCAGAGCCCGGAGTCTCTCAAGGGTTTGGCTCCCTCTCTGATTTCTTCCCACTCAATTTACTTCTTTTTCACTGTGGTCTTCCATGCTATTCCTTATAAAAGTGAAACCATATAATTGTCTTTCTTGATGAAGTCCCAAAAGTTCATTTTTGCATTTGTTTCCTTTGCCTTTGGAGACATGTCCTGAAAGAAGTTGCTGTGGCTAATGTCATAGAGGTTACTGTCTATGTTCTTCTCTAGGGTTTTGATAGATTCCTGCCTCACGTTGAGGTCTTTATCCATTTCAAGTTTATCTTTGTGTATGGTGTAAGAGAATGATCAAGTTTCATTCTTTTTTTTTTATGGGAAATACTGATTTTTATTGTGGACAGGTAACTTGGAGTCATGTTCATTTGGGGAAACTTCAGGGACGTCTGCCAGCAGGACAGGACGTTCATTTTCCATCTAGTTATTTGGGGTCACGGGTTATATGGACAGAAGAAGTCAAAGAAATTCTTTGCGTTCAAAACAAAAGTTGCATCTCATTTCAAGTCCTTATTATCTCTCCCAGCATCCCTGCCATCACGACCATCTATAATCGCCTCATACATCTTATGCGCATCTTTTATTATTTTCTTTGGGTTAACTTTTGGAGGTAAATGGACAAGGTAAATGCCTATCAACTTTAGAAAAATAATTTTCATGAAAAATTTCGATCATATTACAAAAGCAGAGAGAATAGGGTGTGGAGGTATGGAGAGTCAAGAAGCTGCTCCATAGGTTACTAAGTTGGCTTCTGCCAAATGTCAATTTGTGTCCCATCAGTGATGTTTCAGAATGTCTGTATCCTGACATCCTGCACAATACTGGACTTCATTTTCTCTCTCTCTCTCTCTCTTTTTTTTTTGGTCAATTTCCTGAATGGGAGGAACAGTGTCACATTATTGTTTGACGTTTCATTGATTTGACTGCTAGGGAAGGTAAACGCTTGATCCATGTATTTAGTGGTCCTTTGTTTTGCTTTATGAAATTCCTAGCCATAGATTGTCTTCAATTTTGAACTGCACCCCCTGCATCTTTTTCTTGCTAATTTGTAAGAGATCTTTAAATATTAAAAATATCAACCCTCTGTCTGGCCTGCACCTCGCAATTATTTTTCTCATTTGTCATTTAGCTTCTAATTTTCTTTGTAGTGTTCTTGACATACTGAAATATTACATTTTTATATAGCTAGATCAATCAAGTTTTACTGATGGTTTTCCTTCCTTTGGTTGCTTGCTTAGAACTCAAGCTTATATAAATCTCTACACATATATTATTTAACACTTAAGTAGTTTCATCTCCTGCATCTAAAAATCTTCAATACATCTGGGATTTTTTTTGGTATATGGGTGGTCCAGGTAATAGTCGTTTCTTTTTTCCTTTCCAAACAAGTCATGTAATCTGAGCTTTCTCCTATTGATTTAAAATGCTGCCATTATCATATACTAAATATTTATACTAAAGCTTTTTTTTTTTACATTTTTATTTTTTTATTTTTTTTCTCCCCAAATTTGTTTATTTTAATTTTTAGTGTTACAAGATTGATTGTTCATGCACCACACCCAGTACTCCATGCAGTACGTGCCCCTCTCGATACCCACCACCAGGCTCACCCCCCCACCCCCTCCCCTCCAAAACCCTCAGTTTGTTGTTCAGAGTCCACAGTCTCTCCTGGTTCAGCACCCCCTCCGATTTCCCCCCATTCGCCCTTCCCTTCCTTCTCACGATGCCCTCCATGATTTTCTTTATACACCACACATGAGTGAGACCATAAGATAATTGGCTCTCTCCGCTTGACTTATTTCACTCCGCATAATCTCTTCTAGTCCTGTCCAAGTTGATACAAAAGTTGGATATTCATCCTTTCTGATGGAGGCATAATATTCCATTGTATAGATGTACCACATCTTCCTTATCCATTCATCTGTTGAAGGGCATTTTGGTTCTTTCCACAGTTTGGCTATTGTGGCCATTGCG
>CM052801.1:44067142-44083839 GCA_028533885.1 Nasua narica
TCCTTTCACTTTCAGTCTGGATGTATCTTTTGTTTCCAAGTGTGTCTCTTGTAGACAGCATATCGACGGGTCCTGTCGTTTTATCCATTCTGCAACCCTGTGCTGTTTTATGGGAGCATTTAGGCCATTCACATTGAGAGTGATTATTGAAAGATATGTGTTTATTAACATCATGTTGCCTGTGAAGTCCTTGTTTCTATAGGTGGAAAATTTCTGTTCTAAGTCACTCATGTGTTCTTTCTGCTTTTATAAAACCCCCTTTAATATTTCCTGGAGTGCCGGCTTGGTGGTCACATATTCTTTTAATCGTTGCCGGTCTTGGAAGCTCTTTATCTCTCCTTCCATTTTGAATGACAGCCTTGCTGGATAAAGTATTCTTGGCTGCATGTTCTTCTCATTTAGTGCCCTGAATATATCATGCCAGCCCTTTCTTGCTTGCCAGGTTTCTGAGGAGAGGTCTGACGTTATTCTGATGGGCTTTCCTCCACATATAAGGAATACCTTTCCCCTAGCTGCCCTCAGGACCTCCTGTCTAAAATTATAACTTGCACATTTTAATATTATGTGCCTTGGTGTTTTTCTCTATTTATTGATCATTGCAGGGATCCTTTCAACATCTAGGACACGAACACTTGTCCCATTCCCCAGATTGGGGAAGTTCTCATGTAGAATGTGGTCAGCAATATCTTCTAGACTTCTGTCCTTCTCTACCTCCTCTGGGATTCCAATGATTCTGACGTTGCAACGTTTCATGTTGTCATTTATTTCCCTAAGTCTGTTCTCATGATTCCTGAGCAGTTTGTTCTAGCTCTCCTCTTGACCTTTCATCTCAACCATCTGATCCTCTAGATCACTAATTCTATCCTCTGTCTCCACAACTCTAGCTGTTAGACTATTTAGATTGGATTGGATCTCATTAATAGTGCTTCTTATCTCTGTTATACTGGACCTTATTTCTACCCTTAGCGCTTCTATAATGTTTTGCTCCATCCTAGCCATTGCCTGGATAATTGTCATCCTGAATTCCCTTTCTGACATACTGTTGATGTCCATGTCCAATAGTTCTGAAGGAGAGGGTGTAGTCTCTGGGTTTTTCTTCTGTTGGGTGTTCCTCCTCCTAGTCATTTTGATGAGAAATGGATGAGAGGGGGTGTAGCTGGATATACTGCCCCCGATCCAGGCAGGGTGTACTCTGGAGGGTTTTGGAGCAATTGGGCTTTACCACCAAAAAGAAAGAATAAGGATAAAAAAAAGATAGAGAGGAGGAGAAAAAGGGGAACCCCAGCCAGAATGGGCCCCAAAACTAAGGTTTATAAGGTGTGCAAACAAGCACGAACAAACATATAGACCAACATGAATAAATGACAAGAAGTAAAACAACCTAGCAGAATGAACCCCAAGAATGAGGTTTATGTAATACCAGAACAAAAGCAGATACGTTCAAACACTGACAGAGGGATAAGATGGGAGGGTGGTTTTAACTCCTCGCAGGTGATGAAGGTTATTTCAGGTCCTCCTGGGTTTATAGTTGTATTAAACCTCTCGTTGTAATGTTACGTAGTTAAAAAAAGGATAAAAGAAAAAAGAAATGTGAAAGCAAGTGAAGACTATAATAAAATAAAAAAAGAGAGAGAATAAGAAAGAGAAAACAAAAACAAAAAAAGACTAAAGCAAAAACAAACTTGTATCTATGAAATATATAGTTTTGACGTTATTACTAGGAGCTTAATATATTGATTTCCCCTGGCTTTGGGGTTTAAAATTTTATGGGGACCCTGTGGTTATAGTCCTTTCGTTCTTTGGCTGGTCTTCTGGGCGAGGGGCCTGCCGCGTTGTTTTCCAGTCAGTCTTGCTTGGGTTGAGTCACCCTGCCCCCCAGTCAAGGGGCTGAGCTCTGTGGATACCAGTTTCTCAGTCTCTTGCTCTCTGAAGGTTTTCGGCCTTTTGTAGCCTTTTCACCTTTTCAGAGAGTCCAAGCAATGTATCTGCCCAGAAGCACTCAGACCTCGGCGTTACAGGAAGCCTGAGTCTCTGCGCCCCTCTGTGTGGTTCAGAGCACACACTCCCCTCTGTGAAATTTCTGCTCACAGCGCAGACAGTTGCCTGCGTTCTCTCCGCGGGCGGGGATTGCTCAGGCTCTGCAGTGCACCGCGAATGTCGCGGTGGTGGGTGCACACCGGGAAAAACTGTGGCTCATGAACCACCGCAGACACTCAAAAAGGTGCTTGCAGGTGCGAGCCCGGCCCACAGGTTGTTGCAGAGAGCGGAAATCTGCAGGTTCAGGAATCGCGGACTGGATCCCCCACAAGTTCCATTCTGAGGTGCTCCTTCCTGGGAGAGTGGGTCCAAGCGCCGGTGCCCAGGACCACCCCTTTCCACTAGTTACTCCTCCGAACTTTTCCCCCCTTTTAAGTGTTTTTAACGGGCTCTACGTTAATGCTGGTCCCCCGCCACCGGGCACTTTCCTTTGGGGTATTACTGTCTTTGGTTAGCTTCTGGTGGCTCCCTCCCCCTTTTGTTTATCCTCCGATATCAGCTCGAGTGTTCCCACTTTGCTTTTACCTCTCCACTGCTGTCTTCTGCTCTCGGAGAGATCCTGGAGTGAGAAATCTTTCTTCTCAGGGTGATTTCATGGGTGTTCAGCATGTTCTGGTACATTTCCAGCTCACTTTTGGGGATCGGTTGCTGCAGGGTCTCTTACTTCTCCGCCATCCAGAAAGGGAAATCTTTTTACACTGTTGGTGAGAATGCAAACTAGTGCAGTCATTTAGGAAAACAATATGGGAATTCCTCAATAGTTAAAAATAAAACTTCCCTACAATCGAGCAATTGCATTACTAGATATTTACCCAAAGTGATGCGAAAATACAGGTTTGAAGGGATATATGCAACCTGATGTTTATAGCAGCATTAACAAATAGCCAAATTATGGAAAGAGCCCAAGAGTCCATAGACTTATGAATGAATAAAGAGGATGTGGTATATAAATACAGTAGAATATTACTTATCAAGTCCAAATTGCTTAACTGCTTTCGTTCCAGATACTAATTCTCAGTTATATGCTATGAATCTCGGAGTATCATGGCTTTCAAAATGCCTTTGCACAGCAAAGGAAACAGTCAACAAAACAAACAGGCAACCCACAGAATGGGAGAAGATATTCGCAAATGACACTACAGACAAAGGTCTGATATCTAAGATCTGTAAAGAATTCCTCAAACTCAACACTCACAAAACAGATAATCACATCAAAAAATGGGCAGAAGACATGAACAGACACTTCTCCAAAGAAGACATAGATATGGCTAACAGACACATAAAAAATGTTCATCATCTTTAGCTATCAGAGAGATTCAAATCAAAACCACACTGAGATACCACCTTACACCAGTTAGAATGTCCAAAATCAACAAGACAGTAAACAACAAATGCTGGAGAGGATATGGAGAGGGAACCCTCCTCCACTGTTGGTGGGAATGCAAGTTGGTGCAGGGAGGTTTGGGTGAGACTGGTGGTGGGTATTGCGGAGGGCACGTATTGCATGGAGCTTTGGGTATGGTGCATGAACAAGGAATCTTGGAATACTGAAAAAAATTAAATTAAATTAAAAAAATAAAAAATAAAAATCTATTTTATGATATATACTTTTTCTTTTTAATATTATTACCTATAATTTTATTTTTATTATTTTTAAATTTTATTTTAGTTTTTCAGTGATTGAGACATGTTCCCTCTGTCCCTCCACTCTGAAGAATTTTAATCAAGAAAGAATGCTGTATTTTGTCAAACGATTTTTCTGCAATTGAGAAGATCATATGGTTCTTGTCTTTTCTTTTGTAATGTGCTCTAGCACGTTGATTGATTTGCAAATGTTGAACCACGCCTGCAACACAGGAATAAATCCTACCTGGCCATGATGGATAATTCTTTTAATGTACTGTTGGATCTACTGCCTAGGAACTTGGTAAGTATTTTGGTATCCATGTTCATCAGGGATATTGGTCTGTAATTCTTCTTTTTGATGGGTTCTTTACCTGGTTTTGGGACCAGGGTAATGCTGGCCTCATAGAATGAGTTTGGAACTTTTCCTTCCGTTTCTATTTTTTGAAGGAGCTACAGTAGAATAGATACTAATTCTTTGAATGTTTGGTAGAATTTTCCTGGGAATCCATCTGGCCCTAGACTCTTGTTTTTGGGCGGTTCTTGGTTACTGCTTCTATTCTGATACTGGCTGTTGGTCTATTTACATTGTCTATTTCTTCCTGTTTCAGTCTTGGTAGTTTTTAAGTTTCCAGGAAGGCATCCATTTCTTCCAAGTTATTTAATTTATTTGCATATAGCTGCTGGAATAAGTTCTAATAATTGTTTCTATTTTCTTGCTGTTAGTCATGATCTCTCCCCTTTCATTCATGATTTTACTAATTTGGGTCCTTCCTCTTTTCTTTTGGCTAAATCTGGCTACAGGTTTGTTGATCTTATTAATTCCTTCAAAGAACCAGTTTCTAGTTAGGTTGATCTGTTCTACTGTTTTTCTGGTTTCTATTTCATTGATATCTGCTCTAATCATTATTATTTCTCTTCTCCTGCTTGATTCAGGTTTTATTTGCTGTTCTTTCTCGAGCTCATTTAGGTGTTTGGTTAGCTTGTGCATTTGGGAATTTTCTACTTTTTTGAGAGAGGTTTGGATGGCTATGTATTTCCCCTTTAGGACCACTTTTGCAGTATCCCATACGTTTTGGACTGGTGTGTTTTCATTCTCAATGGTTTCCATCAGTAGTTTAAGTTCTTCTTTAATTCGCTGGTTGACTTATCATTCTTTAGCAGGATGCTCTTTAAGATTCAAGTGCTTCAGTTCCTTCCAAAATATTTCTTGTGATTGAGTTCTAGTTTCAAAGCATTGTGGTCTGATAACATGCAGGGAATAATCTCAAGCTTTTGTTATTGGTTGAGACCTTATTTGTGACCCAGTATGTCTATTCAGGAGAAAGTTCTATAAAAAGCCCACATCAAATATTTTCAATGGAGAAAAGCTGAGAACTTTTCCCTTAATATCAGGAACATGGCAAAGGATGCCACTCTTACCACTATTGTTCAATATAGTACTAGAAGTCCTAGCATCAATAATCACACAAGAAAAATAAATACAAGACATTCAAATTGGCAAAGAAGTCAAACTCTCTCTCTTCACCGATGACATGATGTTTTATCAGGAAAACACAAAAGGCTCAACCCCAAAATTATTAGAACTCACACAGCAATTCAGGAAGGTGGCAGGATACAAAATCAATGAACAGACATCAGTTGCATTTCTATTCACTAACAAGGTGACTGAGGAAAGATAATTTGAGGAATTGATTCCACTTAAATAGCACCAAAACCCATATGATACCTAGGAATAAAATAACCAAAGGGGTAAAGTATGTATACTCTAGAAACTACAAAACACTTATGAAAGAAAATGAAGACACAAAAAGATAGAAAAACATTCCATGCCCATGGATTGGAGGAATAAACATTGTTAAAATGTCTTTGCTACCCAGAGCAATCTACACTTTCAATGCCATCTTTATTAAAATACCTTTGGCATTTTTCAATGAGCTGGAACAAACAATTCTGAAATTTGTATGAAACCAGAAAAGACCCTGAATCACCAAGGGAATCTTGAAAAAGAAAAACAAAGCTGGAGGCATCACATTGCCTGACTTAATGCTATATTACAAAGCTGTAATCACCAAGATAAGATGACATAGACAAAAAAAAAAAAACCCAGACACATAGAACAATGGAACAGAAGAGAGACCCCAGAAATGGACCTTTAACTCTATAGTCAGCTAGTCTTTGACAAGTCATGAAAGAATATCCAATGGAAAAAAAGACAGTTTCTTCAATAAATGGTGTGGGGAAAATTGGACAGTCACATGCAGAAGAATGAAACTCGACCATTCTCTTACATCATACACAAAGATAAACTTAAATGGTAGAAAGAACTTAATGTGAGACAGGAATACATCAAAATCCTAGAGATGAACATAGGCAATAATGTCTTTGACTTTGGCCACAGCAACTTCCTTCAAGACACGTCTTTGCCAAACTGTGGTAAGAGCCAAGATGCCCTTCAACAGATGAATGGGTAAAGAAGATATGGTCTATATATACAAGGAATATTATGCCTCCATCAGAAAGGATGAATACCCAACTTTTGTATCATCATGGTTGGGACTGGAAGAGATTGTGCTGAGTGAAATAAGTCAAGCAGAGAGAGTCAATTATCTTATAGTCTCACTTATGTGTGGAACATAAGGAAAATCATGGAGGACATTGGGAGAAGGAAAAGAATGGTAAATTGGGGAAAATCGGAGGGGGATATGAACCATGAGAGACTGTAGACTCTAAGAAACAAACTGAGGGTTTTGGAGAGGAGGGGAGGGAGGCGTTGGGTGAGACTGTTATTGAGGAGGACACATATTGCATGGAGTACTGGGTGTGGTCCATGAACAATGAATCTTGGAACAGTAAAAAAATAAAATAAAAGTATTTGGAAAAATTTTTAAAAAATAAAAAGAAAAAAACCACATCTTCAAATGCAAGGGAAATAACAGTGAAAATCAACTTTTGGGACTTCATCAAGATAAAAAGCTTCTGCACAGCAAAGGAGACAGTCAATAAAACAAAGAGGCAACCCACAGAATGGGAGAAGATATTTGCAAATGACATACAGATATAGGACTGGTATCCAAGATCTACAAAGAACTTATCAAACTCAACACCCAATAAAACAAATAATCAAGTCAAAAAATGAAGAGAAGACATGAAGAGACACTTTTCCAAGGAAGACATATGAATGATTAACAGACACATGAAAAATGTTCAACATCACTAACCATCAGAGAAATTCAAACCAAAACCACAGGTACCACCTTATACCACTTAGAATGGCTAAAATTAACAAGACAGGGGACAGCAAATGTTGGGGTGGATGTGGTGAAAGGGGAACCCTCTTGCACTGTTGGTGGGAATGCATGATGGTACAGCCACTTTGGAAAACAGTATGGAGGTTCCTCAAAAAGTTAAAGGTAGAGCTAGCAATTATACTACTATGTATTTACCCAAAAAAGTTACAGATGTAGTGAAAAGAATGGGCACAGGCACCCCAATGTTCATAGCAGAAATGTCCACAACAGCCAAACTGTGGAAGGAGCTGAGATGTCCTTTAATAGATGAATGGATAAGGAAGATGTGGTTCATATATACAATGGAATATTACTCAGCCATCAGGAAGGATGAATACCCACCATTTGCATCGATATGGATGGAACTGGAGGATATTATGCTAAATGAAGTATGTAAAGCAGAGAAAGATAATTATCATATGGTTTGACTCATATGTATAACATAAGAAATAACATGGAAAACTTTAGGAGAATAGAGGAAGACTGAAGGGGAGGAAATCAGTGAGGGAGACAAACCATGAGTTACTATGGATTCCAGGAAACAAACTGAAGGTTTCAGAGGGGAGGGGCTCACTCGGGGGATGGGTTAGCTGGGTAATGGGTATTAAGGAGGGCATGTGTTTTGATGAGCACTGGGTATTATATGCAACCAATGAATCATTGAACACTACATCAAAAACTAAAGATGTACTATATGCTGGCTAACTAAACATAATAAAAAATAAAAATAAAAATAAACAAAAATCAATTTTAAAATAGTATTTTTCAGAGATTTTACTATGGTTAATGTGCTTTGGAATTTTCTAATAAAGAATTATAGTCCCCCAAACTGGACCAAGGATCAATTCAATTGGTACTAGGAACTTAAGGCAAGACAAAATCAGATAAGATAGAGTTCTTGCCTTCAAGGAGTTCAAAGCTAGGATGGAAAGTAGATACATACTGCCTGCTCTGTTCTGGGCTTGTGTAGAAATACTACCATGTGAAGCTTGAACCAAGTGCTGGGGCACATAGTGGGGATGGCAAGATGAACTGTAGGCACTGGTAGGAATAATGATGTCACCAACAAAAGGAAGTCATTGAAGATGGGTTTAAAAGGGTGAAGAATGTTTAATCCTATGACAGTTTAGGTGTCAGAATAGAGGGAAATGATTGGTACAGGGCCCAGAGTTATTGCTATTGCTACAGGGGCTTGATGGAATAGCTGTCTGGCTCTATGCTTACAGCCACTGATGGTAGGAAGATTTTATTTGGATTTGACCTCTTCTAGCCTCTACTACTTGCTTTGGGCACTTTTATTTATTGAGTACATACATACTGAACACTTTATCTCACACCATGTGTTCCTTCCTGAAGAGGAAAAAGTAAGAAGAAAAAAAAACCTAAGACCTCAAGAGTCTCACATGATAGGAAAAGAACTTGAATAAAATGAGCAGACACTATAATCCCATTGATTTGAGAGAGAAATACAGGAGACTTTGGGAAGTCAGAGGAAGGTGGCATGTACTCCAGCTTCAGGGACAGGATAAGGCTTTTTGGAAGAGATGATACCTAATATGACCACTTCTCACCACCTTTGCTTGTACCTTCTGGATCCTATGTCTCCTGTTTAGTCTTCCTGTTTCCACCTTCAACTTGCATTAAGCCCTTCCTCAGTGTCAGAGTGATTCTATTAAACTGTCACTTCTGTGTGTGACATGATATCTCATCTTACATGGAGTAAAAGTCCAAGTCCAATACTCTTGTATATAGCCTTGCATGACCTAAGCCCTCTGTTCCTTCTTCCACCTCATCTCTCACCCTTGTTGTAATACTCACTCAAGGCTTTTGCATTGGGCTATTATTTCTATTTAGAATGTGGGTTTTTTTTAGACTTTTTTAATTTTATTTTTTCAGTGTTCCAAAATTCATTGATAATGTACCACACCCAGTGCTCCATGCAATATGTGCCCTCTTTAATACCCACCACCAGGCTCACCAATGCTCACACCCCCACCCTTCCAAACCCTCAGTTTGTTTCTAAGAGTCCACAGTCCTCATACTTTATCTCACCCTCCGATTTCCCCCAATTTACTTTTCCTTCCCTTCTCCTAATGTCCTCCATGTTTTTCCTTATGCTCCACACATAAGTGAAACCATATGATAATTGACTCTCTCTGCTTGACTTACTTCATTCAGCATAATCTTTTGCAGTCCAGGATGGAGAGATAAAGAGCTTTCAAGACTGGTAAGGGTTAAAAGAGAATGTGACCACTAAGCCGGCACTAAAAGAAATATAAAGGGGGGTCCTATAAAAGAAGAAAGAACCCAAAAGTGACCTATAACAGAAATTTAAAGAGACAATCTATAGAAACAAAGACTTCACAGGCAACGTGATGTCAATAAAAACTTATCTTTCAATAATCACTCTCAATGTGAATGGCCTAAATGCTCCCATAAAATGGCATGGTTGCAAACTAGATACAAAGACAGGACCTGTCAATATGCTGTCTACAAGAGACATATGTGGAACTTAAAGATGCATCCAGACTGAAAGTGAAGGGATGGAGAACCATCTTTCAAGCCAATGGGCCCCAAAAGAAAGCTGTGGTACTGATTCTCATATCAGATAAATTATATTTTAAGCTAAAGACTGTAGTCAGAGATATGAAAGTACAGAACATCATTCTTAAAGGGTCTATCCACCAAGAAGATCTAACAATTGTAAATATTTGTGTCCCCAATATGGGAACAGCCAACTTCATAAGCCAACTGTTAGTCAAAATAAAGAGTCATTTTGATATGAATATATTAATAGTAGGACATCTGAACACACCACTCTCAGTAATAGATCAATCAAACAGAAAACCAATAAAGAAACAAGAGCTTTGAATGACACATTATACCACATGGACCTCATAGATATATACAGAACTTTCCACCCGAAAACAACAGAATATTCATTCTTCTCGAGGGCACATGGAACTTTCTCCAGAATAGACCACATACTGGGTCACGAATCAGAACTCAACTGATACCAAAGGATTGAGATGATTCCCTGCATACTCTCAGACCACAATGTTTTGAAACTGGAACTCAACCACTAGAAAAGGTTTGGAAGGAAGTCAGATACTTAGAAACTAAAGACCAACCTGCTCAAGAATGTTGGGATCAACCAGGAAATCAAAGAAGAAATTAAACAATTCATGGAGACCAATGAGAATGAAGACACATTGGTCCAAAATCTGTGGGATATAGCCAAGGCGGTCCTAAGGGGGAAATACATAGACACCCAAGCCACACTCAAATAAATTGAAAATTCCTGAGTACACCAGCTCTCTTTACACCTTAAAGAACCAACAACAAATTAAGCCAACCCCATGCACAAGAAGAGAAATTATCAAGATTAGAGCAGTGATCAACGAGTCAGAAACTAGAGAAACTGTAGATCCCATCAATGAAACCAGAAGTGGGTTTTTTGAAACAATCAATAATATTGATAAATTGCTGGCCAAATTAATCCAAAAGAAAAGAGGGAGGACCCAAAAAATTAATAAAATTATGAATGAAAGGTGAGAGATCATGACTAACACCAAGGAAATAGAAACAACCATCAGAAATTATTTTCAACAGTTATATATCAATAAGTTAAACAACATAGAAGAAATGGATGCATTCCTGAAAACCTATGAACTTCCAAGACTGAAACAGGAAGACATTGACAACCTAAACAGACCAATATCCAGTAACAAGATTGGAACAGTGATCAAAAACCTCCAAAAAGACAAGAGCCCAGGACCTGACGGTTTCCCTGGTGAATTCTACTAAACATTCAAGGAAGAAATAATACCTCTTCAGGGGCGCCTGGGTGGCTCAGTGGATTAAAGCCTCTGCCTTCAGCTCAGGTCATGATCTTAGGGTCCTGGGATCAAGCCCCACATCAGGCTCTCTGTTCAGCAGGGAGCCTGCTTTCTCCCTCTCTCTCTGCCTGGCTCTCAGCCTACATGTGATCTCTCTCTGTCAAATAAATCAATAAAAATCTAAAAAAAAAAAGAAATAATATCTCTTCTCCTGAAGCTGTTTCAGAAAATAGAAACAGAAGGAAAACTCCCAGACCCTTTCTATCAAGCCAGCATTGCCCTGATCCCCAAACCAGGCAAAGACCTGATCAAAAAGGAGAATTTCAGACCAATATCCCTGACGAATATGGATGCCAAGATTCTCAACAAGATCACAGCTAATAAGATCCAATAGTACATTAAAAAGATTATCCACCTAGACCAGGTGGGATTTATCCCTAGGATGCAAGGGTGGTTCAATGTTTGCAAATCAATCAGTGTGATAGAACAAATCATTAAGAGAAGAGAGAAGAACCACATGGTCTTTTCAATTGATGCAGAAAAAGCATTTCACAAAATACAGCATCTGTTCCTTATTAAAACTTTTTAAAGTATAGAGATAGAGGGAACCTTCCTCAACTTCATAAAATCTATCTATGTAAAGCCCACAGCGAATATCATTCTTAATGCAGAAAAGATAGCAGCCTTCTCTTTGAGATCAGGAACACAACAAAGATTCCCACTCTCCCTACTCTTGTTCAACATAGTACTAGAAGTGCCAGCAACAGCAATCAGACAACAAAAACAATAAAAGATATTCAGATTGGCAAAGAAGAAGTCAAACTCTCTCTCTTCACAGAATGTTTTTTACTCATATATATGGTCTGCTTTCCCAATTTCTTTAAGTATTTAGTAAAATGTCACCAAGAAGTTCTTCCCTGACTGTTCTATCTAATGTGTATTCTGTTGATTTGGGATGGAATATTCTGAATATATCTGTGATGTCCATATGGTCCAGTGTGTCATTTAAAGCCTTTATTTCCTTGTAGATCTTTTGCTTAGATGATCTGTCCATTTCGGTGAGGGGGGTATTAAAGTCCCCTACTATTATTGTATTATTATTGATGTGTTTCTTTGACTTTGTTATTAATTGGTCTATATAATTGGCTTCTCCCATGTTAGAGGGCATAGATATTTACAGTTGTTAGATTTTCTTGTTGGGCAGTTCCTTTAAGTATGATAAAGTGCCGTTCCTCATCTCTTATTACAGTCTTTGGCTTAAAATTTAATTTATCTGGTAAAAGGATTGCCACCCAAGCTTTCTTTTGATGTCCATTAGCATGGTAAATTGTTTTCCACCCCCCCTCCTTTAAATCTGGAGGTGTCTCTTGCTCTGATTTTTTTTTGTTCTTTTATTTGGGACATATTCCCCTGTCTCCTCATTTTGTCTGTTGTTGTGTCTGTTTTTATGTGTTAGGAAAGTCAGCAATGTCCTCCGCACTTGAAAGTAGTGTCTTTATGAAGAAGAGGTCTTGCAGTGCAATGTCTCCTTGTCACTAAAATGGTGCTTCAGTGGTGTCTCCTATGTGTGTTGCTACAGGAGTGTCCTACCATTGTGACAGAGCTGTATTTGCCTTCAGTCCAGCCTGATATGGCTCTCTGCATGTACTGGGCAGAGTCTGGTACCTGTGGTGTTAGTGGGCTGGTCCAGGGTTGCCCTAGGCTTAAGTGGAATTAGAGTAGGTGTATTCCAGAGATGAAGTAGCATTAAGCTGCAGGCACTTTCCCTGTGTTGTCGCCTGAGAAGCTTTTGTTGGTGGGCAGGGCCTGCAGTCAGACCAGCTGCCTGCCTTCAACCCACTGTTGGGGTCACAGTCAGACTGGTATTGGTCATCTCTTCTCCCTGGAGCAGGACTCACTTTGGAGTTGTGCTGACCCTTGTCTGGGCTGTACACACAGCCAGGCTTGTGGCACTGCTTTGATGGGATCCTGTCAAGAGCGATTAGAGGGGCTGGATCTGCTTTGTTGTAGCCTCTTGTCTACATTGGGTATGGAGTCTGTTCTGTTGGTTTTCAGGTTTCTTTCTGGGCTATTTATGCTGATGTGGGTGTTTCCTAGGCAGCCATGTGGCAAGAGGTGAGACCAGGGTCCTACTCTGCCATCTCCCCATCAGCCTCTCAATATAGCCATAATTTGAACTCAGATATTCTGACACTCAATCCAAGGTTTTCCTCACTGACAGACAAGAGGTCAATTTGGTTAGAATGTAAGTGCTTTTCTTTTCTTTCTTTTCTTTTCTTTTTAAAATATTTTATTTATTTATTTCGATGGAGAGAGATTACAAGTAGGCAGAGAGGTAGGCAGAGAGAGAGGAGGAATCAGGCTCCCTATTGAGCAGAGAGCCTGATGTGGGGTTTGATCCCAGGATCCCAAGATCATGACCCAAGCCAAAGGCAGAAGCTTTAACCCACTGAGCCACCCAGGCACCCTTCTAAGTGCTTTTCAAATCCAAACCCCAGACATTCATCCAACAAGTATTTTCTGAGCATCTACTGCAGGCACTATTTTAGTTACTGGGGATAGAACAGAGGCCAAAACAAAGTCTTTGTCCTCACAAAGTCTATATTCTAGTGGAAGGTGATATAATAAATAAGTTAATATAAAGTTCGTATGTTAGTGGTAAATTTGATTCAGAAAAATAAGAAGTGCTATTAGGGGTGACATGTTTCAATTTTAAGTAGAGTAGTCAAAAAACTCAACTAGAAAGAAGTGCTTAAGCAAATATCGAAGGAAGTGAGATAATGAGCCATGTGGATATCTGAGGAAGGAGTCTAGCACCGATATGGGAGCATGTCTGTGTGTTTGAGCATGTCTACCTAGACAGAAAACTAGGTAGAGAGGTGTAAGAGGCAAAGTAGCAGGAGATAAAGTCAGAAAGGTAAGGGTGTAGTAGATGCAAATAGTGTAGGACTTTTTGGCTTTTGCTCTGAGTGTGGTGGTACGTCCTTAGTGGGCATATATTTCTGAGAGAATGTGTAGGCAGGAAGAATTACCATGTTGGTGGCCCTTGAGGGTCTATATCATCACTGGAAACAATGCAAACCTACCTTCTCATTTCCCAGCATGCTTCAATACCTCTTTTCCAGTGTTAGCTGGATGCTGCCACCTAGAAAAAGTCAGCCGGGTTCTCTTATTCATGACCCAGATTTCGTCACCTGGTGACACTGAAAGGAATCCACTTGGCAGTCAGGGAGGCACAAGCAGATGATAGTAATCTGATAGCAAGCAGCAGATTTTAGAGAAAGTATCTAGTGAAAGGAAAGGATGACTCTCATAAAATGGGAGACTTTATGAGGGAAAAGGTGTTAATTTTTACCCCAGCTGGTGGTCAGTGATTGCAGATGGAGATTTTGTATGTGCCAGAGAGCTGCCAGCATAGAGGAAAGAGGCAGCAAAGAGGTACATTGTAGAGGCAGGGGTCTTTCTGTAGGTACCCTGCTTTCTGGGGAGTTTTGCCGGATCAGAACAAAGAAATTCTTGACATTTGTTGGCACAAGTATCACTTTGGAGTTATTGGCATATTTGTATCTTATCTGCACCAATATATTTTGTAAGTTTCAGAAATGGCAGTGATTATCTGCTCTTAGAGATGTAGAAAACTGAGCCCACTGCCTGGCAGAGTAGGACTTAGCTTGAATCATTGATGTTATTGCTTTTGTTATTAGAGCTAAAAGTAACTAGTAAAAAAATCATATAAGCCTATTAATTTGCAAATTTTTTTGTTTATTTGTTTCCAGGGTGGGGACAGTTATAAAACTTCTGTGTTCCATATAATTATTACAAATAATCCAAATGTATACATGGAAACATGTTTTTTATTAACAAAATTTATTCTGTAAATTCAAATTTATATGCCCACTTATTATAAAATCAATGACAATTTCTTTTGATGCTCAGAGTGAGTACATAATAATTTGATTATGTGTTGCTTTTTAATGGTCCCTTTATTATATATTATTATTTATGTGTGGTGTTTCATTACAGTTTTTCTTAATAGCTGAAAACACAAAAGTACATATTTTATTTTTTTAATTTAATTTTATTTTTTCAGTGTTCCGAGATTCATTGCTTCTGTACTACACCCAGTGCTCCATGTAATACATACCCTATTTAATACCTACCACCAGGCTCACCCATCCCCCTCCTAAAACCCTCAGTTTGTTTCTCAGAGTTGACATTCTCTCATGGTTCATCACCTCCTCTGATTTCATTCAATTCACTTTTCCTTTCATTCTCCTAATATCCTCCAAGTTATTCCTTATGTTCCACAAGAAGGGAAACATGATAGTTGACTTTCTCTGCTTGACTTATTTCACTCAGCACAATCTTCCCCAGTCCCATCCATGTTGATAGAAAAGTTGGGTGTTCATCCTTTTTGATGGAGGCATAATATTCTATTGTATAAATGTACCACTTTTCTTTATCTATTCGTCTGTTAAACAGCATCTTGGCTCTTCCCACAGTTTGGTCATTGTGGACATTGCTGCTATGAACATTGGGGTACCTGTGGCCCTTCTTTTTGCTATATCTATATCTTAGGGATAAATACACAGTAGTGCAATTGCAACATCATAGGGTAGATCTATTTTGAGCTTTTTGAGGAATCTCCATGCTGTTTTCCAAAGGGGTTGCACCAACTTGCATTCCAACCAACAGTGTAAGAGGGCTCCCCTTTGTCCACATCCTCTCCAACATTTGTTTTTCCTATATTGCTAATCTTTGCCATTCGAACTCTTGGAAGGTGGTATCTCAATGTTTTTGATTTGAATTTCCATGATGGTGAATGATGATGAACATTTTTTCATGTGTCTGCTAGCGATTTGTATGTCTACCTTAGAGAAGTGTCTGGCCATGTCTTCTGCCTATTTCTTGACATGATTATCTGGTTTTTGGCTGTTGAGTTTCAGCAGTTCTCTAAAGATCTTGGATATCAGCCCTTAGTCTGTACTGTAATATGTGAATATTTTCTCCCATTCCGTGGGTTGGCCCTTTATTTTGATGATTTTTTCTTTTGATGTGCAGAGGCTTTTTATCTTGAAGTCCCAAAAGTTCATTTTTGCTTGTGTTTCTTTTGCCTTTGGAGAACTGTCTTCAAAGAAATTGCTGTGGCTGATAAAAGAGGTTATTTTCTATTTTCTCCTCTAGGATTTTGATACATTCTTGTCTCACGATGAGGATTTTTATGCATTTTGAGCTTGTATTTGTGTATGGTGCAAGAGAATGGTTGAGTTTTATTCTTTTATACATAATTGTCCAATTTCCCAGCACAATTTATTGGAGAGACTTTTTTTTCACTGGATAGTTTATCCTGCTTTGTTGAAGATTATTTGACCACAGAGTTGTGCGTCCATATTTGGGCTCTATACTCTGTACCATTGGTCTATGTGTCTGTCTTTGTGTCAGTACAATGCTGTCTTGGTGATCACAGCTTTGTAATAAAGCTTGAAATAAGGCAATGTGATGTCCCCAGCTTTCTTTTTCTTTTTCTTTCTTTTTTTCTCCCCAAATATGTTTATTTAAATTTTTCAGTGTTACAAGATTGATTGTTCATGCACCACACCCAGTGCTCCATGCAATATGTGCCCTTCTCAATACCCACCACCAGGCTCGCCCACCCCCCCACCCCCTCCCTTCCAAAACCCTCAGTTTGTTGCTCAGAGTCCACAGTCTCTCCTGGTTCATCACCCCCTCCAATTTCCTTCCATTCACCCTTTCCTTCCTTCTCAAGATGCCCTCCATGATTTTCTTTATACTCCACACGTAAGTGAGACCATAAGATAATTGACTCTCTCCACTTGACTTATTTCACTCTGCATAATCTCTGCTAGTCCTGTCCATGTTGATACAAAAGTTGGATATTCATCCTTTC
>CM052801.1:44084339-44111480 GCA_028533885.1 Nasua narica
AGAGAGATTCAAATCAAAACCACATGGAGATACCACCTTATGCCAGTTAGAATGGCAAAATCAACAAGACAGTAAAGAACAAATGCTGGAGAGGATGTGGAGAAAGGGGAACCCTCCTCCACTGTTGGTGGGGATGCAATTTGGTGCAGCCACTTTGGAAAACAGTATGGAGATTCCTCAGAAATTAAATATACAGCTACCCTATGACCCTGCAATTGCACTACTCGGTGTTTACCCCAAAGAAGCAGATGCAGTACAAAGAAGGGCCACATGTACCCCAATGTTCATAGCTGCCATGGCCACACTAGCCAAACTGTGGAAAGAGCCAAAATGCCCTTCAACAGATGAATGGATAAGGAAGATATGGTACATCTATACAATGGAATATTATGCCTTCATCAGAAAGGATGAATATCCAACTTTTGTATCAACATGGACAGGACTAGAAGAGATTATGTGGAGTGAAATAAGTCAAGTGGAGAAAGGCAATTATCTTACAGTCTCACTTCCGTGTGGAATATAAAGAAAATCATGGAGGGCATCGTGAGAAGGAAGGGAAGGGCCAATGGGGGGAAATCGGAGGGGGTGTTTATCCAGGAGAGACTGTGGACTCTGAGCAACAAACTGAGGGTTTTGGAGGGGAGGGGGTTGGGGGAGTGGGTGAGCCTGGTGGTGGGTATCCAGAGGGGCACGTACTTCATGGAGCACTGGGTGTGGTGCGTGAATAATCAATCTTGTAACACTGAAAAATTAAAATAAACAAATTTGGGGAGAAAAAAAAAGATTTCCCTTTCTCTGCATTCTTGCCAATGTCTATTGTTTCTAGTTTGTTAATTTTAGTCATTCTGCCTGTGTGAGGTGATTATCTCATTGTAGTTGTCATTTGCATTTCCCTGAGGAATAGTAGCCTTAAAAATAATAAAATCTTGCCATTTGCATAATGTGGATGGAAGTAGGGAGTATTATGCCAAGTGAAATAGGTCCATCAGAGAAAGGCAAATACCATACGATTTTACTCATATGTGTAATTTAATAAACAAAACAGATGAGCATAGGGGAAAAGAGAGAGGCAAACTAGGAAACAGACTTTTAACTCTAGAGAACAGGGATACTGGACGGAATTGGGTGGGGGGATGAGTTAAATGAGTGATGGGTATTAAGGAAGCCACTTGTTGTGATGAACATTGGGTGTTGTTTGTAAGTTATAATTCACTAAATTCTACACCTGAAACTAATATTACACTGTATGTTAACTAACTGGAATTTAAATTAAAAACTTGAAGCAAAAGCAATTTGGACTTGGAAAGCTATTACGTAATCACAAATGAAAATCACCTTTCTCTCTTGGATTAATTCTTATACCCTATCCCCCAACTTTCCCAAAATAGCCTGTGATTGTGAATAAAAATTGATGAGGAAAAGAGTAGCACTAATACAGTTCTTATCTTGGATCCCAACTCAGCCACTTAATAGCTAGATTATTTTTGTTAAACCACTTAACTTCTCAGAGCCTTTGTTTCTTCCTCCACAATATAAAGATGATAATTTCCCAGGAACACTAGGAAATATAGTCTTTCAGCATGTGGCTATATGCCCGTCTAAAATTTAGGGTTTCTTTTCTTAAAAGAAATGAGGGAAATGGAGATTGTTGGACAACCAGAAGACTCTGCCAATGTCCACCTCCTTCACACTCTAATACACTTCTTCACTCACATAGAATATATTCAAATGATCCTCAAGAGAGACAACATGAAGTTTCATACAGTTACTGTATCCATCTGAAAGTCCAGAATCTCTAAATAGCTTGTAGTCATCCCCTTCAACCTCAGATATGGCTCCCCATGATCCAGTAACTTGTAAACTAAATGATAAATTACCTGTCCCTTGTCCATACTCTAAAAACGATGGTGAAAAAAAAAAATAAAAAATAAATAAATAAAAACGATGGTGAGATAGAAACAAAATAATCACAATAAAATGTCTTCTTTAGGAAAAGAAAAATGAGAAATTCACAATAGACACTGGTCTGTAACAATCTTGCTGGGCAGAAATTGCAAAATCTCTTCTCTGAGAGTGTAGTTACTTCTTTGGTTAGATACAGTTTCTCTTCTTTAAGAGAAACTCTTTTTCTCCATTGGCCTTGACTTTAATATCTGTCAAGTTTTTCTTTTCCTTTGAACCTCCATGGCCCAACAAAATGACCGAAATAGCATTAGAAACTGGGTCTTTCATACTTTTCCAGTGCATGTCCATATACCTATGTTGAACTCACTGTCCCAGACTTTTGAATCTGATAAGCAGTTGGAGGAGGTAGAGAGTGTAAGAGGAAATAAGTTTCTAGGTGTCCAGGGATGTCTTTAATAGCATAGTGAGTCTCTTGCTCTATGCCTACTAAGTTTAGCAGGACCTTGAGTACCAAAAACTGGGGCAGAATAAACAAAAGTGGAGTCAAGGGTATCTTATGACAGAGGTAAGAGATGCCTATAGTCTTACATAGTTATCAATTTATACCACAAAACTGACTACATTAGTACCCTACTTCAAAACTTTTCCTATTGACCTTCAAGCTAAACTCTGTACTCTTTAGCCTGTTTCTCAAGGCTTTTATAATCTGCTTTCTTAATTTTCTTACTCTCTAAAAGCTACCTCCATCCATGCTCATGTTATCTTATGTGCCAGCCATGCTTTACTATTCAATGTTCTCTAAATACATTGCATCTTCGCTCATGTTATTCTTTCTACCTAAAATGTCTTTTTCCTCTTTATATTCCTAGTAAGCACCTACTATCCTACCAGATCCAACTGAAATGTCAATCCCTCTGAGCAATATTTCATGGCTTTTACATTCTGATTTGGCACTCTTGCTTCCAGTTCTTGACTAGGGTGCATTTGATAAATGCCTGTTTGCACATCTATGTCACCCAAAGGATGTGAGCCCCTTGTTTGCATAAGTTGGATCTTATGCATTTCTGTATTCTTTCATGCATGTCAGGTGTTCATAAAATGTTTTTAAAAAGAAAATAAAGGAGGGAAGGAAAGAAGTTATAATTGTAAAATTTCTGCAAGGGAAATATAGACTGATTTTGCAATGCCATATACAAACTGTCATACTTTGGGCACACTACTTAACTGGATGACTGGATTCCTGTCTCAACTCTATTTTTTTACTGGGTGTATGGAAAAACATTTACCTCATTAGGTCTTTATTTATTAACCTATAAAATGGAAAGTGGGCAACAAACATAGTGTCAAAGATCCTTTTTTAAGTTTTGAAGCCTCTTTATATCAAGAAACACTTCTTCAGTTTTTCTTCTATTCAAGACACTTCATTAGCTGTTGGGATACATAATTGAATCAGGCACGATTTTTGTCCTGGAGATTGTGCCTCAGTTTCCCCATCTTTAATTTAGGCAAATGACCTTTAAAGGCTTTTTCAACTTGAATAGTGCAATGATTCTGTGCATATAAACTTATCTGCTATGTGAACGTAGGTGGATGTTTTTTCTTCTTCAAGCATGAACTTTCTAATCTGTAAAATTAGATGGTTGGACAAAATGATCTCTAAGGGCCCCTTGAGTTCTGATATTCTTTGGTAATAAAGTTCATATGGTAATGTGCACCTAAATAATGCTTTGCTCCTAGTCTTCCTGAAAATCCCTGTTTTCCATTACTAGAGACTTTTACGGGTGAATATGTGGGCAAGGTAGAGGGACTCAGGACTGAAGAAAAGCCTCATAGCAGTCTAAACTGTTTTTTTTACCTCCCCCACCACACGCACACACACACACACACTGCCCCACCAGCCTGTGTGTGCTAGGGTTAAACTGCCCTCAGAGTATGGGCAAGGATAATATCTGGGCAGCTGTGCCCATCTAGAAGCCAGGTTCTAAGTGAGTTCTCAGCTACAAAAAGCAGGTTTGATTAATAAGAAAATGAATAAATCAAAGGAAGTATTTTTCTTGCTGATCCAGTATATATTCATTCCTATTCTCTCTCCCTTTCTTACTCTCTTTCTGTCACTGCTTCATGTTTTTTCCCTTAGAAATATTTCCAGATTCAAGGACATGAGGGATGGTGACTGGGAGGCTCCTTGATTGGTTAACCAATGATTTCTCTTTTTAGAATGTGACACAGATTGGGTGGGGCTTTCTTCTTGCTCTATCAGAACTTGAGCCAGACTGGTTCTCCTCCTCTAGGAAAAGGCTCTTGAATGACTTTTTCTCTAGAAAGCCTATTCTGAATATTGGCCAAGGAGACTGTGACTCCAGTGGCATGGTGACCAGGAATAGAACAAGGGATTAGCTGAGCAAAATTGACCTGAGCAGAAGGAGTTGACATAAACAAATATCGACTAATAGTGAGAACTCAACTAAGGCAGTAATAAAACATAGAACCACAACACCACACCATGTTCTAGCTTGAAGTGGCTTATGGTGAGCACTGTGGAGACCATGAGGAACACTGGATTGTGAACCAATGGACCTAGGTTCAATACCTATCTCCAGTCATGCTCAAGTTGTGTGAATTTAGGCAAGTCATTTCAGTTGTCTGAGTCTCAATTTGAATTTTAACTTTGTTTTTACCCATGAGGTTGTTATTGATAAGATTTTTTTTTAAAGATTTTGTTTATTTTTATTAGGAGAGAGAGAGAATGAGAGAGAGCATGAGAGGGGAGAAGGTCAGAGTGAGAAGTGGACTCCCCATGGAGCTGGGAGCCCGATGTGGGACTCGATCGCGGGACTCCGGGATCATGACCCGAGCCGAAGGCAGTCGCTCAACCAACTGAGCCACCCAGGCGCCCCTGATAAGATTTTTAACAAAGAGCCTAATATAAGTCAAGACTAGGGGTTGGTAAAATTTTTAAAGAAGAGATAGTAAATAGTTTAGATGTTGTGGAGCATATGGTTTTTGTCGCAGCTACTCAATTCTTCCCTTATAGCACAAAAGCAGGCAAAGACAATATGTAAAATAATGGTCATGGTTGTGTACGAACATAACCTTACTTACAAAAACAAGTACAGTGGGCCATATTTGGTCGACATGTCATAGTTTGCAGTTACCCAGTCAAGGTTAAGTTGTTTCCAAAAAACAAATTTCACTTCATTTTTCAGAACAGAGGAGGTGACATTCCTCTCTATTCTATATTTCCCAGCAGGTGTTCTGTTTCCAGCTTTGGTCCTCATTCTTCAAAAATGATACAGAATAAGTAGATTGGGTACAGAGAATAGGCCAGTAGAATGAAGTAGAGGCAAGATTCCAGGTTCTGTGTCAAATCACTGAATAAACTGGAACTCAAGTCTTGTGATAGACAGAAAAGACAGAGTCTGTGTGGTAACAAGGAGCTAAAATCCATGGGTAGAAGCCACAGAGGGAAAGAGTTTATTCCACACAAGGAAGACTTTTAGTAAGTGACTTGTCTATTCATGAGTACCTGTAACTGGAAATGTGCAAGCAGGGCTTGAAAGACCAGTTGGGTGGAATTGATTAAAAGGAATCAAGATGGGGATTTGATGAGCTGACTTTGGAAGTTTTGGAGAATGTGGGTTTTAAAGTCATATAACTCTGGCTCAAAATTTTGATCAAACTAGTAATGTGAATCTTAGGCAAGTCATGTTACCCTCTAAATTTCTGTTTCTTTCCCTGTAAAGTAAGAATAACAATATATAACTCACATGTTTATTGTAAAGGCTTTAATACTACATCCAACAACCTAATATAATGCCTGACATATATTTTAAAATTAAATCAATGATATCTCTTATTATCAAAAAAGTGTGTGTTCACTGCAGTCAGTCCTCTGGGTTTTAGTTTGACATTGCCATTTACTGGTTGTGTAACTTTGAACAAGTCAGCTCACTAATTGGGAGTTGAGTTTTCTCATTTAGACACTAGCAGTAGTTAGTTTCTTAGGGTGTAGGAAAAATAAATAAGATAAGTATATGTAATATACCTCTCACATGGTATGACATATAGTGGGTGTTTAATAAATGGGAATACTAATGCTAATTGTTATGAAATCTTAGTTCCCTGCTCACTGTATAGGCCCTCCATGGGTTTCATAACCAGCTGGGTGGAGTGACTGCATTCTCCTACTCCCACAGGATGGCAGTATGATGCTCTACTAAACTAAATTGGGTTAGAGTGAGGTTAGAGTATCCTTGGAACTTCTGGGAGACAGAAAAGAGCTTGGCACCCCACAAAAACCTGCTGGCCAGAGCATGACGCTATTCTTGCCCCATTCTTATGTACTTATTACTCCTTCCTTTAATCCTTCTTATGCTGCCCCTTCACCAGCAATTGGCACAAGTTACAAGTTCTTGGGCGAGGGTTGGAGAATGGGGCAGAAGAAAGAGGCAATATTTGTGAGGACCTGTGCCACTCATCTGTTGATGAGCATTTGACTGGGGATGAACATGTGACTGGAAGTCAAGGACCCTGGTTTCTAGTGGGATCTTCCACTAACTTATTCTTATGATCCAGGACAAGACTTTTTTTTTTCCATCTCTACCTATAAAATGGTATCTTCTGGCTCAGGACATCTCTGGCTCTGACATTCGAAGAATCTTAGAGCTGGACTCATAGGAAAACAACATAAAATTAGAATATCTGATTTTTGGGGTTATTTACAGAGAAAAATTTGAAGGTATATGAATTCAAATAGGTCTGTGAATCTTCTATATGATCTTGGGGTCAGGGGGAATAGACTTAAAAATGTCCTTAAAATGCTGAGATCTATAATTCAAGATGTTGAAAACATTTCAGTTTGAAAGTACAGAAGTCTGATAAGCATTCTGGGAAACCTGGGGCTGGCTGCCCAGCCCTAGCCCTAGATAAGGAGGGGCAAGGATGAGCCAGTAGCTGGCGAGATACCCCATCATTCCAGAAAAATGTTTTGTGAAAATGACCTGGGATTTTGCCCCAGAATGTTATCTGACATTTATTTAACCCCATTAAATTTAGATCCAAATCTCAAGAGCTTCATTTCCTAGCTGTGTGATCAGGGACACTGGTTAGAAACCCTTTGAGAATTCTAGTTGGAAGCAAGTAAAATTGTCATCTTAAAACTTTAAGTCATTTTGGGGCATCTGGAGGTTCAGTTGGTTAAGTCTGTCTTTGGCTCAGGTCATGATCCTAGTGTCCTGAGATTGAGTCTTGTGTTGGGATCCCCATTCAGTGGGGAGACCGTTTGTCCCCCCGCCCCCCCCGCTCATGCTCTCTCTCTCATTCTCCCTTTCTCAAATAAATGAAAAAAAAATCTTTAAAATAGATTTAAGTCATCTTAACACTGGTAGTTTTTAATTCTTATAGATCACAGACCACTTTGAGTGTTGAGAGTTTAGGGAGAGTCCTTCTCCCTAAAAGACATCGACTCATAAAAAAGTGTGTTTCACCATTTACTCCAGTTACCTTAAAGGGCAAGAGAGCAACTCAATGTATAAATTTACCTTAAAAATATGTGCATTAGAAAGTGGCATACAGATTGTGGTAGGAAGGGGACTGTTATAGAAACAAAGAGGCACAAATGCTGGCATGGGAACTGAATGGGAAAAGGATGCATAGGCCTCTAAATGTCACATGTTTTGGTTTAGTTTGCAAAACTATCTTAATTTTGGCCATAACTATACCAGAAACATTTCATAAATTCACAGAACTTCTTCAGCTGTAATTCCATATTCAGTGGACAAATTTATGACTACAGAGTAACCGTCTGTCATTTTGAGAGAATTTTCCCAGAGACATTTGGAATCCCAAAATCTGAAGACATTATTAATTGAGATGCAAATGCTTAGTACAAACCTATGATTACTCACCATTGTGTGATATATGCCCACACTCTAGTCGTGCTATCTATATTTTTCTAATTCTTAGTCAGCAGTTTTGTATTACACAACTACATCCTCATCACCATTCTGAAATATAAAACTTAATATTTTTGTTTTGAAATTAGTTTCTTCTGCCAATGTGAACATTCATGAAACACTTTCATATCCTTTGATCTCAATTCAACCTCATGACAATATTCAAATCAATAACACATATGTTCCATGATTTTTATATGCCCCTTCTCAGTATGCAGTACAGATCAAAGGGTGACAGCTTCTATCACATGTGAACCTGTGTTCTCTTGTTTGCTCCTGAATACACTAAAAGGAAAAGGGGATCCTTTTCAAAATCAATCTTCTTACACCCCAGAGCCTCCTTTAAAGGGGAAAGATTGTCCTAACATTCATAGAAGCACAGATAAGAGGGAATCAGGAATCAAATCCCAGAGGTTATTTTTTTATTTTTTATTTTTTCAGTGTTCTAAGATTCATTGTTCATGCACTACACTCAGTGCTCCATGCAACACATGCATTTTTCAATACTCACCACCAGGCTCACCCAACGCCCCACCACCATTCCCTCTAAAACATTTAGTTGGTTTCTCAGAGTCCACAGTCTGTCATTGTTCATTCCCCCCCCTCTGATTTTCCCCAATTCATACTTCCTTTCCTTCTCACAATGTCCGACATGATTTCTCTTATGCTCCACACGTAAGTAAAATCATATGATAATTAACTCTCTCTGCTTGACTTACTTCACTCAGCATAATCTCTTGCACTCCTGTCCATGTTGATACAAAGGTTGGGTATTCATCCTTTCTGAAGAAGGCAAAATATTGTATTGTATATATGGACCATGTCTTCTTAATCCATTTGTCTGTTGAAGGGCATTTTGGCTCTTTCCAGTTTGGTGACTGTGGTCATCACTGCTATGAACACTGAGGTACATGTGGCCATTTTTCACAATACATGTATATCTTTGGGGTAAATACCCAGTAGTGCAATTGCAGGGTCATATGGTAGCTCTATTTTTAATTTCTTAAGGAATCTCCACACTATTTTCCAAAGTGGCTGCACCAACTTGCATTCCCACCAACAGTGGAAGAGGGTTCCCCTTTCTCCAAATCCTCTCCAACATTTGTTATTTACTGTCTGGTTGATTTTGGCCATTCTAACAGGTATAAAGTGGTATCTAAATGAGATTTTGATTTGAATCTCCCCGATGGCTAATGATGATGAACCCTTTTTCATGTGTCTGATAGCCCTTTGGATGTCTTCTTCAGAGAAGTGTCTGTTCATGTCTTCTGAACATTTTTTAACGTGATTATCTGTTTTGTGAGTGTTGAGTTTGAGGAGTTCTTTATAGATCTTAGATATCAGACTTTTGCCTGTAGTGTCATTTGCAAATAACTTCCCCCATTCCGTGGGTTGCCTGTTTGTTTTGTTGACTGTTTTCTTGGTTGTGCAGATTTTTATCTTGATGAAGTCCAAAAACTTCAATTTTGTTTTTGTTTCCTTGGCATTTGCACATGTCCTGAAAGATGTTGCTGTGGCCAATGTCGAACAGTTCCTGCTTATGTTCTCCCCTAGGATTTTGGTAGATTCCTGCCTCTAAAGGTTGAGACCTTTAACCCATTTTGAGTTTATCTTTGTGTATGGTGTAAGAGAATGGTCAAGTTTCATTCTTCTACATATAGCTGTCCATTTTTCCAGCACCATTGCTTGAAGAGACTGTCACTTTTCCACTAAGGACTTTTTCCCACTATATCGAAGAGTATTTGACCATAGAGTTGTGACTCCATATCTGGGCTCTCAACTCTGTTCCACTGGTCCATGTGCCTGTTTTTGTGTCAGTACCATGCTGTATTGGTGATCACAGCTTAGTAGTAAAGCTTGAAATTGGGCAACGTGATGCCCCCAGCTTTGTTTTTCTTTTTCAACATTTCATTAGCAATTCTGGGTCTTTCCCTTTTCCATACCAATTTAAGGATTGTTTGTTCCAGCCCTTTGAAAAATGCCAGTGGAAGTTTGATTAGGACGGCATTGAAAGTATAGATTGCTGTGGATAATATACATATTTTAACAATGTTTATTATTCCAATCTATGAGTGTGGAATGCTTTTCCACCTTTTTGTGTCTTCTTCAATTTCTTTCATGAGTGTTCTGTAGTTCCTCGAGGACATCCTTTACTTCTTTGGTTAGGTTTATTCCCAGTATCTTATGGTTCTTGGTGCTATAGTAAATTGAATTGATGCTCTAATTTCTCTTTCCATATTTTCATTGTTAGTGTATAGGAAAGCAACTGATTTCTGTGCATTGATTTTGTATAGTGCCACATTCCTAAGTTGCTGTATGAGTTTTAGTAGTTTGGGAGTGGAGTCTTTTGGGTTTTCCATGTAAAGTATCATGTCATCTGTAAAGAGAGAGAGTTTGACTTCTTCATTGCCAGTTTGAATACATTTTATTTCTTTTTGTTTTCTGATTGCTGTTACTAGGACTTCTAGTACTGTGTTGGCCAACAGTGGTGGGATTGGGCATCCTTGTCATGTTCCTGATCTCAAAGTGAAGGCTGTCAGCATGTCCCCACTGAGAATTATATTTGCAGTGGACTTTTCATAGATAGATTTTATGGGGTTTAGGAATGTTCCCTCTATCCCTATACTTTGAAGAGTTTTAATCTGGAACAGATGCAGTATTTTATTAAATGTTTTTTCTGCATCTATTGAGAGGACCATGTGGTTCTTCTCTCTTCTCTTATTTATTTGTTCTTTCACATTGATTGAACTTTCAACATTGCAAATGTTGAACCACCCTTTCATCCCAGGGATAAATCCCTCCATGTCATGTTGAAGAATCTTTCTAATGTGCTGTTGTATCCTATTAGCTAGGATCTTGTTGAGAACCTTAGCATCCGTATTCATTAGAGATTTTTTCTGAAATTCTCCTTTTTCACGAGGCCTTTGCCTGGTTTTGGGGTCAGAGTAATGCTGGCTTCATAGAAAGAGTCTGAAAGTTTTCCTTCTGTTTCCATCTTCTGAAACAGCTTCAGGAGAATAGGTAATAATTCTTTGAATGTTTGGTAGATTTCCCCAAGGAATTTGTCAGGTCCTGGACTTCTGTTTTTTGGGAGCCTTTTGATCACTGCTTCAATCTTGTTACAAGATATTGGCCTATTCAGGTTATCAATGTCTTCCTGTTTCAGTTTGGAAGCTTATAGGTTTCCAGGAATGCATCCATTTCTTCTAGGTTGCATAATTTATTGGTATATAGCTGTTGATAATTTCTGATGATTGTTTCTATTTCCTTGGTGTTAGTTGTGATCTCTCCCCTTTCATTCATAATTTTGTTAATTTGGGTCCTCTCTATTTTCTTTTGGATTAGTTTGGACAGTAGTATATTGATCTTGAATCTTTCAAAAAAACCAACTTCTAGTTTTATTGATGTGTTGTACAGTTTTTCTAGTTTCTAACTTGTTGCTCTCTGTTCTAATCTTGATTATTTCCCTTCTTGTGTGTGGGGTTGGCTTAATTTGTTGTTGATTTTCCAGTTCTTTAAGGTGGTGTATTTGGGATTTTTATTTATTTATTTATTTATTTATTTAGAAAGTGAGAGAAAGCATGAGAGGAGAGAAGGTTAGAGGAAGAACCAGACTCCCCGTGGAGCTGGGAGCCCGATGTGGGACTCGATCCCGGAACTCAAGGATCATGACCTGAGCCGAAGGCAGTTGCTCAACCAACTGAGCCACCCAGGTGCCCCGGATTTTTCAATTTTTTTGAGTGAGGCTTGGATGGCTATGTGTTTCCCCCTTAGGACCGCCTTTGCCATATCGCAAAGGGATTGGACCGATGTGTCTTCATTCTCATTGGTCACCATGAACAGTAATTTTTCTTTGATTTCCTGGTTGATCTCAACATTCTTGAGCAGGTTGGTTTTTAGCCTCCAAGTGTTTGAATTCCTTCCAAACTTTTTCTTGCTGTTGAGTTCCAGGTTCAATGCTTTATGGTCTGAGAATATGCAGCAAATCATCTCAATCTTTGGTATCAGTTGAAGACAGATTTGTCACTCAGTATGTGGTCTATTATGGAGAAAGTTCCATGTGTGCAAGAGAGAATGAATATTCTGTTGTTTTAGGTGGAATTTTCTGTATGTGTCTATGAGGACCATTGGTCCAATGTGTCATTGAAAGCTCTTGTTCCTTTATTGATTTTTCTTTTTTTTTTCTCCCCAAATTTGTTTATTTTAATTTTTCAGTGTTACAAGATTGATTGTTCATGCACCACACCCAGTGCTCCATGCAGTACGTGCCTTTATTGATTTTTCTATTTCCCCCCCAAATACGTTTATTTTATTTTTTCAGTGTTGCAGGATTGATTGTTCAGTGTTGCAGGATTGATTGTTCACCACACCCAGTGCTCCATGCGATATGTGCCCTTCTCAATATCCACCACCAGGTTCACCCATCCCCCAACTCCCTCCCCTCAAACCCCTCAGTTTGTTGCTTAGAGTCCACAGTCTCTCCTGGTTCATCGCCCCCTCCGATTTCCCCCCATTCACCCTTCCTTTCCTTCTCTCACAATGCCCTCCATGATTTTCATTATACTCCACATGTAAGTGAGACCATAAGATAAGTGACTCTCTCCACTTGACTTATTTCACTCCACATAATCTCTTCTAGTCCTGTCCATGTTGATACAAAAGTTAGATATTCATCCTTTCTGATGGAGACATAATATTCCATTGTATAGATGTAGCACTTCTTCCTTATCCACTAATCTGTTGAAGGGCATTTTGGTTCTTTCCACATTTTGGCTTTCTGGCCATTGTGGCTATGAACATTGGGGTACATGTGGCCCTTCTTTGTACTACATCTGCTTCTTTGGGGTAAACACCAAGTAGTGCAATTGCAGGGTCATAGGGTAGGTGTATATTTAATTTTCTGAGGAATCTCCATACTGTTTTCCAAAGTGGCTACACCAACTTGCATTCCCACCAACATTGGAGAAGGGTTCCCTTTCTCCACATCCTCTCTGGCATTTGTCATTTACTGTCTTGTTGATTTTGGCCATTCTAACTGGCGTAAGGTGGTATCTCAGTGTGGTTTTGATTTGAATCTCTCTGATGGCTAAAGATGATGAACATTTTTTCATGTGTCTGTTAGCCATTTGTATGTCTTCTTTGGAGAAGTGTCTCTTCATGTCTTCTGCCCATTTTTTGATGTGATTATCTGTTTTGTGAGTTGAGTTTGAGGAATTCTTTATAGATCTTAGATATCAGACCTTTGTCTATAGTGTCATTTGTGAATATCTTCTCCTAATCTGTGGGTTGCCTGTTTGTTTTGTTGACTGTTTTCGTGGCTGTGCGGAAGCTTTTTATCTTGATGAAGTCCCAAAAGTTCATTTTTGCTTTTGTTTCCTTTGCCTTTGGAGAAATATCCTTAAAGAAGTTGCTGTGGCTAATGTCGTAGAGGTTACTGCCTATGTTCTCCTCTAGGGTTTTGATAGATTCCTGCCTCACATTGAGGTCTTTTATCCATTTCAAGTTTATCTTGGTGTATGGTGTAAGAGAATGATCAAGTTTCATTCTTCTACATATAGTTGTCCATTTTTCTTACCACCATTTATCGAAGAGCCTGGCTTTTTAAGACTGGATATTTTTGCCTGTTTTGTCAAAGATGATTTGACCATAGAGTTGCGGGTCCATCTCTGGGCTCTCTATTCTGTTCCACTGGTCTATGTGTCTGTTTTTGTGCCAGTACTATGCTGTCTTGGTGATCATAGCTTTGTAGTAAAGTTTGAAATCAGGCAATGTGATGCCCCCAGCTTTGTTTTTCTTTTTAAACATTTCAGTAGCAATTTGGGGTCTTTTCTGGTTTCATACAAATTTTTGGATTGTATGTTCCAGCTCTTTGAAAAAAAAACTGGTGGGATTTTGACTGGGATGGCATTGAAGGTACAGATTGCTCTGGGCAATATAGACATTTTAACAATGTTTATTCTTCTGAACCATGAGCATGGAATGCTTTTCTGCCTTTGTGTGTCTTCTTCAATTTCCTTCATGAGCATTCTCTAGTTCCTCGTGTACAGATCCTTTACCTCTTTGGTTAGGTTTATTCTCAGGTATCTTATGGTTCTTCATGCTACAGTAAATGGAATCAATTCTCTAATTTCCCTTTTCATATTGTCATTGTTAGTGTATAGGAAAGCAATTGATTTTTGTGCATTGATTTTGTATCCTGACACATTACTGAATTGCTGTATGAGTTTTAGTAGTTTGGGGGTGGAGTCTTCTGGATTTTGCATATAAAGTATCATGTCATCTGTGAAGAGAGAGAGTTTGACTTCTTCATTGCAAATTTGAATACCTTTTATTTCTTTTTGTTGTCTGTTTGCTGTCACTAAGACTTCTAGTACTATGTTGAATAAGAGTGGTGAGAGTGGGCATCTTTGACGTGTTCCTGACCTCAAAGGGAAGGCTGTCAGCTTTTCCCCATTGAGAATGATATTTGCTGTGGGCTTTTCATAGATAGACTTTATGATGTTGAGGAATGTTCCTTCTATCCCTATACTTTGTGGAGAGTTTTAATCAGGAACGGATGCTGAATTTTGTCAAATGCTTTTTCTGCATCAATTGAGAAGACCATGTGGTTCTTCTCTCTTCTCTTGATTTGTTCTATCACATGGTTTGATTTGTGGAAGTTGAACCACCCTTACATCCCAGGGATAAATCCCACCTGGTCATGATGAATAATCTTTGAATGTGCTATTGGATCCTATTAGTTAGGATCTTGTTGAGGATCTTGGCATCCGTATTCATCCGGGATATTGGTCTGAAATACTCCTTTTTGATGGGATGTATGCCTGGTTTGGGAATCAGGGTAATGCTGGCTTCATAGAAAGAATCTGGAAGGTTTCCATCTGTTTCTATTTTTTGAAACAGTTTCATGGGAATAGGTATTATTTCTTCTTTGAATGTTTGGTAGAATTCCTCAGGGAATCCAATAGGCCCTGGACTCTGGTTTTTTGGGAGGTTTTTGATCACTGCTTCAATAACATTACTAGATATTGATTTATTCAGGTTGTCCATTTTTTCTTTTTCTGTCGTGGAAGATTATGGGTTTCTAGGAATGCATCCATTACTTCTAAGTTGTTTAGCTTCTTGGCATATAGCTGTTGATAATAATTTTTGATGATTGTTTCTGTTTCCTTTGGATTAGTGATGATCTCCTCCCTTTCATTCATACTTTTGTTAATTAGGGTCCTCTCTCTTTCCTTCTGGATTATTTTGGCCAGTGGGTTATTGATCTTATTGCTTCTTTCAAAAACGAACATCTGTATTCACTGATGCATTCTAAAATTTCTTTAACTTCTAACTCATTGATCTCTGCTTTAATCTTGATTATTTCCCTTCTTGTGCATGGGGTTGGCTTGATTTGTTGTTGATTTTCCAGTTCTTTAAAGGTGTAAAAAGAGCCAGTGTATTTGGGATTTTTCAATTTTTTTAAGTGAGGCTTGGATGGCTATGCATTTCGCCCTTACGACTGCCTTTGGTGAATCCCATAGGTTTTGGATCAATGTGTCTTCATTCTCATTGGTCTCCATGAATTGCTTAAGTTTGTCTTTGATTTCCTGGTTGATCCCAACATTCTTGAGCATGTTGGTCTTTAGCCTCCAAGTGTATGAATTCCTTCCAAACTTTTTTTGTGGTAGAGTTCTAGTTTTAAAGCATTGTGGTCTGAGAAAATGCAGGGAATCATCTCTAGATTTTGTTATCGGTTGATACCTGATTTGTGGCCCAGTATGTCGTCTATTCTGAGAAAGTTCCATGTGCGCTCAAGAAGAATGAGTATTCTGTTGGTTTAGGGTGGAATGTTCTGTATATATCTATGAGGTCCATGTAGTCCGATATGTCATTCTAAGCTCTTTTTCTTTATTTATTTTCTGTTTAGATGATCTGTCAGTTACTGAGAGTGGTGTGTTAAGAATTCCTAGTATTAATGCATTCATATCAATATGACTATTTTGATTAACAGTTGGCTTATGTAGTTGGCTACTCCTATATTGGGGGTATAAATATTTACTATTGTTAGATCTTCTTGGAGGATAGACCCTTTAAGAATGATGTAGTGTCCTTCTGTATCTCTGACTTCAGTCTTTAGTTTAAAATCTAATTTTTCTGATATGATAATCGCTACCCAGCTTTCTTTTGAGGTCCGTTGGAATGAAAGATGGTTCTCCACCCTTTCCCTTTAAGTCTGGATGTATCTTTTCATTCCAAATGTGTCTCTTTTAGAGAGCATATGGACAGGTCCTGTCTTTCTTCCACTCTGCCACCCTGTGGCATTTTGTGGCAGCATTTAGGCCGTTCACGCTGAGAGTGATTATTAAAAGATAAGTATCTATTGACATCATGTTGCCTGTGAAGTCCTTGTTTCTATAGATGGCAAATTTCTGTTCTAATTCACTCATGTGTTCTTTCTAGTATTTTTATAGCCCCCCCCCCCATTTCCTTTAGTGCTGGCTTGGTGGTCACATATTCTATGAATCCTTACTGGTCTTGAAAGGTCTTTATCTCTCCATACATTTTGAATGTCAGCCTTGCTGGATTAAGTTCTTAGCTGCATGTTCTTCTCATTTAGTTCCCTGAATATATCATGCCAGCCTCTTCTGACTTTCCAAGTTTCTGTGGACAGGTCTGACGTTATTCTGATGGGCTTTCTTCCATATGTAAGGAATCTCTTCCCCCTAGCTGCCCTCAGGACCTCCTGTCTAAAATTATAATTTTCCCATTTTAAGATTATGTGTCTAGGTGTTTTTCTAGACTCATTGATCCTGGCAGGTTTTCTTTCTGTTTCTAGGACATGAACACTTGTTCCATTCCACAGATTGGGGAAATTTTCATTCAGAATTTGGTCAGCTATATCTTCTAGTATTCTGTCTTTCTCTACCCCCTCTGGGATGCCACTGATTCTGATGTTGCAATACTTCATGGTGTCATTTATTTCCCTAAGTCTGTTCTCATGATTCCTGAGCAGTTTGTTCCAGCTCTCCTCCTGAACTTTCATCTCAACCATTTTATCCTCTAGATCACTAATTCTATCCTCTGTCTCCATAACTCTAGCTGTTAGACTATTTAGATTGGATTGGATCTCATTAATAGTGCTTCTTACATCAGCTATACTGGATCTCATTTCTGCCCTTAGAGACTCTATAATGTTTTTTCTCCATCCTAGGGATTGCCTGGATAATTGTCACCCTGAATTCCCTTTCTGACATACTGTTTATGTCCATGTCCAATAGTTCTGAGGAAAGATGTAGTCTCTGGGTTTTTCTTCTGTTGTGTGTTCCTCCTCCACTAGTCATTTTGATGAGAAGTGGATGAGAGGATGCATAGCTGGATATATCACCCACGATTAAGTCAGGGTGCACCCTGGAGGGTTTTGGAGTAATTGGGATTCACCACCAAAATGAGAGAATAATGATAAAGAAAGAGAGAAAGAGGAAAACCCAACCAGAAAGGGCCCCCCAAATAAGATTTATAAGGTGTGTAAACAAACATGAATAAACATATAGACCAACACAAATAAATGACAAGCAATGAAAGAACATAGCAGAATGCACCCCAAGAATAAGATTTATATAATACCAGAACAAAAGCAAATACGTAGAAACACTGACAGAAGGTTAAGATGAGAGGGTGGTTATAACTCCTCACAGGCAAGGAGGGTTATTTCAGGTCCTCCTGGGTTTATAGTTGAATTAAACGTCTGGTTGTAATGTTAAGTAGTTAAAAAAAAAAAAAAAAGAAAAAGAAATGTGAAAGCAAGTGAATAATAAACAAAAAGGGAGAGAGAGAGAATAAGAACGAAAAAAAAAAACATGTATCTATGAGATATACAGGTTTGAGGGTATTACCAGTAGCTTAATATATTGATTTCCCCTGGTGTTGGCGGTTTAAAATTTTATGGGGACCCTGTGGTTATAATCCTTTTGTTTATTGAATGGTCTTCTGGGGGAGCGGCCTGCCGCATTGCTTTCCAGTCAGTCTTGCTTGTTTTGAGTCACCCTGCCCCCCAGTCAAGTGGCTGAGCTCTGTGGAAACAGGTTTTTTAGTCTTTTGCTCTCTGAAGGTTTTTCGCCTTTTGTAGCTTTTTCATTTCTCAGAGAGTCCAACCAATGAATCTGCCCAGAAGCACTCAGACCTCCTTGTTGCATGAAGCGGAGTCTCTGCTCCCCTCTGTGTGTTTCAGGACACACACTCCCCTCTGCAAAATTTCTGCTCACAGTGCAGGCTGTCCAAAGTGGTGTGCGACCATAGCCCCCTTTATGTGGCTCCGCAAGTGTGGACCTGGTAGGCCTGTGCTGGGCCGGAAATGTTGTAACCCCAACTGCCTTTCTGCAGCTCCATGAGTGGGGACCAGGGTGGTTAAGCCACTTGCCTGCTCTATCTCTGGGGCCGGCAGGGATCCCACAGTCCCTACGGTGGGTCGCAAATGTCCCGGGCACACCCAGAGAAAAGCTGTATGTCCTGGACCACAGCAGACTCTCTAAAGGTGCTTGCAGGTGTGCGCCTGGCCCACAGATTGTTGCAGAGTTCTGAAAGCTGCAGGGTCAGGAACTGTGGACTGGATCCCCCACCAGCCTCACTTTGGGGCACTCCTTCCTGGGAGCGTGCGTCCAGGCCAGTGCCTGCGACCACCCCTTCCAGTAGTTACTCCTCAGAACCTTTTGCTCTTTTTAAGTGTTTTTAACAGACTCTACATTAATGCTGGTCCCCCACCACTGGACACTTTCCTTCGGGGTATTACTGTCCTTGGATCACTTCCGGTGGCTCCCTCCCCATTTGTTTATCCTCCGATATGGGTTCCAGTGCTCCCACTTTGGTTTTACCTCTCCACTGCTGTCTTCTGCTCTTGGAGAGATCCAGAGGTGAGAAATCTTGCTCCTCAGGGTGATTTTGTGGGTGTTCAGCGTGTTCTGGTAGACATCCAGCTCACTTTTGGGGACAGGTTGCAACAGGATCTCCTACTTCTCTGCCATCTTGCCCCCCTCCTTTTTTATTGAATTTTCTGTTTGGATAATCTGTTACTGAAAGTGGTGTGTTAAGATCTCCTACAATTAATGTATTCATATCAATATGACTCTGTATTTTAATTAACAATGGGCTTATGTAGTTTGCTTCTCCTGTATTGGTGGCATAAATGTTTACAATTGCTTGATCTTGTTGGAGGATAGACCCTTTAAGAATGATGTAGTGTCCTTCTGTATCTCTGACTATAGTATTTATTAAAATCCAATTTATCTGATGTCAGACTCACTATCTCAGCTTTCTTTTGAGGCCCATTGGCATGAAAGATGGTTTTCCATACCTTCACATTCAGTCTGGATGTATCTTTAGGTTCTAAGTGTATCTCTTGGAGACAGCCTATGGACAGGTCCTATCGTTTTATCCATTCTGCAACTCTGTGTCCTTTTATGGGAGCATTTAGGCCATTCACATTGAGAGTGATTATTGAAAGATAAGTTTTTATTAATGTCATGTTGCCTGTGAAGTCCTTGTTTCTATAGATTTTAAGTTTATGTTCTATGTCACTCATAGGTTCTTTCTTCTTTTATAGAATCCCCCTTAATATTTCCTGTAGTGCCACCTTGGTGGTCACATACTTTTTAAACCTTGCAGGTCTTGGAAGCTCTTTATCTTTCCATCTATTTTGAATGTCAGCCTTGCTGGATAAATTATTCCTGCCTGCATGTTTTTCTTATTGAATGCCCTGAATGTATCATGCCAGGCCTTTCTGGCTTACCAGGTTTCTGTGGACATATCTGATGTTATTCTGACGAGTCTTCCTCTGTAAATAAGGAATCTCTTCCCCCTAGCTGCTCCCTGGACTTCTTTTCTAAAATTATAATTTGTGAATTTCACAATAAAGTTTATGGATCTTTTTCTAGACTTGTTGATCTTGTGGGTGTCCTTTTTGCCTCTAGAACATGAACACTTGTTCCATTCCCCAGATTGGGGAAATTTTCATCCAGAATTTGTTCAGCTATATCTTCTAGTCTTCTGTCTTTCTCCACCCCCTCAGGGATTCCAATAATTTTGAAGTTGGAATGTTGCATGACATCATTTATTTCCCTAAGTCTGTTGTCATGGTTTGTAAGCAGTTTGTTGCAGCCCTCCACCTGACCTTTCTTCTCTAGCACCTTCTCATCTGGATAACTAATTTTATTCTCTTTCTCCGTTACCCTAGCTGTTAGACTATTTAGATTAAATTGGATCTCTTTGATAGAATTTTTAACATCAGCCATATAGGCTCTCAATTTCCTTTCTTAGAGCTTCTATGTTTTCACTAATGTTTTTCTCCAACCTATCCATTGCCTGGAAATTGTTACCATGAATTCCCTTTCTGACATATTGTTTATGTCCATATGCAGTAGTTCTGAGGGAGAGGGCACAGTCTCTGGGTTTTTCCTCTGTTGGGTGTTCCTCCTCCTAGTGATCCTCCTCCACACATCCTGAGAAGTGGTTGAGGTGATGTATAGCTGAATATATATCACCCATGATCCAGGCAAAGTGCACCCCTGAAAGTTTCTGAGCAATCGGAATTCACCACCAAAAAGAAAGAAAGAAAAAAGAGAGAGAGAAAGAAAAAGAAGAAATTCCAGCCAAAATGAGCCCCCAAAATAAGATTTATAAGGTATATAAGTACTGACATAAAGATATAAAGAGTGACAAAGTAAATGACCTGAAATAAAAGAACCCAGCCAGAATGAACCCCACCAATAAGATTTATATAATACTACAACTAAAACAAATACACAAACACACTGACAGAAGAATAAGATGGGGGGTGGTTATAAATCCTCAATGCAGGCAAGGAAAGTTATTTCTGATATTCCTGGGTGTACTGTTGTATTGAGCTTCTAGTTGTAATGTTAAGTAGTTTAAAAAAAATTAAAAGACCAAGAATCTTGAGAATAAATTAAAACAAACAAACAAACAAACAAATAAAAAAAGATAAAGACAAAACTTATATCTATGAAATATACAAGTTTTAGGGCAATATTGGGAGCCTCATACATTGTTTTCCCCTGATGTGGGGGTTCGTAGTTTTATGGGGACCCTGTGGTTATTGTCCTCTTGTTTTTGACTTTCTTCTGGGAGAGGGGCCTGACACATTGTTTCCAGTCAGTCTTGCTTGGGTTTGTCTGGGTGTGTCTTGGGTGTGTCTCATGCAAGCTATCAAGGGGCTGGGCTCTTTGGAAATCATTTTTTCACGCTTTTGCTTTCTGGAGGTTTTTGTTCTTTTTTTGGCTTTTTGAGGGTTTTGGAGGGTCTGAGCAAAGAATTTGCCCATACCCTGACCTCTGTCTCAGAGAGAAGTCTCAGTCTCCTCCCCTCTGCATTGTCCAGAACACACAGTCTCCCCCTTTGCAAACTCTGCTCACACCGCATCCTCGCACAGGCAGTGCACACCCCCAACCACCATCCCAGTGTTCCCCTGAGGTCCTCGCTTACCTCTGCAACCCTGTGCCACCAAAACTGTGCATGATATTGGTCTTGGAAACTCATTTCCAGTGGCCACCATTGCAGGGACTGCTCTCTGGGCTCCCCGCCCACCCTGAGTGTGCTCCGATTTCTGCCTGAGATTGGGCCCTGTTTTTTCAGGCTAGGGTTGGGAGCACTCAGATCCTGTGATGCGATGCAGATGGCCTGAGGTCCTAGAGACCACCAGCTGGGGACCACACCAAGCTCTCTTAGGCACCTGTGGGAGTGCGCCCAGCCCAAGCTATGGTGCAATCAACGGAAAGCTGCAGCTCATGAACCACACACTTGACCCCTGCAGGTCTCTCTCTGACACAGGTGGTCACCTGTGGTAGTGTCCTTCCTGGGAACATGGGCTTAGGCCCGAGCCCATGACCACCTGGTTTCATTAGATGCTCTTTAAGATCTTTTGCTCTTTTTGAGTGTTTTTAACCTGACTCTAAGTTAATGCTGGTTCCCAAACAGAGGGCATTTTAGTTTGGGGTATTTCCTTGGATTGTTTCAGGTGGCTCCCTCCCCCTACTGTTTATCCTCTCATATGTTCCCACTCTGCTTTACCTCTCCATTGTTGCCTTCTGATTCTGTGGAGATCCAGAAGTGAATAATCTTACATCTCATGCTTCATGATTTCATGGGTGTTCAGAGTGTTCTCATAGATATTTAGCTCACTTTAGGGGACCAGTCAAAACAGGGTCTCCTACTTCTCTGCTGTCTTGCTCCTCCTCTATCCCAGGGGTTATTAAACAAGTCTGCATGTCAATGTCTCATGAAATAGGATGAGGGGTGGGCACTGACACAGTCCCTCCATCAGTGCCCTCTACCACCCCCCCCCATAAGCAGAGCCTGAATCAGAAGGGCTTTTATCCCTTAAGTCTTTCCAGGGAAGCCAGAGGTATGTAGCAAGCGGGACCCTGCTTTAGTGAGCATCTCACCTGGGGAATACTATCTATATCCCATAGGCACAGGTTGCCTAAAATTTGTATGGAACTCAAAAAGACCCCTAATCACTTAGGAAATGTTGTAAAAGAAAACCAAAGTGGGGGGCGGCATCGCAATGCTTGACTTCAGGCTGTATTACAAAGCTTTGATCACAAAGACAGCATGGTATTTGCACAAAAACAGACACATAGATCAATAGAACAGAATAGAGACCCCGCAAATGGACCCTACACTCTATGTTCAATTAATCTTTGACAAATCAGGAAAGACTATCCAATGGAAAAAAGAGAAGAAAGTAATTGGACAGCCACATGCAGAAGAATGAAACTGGACCATTCTCTTATCATCATACAGAAAGATAAAATCAAATTGCTGAAAGACCTCAATTTGAGACAGGAATCCTTCACAGTCCTAGAGCAGAATTTAGGCAGTAACCACATAGACATCAGCCATAACAACTTCTTTCAAGGTGGACCTCTAAAAGCAAGGGGAACAAAAGCAAAATGAACTTTTGGGAACTCATCAGGATAAAAATCTTTTTTTTTTAAATATTTTATTTATTTATTTCAGAGAGAGAGAGAGTGAGAGAGAGAGCGTGAGGGGGAGAAGGTCAGAGGGAGAAGCAAACTCCCCTGTGGAGCTGGGAGCCTGATGTGGGACTCGATCCTGGGACTCCAGAATCATGACCTGAGCCGAAGGAAGTTGCTTAACCAACTGAGCCACCCAGACGCCCCAGGATAAAAATCTTTTACACAGAAAAGGAAATGGTCAACAAAACTAAGAGGTAACTTACAGAATGGAACAAGATATTTGCAAATGACATTAGAGATAAAGGGATGTTACCCAAGATCTGTAAAGAACTTCTCAAACTCAACACCCAAAAAACAAATCATCCAGTCAAGAAATGGACAGAAAACATAACAGACACTTCTCCAAGGAAGATATACAAATGGCTAACAGACACATGAAAATGCTCCACATCACAGGCCATCAGAGAAATACAAATCAAAGCCACAATGAGATACTACCTTACACCAATTAGAATGACAAAAATTAATAAGACAGGAAAAAACAAATGCTGACAATTATGTGGAGAGAGGGGAATCATTTTACACTGTTGGAGGGAATGCAAGCTGGTACAACCACTCTGGAAAACAGTCTGGAGGTACCTCAAAAAGTTCAAAATAGAGCTACCCTATGACCCTGCAATTGCACTATTTGCATTTACTCCAAAGATACAGATGTAGTGAAAAGAAGGGGCACAGAAACCCCAATTTCATAGCAGCAATGTCCACAATGGCCAAACTGTGGAACAAGCCAAGATGCTCCACTTTTTTTCCTGTTTCATATTGATTTTTATTTCTTGTGGGCAAATTTATTAAATTTACAATTATTAAATTTTGAAAATAATACTAATAACATTGAGAATGTCTTTTATTGAGCATCAGTGAATATCAGATGATGAAAAACTTTGGTAAGCTAGTGTGTTTCTTCACTAAATTTAATTTTATGACTAAAAATATAGAAAAAGAAAGCAAGAAAAAGACCAAAATCAATATTACTACTTTTAATAATGAGGGATATATTTTTAGCTAAGTTAAATTTTTTTTTAGATGTCCTTTAACAGATGAATGGATAAAGAAGATATGATCCATATGTACAATGAAATATTACTCAGCCAAGACAAAGGATCAATACTTACTATTTACATTGACATTGATGGAACTGGAGGGGATTACGCTGAGGAAAATAATTCAAGCAGAGAAAGACAATTACTATAGATTTTATTTTTTTTTAATTTTTTTTGTGATTTTTTTTTCTCCCCAAAAATGTTTATTTTAATTTTTCAGTGTTACAAGATTGATTGTTCATGCACCACACCCAGTGCTCCATGCAATACGTGCCCTTCTCAATAAGCACCACCAAGCTTACCTGCCCCCCCACCCCCTCCCCTCCAAAACCCTCAGTTTGTTGCTCAGAGTCCACAGTCTCTCCTGGTTCATCTCCCCCTCCGATTTTCCCCCATTCAACCTTCCATTCCGTCTCACAATGCCCTCCATGATTTTCTTTATATTCCACATTAAGTGAGACCATAAGATAATTGACTCTCTCTGCTTGACTTCTTTCACACCACATAATCTCCTCTAGTACTGTCCATGTTGCTACAAAAGTTGGATATTCATCCTTTCTGATGGAGGCATAATATTCCATTGGATAGATATACCACATTTTCCTTATCCACTCATCTGTTGAAGGGCATTTTGGTTCTTTCCACAGTTTGGAGATTGTGGCCATTGCTGCTATTAACATTGGGGTACATGTGGCCCTTCTTTGTACTGCATCTGTTTCTTTGGGGTAAATACCCAGTAGTGCAATTGCAGGGTCATAGGGTAGCTGTATATTTAATTTCCTGAGGAATCTCCAACTGTTTTCCAAAGTGCTTGCACCAACAGTGGAGGAGGGTCCCCTATCTCCACATCCTCTCCAGCATGTGTTGTTTACTGTCTTGTTAATTTTAGACATTCTAACTGGTGTAAGGTGGTATCTCAGTGTGGTTTTGATTTGAATCTCTCTGATGGCTACAGATGAGGAACATTTTTTCATGTGTCTGTTAGTCATTTGTATGTCTTCTTTGGAGAAGTGTTTGTTCATGTCTTCTGCCCATTTTTTGATGTGATTATCTGTTTTGGGAGTGTTGAGTTTGAGGAGTTCTTTATAGATCTTAGATATCAAACCTTTGTCTGTAGTGTCATTTGCGAATATCTTCTCCCACTCTGTGGGTTGCCTGTTTGTTTTGTTGACTGTTTCCTTTTCTGTGCAGAAGATTTTTATCTTGAAAAGACCCAAATTACTAAGGAAATGTTGAAAAAGAAAAACAAAGCTGGGGGCATCACATTGCCTGATTTCAAACTTTACTACAAAGCTGTGATCACCAAGACAGCATAGTACTGGCACAAAAACAGAGACATAGACCAGTGGAACAGAATAGAGAGCCCCTACAACTCTATGGTCAAATCATCTTTGACAAAACAGGGAAAAATATCCAGTGGAAAAAAGACAGTCTCTTCAATAAATGGTGCTGGGAAAACTGGACAACTATATGTAGAAGAATGAAACTTGGAGAGGGGGCAAGATGGCGGAGAAGTAAGAGATCCTGCAGCAACTGGTCCCCAAAAATGAGCTGGAAATCTACCAGAACACGCTGAACACCCATGAAATCACCCTGAGGAGAAAGATTTCTAACCCCGGGATCTCTCCGAGAGCAGAAGACAGCAGTGGAGAGGTAAAAGCAAAGTGGAATCACTCGAGCTGATATCAGAGGATAAATAAAAGGGGGAGGGAGCCACCAGAAGCTAACCAAGGACAGTAATACCCCAAAGGAAAGTGCCCGGTAGCGGGGGAATAGCATAAATGTAAAATCCCTTAAAAACACTTAAGAAGGGCAGAAGGTTCGGAGGAGTAACTAGTGGAAGGGGGTGGTCGCGGGCACCGGCGCTTGGACCCACTCTCCCAGGAAGGAGCTGTGGAACTGGTGGGGGATCCAGTCCGCGATTCCTGAACCTGCAGATTTCCGCTCTCTGCAACAACCTGTGGGCCGGGCTCGCACCTTTAAACACCTTTTTTTTTGAGAATCTGTGGTGGTTCACGAGCCGGAGTTTTTCCCGGTCCTCCTACCACCGCGACATTCGCGGCGCACTACAGAGCCTAAGCGATCCCCGCTGGCCGTGGAGAGAACGCGGGCAAGTGGCCTAACCTCCCGGGGCGCCCCTCGCGGAGCCACAGAAAGGCAGCTGGGATCGCGAGCCACCTCGAACAGGCTGCGCTGTGAGCTGAAATTTTGCGGAGGGGAGTGTGTGTTCTGAACCACACAGAGGGGAGCAGAGACTCAGGCTTCCTGCAACTCAGAGGTCTGAGTGCTTCTGGGCAGATTCATGGCTTGGACTCCCTGAAAAGGTGAAAAGGCTACAAAAGGCCAAAAAGCTTCAGAGAGTAAGAGACTGAGAAACCGGTTTCCACAGAGCTCAGCCACTTGACTGGGGGGCAGGGTGACTCAACCCAAGCAAGACTGACTGGAAAATAACGCGGCAGGCCCCTCCCCCAGAAGACCAGCCAAAGAACAAAAGGAATATAAACACAGGGTCCCCATAAAACTTTAAACCCCCAAAGACAGGGGAAAGCACTATATTAAACTCCTGGTAATACCCTCAAACCTGTATATTTCATAGAAACAAGTTGGTTTTTGCTTTAGTTTTTGTTTTTGTTTTTGTTTTCTCTTATTCTCTCTCTTTTTTTATTTTATTTTAGTCCTCACTTGCTTTCACATTTCTTTTTTCTTTTATCCTTTTTTTAACTATGTAACATTACAACGAGAGGTTTAATACAACTATAAACCCAGGAGGACCTGAAATAACCTCATCACCTGCGAGGAGTTATAACCACCCTCCCATCTTATCCCTCTGTCAGTGTTTCAACGTATCTGCTTTTGTTCTGGTATTACATAAACATTGTTCTTGGGGTTCATTCTGCTAGGTTCTTCCACTTCTTGGCATTTCTTCGTGTTGGTCTATATGTTTGTTCGTACTTGTTTGCACACCTTATAAACCTTAGTTTTGGGGCCCATTCAGGCTGGGATTTCCCCTTTTTCTCCTCCTCTCTATTTTTTTTTTTTTTTATCCTTATTCTTTCTTTTTGGTGATAAAGCCCAATTGCTCCAAAACCCTCCGGAGTACACCCTGCCTGGATCGGGGGTGGTATATCCAGCTACACACCCTCTCATCCATTTCTCATCAAAATGACTAGGAGGAGGAACACCCAACAGAAGAAAAACCCGGAGACTACA
>CM052801.1:44111980-44162596 GCA_028533885.1 Nasua narica
ATGCAAGTTGGTGCACCCACTTTGGAAAACAGTATGGAGATTCCTCAGGAAATTAAATATGCAGCTACCCTACGACCCTGCAATTGCACTACTCGGTGTTTACCCCAAAGAAGCAGATGCAGTACAAAGTAGGGCCACATGTACCCCAATGTTCATAGCCGCAATGGCCACAATAGCCAAACTGTGGAAAGAACCAAAATGCACTTCCACAGATGAATGGATAAGGAAGATGTGGTACATCTATACAATGGAATATTATGCCTCCATCAGAAAGGATGAATATCCAACTTTTGTATCAACATGGACAGGACTAGAAGGGATTATGTGGAGTGAATAAGTCAAGCGGAGAGAGGCAATTATTTTATGGTCTCACTTACGTGTGGAGTATAAAGAAAATCATGGAGGGCATCGTGAGAAGGAAGGGAAGGGCGAATGGGGTGAAATCGGAGGGGGTGTTGTACCAGGAGAGACTGTGGACTCTGAGCAACAAACTGAGGGTTTTGGAGGGGAGGGGGTGGGGGGGTGAGCCTGGTGGTGGGTATCTAGAGGGGCACATACTGCATGGAGCACTGGGTGTGGTGCATGAACAATCAATCTTGTAACACTGAAAAATTAAAATAAATTTGGGGGGAAAAAAATCAGTTGCAGTTCTATACACCAACAGCAAAACAGAAGAAAAAGAAATTAAGGAGTCGATTCCATTTACAATTGCACCCAAAATCATAAGAAACCTAGGAAGAAACCTAACCAAAGAGGCAAAGTATCTGTATTCAGAAAACTGCAAAGTGCTCATGAAAGAAATTGAGGAAGACACAAAGAAAGGGAAAAACGTTCCTTGCTCATGGATTGGAAGAAAAAATATTGAGAAAATGTCTATACTACCTAAAGCAATCTACACATTTGATGCAATCTCTATCAAAATACCATCAATTTATTTCAATGAGCTGGAAGAAATTGTCCTAAAATTTATATGGAACGAGAAAAGACCACGAATAGCCAGAGGACTGTTGAAAAAGAATACCAAAGTCGGCGGCATTACAATTGCAGACTTCAAGCTCTATTACAAAGCTGTGATCATCAAGACAGTGTGGTACTGACAGAGAAACATACACATAGTTCAGTGGAACCGAATAGAGAGCCCAGAAATGGAACCTGAACTCTATGGTCAACTAATCTTCAACAAAGCAGGATAGAATATTCAATGGAAAAAACACAGTGTCTTCAACAAATGGTGTTGGGAAAACTGGACAGCCACATGCAAAAGAATGAAACTGGACCATTTCCTTACACCACACACAAAAATAGACTCAAAATGGATCAATGACCTCAACGTGCGACAAGACTCCATCAAAATCCTGGAGGAGAACACAGGCAACAACCTCTTTGACCTCAGCTGCAGCAACTTCCTCCTACAAACATCTCCAAAAGCAAGGGAAGCAAGGGCAAAAATAAACCACTGGGACTTCATCATGATCAAAAGCTTTTGCACATCAAAGGAAACTGTCAAGAAAACCAAAAGGCAACTGACAGAATGGGAGGATATTCGCAAATGACATATCAGATAAATGGTTAGTATCAAAAATCTATAAAGAACTTCTCAAACTCAACACCCAAAGAAAAAATAATCCAATCAAGAAATGGGCGGAAGATATGAGCAGACATTTCAGTAAAGAGGATATCCAAATGGCCAACAGACACATGAAAAAATGCTCAACATCACTCAGCATCAGAGAAATACAAATCAAAACCACAGTGATATACCACCTCACCCCAGTCAGAATGGCTAAAATTAGCAAGTCAGGGAATGACAGATGTCGGTAAGGATATGGAGAAAGGGGAACCCTCCTACACTGTTTGTGGGAATGCAAGCTGTTAAAACCACTCTGGAAAACTGTATCGAGGTTCCTCAAAGTGTTGAATAGAGCTACCCTATGACCCAGCAATCACACTACTGGGTATTTAACCTCAAGATACAAATGTAGTGATCCGAAGGGTCACATGTACCCAAATGCTTATAGCAGCAATGTCCACAATACCCAAAAAATGGAAAGAACCTAGATGTCCATCAACAGATGAATGAATAAAGAAGAGGTGGTCTATATATACAATGGAATACTATGCAGCCATCAAGAGAAACGAAATCTTGGCATTTGCAACGACGTGGATGGAACTAGAGGCTATTATGCTAAGCGAAGTAAGTCCGTCAGGGAAAGAAAATTATCACATGATAGCTCTGATATGAAGAATTTGAGAGGCAGGGCAGGGGTTTGTTGGGTGTGGGGAAGAGAAATGAAAGAAGATGGGATGGGGAAGGAGAAAAACCATAAGAGACTCCTACACTCACAAACCAAACTAAGGGTTGCTAGGAGGTGGGGTGGGGGTAGGGTTTTGGACATTGGGGAGGGTATGTGCTATGGTCAAATGCTACGAAATGTGTAAGCCTGATGGTTCACAGATACGTACCCTGGGGCAAATAATACATTATATATTAATAAAAAAATCATTATCATCAATTATTTGCCATTAAGTTAAGCAAACTAGAAGAGATGGAAGCATTCCTGGAAATCTGTAAACTTCCAAGACTGAAACAGAAAGACATCGATAGCCTGAATAGACCAAAATCTGGTAATGAGTTTGAAGCAGTAATCAAAAACCTACAAAAAAAAAAAAAAAAAAAAGAGCCCAGTACCTGATCGATTCCCTGGGGAATTCTACCAAACATTCAAAGAAGAAATAATATCTATTGTCCTGAAGCTGCTTCAAAATATAGAACCAAAAGGAAAACTTCCATACTCTATGAAGCCAATACTACAGTGATCCCAAACCAGGCAAAGTCCCCATCAAAAAGGAGAATTTCAGACCAATATCCCTCTCAGATATGCATGATAAAATTCTCAACAACATCCTAGCTAATAGGATCCAACAGTACATAAAAAATATTTTCCACCATGACCAGGTGGGATTTACCCCTGGGATGCAAGGGTGGTCCAACAATCACAAATCAATCAATTTGATAGAACAAATCAATAAGAGAAGAGGAAGAAACACAGGGTCATCTCAACTGATGCAGAAAAAGCATTTGAGAAAATACAGCATCTGTTCCTGATTAAAACACTTCAAAGTATAGGGATAGAGGGAACATTCTTCAAGTTCATAAAATGTATCTAGGAAAAGTCCTCTGTGAATACCATTCTCAAAGGGAAATGGTAGCAGCCTACCCTTTGAGATCAGGAACACATCGAGGATGCTCACTCTCGCCACTGTTCTTCAACATGAATTACAAGTCCTAGCAACAGCAATCAGACAACAAAAAGAAATAAAATGTATTCAAATTGGCAGAGAAGAAGTCAAACTCTCTCTCTTCACAGATGACATGATATTTTATATGGAAAGCCCAAAAGTCTCCAACCCCAAACTACAAAAACTCATACAGCAATTCAATAATGTAACAGGATACAAAATCAATGTACAGAAATCAGTTGTTTTCTTATACATTAACAATGAAAAAATAGAAAGGGAATTTAGAGCATCAATTCCATTTACTATAACACCAAAAACCATAAGATTCCTGGAAATAAATCTAATCAAGGAGGAAAAGGATTTGTACTCAATAAACTCCAGAACACTGATGAAAGAAATTGAGGAAGACACAAAAAGAAAAAAAAGCATTCCATGCTCATGGATCAGAAGAATAAACATTGTTAAAATGTCTATACTGCCAAGAGCAATCTACGTTTTCAATGCCATTCTGATAAAAATACCACAAGCATTTTTCAAATGACTGGAACAAACAATCCTAAAATTTGCATGGAACCAGAAAAGTTTCCAAATTTCTAAGGAAATGTTAAAAAAGAAAAGCACAGCAAGGGGCATCACGTTGCCTGACTTCAAGCTTTACTATAAAGCTATGATCACGAAGACAGCATAGTACTGGCACAAAAACAGACACATAGACCAGTGAAACTGTAGAGAGTCCAGATATGTACCTGCAACTCTATGGTCAAATAATCTTCAACAAACCAGGAAAAAACATCCAGTGGAAAAAAAGAGTCTCCTGAATAAATGGTGTTGGGAAATTGGACAGCTATGTATAAAAGAATGAAACTTGACCATTCTCTTACACCATACACAAAGATAAACTCGAAATGCATAAAAGACCTCACGGTGAAGCAGGAATCTATCAAAATCATAGAGGAGAATATAGGCGGTAACCTCTTCGACATCAGTCACAGCAACTTCTTTCAGGACATGTCTCCAAAGGCAAATGAAACAAAAGTGAAAATGAACTTTTGGGACTTCATCAAGATTAAAAGCTTCTGCACAGCAAAGGATAGAGTCAACAAAACACAGAGGCGACCTATGGAATGGGAGAAGATATTTGCAATGACACTACAGACAAAGGTCTGATACCATAGATCTATGAAGAACTCCTTGAAGTCAACACCCAGAAACCAGATAATCATGTCAAGAAATAGGCAGAAGACATGGCCAGACACTTCTTTAAGGAAGACATACAAATCGCAAGCAGACACATGAAAAAATGTTCATCATCATTAGCCATCACGGAAATTCAAATAAAAAACACATTGAGATTCTTTCCACAGTTTAGTGATTGTAGCCCTTGCTGCTATGAACATTGGGGTACATGTGGCCCTTCTTTGTACTGCATCTGCTTCTTTGGGGTAAATACTGAGTAGTGCAATTGTAGGGTCATAGAGTAGCTCTATTTTTTATTTCTTGAGGAATCTCCATACTGTTTTCCGAAGTGGCTGCACTAACTTGCATTCCCACCAAGAGTGGAGGAGGGTTACCCTTTCTCCACATCCTCTCCAGCATTTGTTGTTTACTGTCTTATTGATTTTGGCCATTCTAACTGGTGTAAGGTGATATCTCAGTGTGGTTTTGATTTGAATCTCTGATGGGTAAAGATGATGAACATTTTTTCATGTGTCTGTTAGCCCTTTGTATGTCTTCTTTGGAGAAGTGTCTGTTCATGTCTTCTGCCCAATTTTTGAAGAACCAAAATGCCCTTCAACAGATGAGTAGATAAGAAAGATGTGGTACATCTATACAATGGAATATTGTGCCTCCATCAGGAAGGATGAATATCCAACTTTTGTATCAATATGGACAGGACTATAAGAGATTATGCAGATTGAAATAAGTCAAGTGGAGAGAGTCAATTATCATATGATCTCACGTATGTGTGGATTATAGAGAAAATCATGGAGGGCATTGTGAGAAGGAAGGGAAGGGTGAATTGGGGGAAATCAGAGGGGTTGGTGGACCAGGAGAGACTGTGGACTCTGAACAACAAACTGAGTGGTTTGGAGGGGAGGGGGTAGGGGGGTTGGGTGAGCCTAGTGGTGGGTATTGAGAAGGGCAGGTATTGCATGGAGCACTGAGTGTGGTGCAAGAACAATCAATCTTGTAACACTGAAAAAATAAACATATTTGGGGGGAAAAAACACATTGAGATATCACCTTACACCAGTTAGAATGACCAAGTTTAATAAGACAAGAAACAACAAGTGTTGTAGAGAATGTGGACAAAGGGGAACATTTTTATACTGCTGGTGGGAATATATGTTGGTGCGGCCACTTTTGAAAACAGCATGGAGATTCCTGAGGAAATTAAAAATAGATCTACCCTATGACCTTGCAAATGCATTACTGGGTCTTTACCCCAAAGATGCAGACATTGTGAAATTAAGGGCCATATGTACCCCGATGTTCATAGCAACTATGTCTACAATCACCAATCTGTGGAAAGAGCCAAGATGTCCTTCAACAGATGAATAGATAATGAAAATGTGGTCCATATATTCAATTGAATATTACACCTCCATCAGAAAGGATGAATAGCCAACTTTTGTATCAACATGGAAGGGTCTGGAGGAGATTATGCTGAGTGAAATAACTCAAGCAGGGAAAATCAATTGTCATATTATTTCACTTACTTGTGGAGCATAAGGAATTACATGGAGAATATTTGGAGAAGGATAGGAAAAGTGAATTTGGGGAAATCAGAGGGGAAAATGAACCATGAGAGACTGTGGACTCTGAGACATAAACTGAGGATTTGGGAAGGGAGGTAGTAGGGGAATGGGTGAGCCTGGTGGTGGGTGTTAAGGAGGGCACATATTGTATGGAGCACTCTGTGTGGTGCACAAACAATGAATCTTGGAACATTGAATAAATGAAATAAAATTTATAAAAAAAGAAAAGGTATTCAAATTGGCAAAGAAGAAGTCAAACTCTCTCTCTTCACAGATGACATGGTACTTTTTGTGGAAAACCCAAAATACTCCACCCCAAAATTCCTAGAACTCATACAGCAATTCAGTAATGTGGCAGGATACAAAATCAATGCACAGTAATCAGCTGGTTTTTTTTTTAATATACTAACAATGAAAGTATAGAAAGGGCAATTAGAGAATTGATTCCATTTACTACAGCACCAAGAACCATAAGGTGCCTTGGATTAAACCTAACCAAAGAGGTAAAGATCTGTACTCGAAGAACTGCAGAACAATCTTGAAAGATATTGAAGAAGACACAAAGAGATGGAAAAACCTTCCATGCTCATGGATCGGAAGAATAAACATTGATATAGTGTCTATATTGCCCAGAGTAATCTATACTTTCAGTGCCATCCCAATCAAAATTCCACTGGCATTTTTCAAAGTCCTGGAACAAACAACCCTAAAATTTGTACGGAACAAGAAAAGTTCGTATTTTATTTTTTTTAAGATGTTATTTATTTATTTGACAGAGAGAAAGAGATCATAAGTAGGCAGAGAGGCAGGCAGAAAGAGAGGAGGATGCAGGCTCCCTGCTGAGCAGAGAGCCTGATGTGGGGCTTGATCCCAGGACCCTGAGATTATGACCTGAGCTGAAGGCAGAGGCTTTAACCCACTGAGCCATCCAGGTGCCCTGAAAAGTTCATGTTTTAAAAGGGAATTGTGAAGAAAGTATTTGTGAAGCTCTTGAAAGTTCTCTCTTGCAAATAACATTTTAAGAAACATATTTTACAAACCAGAAATACAAGACAAGACTTAAAATTATACTCCTTAAAGAGAGAAGAAGACAGTGGTAGTATGGAGGGCTTCAGCTCACTCATCCCATGAACACAACTAGGTAATCATCAAATCATCCTGAAGGCCCCAGAAATTGACCCGAGGACTGACAGAACAAAAATTCCACTACTAATGATAAAAGAAGAGGCTTGGAAGATGATGGAAGTGCAGGGCATGTTTTAGGAGAGAAATGGTTACAGGATGCTGTAGAGGGCAGGGAGCCATGGTCAAGGAGAATGGTGAGAGACACAAAAGCACACAGGGGAACACAGAAGGAGGACATTTCCCCAAAGACACTGGCTTGGAAAACAAGATGGGCTGAATTTCATTAGTTCTTGCAAAAAGTAAAGCTTAAAGCCTAGAACCAGTGGGCTTCTCTGGGTTAGGCTGCACTGCTCCTGGAAAGAAGAAATGCAAGGGATTTGGGGGCAGACAATGTGGAAGCAGTGATCTGAAGAGTGCCTGGGGCATACAATGGGGAGATTATTTGCTCTTCTCAGAGCATGTCTAAAAGAGGCAGTATTCACAGAGACACTTCTTTGGGAACAAAGAAGATGGTTGGTGCCATTTCCCTCCCTTGCCCATCAGCATAAACACAGAGACACCTGATGGAAGCAGTGCAGAGCATATACTGGTCACCTGACATGCTTACACCATGCCCCACCCCATGCACTCCAGTGGGACTTGCTTTCTCAGACACCCTTGACTGAGTCCCAGCATGCCTGGGCCCTCCCCTAGAACATGAGAACAAACTGCTGCCCATATTGTGTCTCCTGACCAGAGAGTTTTTCAGGGCCTCGGTTCTGACAGAGGTGGTGTCACGTCTCATTTTACAAGCTGACAAAAGCACACTTAGTTAAATCTCACTGCATTCAGGACAAGGACTAAACACTGCCCACACCAGGCAGGATGAACCTCAGTACATGGCTGGTCTGAAGGGTAGAGCATCCAAAACACAATAGCAGAGCACAACAAGCACACACTGGAGACACTCTCTGAAATGCTAGTCCTTGGGCACTACATGGCCTCTTCATAAGGCTGTTACTGTCAAGAGCAAGAAACATAACTGACTTTACTAACACAGAGAAGAAGACAGAGACTTAGACAAAATGCAAAGATTGAGGAATTTATCCAAAATGAAAGAAAAAAGATAAGGCCATGGCCAGGGATAAAAGGAAAAGAGATATAAATAACAGGCTTGATAAAGAATTTAAAGCAACAGGCATAAGTATACTCATTGCACTTGAATAAAGAATAGAAGACATCAGCGAGACCCTTACCACAGAGATAAAATAATTAAAAAAAGAGAATCAGAGGTGAATAGTACAATAAAGATTAGAAGCACACTTGCAGTGAACAGGAGTCTAGAAGAGGCAGAGAAATAAATTAGTGACCTAGAAGACAAAGTAATGAACAAAGTATCAAAGCTGAAAAAAAAAAAAGACAGAGAGAGAGATAAAAAAGAGTTATGAAACATGAGAATAGACTTAGGGCACTCAGTAACTCCATCATACAAATAACAATTATATTATGGAGGTCCCAGAAGAAAAGAGAGAAAAGGGGGCAGAAAAATTATTTGAAAGAATAAAAGAAGAAAACGTTCTTAATTTGGGGAAGAAAATAGACATCTAAACCCGGGAGGCACAGAGAAGTTCCATCAACAACAAAAGCAGGAAAACACCAAGACATATTGCAATTAAATTTCCAAAATATAATGATAAAATCTTAAAGGCAATAAGACAAAATTCCTTACCTTAAAAGGGAAAACTCATAAGGCTAGCTGGAGACTTCTCAAAAGAAACTCACTAAGCCAGGGCAACTGGGTGGCTCAGTTGGTTGGGCAACTGCGTTTAGCTCAGGTCATGATCCCAGAGTCATGAGATTGAGTCCCATATCGGGCTCCCAGCTCCATGGGGAGTCCGCTTCTGATTCTGACCTTCTCCCTTCTCATGCTTTCTCTCACTCTCTCTCTTTCCTAATAAATAAATAAATAAATAAATAAATAAATAAATAAATAAATAAAATCTTAAAAAAAAAAAAAAAATAAACTCACTAAGCCAGAAGGAAGTGGCATGATATATTCAAAGCCCTGAATGGGAAAATTCTGCAGCCAAGACTACTTTATCCAGCAGGGCTATCATTCAAAATAGAAGGAGAGATAAAGAATTTTCCAGATAAACAAAAACTAAAGGAATTCATGACCACTAAATCAGCCCTGAAAGAGATATTAAAGGGAACACTTTCAATGGAAAGGAGAGACCAAAACTGACAAAACAATGATCAGAGAAAATCATCAGAAACAATTACAAAACAGGTAATAAAATGACATTAAGTATATATCTATCCATAATTACTGTGAACATAAATGTACTAACTGCTCCAGTCAAAACACATAGGGTAGGGACGCCTGGGTGGCTCAGTTGGTTGGGCAACTGCCTTTGGCTCAGGTCATGATCCCAGCGTCTTGGGATCGAGTCTCACATCGGGCTCCTGCTCCGCAGGGAGCCTGCTCCTCTCTCTGCCTCTGCCTGCCTCTCTGCCTGCTTGTGTTCTCTCTCTGTTAAATCAATAATTAAAATCTTTAAAAAAAAACACATAGGGTGATAGAATGGATAATTAAACAAGAACCATCTATACGCTGCCTACAAAAGACACGTTTTAGACCTAAAGATACCTGAAGATTGAAAGTAATGGAAGGAGAGGGGTGCCTGGGTTGTTGAGTTAAGGGTCTGCCTTCAGCTCAGGTCATGATCCTGGGGTCCTGGGATTAAGCCCTGCAGTAGGCTCTCTGCTCAGTGAGGAGTCTACGTCTCCGTCTCCCTCTCCCTCTGCTGTTTCCTTTACTTATGCTCTCTTTCTCTGTGTCAAATAAATAAATAAAATCTTTTTAAAAAAGAAAGTAAGTGGACAGAGACACATCTATAATGCAAAGAGATGGCAAAAGAAAGCTGGTGTAACAATACTTATATCAGACAAACTAGACTATAAAACAAAGACTGTAATAGGATACCAAGAAGGGCATTATATAATCATGAAGTAAACAATCCAATAAGAAAGTCTAACAATTGTAAATATTTAGGCACCCAATTATATAAAACTTTAATAACAAATGCAAAGGAACTAACTGAAAATAATACAATAATAGTAGGGTACTTTAACACCCCACTTACATCAACGGATAGACCATCTAAATAGAAAATAAGGAAACAATGGCTTTAAATGACACCCTCGAAAAGATGGACTTAGCAGATATATTCAGAACATTCCATCCTAAAAAAACAAATCACACATTCTTTCCAAGTGCACATGGAACATTTTCCAGAATAGATCACATAATAGGCCAAAAACCAGGCCTCAACTGGTACAAAAAGATGGAATTCATACCATACACCTATTCTGACCACAACACTATGCAACTAGAAGTAAACTACAAGAAAATATCTGGAAATACCACAATTACATGGAGTTTAAACAACATGCTGCAAAATAATGAATAGGTCAACCAGGAAATCAAAGAAGAAATAATATACTACATGGAAACAAATGAAAATGAAAAAACAACAGTACCATACCTTTGGGAAGCAGCAAAAGTTGTTTTAAGAAGGAAGTATAGAACAATACAGGTCTAGCTCAAGCAGCAAGAAGAATCTTAAGTAAACAACTAAACCTTACATGTAAAGGAGCTAGAAAAAAAGCAAACAAAGTTAGGGCACCTGAGTGGCTCAGTGGGTTAAAGCCTTGGCCTTCAGCTCAGGTCATGATCTCAGGGTCCTGGGATTGAGGCCCAACATTGGGCTCTCTACTCAGCAGGGAACCCGCTTCCCCCTCTCCCTGCCTGCCTTTCTGCTGACTTGTGATCTCTCTTTCTCCGTCTCAAATAAATAAATATTTTTTAAAAAAAGCAAAGCCAAAAACCAACAGAAGAAATAATAAAGATTACAGCAGAAATAAATGATATAGAAACTGAAAAAGAATAGAACGATCTGTTCATAATAAAACCAAGAGCTGTTTCTTTGAAAAAATTAACAAAATGGATAAACCACTAGCCAGATGCATCAGAAAGGAAAGGAAAGGACCTAAATAAATAAATAATACTTGAGAAAGAAGCAACAACCAACACCACAGAAATACAAACAATTATAAGGGAATGTTATGAAAAAGTATAAGCCAAAAGCTTGGGCAATCTGGAAGAAATAAAAAAAAATCCTAGAAACACACACTACCAAATCTGAAACAGGAAGAAATAGAAAATTTGAACAAACTGATAACCTGCAAAGAAATTGAATCAGTAAAAAAAGTAAAAAGAAAAAGAAATTGAATCAGTAATTTAAAAACTTAAAAAAAAAAAAAAAAACAACAAAACTCCAGTACTGGATGAATTCACAGGTGAATTCTACCAAGTATTTAAGGAACAGTTAATACATATGCTTCCCAAAGTATTACCAAAAAGTACAAAACTTCCAAATTCATTCTATGAGACCAGAATTAGCCTGATTCCAAACCAAGATAAAGAAATTACAAAAAAGAGAACTATAGTCTAATATCCCTCATGAACACAGATGTCAAACTCCTCAATAAAATACTAGCAGACCAAATCCAACAATACATTAAAAGAGTCATTAACCACAATCAAGTGGGATATAGTCTTTGGTTGCAAAGGTGATTCAATACTCACAATTCAATATATCACACTAATAAAAGAAAGGGTGGAAACCATATGATAATTTCAATATGCAAAAATGTCATTTGACAAATTACAACATCCATTCATGGTAAAATCCTTCAACAAAGTCGGGTTAGAGGGAACATATCACAACACAATAAATGCCATATGTGAAAAACCCACACCCAATATTATCCTCTACGAGGAAAAACAGATTTTCCTCTATGGTCAGGAAAAAGACAAGGATGTCTACTCTCACCAGAGTTATTTAACATAGCACTGGAAGTCCTAGACCACAATCAGACAACAAAAATAAATAAAAGGCATCTAAGTTGGCAAGAGAGAAGTCAAATTTTCACTATTTGCAAATGACATGATATTCTGTATAGAAAACCTAAAAAAAAACCCCACCCAAAATCTGCTAGAACTGATAATTCAAGAAAGTCACAGGAGATAAAAATCAATGTGCAGAACTCTATTGCATTCCTGGAAACCTATAAACTTCCAAGACCAAAACAGAAAGACATTGACAACCTGAATAGACCAATATCTAGTGACAATATTGAAGCAGTGATCAAAAACCTCCTAAAAAACAAAAGCCCAGGACCTGATTCCCTGGGGAATTCTACCAAACATTCAAAGAAGAAATAATACCTATTCTCCTGAAGCTATTTCAAAAAATAGAAATGGAGGGAAAACTTCCAGACCCTTTCTACGAGGCCAGCATTACCCTGATTCCAAAATCAGACAAAGACTCCAATACAAAAAAGTACAAGCCAGTATCCCTGATGAACATGGATGCAAAAATTCTCAACAAAATACTACCAAATTGAATCTAATGGTACATTAAAAGTATCATTCACCACACGCAAGTGGGATTTATTGCTGGGCTGAAATGTGGTTCAATATCTATAAATCAATCAATGTGAAAGAAAGGAGAAGAAACATGATCCTCTGTGGCTGGAGCTGGAATATAGTAAGCTAAGTGAAATAAGTCAAAGAAAGACAAATACCAAATGATTTCACACATGTGGTATTTAAGAAACAAAATAGATGAACATAAGGGAAGGGAAAAAATAGAGAAGGAAGCAAACCATAAGAGACTCTTAACTATAGGGGCACCTGGGTGGCTCAGTTGGTTGAGCAACTGCCTTCAGCTCAGGTCATGATCCTTGAGTTCCGGAATAGAGTCCCACATTGGGCTCCCAGCTCCACGGGGAGTCTGCTTCTTCCTCTGACCTCCTCTCCTCTCATGCTCTCTCTAACTTTCTCTGTCTCTCAAATAAATAAATAAATAAATAAATAAATAAATAAAATCTTAAAAAAAAAAAAAGAGAGAGAGACTCTTAACTATAGAGAAACAACCAAGGGGTGATGGAGGGTGGTGGGTAGGGGACAGGCTAAATAGGTGATGGCTATTAAGGAAAGTATTTGTTGGGGGCACCTGGGTGGCTCAGTGGGTTAAACCCTCTGCCTTCCGCTCGGGTCCTGATCTCAGGGTACTGGGATTGAGCCCCATGTCAGGCTCTCTGCTCCTTGGGGAGCCTGCTTCCCCCTCTCTCTCTGCCTGAGTCTCTGCCTACTTGTGATTGCTCTCTGTCAAAGAAAATAAATAAAATCTTTTCTTTTTTTAAAAAAAGGAGAGCATTTGTTGTGATGAGCAACATGTGTTGTATGTAAGTGCTGAGTCACTAAATTCTACACCTGAAACCAATTTTACAATATATGCCAACAAGAATTTAAATAAAAAGTTGAAAGAAAAAGAAAGAACCATATGATTCTCTCAACAGATGCATAAAAAGTGTTTCACAAAGTACAACATCCATTCATGATAAAAACCCTCAACAAAGTAGCTTTAGAAGAAACATAATAAAGGACATATACCAAAAGCCCTTAGCTAATTTCATCCACCATGGGGAAAAACTGAGAAGGAACAAGACAGAGGTGTCCACTCTCACCACTATTATTTAACAATATCAATAATAGCCAAATTACGAAAATAACCCAAATGTCCATCAGCTGATGATTGGATAAAGAAAATGCAGTATAGGGGCACCTGGGTGGCTCAGCGGGTTAAAGCCTCTGCCTTCAGCTCAGGTCATGATCTCAGGGTCCTGGGATCAAGCCCTGCATTAGGCTCTCTGCTCAGCAGGGAATCTGCTTCCCCCTCTCTCACTCTCCCTGTCTCTCTGCCTACTTGTGATCTCTCTCTCTGTGTGTCAAATAAATAAATAAAATCTTTAAAAAAAGATTTAAAAAAAAGAAGATGCAGTATATATACAATAGACTATTACTTAGCCCTAAAAAATGAAATCTTGCTATATGTAAGGATGTGAATGGAGCTAGAGTGTATTATGCTAAGTGAAAAAAGTCAAAAACAAATACCATATGATTTCAGTCATATGTATAATTTAAGAAACAAAACAGATGATCATAGGGGAAAAAAAGAGAGAAGCAAACCAGAAAAGAGACTCTTAACTGTATAGAACACACTGAAAGTTACTGGAGGGGAGGTGTGTGGGGGTATGTGTTAAATGGATGATGGGGAGGTCACTTGTGTTGAGAACTGGATGTGGTATGTAAGTGATGAATTGCTAAATTCCATACATGAAACTAATATTACACTATATGTTAACTGGAATTTAAGCTTTATTTAAATTAAAAACTTGGGGGGAAAAGATCTTCTGAGTATTCTGACTTCCTTCTTGCCTTGAGATTCATGAAAAACCATGGTCTCCAGTAGCCACATAAATTAAGCCTGCCACAGTAAGCATCAATAAATGCTTGTTGAATGAGTAATATCAAAATAATAATATTATAAGTACCCTTATTGAACACTTACTAAACAATTACTATGTACCAGGGTAAAGGTCTAATTCTCATCTGAAAAACCTGGAGAACAAGGCCCTGTCTAATTCATCTTTATGTCCTGAGGTTGTAATCATTGTGGTCACATAGCAAGTAATTAATGGAGCCAAGATTCAAATCCAGAATGGTTGGCTCCAGAATCCACACTCTTAATTGGATACACTTATGCAATAGTTCATGAAGGCTGCTACTCATTAGGTGCATCATAAATATTTGCAGAACTAAACAGACATGTATTGGTAAGTAGGTTAAGCCATTTTGCGCCCCGGCAATGTTAAGACCTCATTAGGTGAGGCAATGGTTTTATGTCACCTCAATAAATGCAGAAGCCATAATGGTAGAAGAAATGAGTTTAAGTTCAAGGTTCTGGACTCCAAGGTTCTGGAGTTCATTAGCTTTGTGGATCTTAGTAAGAATGTATCCTCTATGAGCTTCCATTTTTCTCATCTATCAAGTAGATGATACTTAGGGTTGTAACTCATAGCGTTGTGGTGCACACAGTGAAAAAGCAAAAGTGAAACTCTCTAGAACTGTGATTTATAGATAAGGAGCCTAATCCAGAAATATGAGTTTTATTTTGCTTCTCTGAGTATTAGTAAAGTAAGTCCCAAGAAAGTGGAATGTAGCTCACATAAATGCAAAAGGGACAGCAGGTTAAGGTAAAGCAAGAAAGCTAAGGAAACATGGGTTTAGTACAGTTTGGGGAGGTTAGAGAAATGAAGGGAAAGTATTTTTTCTCAGTATTAATACCCACTGAGTTTCTCAGACTCAGAGGCTATTCTTCAGTATGTCAAACAACTCATTAATTCTATTAGCTCTTCTCAAAACATTTTGTTCCATGGATTACCCAAGTAGCCAAATGATAGAAAAACTGCAACTTTCTCTCTCTTGTATGAAATATCTGTGTTGGCATCAAATAAAACCAGAGATTCCGCAAATTTCCATCCAGGATGAATTGCAAGAAGCCAAAGCTCTGCCCTTTGGAGAAGAAGGTTTGGTGGTGGATTAAATTTTGCTCACCAATACAATGCCTGGAACATAATAATGTCTCAATAATTACTTGTCAAATAAATCAAAATATTATTTTTTTTTCAGAAAGAGCAACTTTCCAAAGCAAAGATTATCTTCCTTTCAACTGCTTTGACTGTATTATATAGCTAAAGCTACCACCCTTGCCCTCTAGGAGCCAGTGTCAGAGGTCAAACAGATTGACAAGGACAAACAGAAATAGGGACAAGCAATGACCAAATGCACATACTAAAGGCTCTCTGCAAGCCAGGAAATAACTAGTTTTTTCAGTCTTTACTCTCTTTCTTTGTGCACTTAGTAGGGAAAGTCTGGCATCTCATAATCCAAATCCCTGGTAGCAATTTCTACAAGTCCACTTACACAGAATTGTGCAATTAAATTTAGTGAAAATACAGGCCCACAGAATATAAGGGTCTTAGAATTGACCTCCTTCATTATGCTGAGCAAGGACACTGGGGCAAAGAGAGAAGAGAGTAATTGTTCAGGGTCACAGAGTCAGAAACTAAGGGGGACTTGAACCTAGGGCTTCCATGTCCAGTGCAGTTTCTTTTCTATCTCATTGCTCACTGATATGTAAACCACTTGTGTGGGGAGTATCTAATCCCCATCTAAGAATTGAGGCAAAACCACAGAGACCTCGATATACAATTAATTTATTAACCAGGATTGTTAATTGGGCATATCCACCTGCTATATTGACAATATCCTATTAAAACAGAATTCTTTCTCGTTTTTATGAATTCTATATTTGAACTCTCCAATATCATACTCACTAGCCACATGTGGCTTTTGTGGCCATGTGCATTGTCTAATAGAACTTCCAGTGAGTTCTATATCGTCACTATCTAATATGGTAAGTCATTAATCACATGTCTTCTGAGTACTAGAAATTTGACTAGTGTGACTGAGGAACTAAATTTTATTTAATTTCAATTCATTTAAATGTAAATAGATGCAGGAGGGAGGGGGGCAAGAAGGTGGAGAAGTAGGAGATCCTGTTGCAACCAGTCACCAAAAGTGAGCTGGATATCTACCAGAACACACTAAATACCCATGAAATCACCCTGAGGAGCAAGATTTCTCACTTCTGGATCTCTCCAAGAGCAGAATACAGCATGGAGAGGTAAAATCAAAGTGGGAACACTCAAACCAATATCAGAGGATAAACAAAAGGGGGAGGGAGCCACCTGAAGCGACCCAAGGACAGTAATACCCCAAAGTGCCCGATGGCAGAAGACCAGCATTAATGTAGAGTCTGTTAAAAACACTTAAAAAGAACAAAAGGTTCTGAGAAGCAGCTAGTTGAAGGGGATGGTCGAGGGCACTGGCCTAGGCCCATGCTCCCAGGAAAGAGCACCCCAAAGTGATACTGGTGGGGGAATCCGGTCCGCAGTTCCTGAACCTGCAGCATTCCTCTCTCTGCAACATCCTATGGGCCAGGTGTGCACCTGCAAGCACCTTTAGAGAGTCTGCTGTTGTCCAGGAGCTACAGCTTTTCATTGTGTGCCTTTTTTTTTTTTTAACTACTTAATATTACAACTGGAGGCTTAATACAACTATAAACACAGCAGGACCTGAAATAACCTTCCTCACCTGCGAGAAGTTATAACCACTGTCCCAACTTATCCTTCTGTCAGTGTTTCTATATATTTGCTTTTGTTCTGGTATTATATGAATCTTATACTTGGGGTTCATTCTGACTAGGTTCTTTTATTTCTTGTCATTTATTTTTGTTGGTCTATATGTTTGTTCGTGTCTATTTACATAACTTATAAATCTTATTTTGGAGGCCCATTCTGACTGGAATTTCCTCTTTTTCTCTTTCCCTCTATCTTTTTTTATCCTTAATCTTTCTTTCTGGTGGTGAATCTCAATTGCTCCAAGCCCTCCAGGGTGCACACTGACTGAATCGTGGGTGATATATAAAGCTATACATCCTCTCATCAACTTCTCATCAAAATGACTAGTAGGAGGAACACCCAACAGAGGAAAAACCGAGAGACTGCCCCCTCTTCCTCAGAACTATTGGACAAGGACATAAACAGTATGTCACAAAGGGAATTCAGGGTGACAATTATCCAGGCAATGGCTAGGATGGAGAAAAACATTAATGACAACATAGAATCTCTAAGGGCACAAATGAAATCCAGTACACCTGGTGTAAGAAGAGCTATCAATGAGATCCAATCCAATATAATAGTCTAGCAGCTACAGTTAGGGAGACAGAGGATAGAATTAGTGATTTAGAGGATAAAATGGTTGAAAAGAAAAATCAGGAGGAGAGCTGGAGCAAACTACTCAGGAATCATGAGAACAGACTTAGGGAAATAAATGACACCATGAAACGTTGCAACGTCAAAATCATTGGAATCCCAGAGGTGGGAGAGAAAGACACAAGACTAAAAGATAGAGCTGACCAGATTCTGAATGAAAATTTCCCTAATCTGGGGAATGGAACAAGTTTTCCTGTCCTAGAAGCTGAAAAAACACCTGCCCAGATCCATGAGTCTAGAAAAACACCCAGACACATAATCTTAAAATGTACAAATTAAAGTTTTAGATAGGAGGTCCTGAGGGCAGCTAGGGGGAAAAGATTCCTTACACACGGAGGAAGGCCCATCAGAATAACGTCAAACCTGTCCACAGAAACCTGGCAAGCCAGAAAGGGCTGGCATGATATATTCAGGGCACTAAAAGAGAAGAAAATGCAGCCAAATACTTTATCCAGCAAGGCTGACATTCAAAATAGATGGAGAAATAAAGACCTTCCAAGACCATCAATGATTAAAAGAGTATGTGACCTCCAAGCCAGCATTAAAGGAAATATTAAAGGGGGTACTATAAAAATAGTAGAAAGAACACATGAGTGACTTAGAACAAAAATTTGCCATCTATACAAACAAGGACTTCACAGACAACATGATGTCAATAAACACATATCTTTCAATAGTCACTCAACGTGAATGGACTAAATACTCCCATAAAATGGCACAGGGTTGCAGAATGTATAAAACGACAGGACACATCCATATGCTGTCTACAAGAGACACATTTGGAAACAAAAGATACATTCAGATTGAAAGTGAAAGGATGGAGAACCATTTTTCATGGCAATAGAACTCAAAGGAAAGCTGGGGTAGCGATTCTCAAATCAGATAAATTAGATTTTAAGCTAAAGACTATAGTCAGAGATACAGAAGGACACTACATCACTTTTAAAGGGTCTATGCTCCAAGAAGAGCTAACAATTGTAAACATTTATGCCCCCAATATTGGAGAAACAAACTACATAAGCCAACTGTTAATCAAAATAAAGAGTCATATTGATATGAACACATTAATACTAGGAGATCTTAACATGCCATTCTCAGTAACTGACAGATGAACTAAACAGAAATCAATAAACAAGAGCTTTGAATGACTTATTGGACCACGTGGACCTCATAGATATATACAGAACATTCCACCCTAAAACAACAGAATACTCATTCTTCTCAAGCTCACATGGCACTTTCTCCAGAATACACCACATACTGGGACACAAATCAGGACTGAACTGATACCAAAGGATTGAGATGATACCCTGCATTTTCTCAGACCACAATGCTTTAAAACTGGAAATCAACCACAAGAAAAAGTTTGAAAGGATTTAAAATATTTGGTGGCTAAACCAACCTGCTCAAAAATGCTGGGATCAACCAGGAAATCAAAAATGAGCTTAAACAATTCATGGAGACCAATAAGAATGAAGACATATCAATCCAAAATATATGGGATACTGCAAAGGCGTTCTTTAGTGGGAAATACATAGCCATTCAAGCTTCACTCAAAAAAATTGAAAAATCTCAAATACACCAGCTCTCTTTAGACCTTAAAGAACTGGAAAATCAACAACAAATCAAGCCAACCCCACACACAAGAAGAGAAATAATCAAGTTTAGAGCAGAGATCAATGAGTTGGAAACTAAAGAAACAGTAGAATGCATCAATGAATCCAGAAGTTGATTTTTTCAAAGAATCAATAAAATCGATAAGCCACTGCCCATACTAATCCAGAAGAAAAGAGAGAAGACCTTAATTAACAAAAGTATGAATGAAAGGGGAGAGATCACAACTAATTCAAAGGAAAGAGAAACAATCATGAAAAATTATTATCAACAGCTAAATGCCAATAAGCTAAACAACCTAGAAGAAATGGATGCATTCCTGGAAACCCATAATCTTCCAAGACAGAAACAGGAAGAAATTGACATTCTGAATAGACAAATATCTAGTAATGAGATTGAAATGGTGATCAAAAACCTCCCAAACAACAAGACTCCAGGATCTGATGGATTCCCTGGGAAATTCTACCGAACATTCTAGGAAGAAATAATACCTACTCTCCTGAAACTGTTTCAAAAAATAGAAACAGAAGGAAAACTTCCAGACCCTTTCTATGAAGCCAGCATTACCCTGATCGCCAAACCAGGGAAAAACCCCATCCAAAAGGAGAATTTCAGACCAATATCCCTGATGAATATGGATGCCAAGATTCTCAACAAGATCCTGGCTAATAAGATCCAACAGCACATTAAAAAGACTATTTATCATGATAGGTGTGATTTATCCCTGGGATGCAAGGGTGGTTCAACATCCGCAAATCAATCCATCTGATAAAACAAATCAACAAGAGAAGGGAAAAAAAACCAGATGGTTCTCTCAATTGATGCAGAAAAAGCATTTGACAACATTCAGCATCCATTCTGATTTAAAACCTTCAAAGGATAGGGATAGAAGGAACATTCCTCAACATCATAAAGTCCATGTATGAAAAGCCCACAGCACATATCATTCTCAATGGGGAAAATCTGACAGCCTTCCCTTTGAGATCACGAACACGACGAGGATGCCCATTCTCACCACTCTTGTTCAACATAGTGCTAGAAGCCCTAGCAACAGCAATCAGACAATGAAAAGAAATAAAAGGTATTCAAATTGGCAATGAAGAAGTCGAACTCTCTCTCTTCGCAGATGACATGATACTTTATTTGGAAAACCCAAAAGACTCTACCCCCAAACTGGTAGAACTCATACAGCAATTCAGTAATGTATCAGGATACGAAATCAATGCACAGAAATCAGTTGCTTTCCTATACACTAACGATGAAAATATGCAAACGGAAATTAGAGAATCAATTCAATTTACTGTAGCACCAAGAACCATAAGACACCTGGGAATAAACCTAACCAATGAGGTAAAGGATCTGTACACGAGGAACTACAGAATGCTCATGAAAGAAATTGAAGACACAAAAAGTGGAAAAGCATTCCATGCTCATGGATTGGAAGAATAAAGATTGTTAAAATGTGTATACTGCACAGAGCAATCTATACTTTCAATCTCATCCCAGTGAAATTCCACCAGTTTTTTTCCAAAGACCTGGAAGAAACAATTCTAAAATTTGTGTGGAACCAGAAAAGACCCCAAATTGCTAAGAAATGTTGAAAAAAATAAATAAAAAGCTGGGAGCATCACATTGAAGATTCCAAATATACTACAAAGCTGTGATCACCAAGACAGCATGGTACTGGCACAAAAACAGACACGTAGACCAGTGGAAGAGAATAGAGAGCCCAGAGATGGACCCGCAACTCTATGGTCACATAATCTTTGACAAAACAGGCAAAAATATCCAGTGGAAAAAAGACAGTCTCTTCAATAAATGGTGCTGGAAAAACTGGACAGCTATACGTAGAAGAATGAAACTTGAGCATTCTCTTACACCATACACAAAGATAAACTTGAAATGGATAAAGACCACAATGTGAGCCAGGAATCTCTCAAAACCCTAGAGAGGAACATAAAGAGTAACCTCTATGACATTATCCACAGCGACTTCTTTCAGGACATGTCTCCAAAGACAAAGGAAACAAAAGTGAAAATAAACTTTTGGGACTTAATCAAGATAAAAAGCTTCTGCACAGCGGATGAAACAGTCAATAAAACAAACAGGCAACCCACAGAATGGGAGAAGATATTCTCAAATGACACTACAGACAAAGGGCTGATATCTAAGATCTATAAAGAACTTCTCAAACTCAACACTCTCAAAAGAGATAATTATATCAAAAAATGGGCAGAAGACCTGAACCAACACTTCTCCAAAGAAGACATACAAAAGGCTAACAGACATATGAAAAAATGTTTATCATCTTTAGCCATCAGAGAGATTCAAATCAAAACCACCCTGAGATACCACCTTATACCAGTTAGAATGGCCAAAATCAACAAGACAGTCAACAATAAATGCTGGAGAGGACGTGGAGAAAGGGGAACCCTCCTCCACTTTTGGTAGGAATGCAAGTTGGTGCAAGCACTTTGGAAAACAGTGTGGAGATTCCTCAAGAAATTAAAAATAGAGCTATCCTATGACCCTGCAATTGCACTACCGGGTATTTACCCCAGAGAAGTAGATGCCGTACAAAGAAGGGCCACATGTACCCCAATGTTCATAGCTGCAATGGCCACAAAGCCAAACTGTGGAAAGAACCAAAATGCCCTTCAACAGATGAGTGGATAAAGAAGATGTGGTACATCTATACAATGGAATATTATGCCTCCATCAGAAAGGATGAATATCCAACTTTTGTATCAACATGGAAGGGACTAGAAGAGAGTATGCAGAGTGAAATAAGTCAAGAGGAGACTGTCAATTATCTTATGGTCTCATTTACTGTGGGGTATAAAGAAAATCATGGAGAGCATTGTGAGATGGAAGGGAAAGGTGAATGGGGGAAAATCGGAGGGGTCTATGAACAATGAGAGACTGTGGACTCTGAGCAACAAACTGAGGGTTTTGGAGTGGAGTGTGTGTGGGTTGGGCGAGCCTGGGGGTGGGTATTATGAAGGGCATGTATTGCATTGAGCAGTGGGTTTAGTGCCTGAACAATCAATCTTGTAACACTGAAAAAATAAAATAAACATATTTGGGAAAAAATAAATGTAAATAGACACACATAGATACTACATATAATATTTACTAGCACAGCTATAAGATGGGAATAAATATCCCTGTCTTGTCTTCCTTCCATGAGTGATAAGGATGTAGAGGGCAGAGTTCTGCCCATAAAATGTTATAAAAAGCTTCAAAGTCAGAAAGAATTGAGTTCAAACCTTGACTATATTACTCACTAGTTGTTTGTCCTTAAGGCAGTCCATTTATAATTTGAAAACTTTGTTTCTCTCTCTTTAAAATAAGAAAAGTAGTCCCTAACCTCATAGAAACTTCAGTCTGAAACATGTGAAATTGTCTAGTACATGGTCTGGCATGGGATTGTGCTCAGGATCTATGAGTTGTGCTTTTCTTGTTTTTTTGTTTTGTTTTGTTTTGTTTTGTTTTGTTTTGTTTTGTTTTGTTTTGTTTTTGTTGTTGTTGTTATCAAGGATCCCAAGTGATCCAAGGCAAGGAGTACTGGTGGCTGCAAGAGTGGTCTTGAAGAGTATGTGCCACTCCAGGAACAAAAAGGCACATGGTGACAGGTGGGGTTGAGGTAAAGGATTAGAAGTGGAGATCCAACCAGTAAAGCCAGATTCTAGGCAAGTTGCATCACATAAAGGCCTCAGAGCAAAGGGAAGCCAAGGGGTGAGAGAAGTGAAGAACCTGAGATCAAGAGTCTAGAGTCCTGAGTTATAGACTTCACTCTGAGCCTCAGTATCATCATCCATTAAATGGGGTGAGGGTATGTGGTGATACCAGAAGGTAGTCACTAAACTATAAAATCTTTAAAGTTTATCTAGCTTTCCAACTAAGCTAATCTATTGTACCTAAGACTAGCAGTTCCCTTGACCATTAGGGCTCAACCCTATCATCGGGGTTCAGAGTGGGTGTTACCAGCTCTAGCTTACTCCTCATGAGCAGACTCTCCTTCTTAAGACTCAATGTTGTCCTCATAAAGCCCTTCTCCTAGTTTCTTTTTGTCCAAATACCATACCTTTTTATACCCACCTTAAAAAACAGCTCCTTCATGAATCTTTGCCTGATCCATTAGGCAAAACTGGTAACATCTCTCTCTCTCTCCTCTCTCTCTCTTTCTCCCTCTCTCTCTCTCTCTCTCTCTCTCTCTCTCTCTCTCTCTCTATATATATATATATATATATATATATATATATAGGAAACCTCTTTTTTTTTTTAAAAGGAAGACAATTAGGTATAGCAGTTACATGGAACTTAGACAAACCAAGACTTTAGGTAAATTGCTTCATCTCTCAGGGCCTCAGTTTTCTCAATGGTAAATAAGATAGTAGCACTTATTTTCCAAGGCTGTTGTGACAATTAAATGAGAGGCACATGTGCCAGCACTCTGTAATCTGTGAAGAAGTGTACATATAGGAGATATTAAGAAATCAACTTTTATTCTACTTTGCTTACACCTATAAGGAACAATTACTTGCCTGTCATGTTTTATAATCAGATACTGACCTATTGGTCTCTCTCCCCAAATTTTGACCTCCTGAAGTGACCAGACTATATCTTAGTTGTGTCAGTATTTTGAGCCCCTAAGGCAATGATTATACAGAGCAGAAACAAAGTCAGGTTGCAACAGTACATTTAACCCATACAGAGTTGAACCTTAACAGCAAAACATATATATATTTCATTTTATAATTTTTTCTACAAAAAAAACTTTATTTCTGCACTGAAACTACTAATGTTTCTAATTTTGTCTTGGTTGCTAGGAAACTCAACAGATAGAGCAATTAATTATATTTGCCACAGTAGTCTGGGTCACCAACTCTTTGATCTTCATTTTTCTTTTTCTATTTATGACACACCACAAATTTCAGGTGTTTTTTGTTTAAGGTGCAGCAAATGCTTGTGAAACTGCACAATGACTTTATACATGGGCTCAAGATTCAGACACACCTAGATTCAAATCCTGGCTCTATTTCCTGACTGGGAGTATTTGGACAAACTATTTCATTTTCTTGAGTCTCATTTTCTCCTACCATAAAAGGGAGGTAATAATTTGTTCCTCAAAGTGATGTAAAATTTAATGAAGTAATGCACAGTGTCTGGAACACCACAAGCATTCAGTTGACATGTAACGTATAACATACATACCTGCATGGCTTTTCTGCTTATCTTTCCCCAAGGGATAGATAAAAGTGAGCACACACATCTATAATACCATTCTACTATTTTTGTGCTTCCCACTCCTAAAAGCAGAGCCAAGGCTGGTAGCCACCCAGTACTTAAAACAGAAACACAACAAGTTGGAGAACATGTCCCTTTCAGGGCATTGAAGCAGGTGTAGACAAACTAAAGCCCCTAGGTCAAAGTTTATAACCTAAGAATGGTTGTGAAATGTTCTAAAAAGAATGAGGAAGAGGGGAAAAAAGGAGAAGAAGAAAAAGAATAAATCACCTGTCACATCTAAATTCTAAAATGTTTCCCATCTGTCCCTTTACAGAAAAAGATTGCCCACCACTGACTTAGAGGAAGAGCCATGTCCACCTTTTTTCCAAGACAAAGGAAAACATAGTATAGTACTAGAATGAGGCTCTGGAGTTAAAATGCTTGGATTTTTGTTTTACAGCAAGTTACATCTGCTCTACAGCCCAGAGTTGTTGCCAGGGTCAAATGGGATAATGTATCTGGCACTCAATGTAGGTGTAGATTTCTTCCCCCCTTATTTGTTTCTGTAAATGGACAAGTGTTTCTAAATCTTGGGTTCATAATTCCGAGAATGCCTAGTTTTAGTCTCCCCTTTTCAATCCTCTCTTTTCAATTAGGCTACCCAGTGCTATGATGTCTTTTACCAGTGGAACAGCCCAGTAGGCCCCCAGTGAGAACACAAAACATAGTTTCTAACGGCTTTGACTTAAAGTGAAAAAATGCCAGAAACATTTCCAGAAAAAGATCCTCTTTCTGTTTAGGCACCTCTGTCCCTAGGTTATATTCATTATACTATGAAGTGGCTTGATTATCCTAAAAATCATCCTGATTTCTGGCTTCAGTTTGATACTATCCTTATTTTCTCCCTAATCCTCAGACAACTCTGTAACACAACAATATTCTCCCTTATTCAAATGTTGACCCTAAAGCTCTGAGATGTTATATTACAGTAACAGATTCAAGCCCAATCCTGTCTGCGCTCCCATTTCTTATTTACATAGTCCCTCAGTAATTAGTTAGGAAAGACTTCTTAGGGAACCAAGGCTGGGGAAGAGAAACAGTAGATAGACCCAAAATCTTATGATCTTCATTCCCAGGGTTTATTTGAAGTGGGGAATTTGGGGATGTCAGGCCAAGGAAGGGATAGCCTTTTGGAAACAGAGGATGAAGAGAACTTAAGCAATATAGATAAAGAATGTAAGTCCCTTCCATATTATTTTAATAACTCTCTATTATTGTTGTTTTTTTGAACAGCTGTGTTGAGCCTTAAAATTTGAAAATGTAGAACATAAGGAATAGCATGGAGGGCATTAAGAGTAGGAAGGGGAAAATGAAGGGGAGGAAATCAGAGTGGGAGATGAAACTTGAGAGACTATGGACTTTGGGAATCAAACTGAGGGATTTTGTTTGGGGGAATGGGTGAGCCCAGTGATGGGTATTAAGGAGGGCATGTATTGCATGGAGCACTGGGTGTTATATGCAAACAATGAATCATGGAACACTACATAAAAAACTAATGATGTACTGTATGGTGACTAACATAACATAATAAAAAACAGAATTAAAAATATAAATAAATAAACAAATGTATGTTCCAATTTTTTAAAAATTTGAAAACAGATGTGAAAGCTGAATTGTAAGATGTAAAGGGCTATATTAATGAAAGATCTTAACTCTTATATTTGGGGAAATGACTTGGCTTTGGGTTATTCAATAAATCTGTACTAGGGTCATACCTTATTCTCCTATCTCCCTGCCCCTGAGCCTAGCATTCCTAATAGTATCTCCACAGCAAAATCAACAACTAATAGCTTTAGAACATTAAGTGAAAGCGGAAAGAATGTGCAGGTGGTCTGAGCAATTAACATAAGCACCTCACCTCCTTTCCAAGGGAAGAGCATCAATCAGCTCAGCAAGCAGATTCCTGTGTTCTCCTTATTTATCTGCTATGGAATTCTCATGTCAGTCTCTCACAATGGATCTGGGAAAGAGGATTGCTGAGGAGGTGAAAGAGGAGGATAACAAGCCATTTGGCAAGAGAAGGAAGCTTCCTCACCATAACTGATAATCCATGGCTATCATTCAAGTCAGCTTGGCAAATACCCCTGAAGGGTCGCCTGTGACCAGATTATTGGCTATATTCCAGAATTGAATGTAAGTTAGCTCTGTCCTCGGAGAGCTTCCAGTCTTGTTGGCATACCTTCTAGGTTCAGCTGCAGCTTTAATACAGCACAGAATATCTAAGAGTAGTGAAACCAATGTAATGGGACAGGTAAGAGAGAAATCTACAGGCACAACTTCCCCTCCCCATTTTCAGGGACAATCCTGACTAAGACCCACACAGTTTGAGAGGTCTTTTCCCATTATCAGGTCCAGAAGTCATGATAGTGATAATGATAATTATAATAAAATTTGTGGCAGTCACTGGACCAAGCATTTTTCACATATTAACTTATTTAATCCCCAGCAACTCTATGTAAAATAATTGCATATTATGTATATTATTATCCCAATTATTCAAAAAAGGAAACTAAGATGTAAGGTAATCCTCAAGAGACTGCAAGGCAACTAACATCTTGATTCTATAAACATTGAGCACTTACTAAGTGTTAAACTTTGTACTGGTGCTGAAATATAGAGCACCATGAGAATAACATGATCTCAGTCCTATATATGGGAGAGTAGAAAAGTAAATAGACAAGCAGTCAGCAGTCATACTGTGTCTATTATATGCCAGACAGTATGCTAAGCACTTCGATGATAAACAAGGCAGATAGAGTGTTACAGCACAGAGTGCCAAATGCCATGGCAGAAGTAAGTATGGAAGATATGAGATCTTGGCCTAGGGAGTGGCAGGGGAAGTCACATAAGACTTTGTGGAGAAGGTGGTCTTTGGGCAATTGATGATCTTCAGATATTTACAAGAGACCAGCCCAAGCTCCTCTTTCCTAACTAGATCCCTCACCTCTATCTTTGTGGCCCTAAGACACTCACAATTAAAATTTTTTCTTAGGATCAAACTTGAGGGGCTTTCTGTTTACATGCAGATCAGGGCATTCAGCCCCAGAAGTCTTTCTCTCAGTTTCCCTCTCCCTGGAAAAAGGTACAATCTGTCTATCTGGTTTGCCTTAAAAACATCCTACAAGATGCCTAAATAAAAAGAAAGACTGGTATCTCACTACGGTGCCTGGCTCATTTGTCTCCATGGGGAGTACCTGCAGACAGCTCTTGCCTGGAAGTTTCGTCTGTAGCATTTTTTTATCCTTTCATTAAATTCGCTTTTATTACAAGGGCATAAGCAGTGTCTGAGAGTCTGCTCAGCACAGCAATGAGATTTTTAAAATACATATTATTCAGGATAATTTTTTTTAAAGATTTTTATTTATTTATTAGAGAGAGAGAGACTGAGAATGAGAGGGGAGAAGGTCAGAGGGAGAAGCAGACCTCCCGCAGAGCCGGGAGTCCGACATGGGACTCGATCCCGGGACTCCGGGATCATGACCCGAGCCTAAGGCAGTCGCTCAACCAACTGAGCCACCCAGGCGCCCCTATTCAGGATAATTTTTAAAAAATACTGTAACACTTAGAAAGAATGTGTGTCTAAGTTTATATGCATGGGTATATGTGGGGGGGATTTTGTACATTACTATACGCAAAAAACTTTACATAGGCATTTCTCTGTGTGTGTGTGTGTGTGTATGTGTGTATGTGTGTATGTGTGTATGTGTGAACTTGGGCTGGTTTAGATATCTGGAAGAATTCCAGCAAATTTCCTGAAGGGCTGAGCTCCATAAAATTGTCTTTCCTTTGTCTCAATGAGAAAGAGGTCATAAGAGAGTGATGCTAGTTCACATAATTGTCTCCATGGAAATTATTTTCTGACAGTGGAGTAATAATAATATTAACAGTCCCTGATACAATTGAACCTAGTGCTGTGGCAAACTTTTTATATATGTTACCTCACTTCATTCTCATGAAGGAAACATTATATCACCTCCATTTTATAGATCAGAAAACAGATGGCCAGAGAGATTAAGTAGCTTGTTCAAGATTGTACAGCTCTTAAGTAGCAGAACTAGAATTCCAGTGAAGATTCTGATATCTGGGATCCCACTCATAACCATTACCCTCTTTTAGATTAAAACAAAGCCACTATTCAATATTGAGTGCAGCTAGAGCATCTTTTTCTTTTAAGATTTATTTATTTATTTTAGAGAGAAAAGGAAAGAGCAGGGGAAGGGGCAGTGGGAGGAGGAGAGAGAGAATCCTCAAGCAGGCTCTTTGCTGAGTGCAGAGCCTAATTCGGGGATAGATCCCAGAACACCAAGATCATGACCTGAGCTGAAACCAAGAGATGGCTGTTTAACCAACTGAATCACCCAGGCACATCTGCAGCTAGAGCATCTTATTGAAGATGTCAAAGACCAGGATGTGGAGATTAGAATTAATATGGAAAGCACTGAGAGTTACTGATATTTCTTGAGCAGCAGTTTAGAAAGTGGTGCTTTTTTTGCTACTCCAGTTTATGTGATCCAACAAAGAAAACAGGAGGAAAATTGGGCTTTCTTGGGGCCCATGACTTTTCTTGAGGTCATGGTGGCAAGTCTGGGGAAGGCGCTGATATGTGAGGAGCACACAGGGTTATGATTTTTAGGAGAAATCCCAGATGAACTTGCTGCAGTTCCCTGGAGGCTGACTGCTAAATTGTTTCTCCTTCAGAAGATTCCAGGGGAAGTTTTCCCTATTTTAATTTTATTTCTTACCTTATTTCCCTGCTTAATTTAAGTATGTTTAGGTTTCATCCTAGCTCTGTTTATTAGATGTGAGTTATTTATTTATTTAAAAGATTTTTATTTATTTATTTGACAGAGAAAACGATCACAAGTAGGCGGAAAGGCAGGCAGAGAGAGAGGAGGAAGCTGGCTCCCTGCTGAGCAGAGAGCCTGATGCGGGGTTCAATCCCAGGACCCTGAGATCATGACCTGAGCTGAAGGCAGAGGCTTTAACCCACTGAGCCACCCAGGTGCCCCAGATGTGTGTTATTTAAATTCTCTCAGTTCCTGAAAGCTGGTGTTCCTTTTTGGTTCTCTAGTCTGAACCCCCTCCCCTTACACACAAAATTCAGGGCTAAGAGATCAAAGAAGTACAGAAGAATAAGATGTAGGTTATTTTTTTTTAAATAACAAGTTATTCCATATCATTGTAGCAAGTCATAAACACAGAGACATATATCAAAAATGTTCAGCTTTGGGATGCCTGGGTGGCTCAGTCAGTTGTCTACCTTCAGCTCAGGTCATATCCCAGAATCCTGGGATCTATGCCAGTATTGGGCTCCTTGCTCAGCAGGGAGTCTGCTTCTCCCTCTGCCTGCCACTCCCCCTGTTTGTGCCCTCCCTCTCTCTCTCTGACAAATAAATAAAATCTTCTTTAAAAATTTTCTTTTTCCCCATGTTCTTTTTTATCCCATTTTTAGGAGGTAACTGATATCAGTTTGGCATAATTCCTTCCACATCTTTCTCCATTTATTAAAAACTTACTTAAACAAATATATACATATGTAGAGTTATGTTTTTCCTACACAAAAGTATAATATTATGCATATGTTTGTTGTTATTGTTGTTGTTTTTAAAAACATCATCTTAGGGGTGCCTGGGTGGCTCAGTGGGTTAAAGCCTCTGCCTTCAGCTCAGGTCATGATCTCAGGGTCCTGGGATCGAGCCCCACATTGGGCTCTCTGCTCAGCAGAGAGCCTGCTTCTCCCTCTCTGTCTCTGTCTGCCTCTCTGCCTACTTGTGATCTTTCTCTCTCTGTTGAATAAATAAATAAAATCCTCAGCCAGGAAAACATGTTTTGTTCATTTGATATTTAAAAGATCATGGACTTTACTATAGGTCAATAACCATTTAACAAAGACTGATAGACTCAACTACCTGAAAATAAAAATCTTATGAATTGAAAAAAAATGAGTTTAATACAGACACTAACCTTAAAACTGTCACATAATTTGTAAATATTTCTCCAGTTTGTTCTTTGCATTTTGACTTTGATGTTCCTGTCTTTTGTCAAAAAAATATTTGCATAATCTTAGAGTGAAGGAGACCTTAAACAAGACAGAAAACTCAGATGTTATGAGGGAAAAATATGCATATTTGACTAAATTGAAGAAAAAATTTAAAACTTTTGAAGTGTCTCTCTTCAGGCAGAGGAAAGGCTTAGGCATGGGAGCATGTAGAAGAAAGGCAGAATCTTCAGGTGAAGAAACAAAAATATCAGATTAGCTTTCAAATAGCTACAGGGAGGGTAGTTTGACCTGAGGATAGGGGCTGTACCTAGAGCTAGCAAGAAATGGAGGAGGGCCTCTCTGGTAAAACAATAGTGATAAAGAGTGACTCATTGTATAAATGAAAGAACAGGGCTGAAAAATAATTCCCTTAGTGAAACCTAACTGTTTATCTAATAGACTATAGTATTGACAGTGGTGAAAGAGGAAGGGGGGGATCCAAAAAATGGGATGATCTTGAGGCCTCAAACCTTCCAGCAAGATAGTCCTTAAGGATTTTTGAGAATTTCCTCTGTGTCAGAAGCTTCACAACCTTAAGTGCTTCATGGAATCCATCAAAAGCCTCCACCCTCAATCTCCATCTCAGGCTCCTGGACCAGATGTCCTTGAACAGGTGTTTTATGATCACTTTGGTAGTAGAATAAGAAAAGCTTTTGGACCTTTACAGTGAGATCAGGCAATAAGTCCCTGGCACTCACTGGCTGTATGACCTTGGGCAAGCATTTTTTTTTTCTCTCTAAATTTCAGTTCCCTCATTTGAAAATAAAAGGTTAATACTTTAATACTGCCTATAATTTTTTTTTTCTGCCTATAAGTTTTTTAAGGAAGAAGAAATCAGAGGATTGATGGATGTGAAAGGGCAGATATATCTATCAGGGAATGTAAATGCCAGTAAAAATATAGGTGATTCTTATAATGGAAGCTTAGGTAGATAGATAACATGAAGTAAGAGGCATAACAAACAGTACCCTTGGCATCTGCAGAGCATTTTGGGTGGGAGAAGTGAGGCTATGTATATGTGGCTGCTTGGGTTCAGAGAAGATTCTGAAGCTTCCAGGACCCACCTACTGCTAGCATCAGCATGCCCTCCATCCATGCAAATTATGAGGTTGATGCCACAGTATGATGAGACATTAATGAAATGATGTCTGGTAATTATTTAGCATCATTAGACAATTATTAATTCCAGTCAGAAAGCCAAGCAGAAAGTGTATCATGAGATCATTACTAATACTGAGAAGGACACCAAACCCTGGAGCTCCAGGAGGTCCAGAGAGATACCAAGCTCTGAGGGGCAGATGGATAGCCAAGCCCATGTGGAACAAAATTATATAAACATACAGTCTCAGAATTGGCTGAGGCTATGGGTATAAGTGGCCTTGATGGGGATACAACAAAGGGATTAGTCCTCACCTCTGTGTGGACTCTGGAACCTGACTTCCCAGATAGGAATGCTGGCTCTGCTACTAACTGAGATGTTGGACAAGTTACTTAATGTTTGTGTGCATCAATAATAATAATTATCTTATAGAGTTCTCTTGGGCATTGCTAATTAATATGTATAAAGTGCTTAGAATAGTGGCTAGTGCATACTAAGTGTTATATAAATGCTGTTTAAAAATAACAATTGTTTAAAAATAACAATTATTGAAAAACTATTTCCTTAGTATGATATTTAGGTTTTCTTTCTTTTTTAAATTTATTTATTTTTTTAATTTAATTTTGTTTTTTCAGTGTTGCAAGATTCATTGTTCATGCACCACACCCAATGCTCAATGCAAAATGTGCCCTCCTTAATACCCACCACCAGGCTCACCAAACCCTACCCCCCTCCCCTCCAAAATCCTTTGTTTCTCAGAGTCCTTAGTCTCTCATTGTTCATCTCCCCCTCCAATTTACCCCAATTCACCCTTCCTTTCCTTCTCCCAATGTCCTCCATGATTTTCCTTATGCTCCACACATAAATGAAACCATATGATAACTGACTCTTTCTGCTTGACTTATTCCACTCAGCATAATCTCTTCCAGTCCCATCCATGTTAATGCAAAAGTTGGGTATTCATCCTTTCTGATGTAGGCATAATATCCACTGTATATATGTACCATATCTTCTTTACCCATTCATCTGTTGAATGGCATCTTGGCTCTTTCCATAGTTTGGCAACCTGCAACTCTGTGGCCAAATAATCTTCGAAAAAGTAGGGTTTTTTTTTTCCTTAATCAAGCCCTTATCTATTTCTCCATCCTCATATCATATTGCTTCCTCTTAAAATTGCATCCCCCAAGAATGAAATAGGTGCAGCATTGACCAATCATATCAGGTGGTTGCATGTCTTTGTGACTTAGCCTTGGCCTACAATGACTTTCCTATCTAGTTCATTAAGAAAATTCCTCTTCACTTTTTTTTAAGATTTTATTTATTTATTTGACAAAGAGGAGAGAGATCACAAGTAGGCAGAGAGGCAGGCGGTGAGGGGGGAGCAAGATCCCTGATGAGCAGACAGCCCGATGCAGGGCTCGATCCCAGGACCCTGAGATCATGACCTGAGCTGAAGGCAGAGGCTTTAACCCACTGAGCCACCCAGGGGCCCTTCCTCTTCACTTTTCAAAAGCCATCTCAGGCACCACCTCCTCCATGAAACCTTGCCTGACTACCACCTTACTTCCCTGCCTTGACTTAGGAATTCAGTATTTTTTACAATATCCAGAACTTGTACACACTTTCATAGTGATGATGTTAGGACCTGTTTAGCCTAAGTGATTCCATCTTGTCTAAGCAGCCATTTTGTTGTGAACACAAGCTGACCTTGCCTTAAAGGAACAAAGTCAGCCTGGAGGAACTTACTTAGAAAGATAAGCCCAGGACACCAATGGAATGTGGTCTGTTGGCTCCTGATAACAGTCCCCCAGAAGAACAAGGTCGAGTCAGGCCAGGTGGGGATGTCCACTCAGTAAAGAACACATATGCCACCTCCCTCAACCCCACTGCTCCTGAAGTCAGGCCAGGTGGAGACATCCAATCAGTAAAGAATGCATAAGTAACCCCCCCGACCCCACTGCTTCTGACCAATAAGGATACGCTCACAGTCGGTTTGCGGTTTTGCCCTATAAAAGATGGCCTGTAAGACTAGGTGGGGTCGCTCTCTGCATAGAGATGACCCTGACCGGCTCGTGTGATTCTCAATGTTTGGCGCAAAATAAAGCTCTGCTTCACCTTCGCTTTGTATCAGTCTCGTTCCTTTGATCAAAGGAACAATGACTCACATTTTGTACCTCAATTATTTGTTTATGAGGCTGTTTGACATCCTTAGACCGTGAGATCTTGAATGCAGAGACCATAATCTTGCTAATTGGTTTCTTTCCAGCCCTGAATTCATAGATTGGTATACAGTAGGAGCTTCAAGAAAGTTAGTTGACAAAACTTAAATGTAAAACATTTTTAATAACTACTAATCTTGTGCCATTCTTGCAACAACCTGGTGTAATAAACACTATTATTATCCCCATTTTATGGATGAGGAACTTAAAGTTGAGAGAGGTTAAAGGTACAAAGTCTAAACTAGTTAATGAGTAACAAAGCTGAGATTTAATGCCAGGACTTTCTAAACACAGTGCTCTTTCCAAGGCAGTGCTTTTGCTGTTTGCCTGATTTCATTGTTAATGATAATGGTTAATATTTATTGATTACTTGCTATGTTCAAAGTGGTGTGGGAAACAAAGGCAGAAGAAAAATTATTAAATTTCTTTACTACCTACAGCTCACTAATAAGTCCTTGAAACAGGTAGAGTGACATTGCTCTAGGGACTCAACTGCCTCAATGTTAATACTTTACTAAAGGTAAAAGGCAATCCTAGCCTGACTGCCCTTGTCCCCTGCCCCAGGATCCTTTAAGTCTATTTTAATGTATAAAAATTCTTTTGGAAACTTCCTTTATCTCTAAACCCCCCAAGATATGCATTGGTAATCATCCCCCAAGTATATAGCCCACTGATATACATCTGAATGGTCTCTTGACTAAGATCTTATTAGATGGTAATAAGTCACCTTTTCCTAACAATAGCTAGCCCCCTCAAGGTCCTGGAAACCTTGCCTCCAAAATTTCCTAGAGACTTACACTATCCCTAACTCCCTCCCAACTTGAAAGTATATAATGGGCCCTCCGCCTAACCCTGGTGCAGCTCTTTCTGCTCACTGGTCCTGTCCCCATGCTTTAATAAATTAAATCACCCTTTTGCACTAAAGACACCTCAAGAGTTCTTGGCTGTCAGTTTCAAACCCTAACATCTTTCTTACATCATAAGCACCAGACTGAGCCCATAGCATGGATTATCTTATTTAATCCTTTCAATAATCCTACAAGGCTTATCCTATTAGATATTCATTTACAAGTAAGGAAATTGAGGCATGGAAAGGTGAAGCAACTTGTCCAAACCCACACAGAATTTGAACTCAGTGTAAATTTATAGCAAAACTTTTAGTTGTAATCCTGTACTAATTCTCAAATAAGATTTATAGAAAAGTCACCTCTTCAAAATTCTACTACTAGCTCATGCGTTTTTGAACCCACATACTAGTACCTCTGACGATCTTCTCTTTACATTACAACATGTGGCTACATTAGTGGCCAAAAAAGGAAGAATTTTGGGGGGATGTGGATTATTTCCGGGAAGTTGGAAGTTCAGGTACTCAGCTTGGGATGTGGGGAATATGGCTCCTCATGGTGTAGATTTTTGAAGGGATATAAGAGAGAGAGGTAAGCTGAAGTTCATTCTTTGTCTTCTGTCCTCAGGGATTTGTGATTAGCACATGTTACGTACCCTGATGAGAAAGTAGAGGCAGATACAAAGGCCAATGGGTTTTGGGGGAAATCAATTACTGAAATGAAGCCCTAGTCAAGCAAGCTTTCAGGAAGTGGATGTTTTAGTCTTCTGTTTATTCAGTGATAATCTCCCTAGGCAACTATTTATTTAACAGAAAAGGACAAAGGAGTTCATCATTTTGATTTTATTTATTTGCTACAGCCATTGGAAGTTGCCCATCATTTAATCATCAGTGATAAATAAAATGTATCATCAGATCTCCCAGATTTATGAGCAAAGATGTACCAATCACAATTGCCTCTGGATGTCTAAGAATGATGCATAAACACAGGAAGGGAGCAAGACAAAAAGCAAAATTTAAAAGCTTCCTGATTAGGAAAGAACTTGCTAAGTAAGCAAAGGGACCCCTTTGTTAAAAGCCTGTCATGGAGTGAATATACCAGAGTCAGCCAACTCCAGTTATTCAAGGAATCATTCAATCATTAAAAAGCTCCCATGATCCTAAGTGTCCAGATCTCTCCCTGACAAGTTCTTCTATTTCATTGGGAGATAAGGGAATAGTTTGAAATAATCATGCTCAAAGGCATTGCAACCTTGCATTACCTTAGCAGGCTAGGGAGATAGATGCATACTTCTTGGCCTGAGAACATAAGCCATGAAGGAAAGCTCTCCAGGATGCCTTGTTTGCAGATTGGGCAACTGAGACTGACAGAACTGACTAGAATCCAGGGCCTTTGACTTCAAGTCAAGTGTCCTTGCTATTTCACACTAATTTTTTTTAAAGATTTTGTTTATTTGACAGAGAGAAACACAGCAAGAGAGGGAACACAAGCAGAGGGAATGGGAAAGGGAGAAGCAGGCTTCCTGCTGAGCAGGGAGCCTGATTTGGGGCTCGATCTCAGGACCCTGGGATCATGACCTGAGCCAAAGGCAGATGCTTAACAACTGAGCCACCCAGGCATCCTGACACACTAGTTAATTTTATTTACTAATCATTTCTGTGGGTGAGGGAAAAGAAAATTTAGATGTTTGACCACAGTGCACAGATAATTGAAGGTGGCTATTAACATCTGTATTTCCAATAGGTCAGAAGGCTCAAAAAAGAAATGTATTTACAATTAGAAGCTCCAGGTTTCACTCACAGCTATGCCATTACTTAGGCGATCTTGGGCAAGTTGTTTTACTTTTCTGTATCTTAGTTTTTCCATCTGTAAAATGAGAAGAATGAACCCTGTTTAGTGGTCCTATGGGCAGAAAGGTTGTGCTGATATGAGGGTCTGAGGTATGGGAAAACTCTGGAGTGATGGTAGTAACAGTGGTTCATATACCCTTCCCTGCAGCTTTCCCCCCAAAATTCATTAGCCACCAAAGCATTTTGGTTTTACCTCTTAAATGGCTTTTATTTTGTGTCCACAAACATTTCTTGACCATTTACTATATGTAGAATATCATATTGGGTGCTATGAGAGATGGAGAGATGGACAGTAAGAAATAGGCAAAGAATGATGACTAGAATGATAAACATTAGGCTGAGAAACAACGGTAAGTGAGCCTCTGTCTCCAAGGCAAATTTTGTGTTGGCATTACTGGGATCATTCTTAAAGTCCTCTTTCTAGTGCTAATTCTTTTAGTATTCCCTTCCATTTCTTACCCACCCTGTATGTGGTCAGAAGGCACATCAAGTCCAAACTCCTCTGCTTGGTATTCCAGGGTCTCCCCATCCTGGCTCTAGTGACCCTCTTTCTCACTGGTCTCCAGTATCAATCACCTATTATCCTCCAGCCTAGTTCCTTACCGAATCCATTCTCCATATGATCTCTCCTATTCCCAATACTATATTTACTCCAATATTTGTTTCTTTATCCCTCTCTCTATTTTTTTGCCTATAGTCAGCCTACTTTCTCATCTTTTAGATGTCAACTACAATTCCACTTCTTCCTCAGGGTCTATATCCCCTGAATTCCTAAAATCAGAACCATGTAGTCTAGATCTAAACTATTAAAGGCTCAGGTGATTCCAGGCTCCTTGACTGCCTCTTTAATATGAACCTCATCTCTTTGAAGGAAGGAATCAAGTCTTCATGTGTTTTTTGTTTGTTTTTGTTGTGTTGTATTTTTGTTTTTACTTCAAAAATAAGGATCTGCAGTCTGATACTACTTGGAGTACAAGAAACTCCTTTTTTGCCAACATGTTGACATTTCTGAATTATTGAAATAATTTCAGCACTTTGCTATAGAGATTCTCATCTTGTTTTTAACAGTATACATTTTTACCACAAATAAAAGTCAACAGGGACCCACAGTGTAGAAAAGAGATCAAAATGGATCTGTTCCTGGTGAACTGGGGAACCATCCCTTCCAGGTACTTCCTTGGTTACCTCTATAGAATATTTTAGGGCTCATGAGGTACATTTTTAAAATAATTGTTTCAAAAGGCCAAAGGGAAAAAAATATATTAAAATTAAGATAATACTTGGTGAATGGTGCAATGTAAATGTCATAACTCAGAGAACCATGGAGCCTGAGAGGGGCTGTGGGACCCTGGCTTAGAAGATCTGCTCAAAGTTTGCCTTATAATAGATGAGAAAGTTATAATAAGCACCCACAGAAAGAAATAGGGAAAGCTTCAAAGTGTTTTAGTAAGGCCATAGAAGTAGAGCAACCAGATAGCTAAGCCCCAAGTGACTGCCTAAGAAAGGTTGGAGCATCAGGCCCTGTCTCCAGCAAGTTCCCCACCACTCAGTATAAATCTCTCCACTTCCGAGGGTAAGGAATCCCTTGCCTGAGAATCTGCTTCTCTAGGGGTCCATTTCCTACTATTTCTATTAAAAACTATTCTATTTCTATTAGAAACTATTTCTAATAATTATTTTACTGTGGTTTTCTCTCTGGCATCCAAAGAGTCAGATGTTTTCCATGATAGAATTCAATATTTTTAAGAAAATACAAGCATATATTTCAATGCTTATATAAGATATTACTATGACCTTTTCAGGAACTCATATAAGGCCAATAATCTATATCAATACCAGGACAGTATGGATTTTTTTTTTTTTTCGGAAAAGTTGTCAGCATATCACACATCCCATTTCCAACAGCCAAGATCTGGACTACCCTTGCAATGACCTGGAGTTTATGAACTGTGCACTTTACATTTGTGGTCCCATAGATGAGTCTAAGGAGGCAGCTGTGCCCCATGGGCTCTCAGTTTTAACAATAATAGCTAACTAATCAAAACTGTTCTAAGTGTTTTGCTCATATTAACTCATTAAATGGCCCTATGAGATAGGTGCTATTTTTGTCCTCATTTTTATATGATATTGAAGCACAGAGAGGTTAAGTAACTTGCCCAAGGTCAGACAGATGGTCACAGGGTTAGAATTCAAACCTACGCATTTTGAAACCAGAGTACAAACTGAACATAATAATAATAACAAATAAATAAATGATCTGTTAGCTTTTATTTTTTTTAGACTTTATTTATTTATTTGACAGAAAGAGATCACAAGTAGGCAGAGAGGCAGGCAGAGAGAGAGGGGGAAGTAGCCTCCCTGCTCAGGACCCTGAGATCGTGACCTGAGCTGAAAGCTGAGGCTTAAGCCACTGAGCCACCCAGGTGCCCCTGATCTGTTAGCTTTTCTAGTAAAAAATAGAAAGAAAGGAAAATAAAAACAAAGAAAGAAAAAAGAAAAAGAAAAGAAGGAAAAGAAACCAGAGACCAAATTATCATACATACATTGTATTTCCCATCAGCTTCTTACAGATAAAGAAACTGAGGCCTTGGGAAGCAAAACAACTTGTCTGTATTAGTGAGGTTCTCCTTCATCCACCAAGGAACAGTCTTCAACCTCTCCTGACTTCTGATGCCTAAGCCAACAGGAGTAGCTAGATGGAGGAAAGCTAAATTGTCCAAGAGGCCAGATGTTTAGATTCAAATCCTCTCTTTATTTTAATCCTTTGTGACTCTGGGGAAGAGGACTTTTCTTCTCTTTGGATATCTGTTTCTCCAACTGCAATATAATGATTTAGAAGACATCTTTCAGATTTTTTTTTCAAATCCATGTTAGAGTACAAATTTTGTGTAGATTTGTTTTAACTTAAAAATTCATTTGTATTTTTGGCATTCTATTCTATAACAAGTATGTCTTTATTTTACTATGATTCTTCCAAATCTTCTAGTAAAGTCATTTATTTTTCAAGGAAGAGTGGCCCTATAATCCATGTATCTTCAGTGCACCGGGGAGAATCCTTAGATATATGCACTTCAGTTTCACAATCATTTCAAAACCAGTTGTCTATAAAATACCTCCAAAGGCCCTCTCTGCTTTGACTTTTTTTTTTTTGTCTTAGAATCATTCATTTAATGCAAAGAAAGTAAGTATAGTGTCCCACTTATTGCTTAACCCAGTGGTTCTAGGTAAAGGAAAAGGGGAAGGAAATAGAAGCGCAAATGAGGGAATATTTTCTCTGAACTCTTTCAGACTATATTTATTAAAAAGAGGCATTAGAGCAAATTTGAGGAGTGGTCCAGCAGGAAGTCAGGTTTTGCGACAATACAAACAAGTTGTGAGAGCTTTGAATCAGATTGTTTATAAGATTTTCTCATTCAATCACCTCACTGAGTGTACAAGTAAATTGAGGCATAGAGGTGGGAAGGCATTTACCTGAGGTCAAATAGCAAGTAATTAATGAGGACTGGATGAGAACTATGGCGCAATTTTATTTTTTTTCCCCAAATACTTTTATTTTATTTTTTCAGTGTTCCAAGAGTCATTGTTCATGTACCACACCCAGTGCTCCATGCAATACGTGCCCTCCTCAATACCACCACCAGGCTCACCCAATCCCCCACCTCAGTTTGTTACTCAGAGTCCACAGCCTCTCACGGTTCATCTCCCCCTCCAATTTCCCCCAATTCACCTTTCCTTTCCTTCTCACATTGACTTCCATGATTTTCTTAATGCTCCACACATGTGAGACCATGTGATAATTGACTCTCTCTGCTTGACTTATTTCATTCAGCATAGTCTCTTCCAGTCACGTCCATGTTGATATAAAAATTGGAACAAACAATCCTAAAAGTTGTATGGAACCAGAAAAGACCCTGAATTGCTAAGGAAATGTTGAAAAAGGAAAATAAAGCGGGGAGCATCACATTGCCTGATTTCAAGCTTTAGTACTAAGCTGTGATCACAAAGACAGCATGGTACTGGCACAAAAACAGACACATAGACCAGTGAAACAGAGTAGAGAGCCCAGATAAGGACCCACAACTCTATGGTCAAATCATCTTTGACAAAACAAACAAAAATATCCAGTGGATAAAAGACAGTCTCTTCAATAAATGGTGTTGGGAAAATTGAACAGCTATATGTAGAAGAATGAAACTTGACCATTCTCTTACACCATACACAAAGATAAACTCGAAATGGAAAAAACCACAATGTGAGCCAGACCTCAAGGTGAGGCAGGAATCTATCAAAATCCTAGAGGAGAACATAGGCAGTAACCTCTTTGACATCAGTCACAACAACTTCTTTCAGGATATGGCACACTTTTAAACCTAAAAAGTCATTATCAGTCATATCAAGTTCCTAGACCTTTGTGTCCTCATTTCTAAAATAGAAATAAAAATCGTTGGCCTATCACTGAGTTGTTATGATGACCTCATAAGGAAACAAATGTGAGTGGTCTTTGGATTGATCAGTTCTTGCCATCACCAAAGTGGGAGAGAGAGTATGAGGGCACTGCAAACCTGAAGAGGAGTGTGGTGCATGATGAGGAATGGAAGCTTGAAGTAAAACCAGACAAAGGGGAAGTTTCAGAAAGGAGAGGTAGAGTTCTCTAAGAAGGTCTTCCTCTTGCTACTGGCTGGCTTGGACTATTTGATTTGTTTATAACTAAGAGAATATATTGTTTTGTTTTATAAATACTTATACAGTATTTCCTTTCTTGGCAAGTACTGCTCCAAATGCTTTGTAAATATTGACTCAGTAGTGTAATTGCAGGGTCATGGGGTAGCTGTATATTTAATTTCTTGAGGAATCTCCACACTGTTTTCTAAAGTGACTGTACCAACTTGCATTCCCACCCACAGTGGAGGAGGGTTCCCCTTTCTCCACATCCTTGCCACCATTTATTGTTTCCTGTCTTGTTGATTTTGGCCATTCTAACTGGTATAAGTTGGTATCTCAGTGTGGTTTTGATTTGAATCTCCCTGAAGGCTAAAGATGATGAACATTTTTTCATGTGTCTGTTAGTCATTTGTACGTCTTCTTTGGAGAAGTGTCTGTTCATGTCTTCTGCCCATTTTTTGATGTGATTATCTGTTTTGTGAGTGTGGAGTTTGAGGAGTTCTTTATAGATCTTAGATATCAGCCCTTTGTCTGTAGTGTCATTTGCGAATATCTTCTCCCATTCTGTGGGTTGCCTGTTTGTTTCGTTGACTGTTTCCTTCACTGTGCAGAAGCTTTTTATCTTGATGAATTCCCAAAAGTTTATTTTTGCTTTTGTTTCCTTTGCCTATAAATATTGACTCACTTAATCCTCCTGACAACCTTATGAGATGGGTTATATTATCTTCTCTATTTTATAGATGAGGGAATAAAAGTACAGAGAGGCAATGTAAATTACCGAGGGTCACATAGCTAGTAAATGGCAGAGAATAAATTTGAGACATGTTAATTTGCTTTGAGAATCCATTTTCCTAACTACTAGATATCATCTATTCAGATGAAAATTGGTTGTGTACAGAGTGATGACATAGAAATCTACAGGTTATAGTCTAAGCTTTCCACTAAAAAGAAGTTAGTAATCTTGGGTAAGTCATTTTCCTCTATGTACCTCCCTATCTATACTAAGAGATTTACCTTTGTTTTGTCCATTTCTGGTCCTTCAAAAACCTAGCATTCTTTTCTTCATTTCAGAGACATTTCCTCAAACAACAGCTTTGGTTTTCCTCCCTTCGCCCTACTCTTAGCAATCTGACTTATCATCTCCAGGAAATAATGCTTTGTTGGCATAAAGAGGATTGCAGCAGAACAGATAATCTTTTATATTTAGAGCTTCTATATGCTTCAGCAAGAGTAGAGCTCCAGAGAAGTATACTTTACTGTTGCTCATTTAGACTTAATAAGATCATTACTGTCTGTTATTTAAATATTATTGGGTTATTAAAAGCATTAACTATTTCATGCCTTTCATCCTCTTTGTTTACTGTCTATTTGGGAACAGAATGTCATTAAGCAAGCATTATTGAACAGATTTTTTTCTTTGTGCTATAAACTTTAATGTGATTTTGAAAGGCAGCTCAGGACACTGCCACCATTTCCCCATGTGACCCTGGACACATCATTTAACCTTGATAACCCTCAATAACCAACCAGGCAAGAGGCAGCTCCATTGATCTCTTGTGCATAGACATTGCCTTTTTATAAAAAGTGCAGTGTTGTGGAGCAGAAGCAGACCTCTTATGAATGCCAGCTGCCACCCATTTTACCAATGAAGAAACTGAGGGCAGAGAGGATGTAATTGTCTATGAGTCCACTGTGAGTGGCCAATCAAGAATTATAACTATTGGGGCGCCTGGGTGGCTCAGCTGTTAAACGTCTGCCTTCAGCTCAGGTCATGATCTCAGGGTGCTGGGATCGAGCCCCGCATCGGGCTTCGCTGCTCAGAGGGAAGTCTGCTTCTCCCTTCTCCCACTCCCCCTGCTTGTGTTCCCTCTCTCGCTATCTTTCTCTCTCCGTGTTAAATAAATAAAAATATTTAAAAAAAATAATTATAACTATTATACTAGAAATATTGTGAGTACAAGCATTAGATATAATATGTTTATCATAGTCTTTTCAATAAAAAACATAATGTCAGGCACAAAATGGCAGCTTAAAAATATTATAGACTACCTGATTGTCATAATCCAAGTTTCCTGACTTCTAGGTGATAATTATTGTCAGTCAACCATAATTGTAAGCAGCCTTGTAAATTAGAATGGTCATAAAGGGCCAAGGCCTGGTAGAAATTAAGCTGTAAATAGGACGATTTTTTGTTCAGCTAAAAATACGAGAATCACCCTCCTACCACAATCCTTACAATTTTGCTGCTACTAATTAAGCTCTATCCTCTAATAGCTCCAAATATATTATTGCTCCCAACATGTTAGGTAGAAGAAAGACATTGGGAGTGAAGACCAGGGAGGGAGGTGCAACAGCTGAAGTACTGAAGAAAACGTGGTATAAAATATTTTGTGTTTCTCCTGGCAGGCAAGAAAGGGCTGGCATGATATATTCAGGGCACTAAATGAGAATAACATGCAGCCAAGAATACTTTATCCAGCAAGGCTGACATTCAAAATGGATGGAGAGATAAATAGCTTTCAAGAACAGCAAGGATTAAAAGAGTATGTGACCACCAAACCAGCACTCCAGGAAATATTAAAAGGGGTTCTATAAAAGTAGAAGGAACACATGAGTGACTTAGAACAGAAATTTGCCATCTATAGAAACAAGGACTTCACAGGCAACATGATGTCAATGAACACTTATCTTTCAATAATCACTCTCAATGTGAACGGCCGAAATGCTCCCATAAAAGCACAGGGTGGCAGAATGGATAAAACAACAGGACCCGTCCATATGCTGTTTACAAGAGGCACATTTGAACCAAAAGAAACATCCAAACTGAAGGTTAAAGGAAGGAGAACCATCTTTCATGCCAATGGGCCTCAAAACAAAACTGGGGTAGTGATTCTCATATCAAATAATTAGATTTTAAGCTAAAGACTGTAGTCAGATACTACATCATTCTCAAAGGGTCTATCCTGCAAGAAGATCTAATAACTGTAAACATTTATGCTCCCAATATAGGAACAGCCAACTACATAAGCCCACTGTTAATCAAAATAAAGAATCATACAGATATGAATACATTAATAGTAGGAGATCTTAACATGCCATTCTCAGTAACAGGAAAATCATCTAAACAGAAAACCAATAAAGAAACAAGAGCTTTGAATGACACATTGGACCACATGGACCTCATAGATATATACAGAACATTCCACCCTAAAACGACAGAATACACATTCTTCTCGAGTGCACATGGAACTTTCTCCAGAATAGAACACATAGTGGGTCAAAAATCAGGACTCAACTGACACCAAAAGATTGAGATAATTCGCTACATTTTCTCAGACCACAATGCTCTAAAACCGTAACTCAACAACAAGAAAAAGTTTGGAAGGAGTTCGAACACTTGGAGGCTAAAGACCAACATGCTCAAGAATGCTGGGATCAACCAGGAAACCAAAGATCTCATTGGTCTCCAATTTATGGAGACCAATGAGAATGAAGACACATCGATCCAAAACCAATGAGACTTGGCAAAGGCTGTCCTAAAGGGGAAATACATAGCCATCCAAGCCTCATTCAAAAAAATTGAAAAATCACAAATGCACCAGCTCTCTTTACACCTTAAAGAACTGGAATATAAAAAACATATCAAGCCAACCCCACACACAAGAACGGAAATTAGAAAGATTAGAGCAGAGATCAATGAGTTAGAAACTAGAGAAACAGTAGAACACGTCAATGAATCCAGAAGTTGGTTTTTTGAAAGAATCAATAAGATCGGAAAGCCATTGGCCAAACTCATCCAGAAGAAAAGAGAAAGGACCCTAATTAAGAAAATTATGAATGAGGGCAAGATGGCGGAGAAGTAAGAGATCCTGCAGCAACCGGTCACCAAAAGTGAGCTGGAAATCTACCAGAACACCCTGAACACCCATGAAATCACCCTGAGGAGAAAGATTACTCACTCCGGGATCTCTCCGAGAGCAGAAGACAGCAGTGGAGAGGTAAAAGCAAAGTGGGAACACTGGAACAGATATCGGAGGATAAACAAAAGGGGGAGGGAGCCACCAGAAGCTAACCAAGGACAGTAATACCCCAAAGGAAAGTGCCCGGTGGCGGGGGACCAGCATTAACATAGAGTCTCTTAAAAACATTTAAAAAGGGCAAAAAGTTCTGAGGAGTAACTAGTGGAAGGGGGTGGTCGCGGGCACTGGGCCTTTGACCCACTCTTCCAGGAAGGAGCGCCCCAAAGTGAGAATGGTGGGGGGGATCCAGTCCGCGATTCCTGAACTTGCAGCTTTCCAACCTCTGTAACAACCTGTGAGCCGGGCGCGCACCTGCAAGCTCCTTTAGAAAGTCTGCTGTGGTCCAGGAGCCACAGCTTTTCTCTGTGTGCGCCCGCGACCGCAATATTCGTGGCCCCCCACAGAGCCTGAGCGATCCCCGCCGCCCCCGGAGAGAACACGGGCAAGCAGCCTAATCTCTGGGGTGCCCCTCACGGAGCCGCAGAAAGGCGGCTGGGGTCTTGACTTTCCCGACCTGCCGCAGGACTCCCAGGTCCGCACTTGGGCCACAGAAAGGCGGCTGTGGTTACGCATGATCTCAGACAGGCTTCCCTGTGAGCAGAAATTTCACGGAGGGGAGTGTGTGTTCTGAACCACACAGAGGGGAGCAGAGACTTGGGCTTCCTGCAACTCAGAAGTCTGAGTGCTTCTGGGCAGATTCATTGCTTGGACTCCCTGAAAAGGTGAAAAAGCTACAAAAGGCCAAAAATCTTCAGAGAGCAAAAGACTGAGAATCCGGTTTCCACAGAGCACAGCCCCTTGATTGGGGGGGCAGGGTGACTCAACCCAAGCAAGACTGACTGGAAAACAATGCGGCAGGGCCTCCCCCAGAACACCAGCCAAAAAACAAAAGGGCTATAACCACAGGGTCCCCATAAAATTTTAAACCCCCAAAGCCAGGGGAAATCAATATATTAAGCTCCTGGTAATACCCTCAAACCTGTCTATTTCATAGATAAAAGTTTTTTTGTTTTGTTTTTGTTTTTGTTTTCTCTTTCTTATTCTCTCTCTCTCTCTTTATTTATTTTATTTTATTTTATTTTATTATTCACTTGCTTTCACATTTCTTTTTTGTTTTATTTTTTTTAATTACTTAACATTACAACGAGAAGTTTAATACAACTATAAACCCAGGAGGACCTGAAATAACCTTCTGCGCCTGCAAGGAGTTATAACCACCCGCCCATCTTATCCCTCTGTCAGTGTTTCTACGTATCTGTTTTTGTTCTGGTATTACATAAATCTTATTCTTGGGGTTCATTCAGCTAGGTTCTTCTACTTCTTGTCGTTTATCATGTTGGTCTATATGTTTGTTCGTGCTTGTTTGCATACCTTATAAATCTTAGTTTTGGGGCCCATTCTGGCTGGGATTTCCTCCTTTTCTTCTTCTCTCTATCTTTTTGCTATCCTTATTCTTCATTTTTGGTGGTAAATCCCAATTGCTCCAAAACCCTCCAGGGTGCACCCTGCCTGGATCGGGGGGCGATATATCCAGCTATACATGCTCTTATCCACTTCTCATCAAAATGACAAGGAGGAGGAAACCCCAAGGAAGAAAAACCCAGAGACTACACCCTCTCCTTCAGAACTATTGGACATGGACATAAACAGTATGTCAGAAAGGGAATTCACGGTGACAATTATCCAGGCAATGGCTAAGATGGAGCAAAACATTATAGAATCGCTAAAGGCAGAAATGAGATCCAGTATAGCAGAGGTAAGAAGCACTATTAATGAGATACAATCCAATCTAAATAGTCTAACAGCTAGAGTTGTGGAGACAGAGGATAGAATTAGTGATGTAGAGGATCAAATGATTGAGATGAAAGGTCAAGAGGAGAGCTGGAACAAACTGCTCAAGAATCATGAGAACAGACGTAGGGAAATAAATGACACCATGAAACGTTGCAATGTCAGAATCATTGGCATCCCAGAGGGGGTAGAGAAGGACAGAAGTGTAGAAGGTATAGCTGACCAAATTCTACATGAGAATTTCCCCAATCTGGGGAATGGAAAAAGTGTTCCTGTCCTAGAGTTAGAATGGACACCTGCCAGGATCAATGAATCTAGAACACACCAAGACACATAATTCTAAAATGTGCAAATTATAATTTTAGACAGGAGGTCTTGAGGGCAGCTAGGGGAAAGAGATTCCTGACATTTGGAGAAAGCCCATCAGAAAAATGCTAGACCTGTCCACAGAGACCTGGCAAGCCAGAAAGGGCTGGCATGATATATTCAGGGCACAAAATGACAAGAACATGCAGCCAAGAATACTTTATCCAGCAAGGCTGTCATTCAAAATGGATGGAGAGATAAAGAGCTTCCAAGACCGGCAAGGATTTAAAGAGTATGTGACCACCAAGCTGGCACTCCAGGAAATATTAAAGGGGGTTTTATAAAAGCAGAAACAACACATGAATGACTTAGAACAGAAATTTTCCACCTATAGAAACAAGGACTTCACAAGCAACATGATGTCAATAAACACGTGTCTTTCAATAATCACTCTCAACATAAACGGCCTAAATGCTCCAATAAAATGGCACAGGGTTGCAGAATGGATAAAACTACAGGACCCATCCATTGCTGTCTACAAGAGACACATTTGGAACCAAAAGATACATCCAGACTGAAAGTGAAAGGATGGAGAACCATCTTTCATGCCAATGGACCTCAAAAGAAAGCTGGGGTAGCAATTCTCATATCAGATAAATTAGATTTTAGCTATAGACTGTAGTCCGAGATAGAGAAGGACAGTACATCATTCTTAAAGGGTATATCCTCCAAGAAGATCTAACAATTGTAAACATTTATGCCCCCAATATAGGAGCAGCCAACTACATAAACCAAGTGTTACTCAAAATAAAGAGTCATATTGACATGAATACCTTAAAACTAGGAGATCTTAACACGCCATTCTCAGTATCTGACAGATCATCCAAACAGAAAATCAATAAAGAAACAAGAGCTTCGAATGACACATTGGACCACATGGACCTCATAGATATCCAGAACATTCCAACCTAAAACAACAGAATACTCATTCTTCTCGAGTGCATATGGAACTTTCTCAACAATAGACCACATCCTGGGCCACAAATCAGGTCTCAACCAATACCAAAAGATAGAGATGATTCCCTGCATTTTCTCAGACCACAATGCTTTAAAACTGAATCTCAACCACAAAAAAAGTTTGGAAGGAATTCAAACACTGGGAGACTAAAGATCAATATGCTCAAGAATGAGGGGATCAACCAGCAAATCAAAGATGAACTTAAACAATTCATGGAGACCAATGAGAATGAAGACACCTCAATCTAAAACCTAAGGGATACGGCAAAGGCGGTCCTTAGGGGGAAATACATAGCCATCCAAGCCTCACTCAAAAACATTGAAAAATATCAAATACACCAGCTCTCTTTACACCTTAAAGAACTGGAAAGTCAACAACAAATCAAGCCAACCCCACACACAAGAAGGGAAATAATCAAGATTAGAGCAGAGATCAACGAGGTAGAAACTAAAGAAACAGTAGAAAGCATCAATGAATCCAGAAGTTGGTTTTTTGAAAGAATCAATAAGATGGATAAGCCACTGGCCAAACTCATCCAGAAGAAAAGAGAGAGGACCATAATTAACAAAATTATGAATGAAAGGGAGAGATCCCGACTAATCCAAAGGAAATAAAAACAATCATTAAATATTATTATCAACAGCTATATGCCAATAAGCTAAACAACCCAGAAGAAATGGATGCATTCCTGGAAACCCATAATCTTCCAAAACTGAAACAGGAAGACATTGACAACCTGAATAGACCAATATCTAGTAATGAGATTGGAGCAGTGATCAAAAACCTCCCAAAAAACAAGAGTCCAGGGATGACGGATTCCCTGGGGAATTCTACCAAACATTCAAGGAAGAAATAATACCTATTCTCTTGAAACGGTTTCAAAAAATATATACAGAAGGAAAACTTCCGGAATCTTTCTATGAAGCCAGAATTACCCTGATCACCAAATCAGGTAAAGAGCCCATCTAAAAGGAGAATTTCAGACCAATATCCCTGATGAATATGGATGCCAAGATTCTCAACAAGATCTTAGCAAATAGGATCTAACAGCACATTAAAAAGATTATTCATCATGACCAGGTGGGATTTAACCGTGGGAATCAAGGGTGGTTCAACATTTGCAAATCAATCCATGTGATAGAAGAAATCAACAAGGAAGAGAGAAGAACCACATGGTCCTGTCAATACGCAGAAAAAGCATCTGACAAAATACAGCATCCGTTCCTGATTAAAACTCTCCAAAGTATAGGGATAGAAGGAACGTTTCTCAACAACATAAAGTCTATCTATGAATAGCGCACAGCAAATATCATTCTCAATGGGGAAAAGCTGACATCCTTCCCTTTGAGATCTGGAACACGTCAACGATGCCCACTCTCACCAATTTGTTCAACATGGTACTAGCAGTCCTAGCAACAGCAATCAGAAAACAAAAAGAAATAAAAGGTATTCAAATTGGCAATGAAGAAGTCAAACTCTCTCTCTTCGCATATGACATGGTACTTTACATGGAAAACCCAAAAGACTCCACCCCCAAACTACTAGAACTCATACAGCAATTCAGTAATGTGTCAGGATACAAAATCAATGCACAAAAATCAATTGCTTTCCTATACACTAACAATGGAAATATGGAAAGAGAAATTAAAGAATCGATTCCACTTACTGTAGCAACAAGAACCATAAAATACCTAGGCATAAACCTAACCAAAGAGGTAAAGAATCTGTACTCGAAGAACTACAGAACATTCATGAAAGAAATTAAAGAAGACACAAAAAGGTGGAAAAACATTTCATGCCCATGGATCGGAAGAATAAACATTGTTAAAATGTCTATACTACCCAGAGCAATCTATACTTTCAATGCCATCCCGATCAAAATTCCACCGGTTTTTTTCAAAGAGCTGGACAAACAATCCTAAAATTTGTATGAAACCAGAAAGACCTCA
>CM052801.1:44172923-44229269 GCA_028533885.1 Nasua narica
CTTCTATAATGTTTTGCTCCATCCTAGCCATTGCCTGGATAATTGTCATCCTGAAGTCCCTTTCTGACATGCTGTTGATGTCCATGTCCAATAGTTCTGAAGGAGAGGGTGTAGTCTCCGGGTTTTTCTTCTGTTGGGTGTTCCTCCTCCTAGTCATTTTGATGAGAAATGGATGAGAGGGTGTGTAGCTGGATATACCCCCCGATCCAGGCTGGGTGTACTCCGGAGGGTTTTGGAGCAATTGGGAGTTCTGGAGGCCGGTCGTCGGAGCTCAGGTTGCCAGCGTGGCCGGGCGAGCACCCTCTTCTGGATCCCACACTTCTGGTTGTATCCTCACCTGAGTCCTGGAGGGCGCCAGACCTCGCGAAGCTACCGCAGAGCCTGACTTAGCAGCCCCACACGAGCCGCGGGCGGAGAGAAGGGGCAAAGGCTGCTCTTTCTGGGCTCACGACCCCCGGCTGCGGTGCGCACCTGGGGCGGCCGCCAGGTCTGAGGACGCGCGGGGGCGGCGTAGGGGCGGGCTTCATTTCTGCTCTAATCTTTAATATCTCCCTTCTTCTTCTGGTTTTAGGCTTTATTTGCTGTTCTTTTTCTGGCTCCTTAAGGTGTAAAGTTAGGTTGTGTATTCCCTCTTAGGACTGCATGTGCTGCATCCCACAGGTTTTGGACCATCATGTTTTCATTTGCTTCCTTGTATTTTTAAATTTTTTCTTTCTTATTTTTTTAAAGGTTTTTATTTATGTTTTGAGAGAAAGAAAGAAAGTAAGTGAGCATGAGTTGGGGGCAGAGACAGAGGGAGAAGAAGCAGCTGACTCCCCAAGGAGCTGGCAGACTGATGCAAGGCTTGATCCGAGGACCCCAAGATCATCACCTGAGCTGAAAGCAGATGCTTAGCCAGCTGAGCCACCCAGTCACCCCCTAATTTCTTCTTTAAATTCTTGTTTAACCCATTCATTATTTAGTAGGATTTTCCTTAACTTCCATGTCCTTGTGGTCTTTCCAAATTTTTTCTTGTGATTGACTTCAAGTTTCATTGCACTGTTTTCTGAAAAGCTGCATGGTATGATTTTACTCTTTCCATACTTGTTGAGGTCTGATTTGTGACCCAGGATGGGATCTATTCTGGAGAATATTCCATGTACACTTGAAAAGAATGTGCTTTAGGATGAAAAGTTCTGAGTATATTTCTTAAGTCCATCTGATTGAGTGTGTCATTCAAAGGCATTGTTTCTTTGTCGATTTTCTGCTTAGATGAATAGTCCATTGCTGAAGTGAGGTGTTAAATTGCACTATTATTGCATAATTATCAATGAGTTTCTTTATGTTTATTAACTGATTTTTATATTTGGGTGCTCCATATTGGGGACATAGCTATTTACAATTGTTAGATATTCTTAACGAATACACCCCTTAATTCTGATATAATAACCGTTTTCATTTCTTGTTACAGTATTTGGTTTAAAATATAGTTTGTCTTATAGAGTTATGGTTACTCTCGCTTTCTTCTGGCATTCATTAGCATGATAGATGGTTCTCTATCCCCTCACTTTCAATCTGCACATATCTTTAAGTATAATATGAGTCTCTTGTAGGCAGCATGTAGATGAGTCCTGCTTTTTTAAATCCTTTTTGATACCCTATGTCTTTTGATTAGAACATTTAGTCCATTTAAATTCAGAATGATATTGAAAGATAGGAATTCAGTGCCTTTGTGTTGTCTGTAAATTTGGTGTTTCTTGTAATGTTCTGTCTTTTTTTCTCACCTTTGTTGCTTTTCCTCTTGTTTTTTCCTTCCCACTCAGAATGCCATTTAATATTTTTTTTCAGGGATGGTTTAGTGTTCACAAACTCCTTTGGTTTTGTCTGCCTAGACAACTCTTTATCTCTCCTTCTGTTCTGAATGACAGTCTTGCCGGATAAAGTATTCTTGGTTGCATATTTTTCCCATTCAGCATGTTGACTATATCTTGTCCCTCTCTCTGGCCTGCCAAGTTATCGTGGACAGATCTACTGTTAACCTGATATGTCTTCCTTACAGGTTAAGGACATTTTTTTCCCCTTGCCGCTCTCAGGATTCTTTCCTTGTCTGTGTATTTTGTGAATTGACTATGATTCGTCTTGGTGATAGCTGGCTTTTGTTGAATTTAATGGGAGTTCTATGTGTTCCTTGAATTTTGATGTCTGTGTCTTTCCTGAGATTAGGGAAATTTTCAGCTATCATTTCCTTAAATAAACGTTCTGTCCCTTTTTTTTCAGTCTTCAGCATCTAGGACTCCTATGATATGAATGTTATTATGCTTTAAGGAGTCATTGAGTTCAATAAATCTACATTCATGATCCATTATCTTTTTTCAGTTTCATTATTTTCCATAATTTTATCTTCTATATTACTGATTTATTCTTGTTTTGTCCATCATCTTGTCATTTTTTTCTTGGTCACTGTATTTTTTGTATGATTATTAAGAAAGCCTGTCATATTTTTGTTTCTGAGACTAATGGCTATATGAAGAAGAGGTCCAAAAAAAAAAAAAAAAGAAGCTAGGTCCAAGTGTTCTAGTCTGCTTGTTAAAAGAAGATAGATTTGGGGTGCCTGGGTGGCTTCTGCCTTCAGCTCAGGTCATGATCTCAGGGTCCTGGGATCGAGCCCCACATCGGGTTCTCTGCTCAGCAGGGAGCCTGCTTCTCCCTGTCTCTCTGCCTGCCTCTCTGCCTACTTGTGAACTCTTTGTCTCTCTGTCAAATAAATAAATAAAATCTTAAAAAAGAAGATATATCTGAAATAAAAAAGGAGTTAGATGCCATTTCTCTTAAAGCTGAAGCTTTGCAGCACTCTATGATCAGTAGACTTGGTGTGTGCAAGGGGTTTGTGCTGGTCTTCTGGGGGTAGGGTGTGCTACTTTGATTCTCAGGAGAATTTTCCATAGTGGAGGTGCACCTGCCAGGGGTGAGGGGGGTAGGGGGCGCAGGGGTGCAGGGCTGGGCTTAGTGTAAGCAGTTTGGACCTCCACTAGGTGGTCTTGTTTTGCTCACTGGAGTCAGTCAGTGCTGATGGGCAGGGGGAAAACAGCATCATTCCACTCTTTGTTCCCTGGAGCAGGGAGGTCACGACTGTCACTCTTCAGGAAGCCCTCACAGAAGAGCAAATAATTGCCTCTCTCACGTTCCCGACTTCCACCAGATCCATTGCCTGCATCTGAGCTTTCGGCTTGCCAAGCAGCACGGTACTCCTGTGTTTTATCTCAGACACATGACCACATTTAAAAACTCCAGATTTTAGAGATCTATGTGGCTGAACTCATGCTGATTCTCTGGAAGAGCGTCTTGCACTGTGGCCAGTGCCAATTTGTCCCAGAAATTAATTATGTGACTGAGCAGTTGTTTGGAGTTTATGAAAAACTGCAGCAAAACACTGGGACCAACTCTTGCTGTCCTCAGCCAGGGTCTTTATTTTTATGCTAGGGAGCAAAGCAGCACATTGGCATCACTAGTTCTTTTGTCCCAGGAGAGGCCATACCATCACTCCCAAATGCACTTCAAACAGGAGAACTGTTTCTCCCCATGCAACCCAGGGGATCCTTAGACCACAGGTGAGTGTAAATTTAGATAAGATGGCAAAGGGAAATCTCCCTGAGAAGGTGAGATTTGAGTACACATCAGAAGTAGCCAAGAATAATTCATTTGAGGGAAGAGGGAATGGCAAATGTGAATAGCAAATGTGAAGGTCATAGTGTATCTGAGTAGTTCAAAAAACAGCAAAGAGGCCAGAGCTGCTGGAGTGAGCAAGGTGAATATTAGTGGGAGATGAGACCAGAGAGGTAGTGGAGGAGATCATAAATAGTCTTGTAGATCATTGCAATGAATTCTCAATGCTGTTATTGCTGCTGCTCTTTAAACTACCTCTGACATCCACCACCCAATTCTGGTTCCTTTTCTTTCTTTCTTTTTTTTTTAAGGTTTTTTTTGTATTTTATTTGACAGAGAGTTCACAAGTAGGCAGAGAGGCAGGCAGAGAGAGGGAGGGGGAAGCAGGCTCCCTGCTGAGCAGGTAGCCAGATGTGGGGCTTGCTCCCAGGACCCTGAGTTCATGACCTGAGCCGAAAGCAGAGGCTTTAACCCACTGAGCCACCCAGGTACCCCTCTGGTTCCTTTTCAATCTGCCTTAGATGCCCCCCCCCCCAGAGCCCTGATTCATTCATTTCACTCCTGGGCTAATTAGGGCTTTTTTTGCTGCTTTGTTCATCTAATCTAGTCTTGAACTTTCTCCCCATTCTGATTCTCTGAGGGAACCCCTCCAAAGCAAGGCCCATGTATTACAGAAGCCCCAACATCTAGCTCAGTGTAAACAAAATGGATGACTGGGAGGAGGTATCTTGCTAAAGTTTGAAGGAAGTGATTTTGCTACTTCAAGGTTCTAATGTGACAATGTCTTAAAAATGATATGCTGTTTTTCAGTGCAGGTAATTGTGCTTTCCTGACAAGAAGAGTCACGAATTCAGAAATAATTTCAATGGACAAAAAGAAAAGAGAAATTATTCCAACAGGAGATCACCCAGCCCAATTATCTTTTAAGTTACTATCTCTTATATTCCTGTTAGGTGCCAGATATGGTGCTGAATAATATGATTTAATCTTTACCACAACTACTTTTACAGATGGGAAAACTGAGACCCAAACAGTGGGAAAGGATTTGTGTAACATTACACAGTGAATCAATGACAAGGCACAGGGCATTGATGGTTTAGGCCCACAGCAGTGGGAATGGACTTCACTCTCTTGCCAGCCCAACAACAACTCCCATAGCGAATAGCACACCTCACTTAGGATAGTCTCAGATATAAGGGATGGATCCTGGGGCCATTACCTAGAATCAAATAAAGCTGACTGCTTCAAAAAACAGAAGGCAGTCCCATTAGAGGCATATATTCTTAGAACTGAATCCTAGCTCAGTCATGTGGACTTGAGTAAACTCCCCCACTCTCCATTTTTCTCTTTGTAAAACAGGATTATAACACCTACCTTCAGTAGAGGTAGTGGGTTGTGAGGATTAGATGAAATAAAGTATATGAAATCATTTAACGCCATGTCTGGCACATAGTTTACATACTCAAGGAATGACAGTTTTCTTAACTATCATACTTTGATTGTCCCGACTCCATTCCTGTTGAGGCTGATGGAAAAAATGGGCCATGTTCATAGGTAAAGATCTTCCTATTACTGTAAATTTTTGAGTAAGGGATAGTAGCAGGCATTTTCAGGCATCCAGCAACCCAGAGGTTCTGTTAGATATCTGTGATCATAAATCTACTAAGAGAGATCCAGGGCTTAGAATCCATGAATCCTGATGTCTATTGTTGCACTTTTGATCTCAGATTCTGCCTCTTGGCCAGGGTGTGAAAACAGCCCAACCCCAAGCTCTGGGAAAAGTAGTAATAGTGACTGAGGATGGTTGTGTCTCTATTTCCTCAAATATCATTCTTTTAACTGAGAAACATCTGCTACTGCCATATCCATATTTTCACTGCTCCAGGGCTCCTAGGAATATTCAAAGGAGATGAATTTTCAGGGTTTCTTTTAGGCCCTGTGTCTGCTTTCTCTTCATCCTGCCCGATTTCCTTTCAACAGTAGCCACAAGGTGTGTGTGTCTGCGGTTGTAGTGTAGTGGTGAAAGGCTGTAATTTCCCTGGTGTGAGCTAGCCTGCAGATAAGCTGAGCACCTTCTCTGAGGAACTCAGAGAAGGCTTACCTCATGTGCACCTACTGACTAAGCAGCTTCAGTTTCCATTCATTTTGCTCAACATTTAATTTTCTTGATTTTGACAGCAAAGAAAAATAGGAGGAGAAGAATAAAAATAAAAGAAAAACAACAGAAGGGCTGAATGGAAGGGGTGAAGGGCACTAAAACCACTGCTATGTAACCAGCCAACAGTGATACTGCATGTTTATGGGCTTTGGTTGCCATGGAGATGGTTATGTAACTCCAACTGGTGGTGAAATTTCATACTGCTTGTGATGGTAAGCGATATTTCAGTCACTTAGGGCTACTTTTAAAGAGAACAAATAAAGTAGCTGAGGGGCCCTTTGTCTTACAGGCTACAGCCCACACCAACTTTCAGTCCCACATGCCAGTCATTTTCTAGTTTTTTGTGTGCAGCAAAATGTTCCCAATTATTCTCTGAGTATAGCTGGGCACTTAGTCCTCTCCTTGGCCCAAAATGGCTAGGCATGAGGCTCAAAGCAAAGAGAAAAAATAAAAAGAAAAGGCCCCCTTTTGTGGTGAAAAGTCTGTGTGGAAAATTTCAGCTTAGAAACCTTGTTTTTTTTTTCTTTTTTTTAAAGTTATGAGTTGAAGAGAGGGTATGAGTTTACTAGTCAGAGCCCAAAGGCCAGGTATGTTCTCTCTCAATCTCTCTCTCTCTCTCTCTCTCTCTCTCTCTCACACACACACACACACACACAAACACACACACACACTTGAACTTGTATGGTCGTATTTAATCTCATCTTCCCTTGCAAACATATTCATGTGCATGCTCATCTAGATTCACATTCCCATATGCTCTACCAAAAATGTACACATTAGATTGCACACACAGTTCATTTACATAAAAATACATATTTGCTTGAACATATACATACACTCACAAATATGAACCTCGGATTGTTAGTGCACAATTTACTGATACATCTCCAAATACACATGAAATCTTACATACTTACATGCATATGGTAGACTGAACCATATGAAATTGTTCATGTTAAAGTATAATGAAACCATAAAAAATGGCAATCTCATATGGCCCAACCTATACATTTATATTTACATATACATGCATACATTCTCACATTCATTCTCTCACAAACTCAAAGAATCTCACAAATCCAGATTTTCATATTTCCTCACTCACACTCTTTTCATGTGTTTCCAATCAAATATATTAGGTAGCACACAAACACCCACACACAATTATTTTTCACCTATTCTCTCATGCATAGCCCCTGACATATTCCTTACACTTTCCTCTATTTTCTCATACCCAATCACACATATTCAGTTACACACACTAACATTATGAAAGTCTTTCACACATGCATACTTTATCACTCACTCATCCATACATACTCACTATAGAGGCACCCTGGATCCAGCATTTTACAGCATGCAAACTGCTGGTTTTCTAAACATGATCTCCCTGGTTCCTCAGAAACCACCTTGGGAAAAGAAGAACAAAAGGGACTGTTATCCTTATCAGATTAACTAAATAACATAGAGAAGAGATGCCTGAGTGCTCAGTCAGTTAAGCATCTGCTTTTGGCTTAGGTCATGATTCCAGGGTCCTGGGATCGAGTCCTGCATCAAGCTCCTTGCTCAGTGGGCTCTTTGTTCAGCAGGGAGCCTGCTTCTCCCTCTGTCTGAGCTCCCCCTGCTTGTGCCCTCTTTCTCTCTCTGACAAATATACAAAATATTTAAAAAAGGGAACAGAGGGAAATAAGTAGCTCAAGTTCACACAACTAATAATAGACTTGAACCCAGATTTTTTTTAAAGATTTTATTTATTTATTTATTTATTTATTTGAGAGAGAGAGAGAAAGAGTATGTGCAAGAGACAGTATTGAGTGTGAGGGAAGGGGCAGAGAAAAAGAACAAGCAGACTCTCCACTGAGCAGGGATCCCAGTGCAGAGTTCATTCCCAGGACCCCAGGATCATAACCTGGATTGAAGGCAGACACTTAACTAACTGAGCCACCCAGGTGTCCCAAACCCAGATGTTTTGATGTCAAATTCAGTGCTATTTTCGCTGTGGCATCTATTTGCCATGGCTAGGGTGGATACATTTTGGGTGAAAGCACTCTGCATGGGGGATTAAAGTTGTAAACTTCTGCCTCTGAATATTCATCTAGGATGTAGAGGCTAAGCTTTAGATGATGTTTCTTGTCCCTTTCTTATCTCACCTAGCAATGGGGTAGAGGTCATTCAATTTAGCCAGATCAGCATTTTCTTCTCACTTTAGGACCCTTTCTGCTTCCTTAATCCTCAAATAATCTCTCACTCTGCCTTGATGGTCTGACCAGTAAGCAATATCATCCTCTGTCTTTTATGAAATTCATCTTTCATTATTGGTAGTGACAATAGCTTGCTTTCGTTGTGCACAGAGGAGCAAAAGACTCAGTACGTGCCCTAGAGCTAAAGTATTCAGCTATGCTTTTTATACTCCAACTAAATTGATAGGGAAATGAGGCTTGAGAATCAATTGAGTTCTCAGGGCAAAGATTCCTAAAAGGATTCTGGAGCAGTGGAGTTCTGGGGTCAAAGATGCCAGGAAATTTCTGGTACTGAAGCTTCTGACACTAGAAGGTTCTAGATTGGATGCTGGAGCTGGAAGTCTTTGGAGTCTGAGAATTTAGATCTGAAAGGACATCAGAATAGAGATAATAAGAGAGCCAGAATATATTTTTTGGCAAGGAAAGTGGTTTGGGGAGATGCATTGACCAGCCAAATTGTGCTGGCTAGCATAATTATCTTCTTGCCCTCCCAATTTCAGTAGCTCCCTCTATTAACCCCTTCAAGCTTAAAAGTGATGAGAAGCCCCACTGTGAGCACTGTACTAGGCCTTGTGGTTTCCCTAGATCCCACTCACACTTTTGTACTCTCTTTATAGGAGTATAGAAGAATATAGGGATATTCTTCTAATTTGTATGTGCTTACTGTTTCCTTCTGGGACCAAAAAAGTGCAAGGGAAATCTGTAGAAAACAGTTCTGTTTTCTGTTTTCTGTTCCTGTTACAGTCCTTCTGAGCTTCAGACCCAAGTTAGAGAGAAGAACCTAGTTTGATTTTCCTATGTTGCCCAGCATACCCTAGAATACCCTGCCCTTGTTACCTTGGGGATCTTCTCACAGTAGAGGCAGTATTCAAGATGTTTGTCTAAGTGCCTTTGTAAGCCACAAGCCCATTTCAAGAGGGCAGAGTCCCAGCCATTGTAGAAGTCCTTTCTATTATTTCAACTTGTCTCTTACTTCATGTCTTTCATGAACAGGAACTGAGACATGGATCTCAAATTGGAAAGAGACTTATTTTTTTTCTACCGGCCCTGGGAAGATCCCAGAAAAAAAAAATTGATGACATTTTACAGGGCTGCTTGAGGGAGGCAAGATGTTAAGAAATTCAAACATGGGACATGGAGTAGAAACAAAGGAAAGGTTTTCCTGCTCCAACAGCCAACATTTCCATCAGAGCTGCTTGAGTCTACCCACATTGGTTGGTGTTGTCCTTCTAGTCTCAGAAGAACAAAAACCAAACCAAAACAAACAAACAAAAAACAACAGAGAAGGAAGGAGATTTACTTAACAAAGGTGGCACAGCAAGTCAGGGCTGGAATCAGATGAGGACTTAGGAACCCTTAGTTCCTATCACTGGCTATATCATTTCCAGATTGAATTTATGCCTTCCAACTCCTCTCTTTCATTCTTATCTTTAGAGATAGGGGTAGTGGTCAGGAAAGCCACTTTCTCAACCTCATTCACCACCTAATAACAGACCAATGTACCTGGATTTTTTTTTTCTGTGAAAGATTGAGAAGAGTGGTCTTAGCATTACCTAGGCCTTTTTCCTCTTCCTTATTCTCAGGTACCCCATTTTTCTTACTGCCATCAACTGTAAGAACCTTTTATTTAATTGGAGAACTAAAGAGTAGAGCAGAACGTTTCTTATTGTATTCCCTCAAGGTGCTTCAGGAGCTACTATGTGGGTGTGAAGGTGAGTAGAAGCAGGTAGGGATTCAAGATAGAATCCCCTTCCCCTTTAAACAGTGTTTAAAAACACTGCTGTCCCTGCCATCCTTGCCATTCCCAATGCATAAGAGCAACTCTCCTGATTTTCTGTTTTATATGCCAGGTTTTGGTTTAATATTGTACTTGAAAAAAAAGTAATTTCTGCTTAAAATAATTAGAAAATCACTGATTTACTCAAACTCCTTTATTACACAGATGGGGAAATAGAGTCTCAGAGAGAAAAAATAATTTGTTCATGATCACACAGTAAATCAGTCAGTAGCACACTCAATCAGGCCAGGGCTTTATGACCTCAACCCAATTATCATTTGGCATCAACCTCACAGTCTTCCTTGCCAGCAGCCCCAAGGTGAATAGGGGCAGAAAGAAACACCTTAGCCCTAGAGGATATAGCTATAAAAGGGGAGCTACTAAAAAATAATAATAATTAAAAATTAAAAAATAAAAAGGTAGCTAGTTACTATCTGGTAGTAAGGTAGCTAGTAACTATCTAGTTACTACTAACTAGCTATCTAACTAGCTAGTTACAAAGAGATCTTTCCCCCTGTCCCAAGGTTGTTGCTTCACAGACCTAAGACTAGACAGTGCAAGGCTACCATCTCCGTTCTGGCAGCTTATCCCTCTTCATCCAAGTTCCTTAATCCACTAAAAATGTTTCCACCCAATCAAATACACTTTCAACATGGAACACAAGCTTCAACCATCCTAGCTGACTACAGAGTGACAGGTAGAGAAAGGGTGCTGACTGTCTTCCAGGCTAGAGGAGTTTGGCTGCTACAGTAGCAAAGTGGTGACTGCAGCTGTGTTTGGGGCAAAGTACATTTGAGGAATTCTTATGTATCACACTCCCCTGCCAAAGAATTACAATGTTGCTTTCTTCATAGGCCTAAGTCTTTGGACACAAAGGTCAGGGGGAAAAGCTGCAGCAGTGGGTAATTTCAGTCCTTATTTAGAATGGCTCTGACCTCTGCTTCTCTGAACAGGCCTTAAAAAGAAGAAAAACTGGGAGTTTTGAGTTGGTGTTTTCTCCACTCAAGCCAAGTATAGTTTTACCAGACATCTGATGTAGCTGTTAGAAGCAAAGACTTTCTGAATTAGATTGTTTTGGTTCAAATTCTGGCTCTATCACTAGCTGTATACCTTGGTCAAATTACTGAAACTTCTTACACTTCAGTTGTTCTATATGTAAAAGGAAGATAATAATCTACATCATAGGGTAGTTGTGAGGATTAAATGAGCTGATGCATGGGGAACACTTGGCTCAATGTCTAGGGCTATAGTAAGATTATTCTATATAAGAATTAGTTATTATAATTACTTTTTACTCAGATCTTGAAACTGACTTAGAGCCTCACAAGGCATGACCCAACCAGATTATGACTCTTCAGGGAAGAGATGCCACAGAAATAGTTCTTGGGAGGAAGAAGAAGACAAAAATAAGGAAATTACTTATCTTGTCCCAGTTTCATGACAGATATCTTATTTTTACATCAAAGTTATAGCATTGAATTTTCAAAACAGCTTTGCAAGCTATGTATTATATCTCTCTTTTTTCATATGTGGAAACTGTGGCTGAGAGAAGCTTAATGATTTACAAATCTTTTCCCAGAATCAGGAGTCAAACCTGATGCACACATCTGTGTACTGAATATATGCACGTTATTTTCCCTTATAGCCAGGCAGAGCTGATGGGGAATTCAGACAGTAGAATTACCTTTAAAAATGTGAAAGCAATAAATTGGAAGTAGTGCTATTTTGCCTGTGTCTCAAATAAACTGGAAAAACCTTAAAACATAAAAAAGATTGTGGGAATCCCTTGCATCCTGTTTTAGCATCTCAACTGTTCTGGCCTTCTCCCATGGAATCTGATGACCATGTTCATTTCCCTCTTCTCTGTCTTTTCCATACCCAGGATAGAATACTCTGGGGAAGTCTACCATTTATGACATCTCTGAAGAATGTTTGTATGCAATGGGCTCAGGATATTCTTAAGTGCCAGAGCCAATTTCTCTGAAGCTTCACTGAGCAATTGAATACCGCGAAAAAACCCAAAACAATGATCAGGGTAGAGCCATAAAAATGTTGGTCAATATGATCTGAAACCACCAGAGATAAGGTAGTGACATAATAAAGTCCACAGTTCCCTCTATCCCTTGCCCATTCTACACTGAAGCAATACTTCTGGGCATAGGAAAACCCAGGGCTGGCTATAAAGCTTTGCTTGTAACCTAAATATGTATTCTGCATCTAAGAGTGAAGACATAGGCTCAAGACAAGTAGAAACACTATTCTTTGTATGTCAGTGTCATCTCATATGCTTGGAGGGGAAATTGTGAACTGAGCTGGTGGAGGCAATTGTGCAATTGGGAAGCAATAGTCTAGTCTGGGAAATGGCAGATAAAGAAATGGATAATGAGGATGTTGTCATACAAGCAGGGATACTTTGGCCAATTCACCAAGGAGTTAAACTTACAATATACACCAGCACATACACTTAAAATAGCACAAATTCTTGCACGCTGAGACAGTAGGAAAGCAGGGAAAGAATTTCAGCTGGCTGATAAAACAATCGGAACAAATTTCCTGTATTAAACACAGCAATAGTAGACTTTGAGGAGATGACTAGGTGTGAGTAGAGGGTATTTATGATCTTTAGAAGGGCAAAAGGTCAAGAAAAGAAAAAGATGGCACTGGGCTCAAGCTTTATCTCCTTCACCAGCTCTTAAATACCAGGGGCTTTAGAGTGCCTCGCTTGCTGTTGGCATTCAGCAAAGAATATTTATTATTATGTTCATAGGATGAGACAGGCAGGAGTCATGAATCTTGGCAGGAAAACAAGGCCAAACGATTTGCTTTGACTAAGTCATATAACTTGAAAGGTTTATTACTGAACTGATTATGTGATGTAGCTTTGAAAGAGCAGTATTTAAGACAAAGATTTGAAGCCCTTAGGCAGTTTTGGAAAGAAAGTTAGGGAAAGGACTGAATGCATCAATAGGCCATTTAAGAACTGCCTGCTTTTTAAATCTAGTTTCATACTGTAAAGCTGGAAGGCAGTGATGTAAAAGGCACTAATTTGGAATCACAAGCCCAGGGGTCAGGCAATAACTCACTGTGACATCAGGCAATTCCTCTCTCTTCTCTGTACACGTATGACCCATACACACTAGGCAAAGAAAGGGGAGCGGAAGTTAGACTTGGAAATCACTAAGGTCCTTTTAGATCTGACATTTTAGACTTCAGAATAAACCCACTTACCATATCCAGGTATTTGACTCCCTACAACCTCAAGAACTCACCAAAAGACCTAACTGGATCAATCATTCAGGAGGTCATTCTTCCTTCAGTCCTTTCTCTCTTGGCCTATTCAGTTTATTTTGGCCCATCCTAGTAGTTTTCCACTCTGTCCATCTGTTAGACTCATGTAAGAAACTTTATAAATGCCAAGGCTCAGGCCCCACCTCCAGAGACTCTGAATTAAAAGCTCCCCTGATGATATACATCTATAGCTAAAGTGAAGAACCCCTGGCTTAGACAAACTCTCTGATGGACTTGATGTAAATAGTCCTAATTTCCTCAATCTTGATTTCTTGCCTTATTTGTTATTGTTTTCACGTTTGCTCAGTGGCCCTTGATCACTCATAAACCATATACTTCTAATGCAGTTTGTATTTGTGGGCTTATTTAACTTGGCTTAGTTCTCGAAACTATGTCTCCTAATTACTCCAATCAGGTTCAGATCCATTTTAGGGTTCTTATTTCTAGACACTTAGAAAATTGATGTTAAATTTGTATTTGTTGATTCATAGCTTATATAGAATAGATAATAAAATATCTAATTTATAGATAATTCAGATTTTATGCTATTTGATTGAACTTGTGTTCATCTCCAATTATCTACATTCATTCAATTATTAATTAATTCCTCCTTCTTTACACAGCTTTAAGCAAATGTAATTGATACACCTTACAATTTACCCATTTAAAGCATACAATTCAGTTGTATTGGATACATTGACAGATATGTACAGCCATCACCACAGTTAATTTTAGAATATTTTCATCATCTCAAAAAGAAATCCTGGTATCCTTTACCCATTTAGGCCCTACACCCCCAACCCTTAAACCTAACCCTATTTTCTGCCTCTATAGATTCCCCTATTCTGGAGTTTCTTATAAATAAAATCATATACTATAAGATCTATGACTGACTTCTTCCATTTAGCATGTTTCTAGGGTTTATTCATGCTATAGAATGTGTTATTACTCCATTCTTTTCTATGGTTGAGTAATATTCCATTACATAGATATGCCATAGGTGTACCTGGGTGGCCCAGTCAGTTAAGCATAGATATGTCACATGTATTTATCCATTCATCTGTTAATACTTATTTAGTTTGTTTCTTGTAAGCTCTTCTGAATAATACTACTATAAACAAGTCTCTGTCTAGAACATATATTTTCTTTTTTCGACTGTGTCACTCTAGGAGTGAAATTGCTAAGTCATATTGATGTGAAATGTTGGGGTTTTGGACTAAATGGTTAAAAAGAATTCCTAAGGCATCTTCAGTGCAAAAAAAAAAAAAAAAAAGGTGGTTTTACAAAGCATGGGGAAAGGACCCATGGGCAGAAAGAGCTACACTGGCTTTGTGAGGAGTGACTGATTATGTACTTTCAGGCTGAAAGAGGGCTAGGGATAGTGTAAGTATTTAAGGAATTTGGAAGTAAAGCTTCCAGAACCTTGAGAGGTTAACTGTTCTTAGGATAAGGTCATTTACTGCTGTCTAGTAAAACCTCACTCACAAGACCCTTCAGATGTATATCAGTAGGACATATGTTTGGAGAACGATTACTAACATACATCTTGGGAGTAGAGATAAAGGAAGATTACAAAGAGATTTTTGTATGTTAAAAAAGACTTAAAGGATCCTGGAGTTCAGGCTAATGTCAAACTAAGGTTCCCCTTTACCTAAAGCAAAGTATTAACATTGAGGTAGCTGAGTTCTTGGAGGAGGGTCACGGCCTGTTTCAAGTACTTGTCAATGGGCTGTAAGTTATAGGGAATTTTATTTTTTCTGTATTTCTTTTACCTTTGTTATCCACATCAATATGGTATCTCTATGTTTAAGCATTTTAGAAACTTCCAGATAGCTTTCCAAAGTGGCTGTACTATTTTATATTCACACACACACCAAAAATGTAGGAGAGCACAAATTTTTCCACATCCTTAACAATATTTCTTATGTGAGTTTTTGATTATACTATCCATCCTAGTGGATGTGACATGGTACCATATGATGGTTTTCATTTTTATTTCCAGGGTACTAATATTTTTTCCATGTTTCATTGACAATTTATATGTATTTTAAAAAAAATGTCTCCTCAAATACTTTTCTTATTTTTAAATTGGGTGATTTATCTTTTTATTGTGAAGTTGGCAGTGTTCCTTTTTGTAGTGTAAGCCCCGGACAATAAGCTTTTTAAAATTTTACTGCCAGTACCTGACATTAAGCTTTTTTCTTTCCCCAAATATATTTTTTCTCCCCAAATATGTATATTTTAATTTTTCAGTGTTACAAGATTGATTGTTCATGCACCACACCCAGTGCTCCCTGCAGTACATGCCCTTCTCAATACATGCCACCAGGCTCGCGCACTCACCACCCCCTCCCAACAAACCCCTCAGTTTGTTGCTCAGAGTCCACAGTCTCTCCTGGTTCATCGCCCCCTCCGATTTCCCCCCATTCACCCTTCCCTTCCTTCTCACAATGCCCTCCATGATTTTCTTTAAACTTCAAATGTAACTGAGACCACAACATAATTGACTCTACCCTCTTCACTTATTTCACTCCACAAAATCTTTCCTAGTCCTGTCCATGTTGAAACAAAGTTGGATATATATCCTTTCTGATGGAGGCATAATATTCCATTGTATGGATGCACCACTTCTTCCTTATCCACTCATCTGTTGAAGGACATTTTGGTTCTTTCCACAGTTCGGCGATTGTGGCCATTGCTGCTATGAACATTGGGGTACATGTGGCCCTTCTTTGTGCTACATCAGCTTCTTTGGGGTAAATACCCAGTAGTGCAATTGCAGGGTCATAGGGAAGCTATATTTTTAATTTCTTGAGAAATCTCCATACTGTATACCAAAGTGGCTACACCAAATTTCATTCCCGCCAACAGTGGAGGAGAGTTCCCCTTTCTCCACATCCTCTCCAGTATTTGTTGTTTACTGTCTTGTTGATTTTGACCATTCTACCTGGTGTAAGATGGTATCTCAGTGTGGTTTTGATTTAAAACTCTCTGATGGCTAAAGATGATGAACATTTTTTCATGTGTCTGTTAGTCATTTGTATGTCTTCTTTGGAGAAGTGTTGGTTCAGGTCTTCTGCCCATTTTTTGACGGGATTATCTGTTTTGTGAGTGTTGAGATTGAGAAGTTCTTTATAGATCTTAGATATCAGAGGTTTGTCTGTAGTGTCATTTGCAAAGATCTTCTCCCATTCTGTGGGTTGCCTGTTTGTTTTATTGACTGTTTCCTTCACTGTGCAGAAGCTTTTTATCTTGATGAAGTCCCAAAAGTTCATTTTAGCTTTTGTTTCCTTTGCCTTTGGAGACATGTCCTGAAAGAAGTTGCTGTGGATAATGTCATAGAGGTTACTGCCTATGTTCTTCTTTAGGGTTTTGAGAGATTCCTGCCTCACATTGTGGTCTTTTATCCATTTTGAGCTTATCTTCATGTATGGTGTAAGAGAATGGTCAAGTTTCATTCTTCTACATATAGCTGTCCAGTTTTCCCAGCACCATTTATTGAAGAGACTGTCTTTTTTCCACTGGATATTTTTGCCTCTTTTGTGAAAGATTATTTGATCATAGAGTTGTGGGTCCATCTCTGGGCTCTCTATTCTGTTTCACTGGTATTTGTGTTTGTTTATGTGCCAGTACCATACTGTCTTGTAGTAAAGTTTGAAATCAGGCAATGTGATGCCCTCAGCTTTGTTTTTCTTTGTCAACATTGCCTTAGCAATTTGGGGTCTTTTCTGGTTCCATACAAATTTTAGGATTGTTTGTTCCAGCTCTTTGAAAAAAACTGGTGGAATTTGGATCGGGATGGCATTGAAAATTTAGATTTCTCTGGGTAGTATAGACATTTTAACAATGCTCATTCATCCAGTCCATGAGCATGGAATGCTTTTACACCTTTTTGTATCTTCTTCAATTTCTTTCATGACCGTCCTTTAGTTCCTTGAGTACATATCCATTACCTCTTTTGTTAGGTTTATTCCCAGGTTTCCTATGGTTCTTGGTGCTACAGTAAATGGAATCGATTCTCTAATTTCCCTTTCCATATTTTCATTGTTAGTGTATAAGAAAGGACCTGATTTCTGTGCATTGATTTTGTATCCTGCCACATTCCTGAATTGCGGTATGAGTTCTAGTAGTTTGGGGGTGGAGTCTTTTGGGTTTTCCATAGAAAGTATCATGTCATCTGCGAAGAGAGAGAGTTTGACTTCTTCATTGCCAATTTGAATACCTTTTATTTCTTTTTGTTGTCTGATTGCTGTTGTTAGGACTTCTAGTACTATGTTGAACAAGAGTGGCGAGAGTGGGCATCCTTGACATGTTCCAGATCTCAAAGGGAAGGCTGTCAGCTTTTCCCCATTGAGAATGATATTTGCTGTGAGCTTTTCATAGACAGACTTTATGATGTTGAGGAATGTTCCTTCTATCACTGTACTTTGGAGACTTTTAATCACGAATGGATGATGAATTTTGTCAAATGCTTTTTCTGCATCAATTGAGAGGACCATGGGGTTCTTCTCTCTTCTCTTGTTGATTTGTTCTTTCACATGGATTGATTTGCGAATGTTGAACCACCCTTGCATCCCAGAGATAAATCCCACCTGGTCATGATGAATAATATTTTTAATGTGCTGTTAGATCCTATTAGCTAGGATCTTGTTGAGAATCTTGGCATTCATATTCAACAGGGATATTGGTCTGAAATTCTCCTTTTTGATGGGGTCTTTGCCTGGTTTGGGGATCAGGGCAATGCTGGCTTCATAGAAAGAGTCTGGAAGTTTTCCTTCTGTTTCTATTTTTTGAAACAGTTTCAAGAGAATAGGTATTATTTCTTCGTTGAATGTTTGGTAGAATTCCCCAGGGCATTTGTCAGGCCATGGACTTTTGTTTTTTGGGAGGTTTTTGATCACTGCCTCAATCTCATTACTAGATATTGGTCTATTCTGCTTGTCCATTTCTTCCTGTTTCAGTCTTGGAAGATTATGGGTTTTAAGCAATGCATCCATTTCTTCTAAGTTGTTTAGCTTGTTGGCATATAGTTGTTGATAATAATTTTTGATGATTGTTTCTATTTCCTTTGGCTAGTAGTCATCTCTCCCCTTTCATTCGTAATTTTGTTAATTAGGGTCCTCTCTTTTCTTCTGGATTAGTTTGGCCAGTGGTTTATCGATTTTATTGATTCTTTCAAAAAACCAACTTCTGGATTCACTGATGGGTTCTACTGTTTCTTTAGTTTCTAACTCCTTGATCTCTACTCTAATCTTGATTATTTCCCTTCTTGTGCATGGGGTTGACTTGATTTGTTGTTGATATTCCCCTTCTTTAAGGTCTAAAGAGAGCTGGTATATTGGGATTTGTCAATTTTTTTTGAGTGAGGCTTGGATGGCTGTGTATTTCCCCTTAAGGACCAACTTTGCCATACCCCGTAGATTTTGCATCGATGTGTCTTCATTCTCATTGGTCTCCATGAATTGTTTAACTTCATCTTTGATTTCCTGGTTGATCCCAGCATTCGTGAGCATGTTTGTCTTTAGTCTCCAAGTGTTTGTATTCCTTCCAAACTTTTTCTTGTGGTTGAAATCCAGTTTCAAAGCATTGTGGTCTGAGAAAATACAGGGAATCATCTTTATCTTTTGGTTTCAGTTGAGACCTTCATTTGTGGCCCAGTATGTGGCCTATTCTGGAGAAAGTTCCATGTGCGCTCGAGAAGAATGAGTATTCTGTTGTTTTAGGGTGGAATGTTCTGTATATATCTATGAGGTCCATGTGGTCCAATGTGTCATTCAAAGCTCTTGTTTCTTTATTGATTTTCTGTTTAGATGATCTGTCAGTTACTGAGAGTGGTGTGTTAAGATCTCCTACTATTAAGGTATTCATATCAATATGACTATTTTGATTAACTGTTGGCTTATGGAGTTGGCTGCTCCTATATTGGGGGCATAAATGTTTACCATTGTTAGATCTTCTTGGAGGATAGACCATTTAAGAATGATGTAGTGTCCTTCTCTATCTCGGACTACAGTCTTCAGCTTATAATCTAATTTATCTGGTTTGTGAATACCTACCCCAACCTTCTTTTGAGGTCTGTTGGTATGAAAGATGGTTCTCCATCCTTTCACTTTCAGTCTGAATGTATCTTTTTCTTACAAATGTGTCTCTTGTAGACAGTATATGGAAGGGTCCTGTCATTTCATCCATTCTGCAACCCTGTGCCATTTTATGAGAGCATTTAGGTTGTTCACATTTGAGTGATTATTGAAAGACAAGGGTTTATTGACATCATGTTGCCTTTGAAGTCCTTGTTTGTATAGCTGGCAAATTTCTGTTCTAAGTCACTCATGTGTTCTTTCTACCTTTATAGAACACCCTTTAATATTTCCTGGAGTGCTGGCTTGGTGGTCACATACTCTTTTAATCCTTGCCGGTTTGGGAAGGTCTTTATCTCTCCATCCATTTAAAATGTCAGCCTTGCTGGATAAAGTATTCTTGGCTGCATATTCTTCTCATTTAGTGCCCTGAATATATCATGCCAGCCCTTTCTGGCTTGCCAGGTTTCTGTGGACAGGTCTGATGTTATTCTGATGGACTTTCTTCATATGTAAGGAATCTCGTCCCCCTAGCTACCCTCAGGACCTTCTGTCTAAAATTATAATTTGCACATTTTAATATTATGTGTCTGGGTGTTTTTCTAAACTCATTGATCCTGGCAGGTTTTCTTTCTGCTTCTAGGACATGAACACTTGTTCTATTCCCCAGATTGGGGAAATTTTCATTCAGAATCTGGTCAGCTATATCTTCTAATCTTCTGTCTGTCTCTACCCCCTCTAGGATATCAATGATTCTGATGTTTCAACATTTCATGGTGTCATTTATTTCCCTAAGTCTGTTCTCATGATTCCTGAGCAGTTTCTTCCAGCTCTCCTCCTGACCTTTCTTCTCAACTATTTTATCCTCTAGATCACTAATTCTATCCTCTGTCTCCATAACTCTAGCTGTTAGACTGTTTAGATTGGATTGGATCACATTAATAGCACTCTTACATCTGCTATATTAGATCTCATTTCTACCCTTAGAGATTCTATAATGTTTTTCTCCATCCTAGCCATTGCCTGGATAATTGTCACCCTGAATTCCCTTTCTATCATAATGTTTATGTCCATATCCAATAGTTCTGAGGGAGAGGGTGTAGTCTCTGGGTTTTTCTTCTGTTCAGTGTTCCTCCTCCTAGTCATTTTAATGAGAAGTGGATGAGTGGATGCATAGCTGGATATATCACCCACGATCCAGGCAGGGTGCACCCTGGAGGGTTTTGGAGCAATTGGGATTCATCACCAAAAAGAAAGTATAATGATAAAGAAAGATAGAAAGAGAAAAAGGGGAAATCCCAGCCAGAATGGGCCCCAAAAATAAGATTTATAACGTATATAAACAAATGAGAACAAACATATAGACCAACACAAATAAATCACAAGAAATAAAATAACCTAGCAGAATGAACCCCAAGAATAAGATTTATGTAATACCCGGACAGAAGCAAATATGTGAAACACTGACAGAAGGATAACATGAGAGTGTGGTTATAACTCCTTGCAGGTGAGGAAGGTTATTTCAGGTCCTCCTGTGTTTATATTTGTATTAAAACTCTGGTTGTAATGTTAAGTAGTTAAAAAAAAAAAAAGGAAATGTGAAAGCAAGTGAATAATAATTAAAAAGAGGGGCGCCTGGGTGGCTCAGTGGTTAAGCTTCTGCCTTCGGCTCGGGTCATGATCTCAGGGTCCTGGGATCAAGCCCCGCATCGGGCTCTCTGCTCCGCAGGTAGCCTGCTTCCCCTCTCTGCCTGCCTCTCTGCCTACTTGTGATCTCTTTCTCTCTGTCAAATAAATAAAATCTTTAAAAAAAAAATAATTAAAAAGAGAGAGAAAGAATAAGAAAGAGAAAAAAAAAAACACTTGTAACTATGAAATATACAGGTTTGAATGTATTACCAGGAGCTTAATATATTGATATCCTCTGGTGTTGGGGGTTTAAAATTTTATGGGAACCCTGTGGTTATAGTCCTTTGTTTATTGAATGGTCTTCTGGGGGAAGGGCCTACCGCGTTGTTTTCCAGTCAGTCTGGCTTGTTTTGAGTCACCCTGCCCCCCAGTCAAGTGGCTGAGCTCTGTGGAAACCAGTTTTTCGGTCTTTTGTTCTCTGAAGGTTTTTGGCCTTCTGTAGCTTTTTTACCTTTTCAGAGAGTCCAAGCATTGTATCTGTCCAGAAGCACTCAGACCTCTGTTGAAGGAAGCCGAGTCTCTGCTCTCCTCTGTGTGGTCCAGAACACACACTCCCCTCCACAAAATGTCTGCTCACAGAGTAGCCTGTGGGAGGTGACCTGGGACCATAGCTGTCTTTCTGGGGCTCTGCAAGCACGGACCAGGAGGCCTGCAGAGGCCCGTGAATGTCAAGACCCCAGCCGCCTTTCTGCAGCTCTGCAAGTGGGGAGTGAGGACCAGGGTGATTAGGCTGCTTGCCCGTGTTCTCTCCGGGGCCGGCTGGGCTTCCCTGGGCCCTGCGGTGGGTTGCGAATGTCCATGGCACACCCAGAGAAAAGCTGCCACTCCTGGACCACAGGAGACTCTCTAAAGGTGCTTGCAAGTGCACGCCTAGCCCACAGATTGTTGCAGAGAGCGCAAAGCTGCAGGTTCAGAACAGAGGACTGGATCCCCCCACCAGTCTCACTTTGGGGCACTCCTTCCTGGGAGCGTGGGTCCAGGCCAGTGCCCACGACCACCCCTTCCACTAGTTACTCCGCAGAAACTTTTGCTCTTTTAAGTGTTTCTAAGGGACTCTACGTTAATGCTGGTCCCCTGCCACCGGGCACTTTCCTTTGGGGTACTATTGTCCTTGGATCGCTTCTGTGGCTCCGTCCCCATTTTGTTTATTCTCCGATATTGGTTCGACTGTTCCCACTTTGCTTTCACCTCTCCACTGCTGTCTTCTGCTATTGGAGCTATCCAGAGGTGAGAAATCTTGCTCCTCAGGATGATTTCATGGGTGTTCAGCGTGTTCTGGTAAATATCCAGCTCACTTTTGAGGACAGGTTGCAACAGGATCTCCTAATTCTCCACCCTCTTGCCCCCCTCTCCTTGACATTAAGCTTTTTTATTTTCAAGGTACCCATTTCAAAGACATGCATCTTGAATAAACACACTGACAGCTACACAATTAGATAGAGAAGTAGGCCACTCCATCCATGAAGTTCTCTCTTTTGGAAATCTGTGATCGACCTCAATAGATAACTGATTCTTTAACTCACTACTTGCTTTTCTGTTCCCTTGCTTTAATTCCCACTGTTATGTTTTAAATTTACCAGTAAAAAGTGAATCCTTGAAACCTTAATCATCCCATTCTCAACCCTAATAAAGGCAGAACCCTAGGTCCACTCTCTCTTTCTATCTGTGATATTGTTTTGTGGCCCCAGTTATGTGGCCCCTGTGTAACCTCCAGGACTTGTGAGTAATCAACTTTGTTCTGTTATGTTTTTTTCCAAAGTCCCCTGATAATTGTTGCTGAGGTGTATCTTCCAATCATAAAAAGAACCACAAGCATTAGTCCAGCTACAATATCAACCCTGATAAAAATTTAAAAAAGTGTTGGGGCTAGTCACAAATAGTACAAGCCCCCATGGGTGCTCTCAGGCATTCCTAGCCAACAGCATCACTATTGATAGGCCAAAACTAACCCCAAACACTTATATATTCTAAATACAAGTCCCTTGTCAGAAAAAGATTTGAAAATATTTTCTTCCATTTTTTTTAGGTTGTCTTTTTATATTCTTGATGGTGTCTTTTGTAACACAAAATTTTGGGGTGCTTGGGTGGCTCAGTGGGTTGAAGCCTCTGCCTTCGGCTCAGGTAATGGTCCCAGGGTCCTGGGATCAAGCCCCATGTCAGGCTCTCTGCTCAGCGGGGAGCCTGCTTCCCCCCTCTCTCTCTGCCTACTTGTGATCTCTCTCTGTGTCAAATAAATAAATAAAATATTTTAAAAAAAAGAAACGAAAAAGTTTTTGCTTTAATTTTTTAAAGATTTTATTTATTTATTTATTTATTTATTTGACAGAGAGAGAGAAAGAGCAATAGCACAAGCAAGGGAAACAGTAGAGGGAAAGGAAGAAGCATGTTCCCCCACTGATCAGGGAGCCCAATGCAGGGCTCAATCCCAGGACCCTGCGTTCATGAACCAAACTGAAGACAGACACCCAACCGAGCAGGCACCCCTGCTTTAATTTTAATAAAGTTCAATTTGTCATTTTTTTCTTTTGTATCTTGTGCTTTGGTGTCATATATAAGAACGTTTTACCAAATCCAAATTCATGAAGATTTACTCCTATGTTTTTTTTCTAAAGTTTTATAGTTCTGTTCTCTAATATTCAGGCCATTGATCCATTTTGAGTTACAATGTCATCCTTTCGCATGTGGCTGTCCATTTGTGCCATCACCATTTGTTGGAGGATTCTTTTCCCATTGAAAAATCTTGGCACTCTTTTTGAAAATAAGTTGACCATAGATGCTTTGGCTTATTTCTAGGCTGTCAATTCTATTCCATTGATCAGTATGTGTATTCATTTGCAACTTTCACACTGTCTTGATTAACACTGCTTTGTAGTAAATTGTGAAATCAGGATGTGTGAATGCTTCTTTATTATTCATTTTCGATATTGTTTTGGCTATTCTGAGTCCCTGTTATTCCATTTTAATTTAGAATCACATTGCTAATTTCTAGAAATAACTCAGTTGTACATATGATAAAGATTGTGTTGAAACTAAAGAGTACTGTAATCTAAACAATGTTAAGTCTTGTGATCCATACTCACATGTTGTTTTTCCATTTTTAAGATATTCTTCAATTTATTGGAAAATGTTCTGTCGTTTTATTTATTTATTTATTTAAAGATTTTATTTATTTATTTGACAGAGAGAGAGAGAGAGATCACAAGTAGGTAGAGAGGCAGGCAGAGAGAGGGGAGGAAGCAGGCTCCTTGCTGAGTGGAGAGCCTGATGTGGGGCTCGATCCCAGGACCCTGAGATCATGACCTGAGCCAAAGGCAGAGGCTTTAACCCACTGAGCCACCCAGGCGCCCCTGTGGTTTTTAGAATATGATTTTTGCAACTCATTAAATTTATTCCTGAGTATTTTCTTTTTTATGCCATTACAAATGAATATTTTTTGGTTCGATTTTGGATGTTTTATTGCAAGTGCATAGAAATACAACTAATTTTTTATTTATTGATCTTATATCCTGAAACTTTGCTGCATTTCTTAGTTCGAATATTTGTCTTAATATACTACTTAGGATGTTCTAAAAATACAGTCATATATCTAAAAATAGAGGTAGCTTTACTTCTTTTCTAATTTGGATATCTTTTGTTTCTTTCTTTTGACTAATTGCTCTGCATAGAATCCCAGTACAATATTGAATAGAAGTCACAAGAGTAAACATCTTGACCTTAGAAGGAAAGCATCCAGTCTGTCATCATTAAATATGGTGTTATCTGTGAGTTTTTGTAGATATCCTTTATCAGTTTTAGGAAGCCCCCTTCTATTCCTAATTTGTCAAATGTTTGTATTATGATAGGACATTGGATTTTGTCAAATGCATTTTCTGTGTCTACTGAGATTATCACATGGTTTTTAAAAAATTCTATTGATAATATTTCATTAATTGATTTTCAAATGTTAAAGAAACTTTGCATTACTGGGATAAATCCCACTTGATCATGGTGTATATAATGCTCTTTATATGTTGCTAGATGTATCTGAATAGTACTTGTTGAGGACTTTTAATTCTATCTTTATAAGAGATACTGGCTTAAGTTTCCAAAGTGATGTCTTTGTCTGCTTTTGGTATCAGAGTAAGAATGGGTACATAAAATTAGTTGAGAGGTAATCTCATCTCTCTCTTTCTCTCTCTCTCTCTCTCTATGAACTTGTGAATATTGGTGTTAACTCTTCTTAGAATGTTGGGTGTAATTCAGAAGTGAAGCCATCTGAGCCTTACCTTTCCTCTGTGAGTAATTTAAAAAACAAATATGTAATAGAATTTATATATATAATACATATTATATAATTATATAATTATAATTATATATTATGTAATTATAATTATATATTATGTATATAATATATATTATATGTATTCTTTTCATAGCTGTGTAATATTCCATTGTGTGTATGCGTGTATAGAATATATATATATTATATATAATTATATAGTCTATATATTCTATACACGCACACACACAATGGAATATTACACAGCTATGAAAAGAATGAAATCTTGCCATTCTTTACTATATCTATGGAACTAGAGAGTATTATGATAAGGAAATAAGTCAGAGAAAAACAAATACCAAATACCATATGAATTCACTCATATGTGCAATTTAAGAAATAAAATAATGAATCATGAGACACTATATCAAAAAATAATGAAGTACTATATGGTAACTAACATAACATAATTTAAAAGAATAAAGAAAAAACAGAAAGTAGACTCTTTAGAGAACAAACTGCTGATTGGCAAAGAGTTAGTATGTGGGAGATGGGTGAAACAGGTGAATGGAATTAAGAATACACCTATGATGAGTACTCAGTAATGTATAGAATATTGAATCAGGAGGTCAGCTGGGAAGATGGCAGAGTAGGAGGATCCTAAGCCAACCTATTCCACTGATAGAACTAGATAACCCTCACATCAGCATAAATAACCCAGAAAATTATGCAAAGACTGTCATAACAAACTCCACAACTAAATGGTAGAGAAGAGGCCACATCAAAGAAGTTACAAAGGATAAAGACAGTCTGGAAGCAAAGCAGACCAGGGCTGTCTGCAGTGGGAAGCAAGCAAGTGGCATGGAGAAGGGCAGAAAGCAGATTTTCACACTGGGAGGCCATGAACAAGGAAGACAAATCCACAACATATTTGCCTTTGAACAAAAGAGAGGCTGAGTTTTGTGAATTCTTAAAATGAGCTGGATTTAAAGTCTGGAATTTTAAAAATCAGTGGGATTGGTTATGGGAGAGCCTGCAGGACTTTATAAAGTAGAATCCCTGCTCTTAAAGAGACAGCACAACAAACAGCTCATGCAGATACAGCATAGAACAAGCAGTTTGAATACCACTGGAGGTAAATGGGAAGGAAAGAGATTTGCTCATTAAAGCATGCTCTGGAAAGAAAGGGATCATTGTAATACCACTCCAGGACCAAAGTAGCTGGCAAGTGCTATTTTCCTCCCCCACCCCCAGCATAAACAGTTGCCACCTGCTAGTACCAGCTCAGTTCTCACACTCCTTAATTAAACTGCTTGCACCAAGCCCTGATCCTTCATGCTTCCACAGATCAACCCTTCTCAGCCATTCTGCCTGACTCAAGACACTGTGGAATCCTCCCCCATAAAACCAGTGAAAAACCTGCCAATACCACATGTCCTGAAAAATGCATTTTATGGGACGTTGGTTCTCACAATGGTGGGGACAGGTGTCCTTTTATAAGCAGACCACCACATATGTTGTTTAAAATGCAACACATCCCTGCTGGGACCAAACACTGGCCACAGTATGCAAAGACAGCCTCTGTAGACCACTAAACTGAAGGAAAAAGAGACCAAGACTCAACATTAGAACACACACAAAACACGTAGGAGCCACTCCCTGAAGCACCAGGCCCTGAGACTGGAGTACCGCATTGCAGGGCACTACAGGATTTTTTCTTCATAAGGTTATTATTGTTAAGAGCGAGAGAAGTAGTTGAATTTCCTAACAAACAGAAACAGAAATAGAAAGTCAGATAAAATGAGGAGACAAAGAAAAACTCCCAAATGAAAGAATAGGACCAAATCATAGCAAAAGACTAAAGCAAAATGGATATAGAAGTACCTGGATGGCTAAGTTCGTTAAGCATCTGCCTTTGGCTCAGGTCATGATCCTGGGATCCTGGAATCAAGTCCTGCATTCGGCTCTCTGCTCAGTGGGGAGCCTGCTTCTCCCTCTCTTGCCCCTCCCCCTACTCATGATCTCTCTCTCTCTCTCTCTCTCTCTCTCACTCTCTATCTCAAATAAATAGGATCTTTAAAAAATAAATAGTAAAGCAAAATGGATATATATAATATTCCTGAAAGAGAAATTAAGGTAATGGTCATAAAGATACTCAAGAAATTTGAGAAAAGAGTGGAGAACAATGTGAGATTCTTATTAAGAGATAAAAAAAGAACCAATCAGAAATGAATTTAAAAATACATGTGATAGAATAAATAACAGGCTACATGAAGCAGGAGAACAAATTAATGACATGGAAGATAGAGCAATGGGAAGTGACTAAGATGAACAAAGGAGAGGAAAGATAATTATGCAAAGTGATAACTGTCTTAGGGAATTCATAACTCCATCAAACACAATAACATTTGCATTATGGGGATCTCAGAAGAAGAAGAGAGCAAAGGGAGAAGAAAATCATTTGAAAAAAATAATAGCTGCAAACTTCCCTAATCTGGGGAAGGAAACGGATATCCAGATCAAGGAGGCAAAAAAAAAAAAAAATCCCCCCCCCCAAAATCAACCGAAGTGTATACACGACACATAGTAATTAAAATGGTAAAAGAGCAATAAAAAAAAAATGTTAAAGCAGTAAGACAAAAGAGGACAGTTATATGAAAGGGAAACCCCATAAGGCTATCAGCAGATTTCTTAGCAGAAACCCTGTGATGAGAAAAGAATGGCACGATATATTCAAAGTGCTGAAAGAGAAAGATCTGGAGTCAAAAATACTCTATATAGCAAGGCTATCATTCAGAATAGGGGAGATAGAGTTTCTTAGACAAACAAACACTAAAAGAATTCATATACACTGAATCAGCCTTACAAGAATTATTAAAAGAGACTAATTGGAAAGACAATAAGTGAGAGTATGAAAAGTATAAAAAAAAGAAGTAAAAATAAATATTTCTATAAAAATCAATCAAGGGATTCACAAAATAGAAGGATGTGAAATATGACATATGTACCTAAAACAGGATTGGGTGGGGAGAGGAGTAAAGAATGAATTTAAACTTAAGTAACCATCAACTTAATATAGACTGCTCTATGCAAAAAATGTTATATACAAAGTTAAAGGTAACCAAAAATTAACAACCAGTAATACATATGTAAAGAATAAAAAGAAAAGAAACCAAATATATCACTAAAGAAAGCCAACAACATGTGAAAGAAAACAAGAGAAGGAAGGATCAGAGAAAATCTATAGGAACAATGACAACACACGTAATAAAATAGCAATTAATACATATCTATCAGTAATTATTTAATTGTAAATGGAATAAGCACTCCAATCGGGAAAACATAGAGTTGCAGATTGGATAAAAAACAAAACAAAACTCATGTATATGCTGCCTACAGGAAGCTCATTTCAGACCTAAAGACAGGGGCAGATTAAAAGGAAAGGGATTTAAAAATATTTACCACGAAAGTGGATGTCAAAAGAAAGCTGGAGTATCAATTATATTAAATAAAATACAATTTATTTTATGCTTTTAAAAATTTATTTGTTTGTTTGTTTATTTTAGAGAGAGAGAGAGGGTGTGATCAGGGAGAGGGCAGGACAAGGAGAGAGAGAATCCTTAAGCAGACTCTCTGCTGAGTGTGGAGCCTGAAGCAGGGCTTAATCCCAGGACCTGAACTGAAATGAAGAGTCAGCTGCATAACGGAATGAATAACCTTGTGCCCATGAACAAAATATAATTTATTATTTATTTATTTATTTTTAAGATTTTATTTATTTATTTGAGGGAAAGAGAGAAGAAGGTCAGAAGGAGAAGCAGACTCCCTATGGAGCTGTGAGCCCAATGCGGAACTCAATCCCAAGACTCTGGGATCATAACCTGAGCTGAAGGCAGTTACTTTATCAACCAAGCCACTCAGGCGCCCCAAAATAGAATTTAAAACAAAGACTAAACAAGAGACAAAGAAGGACTCTTTATAATAATGAAGGGGACAATCCAAAAAGAGTATATAAAAATTGTAAATATATTTACACCAATAGGAGAGCACCTAGAAACAAAGAAGGACTCTTCATAATAATGAAGAGGACCATTCAAAAAAAGGATATAAAAACTGTAAGTATATATACACCAATATGAAAGCACCTAGATACATAAAAGGGTTAATAACAAACAAAAAATAAATAATTGATAGTAGGGGGCTTGGGTGGCTCAGTCAGTTAAGTGTCTGCCTTTGGCTCAGGTCATGATTCAAGAGTCCTGGGATCGAGTCACACATTGGGCTTGCTGCTTAGCAAGGACTCTGCACCTCCTTCTGTCCCTCCCCCTGCTTATGCTCTCTCTCTTTCTCTCAAATAATTAATTAATTAAAATCTTTTTTTAAAAAAAATAATTGGTAGTAATACAATAATTGTAAGGGAATTTAACTCCCCACTCAGAGTGATGAACAGATATTCCAAACTAAAAATCAACAAGGAAACAGTAGCTTTGAATGACACACTGGATGAGATGGATTTAACAGACATATATAGGACAATCCATCCTAAAACAACAGAATACACATTCTTCTCAAGTACACATGGAACATATTCCAGAATAGATCACATAATAAGCCATAAAACAAGTCTCAACAAATTAAAATAGAATAAATCTCAAAGTCATACCATACATATTCTCTGAACCAATGATAGAAATCAGAAATCACAAGAAAAAATCATAAAAGAGCCCAAATACATGGAGGTTAAATAACATCATACCAAACAATGAATTAGTCAACCATGAAATCAAAGAAGAAATAAAAATTACATGAAAACAAATGAAAGTACAATGGCCTGATTTCAAACTTTACTACAAAGCTGTGTTTGCCAAAACAGCATGGTACTGGCACAAAAACAGACACATAGACCAGTGGAACAGAATAGAGAGCCCAGAGATGGACCCGCAACACTATGGTCAAATCATCTTTGACAAAACAGACAAAAATATCCAGTGGAAAAAAGACAGTCTCTTCAATAAATGGTGCTGGGAAAGCTGGACAGCTATATGTAGAAGAATGAAACTTGACCATTCTCTTGCACCATACACGAAGATAAACGCGAAATGGATAAAAGACCTCAACGTGAGGCAGGAATCTCTAAAAACCCTGTAGAACATAGGCAGTAACCTCTATGACATTAGCCACAGCAACTTCTTTCAGGACATGTCTCCAAAGGCAAAGGAAACAAAAGAGAAAATAAACTTTTGGGACTGCATCAAGATAAAAAGCTTCTGCACAGTGATGTAAACAGACAACAAAACAAACAGGAAAACCACAGAGTGGAAGAAGATATTCGCAAATGACACTACAAAGGTTTGATATCTAAGATCTATAAAGAACTCCTCAAACTCAACACTCTCAAAAGAGATAATCACATCAAAAAATGGGCCGAAGACCTGAACCAACACTTCTCCAAAAAAGACATACAAATGGCTAACAGTCACATGAAAAAATGTTTATCATCTTTAGCTATCAGGGAGATTCAAATCAAAGTCACACTGAGATACCACCTTACACCAGTTAGAATGGCCAAAATCAACAAGACAGTAAACAACAAATGCTGGAGAGGATGTGGAGATAGGGGAACCCTCCTCCACTGTTCATGGGAATGCAAGTTGGTACAGCCACAATGGAAAACAGTATGGAGATTCCTCAAGAAATTAAAAATAAAGCTACCCCATGACCCTGTCATTGCACTTCTGGGTATTTATCCCAAAGATGCAGATGCAGTACAAAGAAGGGCCACATGTACCCCAATGTTCATAGCCGCAAGGGCCACAATCGCCAAACTTGGAAAGAACCAAAATGCCCTTCAATAGATGAGTGAATAAGGAAGATGTGGTACATCTATACAATGGAATATTATGCCTCCATCAGAAAGGATGAATATCCAACTTTTGTATCAACATGGACGGGGCTAGAAGAGAATATCCAGAGAGAAATAAGTCAAGTGGAGAGAGTCAATTATATTATGGTTTCACTTACGTGTGGAGCATAAAGAAAATCATGGAGGGCATTGTGAGAAGGAAGGGAAAGGCAAATGGGGGTAAATCGGAGGGGGCGATGAACCATGAGAGACTGTGGACTCTGAGCAACAAACTGAGGGGTTTGGAGGTGATGGGGTGAGGGCTTGGGGGAGCCTGGTGGTGGGTATTGAGAAGGGCACATATTGCATGGAGCACTGGGTGTGGTGCATTAACAATCAATCTTGTAACACTGAAAAATAAAATAAGCTTATTTGGGATAAAAAAAAGAAATCAATATTTCACATCAGTAAAAGTGAAAACCATTCAATTATTTCAATAGGTTCAGAAAAATGATTTGACAAAATACAACATCCAATCCTGATAAAAACCCTCTGCAAAATAGGTCTAGAGGGAACATACGTCAACCTAATAGGTGACTTAAATGAAAAATCCACACCTCACCCCATGCTCAATGTGAAAAACTGGGAGCTTTCCTCCTAAGGTCAGAAAAAAAAACAAGGTCCTATCACTTTTATTCATTATAGTGCTGTAAGTCCAACCCACAGCGATTAGACAACATAAAGAAATAACAAGCATCTAAATTAGTACAGAAGAAGCAAAAACTCTATTTGTAGATGACTTGATAGTATATATAGAAAACCCTAAAGACGCCACCAAAAAAGTACTAGAACTATTAAATGAATTCAGTAAGATTTCAGGATACAAAATCAAAGTAGAAAAGGGGAAGAGGAGCATGGCAGAGGCATACACACCTAAATTTCGTCTCATCTCAGGAATTCAGCTAGTCATCAAACCATTCTGAACACCCACGAACTCAACAGGAGATTGAAGAAAATAATAACAGCAATCATATGAGCAGAAAAGCAACCAGTTTCTGGAAGGTAGGTTGTGCGGAGAAGTAAATCCAAGGCAAGATAGACCCCTGGGGGAGGAATCCTCTATCAGCCAGCTCCTAGCAAGTGATAGAGCAGTGGAGCACAAAATCAGAACTTTTCGAAGTCTGCTCCCCTGAAGAATGTCACTCCATTTGGCTACATGGGGGCTGGAAATTTCACTGGGACAATGTGGTCTCAGGACCCTCAGAGTCACAGAAAGACAGGGAGTTCCTGAGTGTGGCAGAGCTCCTGTGTATCAGAGCGGGGAAGCCAGCTGCAAAGACCAAGTCTAGGAGTGTGCTTTCAGTTCAGGGTTACCATAAACTTTGATCTGAAGCACAATTAGGACACTACTCCTTGAGCAGGGACCCAATAAGTAGCAGATCCAGGGAGACTCCTCTTCTTCCCCCAGAAGGAGTGGCATAGGAAAGCACTGCAAGAATCTGCTGGGTTTAGAAACTCCAAATGGGTTCATGTGCCAGGGACAGAAATTCTCAGTCACAGGCTGGGTGAGTGCGGAATGCAGCCAGAGACCAGGGAGGTAGGAGTGATTGACTGCTTTTCTCTGAGGGCTCACTAAGGAGTGGGGCCCCAAGTTCTTGGCTCCTCCTGGGCTGGAAATTGGGAAGCTGCCATTGTCATTATCCTCCTCCAAAGCTGTACTGAATGCTTTCAGGTGACAAAAGCTACTGAGAGCAAATTGTGGAGATTACTGAGCCTAACCCCTGACATGGGCAGGGCAGTTCCGCCTTGGGCAAAGACATTTGAAAATCACTACAATAGGTACCTCCACCAGATCAGCAAGAACATCCAGCCAAGACGAAGTTTACTGATCAATGAGAACTGCAAAACTCCAGCACTAGGGGAATAGATCACATAGAATTCATGGCTTTTCCGTCATGATTCTGTAGTCTTTCAAATTTTTTTTTTTAATTTTCTTTATTTTTTTCTTTTTCTGTATTTTTTGAAATTATATTCTTTCCTATTTTAATCAACATCTTACCTTAGCAATTCTTTTTTAAAAAATACTTTTAAAATTTCATTTTTACAGTCATATTGTATCCCTGCATTGTATTTAACTTTATTTTTTGTATATATTTTTTTTCTTTAAAAATTTGGGATAGAGTTTCTTCTAACAGACCAAAATATACCCTAAGTCTAGTGTATGGCTTTGTTCTAGTCTCCCACCTGGTCACATTCTCCTTTTTTTTTTTTTTTTTCTTTTCTTCTCTCAATCAACAACCTATCATATTGATTCCTTTTTTAAAATCTTTAATTTTCATCTTTACAGTCATATTCCATCCCTTCATTGTATTTACCTTTGTGTGTGTGTGTGTGTGTGTGTGTGTGTGTGTGTTTCTTTCTTTCTTTAAAATTTTGGGAGGCAGTTTCTTCTAACAGAACAAAATACACTAAAAATCTAGTGTGAGGCTCTGTTCTATTCACCAGCCTGATCATATTCTTTCTTTCTTTCTTTCTTTCTTTCTTTCTTTCTTTCTTTCTTTCTTTCTTTCTTTCTTTCTTCTTTCTTTCTTTCTTTCTTTCTTTCTTTCTTTCTTTCTTTCTTTTTTTTTCTTTTCTTTCTTTCTTTCTTTCTTTCTTTCTTTCTTTCTTTCTTTTTCCCTTTCTTTTTCCCCTGGTTTTGGGCGTGTTCTGATTTCTTTAATGTATATTTTTCTGGGGTCATTGTTACCCTTTTAGCATTTTATTCTCTCATTTATCTATTCTTCTCAGGAGAAAATGAAAAAATAGAAAACTCATCTCGAAAAAAGAAAAAAAAGAACAAGAGGCAGTACCAACTGCCACAGACCTAATTAATATGGACATTAGTAAGTTGCCAGAACTAAAGTTCAGAATGATGATTATAAAGATACTAGCTAGGCTTGAAAAAAACACAGAAGATACTAGAGAGTCCCTTTCTGTAGAAATAAAAGAACTAAAATCTAACCAAGTCAAAATCAAGAAGGCTATTAATGAGGTGCAATAGAAAATGGAGGCTCTAATGGCTAGGATAATGAGACAAAATAGAGAATTAGTGATATAGAAGACAAAATGATAGCAAATAAAGAATCTGAGAAAAAGAGAGATAAACAACTACTGGATCATGAGGGGAGAATTCGAGAGGTGATACCATAAGATGATACAATATTAGAATAATTGGGATCCAGAGGAAGGAGAAAGACAGAGACAGGCAAAAGGTATATTGGAGCAAATTATAGTGGAGAACATTCCTAATTTAGGGAAGGAAATAAAATTGGACAATAAAATAAAATTGGACAATATAATATAATATAATTATAAAATAAATATATAAATATATAATAAAAATAATAAAAATAAAATAAAATAAAATAAAATAATAAATTAAAAAATAAAATAAAATAAAATAAAAATAATAAATAATATAATTATAAAATAAAATATAATAAAATTATAGTGGAGAACATTCTTAATTTAGGGAAGGAAATAAAATTGGACAATAAAATAAAATTGGACAATAAAATAAAATTGGACAACATCCCATCATCTACTAGTAAAATTTACAAGTCTCAGTGACAAAAAGAAAATCCTGAAAGAAGCTCAGGACAAGAGGTCTGTAACCTACAATAGTAAAAATATTAGATTGGCAAAAGACCCATCCACAGATACCTGGCAGGCCAGAAAGGACTAGCATGATATATTCAAAGTCCTAAACAAGAATAATATGCAGCCACGAATACTATATCCAGCTAGATTGTCATTGAAAATAAAAGGAGAGATAAAAACCTTCCAGGACAAAGACTACAAGAAATTTGTTAACAACAAACCAATCCTACAGGAAATACTGAAAGGGGTCCTCTAAGCAAAGAGAGAGCCTAAAAGTAGCATTGACCAGAAAGGCACAGGGAAAGTAAACAGTAACAGTCACCTTATGGGCAATACAATGGCACTAATGTCATATCTTTCAATAGTTACCATCAATGTAAATGGGCTAAATGCCCCAATCAAAAGAAGCAGGGTATCAGAATAGATAAAAAATCAAGACCCATCAATATGCTGTATGCAAGAGACTCATTGTAGACCCTGAAGGAAACAGTGAACAAAACAAATAGACAACCCACTGAATGAGAGAAGATATTTTCAAATGGCACTACAGACAATGGTCTGATATTTGAGAACTAAAAAGAACTTCTCAAACTCAAGCCTCAAAAACAGATAATCACCTCAGAAAATGGGCAGAAGACCTTAACAGACACTTTTCCAAAGAAGACATACAAATGGTAACAGACACATGAAAAAATGCTTATTATCTTTAGCCATCAGGGAGATTCAAATCAAAACCACACTGAGATACCACCTAACACCAGTTAGAATGGCCAAAATCAACAAGACAGTAAATGACAAATGCTGGAGAGGATGTGAAGAAAGGGGAACCCTCTTCCACTGTTGGAGGGAATGTAAGATGGTGTAGCCACTTTAGAAAACAGTGTGGAGATTCCTCAAGAAATTAAAAATAGAGCTACCCTATAACCCTGAAATTGCACTAATGGGTACAATGTGTACTGGGTATAATTTACCCCAAAGATACAGCTGCCGTGAAAAGAAGGGACACATGGAGGGGGAAAAGATGGTGGAGAAGTAGGAGATCCCGTTGCAGCCTGTCCCCAAAAGTGAGCTGGATATCTACCAGAACACACTGAACACCCATAAAATCACCCTAAGGAACAAGATTTCTCACTTCTGGATCTCTCTGAGAGCAGAAGACAGCAGTGGAGAGGCAAAAGCAAAGTGGGAACATCGATCTGATATCAGAGGATAAACAAAATGGGGAGGGATCCACCAAAAGTTTTCCAAGGACAGTAATACCTGAAAGGAAAGATCCCGGTGGTTGGGAACCAGCATTAACTTAGAGTCCGTTAAAAACACTTAAAAAGAGTAAAAGGTTCTGAGGAGCAGGTAGTGGAAGGGGGTGGTTGTGGGCACTGGCCTGGGCCAATGGTCCCAGGAAGGAGCATCCCAAAGTGAGTCTGCTGGGGGGATCCAGTCTGTGGTTCCTGAACCTGCAGCTTTCCGCACTCTGCAAAATTCTGTGGGCTGGGTGCGCACCTGGAAGCGCCTTTAGAGGATCTGCTGTGGTCCAGAGCAGCAGCTTTTCTCTGTATGCCCTACATTCTAGACTGGACATTCGTGGCCCACTGCCGGGTCTGGGGCATCCCGGCTGGCTGCAGAGAGAATGCAGGCAGGCACCTATCTCTTCGGCCGGCACTCACAGAGCCACAGAAAGGCGGCTGCTTTCACATGCCACCTTAGACAGGCTACACTGTTAGCACAATTTTGGAGAGGGAAGTGTGTGTTCTGGACCACTCAGAGGGGAGCAGAGACTCAGGCTTCCCTGGAAAGTGGAGGTCTGAGTGCTTCTGGGCAGATTCCTTGAGTGGACTATTAGAAAAGGTGAAAAAGCTACAAAAGGCCAAAAACTTTCTTTTTTTATATAATATTTTATTTTTATTTATTTGACAGAGAAAAGAGAGATCACAGGTAGGCAGAGAGACATGCAGAGAGAGAAGGAGAAGCAGGCTCCCCACCGAGCAGAGAGCCTAATGCAGGGCTCAATCCCAGGACCCTGGGATCATGACCCAAGCGAAAGGCAGAGGCTTTAACCCACTGAGCCACCCAGGTGCCCCAGAATGCCAAAAACTTTCAGAGGGCGAAAGACTGAGGATCCAGTTTCCACAGAGCTCAGCCTCTTGACTGGGGGCCAGGGAGACTCAACCCAAGCAAGACTGACTGGAAAACAATGCAGCAGGCCCCTCCCCCAGAAGACCAGGCAAAAAACAAGAGGACTATAACCACAGGGTCCCCATAAAATTTTACACCCCCAACACCAGAAAATCAATATATTAAGCTCCTGATAATACCCTGAAACGAGTATATTTCATAGATACAAGGTTTTTTCTTTCTTATTATCTTTTATTAATTCACTTGCTTTCACATTTCTTGTTTGTTTTTTTTTTAAATTCTTTTTAACTATGTAACATAAACTAGAGGCTTAATACAACTGTAAATCAAGGAAGACTCAAAATAACCTTCCTTGCCTGCGAGGAGTTATAACCACCCTCCCATCTTATACATCTGTCAGTGTTTCGATGTATTTGCTTTTGTTCTGGTATTATATAAATGTTACTCTTGGGGTTCATTCTGATTAGGTTCTTTAATTTCTTGTCATTTTTTTTTTTGGTCTATATGTTTGTTCGTGTTTATTTACATACCTTATAAATCTTATTTTGGGGGCCCATTCTGGCTGGGATTTCCTCTTTTTCTCTTTCTCTCTCTCTATTTTTTTTACCTTATTCTTTCTTTTGGTGGTGAATACCAATTTCGACAAAACCCTCCAGGGTGCACCCTGCCTGGATCATGGGTGATATATCCAGCTATACATCCTCTCATCTACTTCTCATCAAAATGACTAGTAGGAGGAACACCCAACAGAGGAAAAACTCAGAGACTGCACCCTCTCCCTCAGAACTATTGAACATGGACATAAACAGCATGTCAGAAAGGGAATTCAGGGTGACAATTATCCACACAATGGCTAGGATGGAGAAAAACATTAATGACAACATAGAAACACTAAAGGCAGAAATGAGATCCAATATAACTGACGTAAGAGATCCAATGAGATCCAGTCCAATCTAAATAGTCTAACAGCTAGAGTTATGGAGACAGAGGATAGAATTAGTGATCTAGAGATAAAATGGTTGAGAAGAAAGGTCTGGACAAGAGCTGTAGCAAACTGCTCAGGAATCACTAGAACAGACTTAGGGAAATATATGATGCCATGAAACGTTGCAACGTCAGAATCGTTGGGATCCCAGAAGGGGTAGAGAAAGACAGAAGACTAGAAGATATAGCTGACCAAATTCTGAATGAAAATTTCCCCAATTGGGGGAATGAAACAAGTGCTCATGTCCTAGAGGCAGAAAGAACAACAGCCAAGATCAACGAGCCTAGAAAATCAGGGACACATATCATTGTAAAATTTGAAATTTTAATTTTAGACAAGAGGTCCTGAGGGCGGCTAGGGGGTAGAGATTCCTTACATACGGAGGAAAGCCCACCAGAATAACATCAGACCTGTCCACAGAAACATGGCAGGCCAGAGAAGTCTGGCATGATATATTCAGGGCATTAAACGAGAAGAACATGCAGCCAAGAATACTTTATCCAGCAAGGCTGACATTCAAAATGGATGGAGAGATAAAGAGATTCCAAGACCGGCAAAGATTAAAAGAGTATGGGACCACCAAGCTGGCACTCCAGGAAATATTAAAGGGGATCTATAAAAGTAGAAAGAACACATGAGTGACGTAGAACAGAAATTTGCCAGCTGTAGAAATAAGGACTTCACAGGCAACATGATGTCAATAAACTCTTATCTTTCAATAAACACTCAAATGTGAACTACGTATATGCTCCCATAAAATGGCATAAGGTTGCAGAATGGATAAAATGACACGACCCATCCATATGTTGTTTACAAGACACACATTTGTAAGCAAAAGTTACATTCAGACTGAAAGTGAAAGGAAGGAGAACCAACTGTCATGCCAATGGACCTCAAAAGAAAGCTGGGATAATGATTCAAATATCAGATAAATTAGAGTTTAAGCTAAAGTCTGTAGTCAGAAATAGAGAAGGACACTACATCATTCTTAAAGGGCCTATCCTCGAAGAAGATCTAACAACTGTAAACATTTATGCCCCCAATATAGGAGCAACCAACTACATAAGCCAAATGTTAGGCAAAATGAAGAGTCACAGTGATATGAATACGTTAAGAGTAGGAGATCTTAACACACAACTCTCAGTAACTGACATATTATCTAAACAAAAAATCAATAAAGAAACAAAAGCTCTGAATGACACATTGGACCAGATGGACCTCATAGATATATACAGAATATTCCACCCTAAAACAACAGAATACTCATTCTTCTCAAGCACACATGGAACTTTCTCTAGAATAGACGACAAAATGGGCCGCAAATCAGGACTCAACTGGTACCAAAAGACTGAGATGATTCCCCGTATTTTCTCAGACGACAATGATTTGAAACTGGATCTAAACCATAAGACAAAGTTTGGAAGGAGTTCAAACACTTCGAGGCTAAAGACAACATGCTCAAGAATGCTGGGATCAACCAGGAAATCAAAGATGAACTTAAACAATTCATGGATACCAATGAGAATGAAGACACATCAATACAAAACCTATGGGATATGGCAAAGGCAGTTGAAAGAGGGAAATACATAGCCACCCAAACCTCACTCAAAAAAAATTGAAAAATCTCAAATACAGCAGCTCTCTTTACACTCTAAAAAACTGGAAAATCAACAACAAATCAAGCCAACCCCACACACAAGAAGGGAAATAATCAGGATTATAGCAGAGGTCAACTAGTTAGAAACTAAAGAAACAGTAGAAAGCATCAATGAATCCAGAGGTTGGTTTTTAAAGAATCAATAAGATCGATAAGCTACTGGCCAAAATACTCCAGAAGAAAAGAGAGAGGACCCTAATTAACAAAATTATGAATGAAAGGGAAGAGATCATGACTAATCCAAGAGGAAGAGAAACAATCATCAAAAATTATTATCAACAGCTATATGCCAATAAGCTAAACAACCTAGAAGAAATGGATGCATTCCTGGAAACCCATAATCTTCCAAGACTGAAACAGAAAGACATTGACAACCTGAATAGACCAATATCTAGTAATGAGATTGAAACGGTGATCAAAATCTCCCAAAAAACAAGAGTCCAGGGCCTGATGGATTCCCTGGGGAATTCTACCAAACATTTGAGGAAGAAATAATACCATTTCTCCTGAAACTCTTCAAAAAATAGAAACAGAAGGAAAACTTCCAGACTCTTTCTATGAAGCCAGCGTTACCCTGATCCTCAAACCAGGGAAAGACCCTATCAAAAAGGAAAATTTCACACCAATGTCCCTGATGAATATAGATGCCAAGATTCTCAACAAGATCCTAGCTAATAAGATCCAACAGCACATTAAAAGATTATTCATCATGACCAGGTGGGATTTATCCCTGGGATGCAAGGGTGGTTCAACATTCACAAATCAATCCATGTGATAGAACAAATCAACAAGAGAAGAGAGAAGAGCCACATGGTCCTCTCAATTGATGCAGAAAAAGCATTTGACAAAATTCAGCATTTGATCCTGATTAAATCTCTTCAAAATATAGAGAAAGAAGGAACATTCATCAACTTCATAAAGTCTATCTATGAAAAGCCCACAGCAAATATGATTCTCTTGGGGAAAAGCTGACAGCCTTCCTTTTGAGATCAGGAACACGACAAAGATGCCCACTTTCACCACTCTTGTTCAACATAGTGCTAAAATTCCTACTGACAGCAATCAGACAAGAAATAAAAGGCATTCAATTTGGCAATGAAGAAGTGTAACTCTCACTCTTCACAGATGACATGATACATTATGTGGAAAACCCAAAAGATTCCACCCCCAAACTACTAGAACTCATACCACAATTCAGAAATGTGTCTGAATACAAAATCAATGCACATAAATCAGATGTTTTCTTCTACACTAACAATGAAAATATGGAAAGAGAAATTAGTGAATCGATTCCATTTACTGTAGCACCAAGAACCATAAGATACCTGGGAATAAACCTAACCAAAGAGGTAAAGGATCTGTACTCAAGGAACTACAGAATGCTCATGAAAGAAATTGTAGAAGACACAAAAATGTGGAAAAGCATTTCATTCTCATGGATCTGAAGAATAAACATTGTTAACATGTCTATACTTCCCAGACCAATCTATACTTTCAATGCCATCTGGTCAAAATTCCACCAGTTTTTTTCAAAGGGCTGGAACACACAATCCTAAAATTAGTATGGAACCAGAAAAGGCCCCGAATTGATAAGGAAATTTTGAAAAAGAAAAACAAAGCTAGGGGCATCACATTGCCTGATTTCAAGCTTTACTACAAAGCTGTGATCACCAAGACAGCATGGTACTGGCACAAAAACAGACACATAGACCAGTGGAACAGACCAGAGAGCCCATAGATGGACCTGTAACACTATGATCAAATAATCTTTGACAAAAAAGGCAAAAATATCCAGTTAAAAAAAGACAGTCTCTTCAATAAATGGTGCTGGGAAATCTGGACAGCTATATGTAGAAGAGTAAAACCTGACCATTCTTTTACACCATACACTCAGATACCTCGAAATGGATAAAAGACATCAATGTGAGGCAGGAATCTCTCAAAACTCTAGCAAAGAATATATGCATAAAGTAACCTCTATGACATTAGCCACTGCAACTTCTTTCGGGACATGTCTCCAAAGGCAAAGGAAAGAAAAGGGAAAATGAACTTTTGGGACTTCATCAAGATAAAAGTTTCTGCACAGTGAAGGAAACAGTCAACAAAACAAACAAGCAACCCATAGAATGGGAGAAGATATTCACAAATGACACTACAGACAAAGGTCTGATATCTAAGATCTATAAAGAACTCCTCAAACTCAACACTCACAAAACAGAAAATCCCATCAAAAAATGGGAAGAAGACATGAACAGGCACTTCTTCAAAGAAGACATACAAATGGCTAACAGACACCTGAAAAAATGTTCATCATCTTTAGCCAGGAGAGAGATTCAAATCAAAACCGTACTGAGATACCACCTTAAACCAGTTAGAATGGCCACAATCAACAAGACAGTATGCAACAAATACTGGAGAGAATGTGGAGAAAGGGGAACCCTCCTCCACTTATTGTGGGAATGCAAGTTGGTCCAGCCACTTTGGAAAGCAGTGTGGAGATTCCTCAAGAAATTAAAAATAGAGCTACCCTATGACCCTGCAATTGCCCTACCTGGTACTTACCCCAAAGAAGCAGATGCAGTACAAAGAAGGGTCACATGTATCCCAATGTTCATAGCGGCAATGACCACATTCATTGAACTGTGTAAAGAACCAAAATGCCTTTAAACTGATGAGTTGATAAGGAAGATGTGGTACATCTATGCAATGGAATATTATGCCTCTTTCAGAAAAGATGAATATCCAACTGTTATATTAACATGGACAGGAGTATAAGATTATGTGGAGTGAAATAAGTCTAGCAGAGAGGGTCAATTATCTTATGGTCTCACTTATGTGTGGAGTATAAAGAAAATCATGGAGGACATTGTGAGAAAGAAGGGAAGGGTGAATGAGGGAATAAGGAGGGGCGATGAAGCATGAGGAAGTGTGGACTCTGAGCAACAAAATGAGGGTTTTGGAGGTGTGGGGGTTGAGGGTTGTGCGAGCCTGGTGGTGGGTATTGAAATGGTATGTATTGCATGGAGCACTGGGTGTGTTGCATGAACAATCAATCTTGTAACACTGAAAAAATAAAAGAAACATATTTGGGAAAATAATAAGTGCAACAAAAAAAATATACGGCCACATGTATCCCAATGTTCCTGGCAGTAATGGCCACAGTCACCAAACTGTGGAAAGAGGCAAGATGCCCTTCAACAGAAGAATGGATAAAGAAGATATGGTCCATATATACAATGGAATATTATGCCTCCATCAGAAAGTACGAATACCCAACTTTTGTTTCAACGTGGATGGGGTGGAAGAGATTACACTGAGTGAAATAAGTCAATCAGATAGAGTTAGTTATCATATGGTTTTACTTATTTGTGGAACATATGGAAAAACATGGAGGACAATGGAAGAAGGAAAGAAAGCGTGAATTGGGGTAAATTGGAGGGGGAGATGAACCATGAGAGACTGTGAACTCTTAAGAAACAAACTGAGGGTTTTGGAGGGGAGTGTAGGTGGGGGTTGGATGAGCCTGGTGGTGGATATTGAGGAGGGCCTATATTGCATAGAGCATTATGTGTGGTGCGTGGACAGTGACTCTTGGAACACTGAAAAAATAAAATTAAATTTAAAATATAAAAAAAAATAAAGTTAGGGGTTAGGAAATCATTTACCATGCTAGTGGACATCAAAAGAAAGCTGGGGTGGCAATACTTATATTAGCTAAATTAGATTTTAAACCAAAGACTATAATAAGAAATGAGGAAGGACACTATGCCATACTTAAAGGGTCTGTCCAACTAGATCTAACAATTTTAAATATCTATGCCCCTAATATGAGAGCAGCCAATTATATAAGCCAAATAATAACAAAATCAAAGAAACACATTGACAATAATACCATAATAGTATGGTATCTTAACACCCCCTTACTGGAATATACAGATTATCTAAGTAGAAGATCATCAAGGGAACAAAGGCTTTAAATGACACACTGGCCCAGATGGACACCACAGATGTATTCAGAACATTCCATCCCAAAGCAACAGAATACACATTCTTCTCTAGTGCACATGGAACATTCTCCAGAAAAGATCGCATCCTGGGTCACAAATCAGTTCTCAACTGGGACCAAAAGACTGAGACCATTCCCTGCATATTTTCAAACCCCAATGCTTTGAAGCTAGAACTCAATCACAAGAGGAAACTTGGAAATAATTCAAATACATGGGGCTAAAGAGCATTATACTAAAGAATGAATGGGTAAAACACGAAATTAAAGAAAAATTTTAAAAAAATTCATGGAAACAAATAAAAATGAAAACATAACCATTCAAAATCTTTGAGATGCCACAAAGGTGGTCCTAAGAGGAAAGTATATAGCAATACAAGCCTTTCTGAGGAAACAAGAAAGGTCTCAAATACACAACCTAACCTGACACCTAAAGGAGCTGGAGAAAGTACAGCAAATAAAGCCTAAACCCAGCAGGAGAAGAGAAATAATGATCAGAGCATAAATTGATGAAATAGAAACCAAAACAATAGTAGAACAGATCAAGGGAAGTAGGAGCCGGTTCTTTGAAGGAATTAATAAGATCGACTGCCACTTCCTGACAGTGCAGGTCAGAAGAATGAGGGGCAAACATTCAGCCGCAAGAGAAAGGGAGCAGGGGTTGGTAGTTGAGAAGACTGCTTCCCTCAACAGCTCCTCAGTCCCGTGTTTATTAGGCACAAGATAACAATCAACAAAGGAGTCAAAGGAGATTATAGATAAGCAAGATATGCCTGATCAAGCAGTATAGGATTTGTGGTTGAGTAAACATATTTAAATGGATCATCTAATTAACTACAGGTGATCTATGAAGAAGGCGAGATAAAAGAAAAAAAGAAGCAGGTGGTGTTCCACCCTGAGAAGTCCAGGCGTTCCCAGGTGCTTGGCTTCAAGGACGTGTATCATCCTCTGCCCCAGAGGCCTGTTGCTAGTACATGTTTAAGCATGTTTGATTGGTACATTGTTCTGCAGGATGGTTACATTCCCCCTTTTTGTTTATGCAGAAGCAAGAAAGTCAATTTTGCAATTTCTTGATCCATTAGTTGTCAGGAGGATTTTCGTGCACATCTGAGGACAAAGCATAAAATGATTATAGCAGTAAAAAGAATCATTCCACCTATAATGTCAAGACCAATTTGTTTGATCCAAGTAAAAGGGTTTAGATAAGACAGAATATATATCATCAATCCTTTGTGCAAAACTCATTCCTGGAACTAATTGTAATGATGAGTTAGTAATGCCTTGAATAATGTCTTGAAGCTGTTTAATATCTAAAGTTAAGCCCATAATATGATGGGGAATATTTTTCCACGATATTTCCAAACTCTTAGGTGATTTAAAGTGGTGGTGACCTTCCATAAATTATTTTATATTTTATGATAATCGACAAAAAGGGGATGGCGCCAAAAGTCCTTGCCCATACTGGACCAGAGGTGCATCTCCCCAAGTTAAAGTTTGTGGTAAAACGAGGCGGTCAAAAACTCTCAAAAAGCCATTTTAAGTTCTGATGAGAGGAGCAGGGTCTCCTAGTGCAATTGGTGACTGCCATCCCCTTAGGGGACCAGTCCTATACAATTCTGTTGGAATTATTAATAATGACACTGGGGTAAGAAGCTCAACAATCCTCCCATAAGGGGCGAATTCTCTTATCAGACCACATCTGTGGTCAGTTTGTACTTGGGAATAGGGGGTGATGCTGTGCTATAGCTAGGATCTTGATATTCATTGGCTTGGAATCCTTTAGTGGAGAGTAAATGTTGTCAGACTATTGCTAGTAGGATCCACCAACCATCTTTGATCATTAGGGATAAGACAACTGGAATGATTCCTGATACATATTGATCTATTTTGATATTCCAAGGTAAGATTAAATTTGTGCCCTCCTCTTGGGGGCAATAATGGCAATCTAGGATCCAAAATTCCAGGTACCCATTTTGAAGGATTCAAATAAATTGGTATTATATCTTCTCCCTACTCTACTGTATAGAGCAGGGGAGGATTAGGTATATAAGTGCAATAAGTAAAGTTATTTATTTGTGCATAATATCCAGACTTATGGCTACCGTGATGAGGGCTATTATAGTTACCACCATGTTGTTAGGGGTGAAAGAACGCTGCTCTCTCTCCAGAACTTCATCCACCTTCTTGTCAGTTTCTTTATCTGACCCCATGTTGGAACCTTTGGTCTGTTCATCCCCAAAGGTTAATAGGCAAGTCTACAATATATGACTGCAGATAGCACTTTTGACCTTCAGGTCCTTCACAGAAAAGAATAATAGAGCTCTGACACACATTGCTAGCCTGTTTCAAGGACTTGCCAGTGGGCTCTAGATAGTAAGGAAATTTAATAACTTTTCTTCTGCTTCTGTTTCCCACATCATTCCTGCCTGAATAATTTTGACCCTTAAATCTTTAAGGTTGCTGAGGGTGAAAGGTCTCATCTTCTGTAATTTCTTCCTGCTGGAACTGGTTTTCCTTCAGCATGCAAAAGTTTTAATTCATGACCTATTTTCTCCCATGTCTGTAAGTCTAAAGTCCCTAATGTAGGGAACCAGGAGCAATGTTCTTTAACTATCTTTAAAAGCTCCAAAAGTTTGCCCTCTCTGACTTTTGCTCCTCCTACCTTTAGGAGCCATCTCAATAAACATACATTAGGGTTATATTCCTTTGTGCTCTTTCTATTTCCCATACCCTGTGATAAGTACCCACAACTCACCAGCAGGAAAAAGGCATGGCCATGCAAAAACTCACGTTTAAACATACATAAGGGTGATACTTGTTTGTGCTCATATTTTCCATACCCTGTGATAAGTATCCACAACTTATGAACAGGAAAAAGGCACAGCCATGCAAAAATTCGTGTTGGGGCTTCTCCTGTTTCATTTCTTGGCCTTATTTGGGCCCCACTTGCAGCTTCCTGATGGCTCACGGGAGAAGAATGAGGCACAAACAAATCAGCTGCAAAAGAAAGGGAGCAGGGATCAGCGGTTGAGAAGACTGCCACCCTGAACAACTCCTCAGTCCCATATTTCTTAGACAGAAGATTACAAAGGAGATGAAGGAGATTATAGATAAGCAAGGTATGCCTGATCAAGCAGCATAGGATTTGTGGTTGAGTAAACACATTTAAAAGAAGCACATTTAAAGGGATCATTTAATTAACTACAGGTGATCTCTGGAGAAGAGGAGATAACAGGAAAAAGAAGCAGGCGGTATTCCAGCCTGAGCAGAACACCCTGAGCAGGCTCGGCTTTTCCAGCTGCTCGGTTTCAAGGATGTATATCATCCTTTGCCCCAAAGGCCTGTAGCTAGTACATGTTTAAGTATGTTTGGTCAGTACATTGTTCTCAGGAACAGTTACAATTGATAAAACCCTGGCCAGACTTATCAAAAACAAAAGAGAAGGGACCTAAATTGATAAAATCACGATGAGATAGGAGAGATCACAACCAACACCAAAGAAATGCAATTATAAGTACATATTATAAGCAACTATGTGCCAACAAATTAGAAAATCTGGAAGAAATGGATGTATTCCTAGAGATGCATAAGCTACCAAAACTGAACCAGGAAGAAATATAAAACCCAAATGGACACATAACCAGTAAAGGAATTCAACCAGTAATCAAAAGTCTCCAAACAAACAAGAGCCCAGGGTCAAATGGCTTTAAAGAAGAATTCTACCAAACATTTAAATAAGAATTAATATCCATTCTCTTGAAACTGTTCCAAAAAATAAAAATGGAAGGAAAATTTCCAAACTCATTTTATGAGGCCAACATTAGCTTGATCCCCAAATCAGACAAAGACCTTATCAAAAAGGAGAATTACAGACCAATCTCCCTGATGAACATGGATGCAAAAATTCTCACCAAAATAGTAGCCAAATGAGACCCAACAGTACATTAAAAGGATTATTCACCACGACCAAGTGGGATTTATTCCTGGGCTGCAAGGTTGGTTCACCACCCACAAATCAATCAGTGATGCAAAGCATTAATAAAAGAAAGAACAAGAACCATATGACTCTCTCAATACATACAGAAAAAGCATTTGACAAAGTACAGAAAAAGCATTTCAAAGTACATTTGAAAAGCATTTGATAAAAAAGTGATCCTTTTTTTATCAAAACTTCACATTATGGGCATAGAAGGTACATACCTCAATATTATAAAAGCCATCTATAAAAATCCCACAGTGAATATCATTCTTAATGGGGAAAAACTGAGAGCTTTTCCCCTAAAGTCAGGAACAAGGCAGGGATGTCCACTATCACTACTGCTATTCAACATAGTACTAGAAGTCCTAGCCTCAGCAATCAGTCAACAAAAAGAAATAAAAGGAATCAGAATTGGCAAAGAAATAAAACTCTTACTCTTTGCAGATAATATGATACTTCATGTGGAAAAGCCAAAAGACTCCACACCAAAACTGCTAGAACTCATACAGGAATTCAGTAGTGTCAAAATATAAACTCAATGCACAGAAATTGGTTGCATTTCTATACACCAACAATAAGACAGAAGAAAGAGAAATTAAGAAGTCAATACCATTTAAAATGGCACCCAAAAGCATAAGATACCTAGTAATAGATCTAACCAAAGTGACAAGAATCTGTACTCAGAAAACTATAGGATACTCATGAAAGGGATTGAGGAAGACACAAAGAAATGGAAAATGTTCTATACTTATGGATTGGAAGAACAAATATTGTGAAAATGTCTATGCTACCTAGAGCAATCTACCCATTTAATGCAATCCCTATCAAAATACCATCAACTTGGGCGCCTGGGTGGCTCAGTTGGTTGGGTGACTACCTTCGGCTCAGGTCATCATCCTGGAGTCCCGGGATCAAGTCCCACATCGGGCTCCCGGCTCCACGGGGAGTCTGCTTCTCCCTCTGACCTTCTCTTCTCTCATGCTCTCTTTCTCTCTCAAATAAATAAATAAAATCTTTAAAAAAAAATACCATCAACTTTTTTCAAAGAAATGGAACAAATAATCTAAAATTTGTATAGAACCAGAAAATACCCCAAAGAACCAGAGGAATGTTGAAAATGAAAACCAAAGCTGGTGACATTGCAATTCCGGACTTCAAATTCCATTACAAAGCTGTAACCATCAAGACGGTATGGTACTGGCACAAAAACAGACACATAGATTAATGGAACAGAATATAATAGAAAGCCCAGAAGTAAACCCTCTACTCTATGGTCAACTAATCTTTGAAAAAGCAGGAAATAATATCTTATGGAAAAGAATCTCTCCAACAAATGGCATTGAGAAAACTGGACAGCCACATGCAGAAGAATGAAACTGGACCATTTCCTTACACCACACACAAAAATAGACTCAAAATAGATGAAAGACCTAAATGTGAGACAAGGATCCATCAAAATCCTTAAGGAAAACATAGGCAGCAACCTCTTCAACCACAGCCACAGAAACTTCTTCCTAGATACATCACCAAAGGCAAGGGAAGCAAGGGCAAAAATAAACTACTGGGACTTCATCAAGATAAAGTTTTTCATAGCAAAGGAAACAGTCAATAAAACCAAAAGACAACTGACAGAATTGGAGAAAATATTTGCAAATGACATATCAGATAAAGGGCTAGTATCCAAAATCTATAACAAACTCAAACTCAACACCCAAAGAACAAATAATTCAATCAAGAAATGGGTAGAATATATGAACAGACAGTTCTACAAAGAAGACATCCAAATGGCCAACAGACACATAAAAAATGCTCAACATCACCCGGCATCAGGAAAATACAAATCAAAACGACCTTGAGATACCACCTTACACCAGTTAGAATGGCTAAAATTAACAAGTCAGGAAATGACAGGTGTTGGAGAGGATGTGGAGAAAGGGGAACCCTCCTACAGTGTTGGTGGGAATGCAAGCTGGTGCAACTGCTCTGGAAAACAGTATGAAGATTCCTCAAAAAGTTGAAACTAGAGATACCCTATAACCTAGCAACTGCATACTGGGCATTTACCCCAAAGTTACATTTTTAGTGATCCAAAGGGGCTTGTGCACCCCAATGGTTATAGCAGCAATGTCCACAATAGCCAAACTATGGAAAGAGTGTAGATGTCTATCAACAGTTGGATGGATAAAGATGGTGTGTGTGTGTGTGTGTGTGTGTGTGTGTGTGTATATATATATATATATATATATATATATATATATATATATACATACATACATACATAATAGAATATTATGCAGCCATCAAAAAACCAAAATCTTGCCATTTGCAATCACGTGGATGGAACTAGAGGTTATTATTCTAAGTGAAATAGGTCAGCGAAAGACAATTATCATATGATATCACATGAGGAATTTGAGAAACAAGACAGAGGATCATTTCAGAAGGGAGGAAAAAATGAAACAAGATGAAACCAGGAGGGAGAAAAACTTAATCTCAGGAAAGAAACTGAGGGTTACTGGAGTGGAGGGGGGTGGGAGGGATGGAATGGCTGGGTGATAGACATTGAGGAGGTTTTGCACTATGGTGAGTGCCGTGAATTGTGTAAGACTGATGAATCAGAGACCTATACCCTTGAAACAAATAATACATTATATGTTAATAAAAAATTTCAAAAAATCAAAGTAGAGCAATCTGTTGCATTCTTATGCACTAATGATTAAGCAAAATATATTTAAATTAAGCAAACAATCCTATTGGGTTGTCTGAGTGGCTCAGTCAGTTAAGCAGCTGCCTTCAGCTTAGGTCGTGATCCCAGGGTCCTAGGATCAAGTCCCATATCAGGCTCCTTGCTCAGTGGGGAGTCTGCTTCTCTCTCTGCCTCTGCCTGATTGTGCTCTCTCTCTCCCTCTGACAAATAAATAAAATCTTTTTTAAAAGAAAAGAAAATAATCCTATTAACAATGGAACCAAAACCAATAAAATATCTTAGAATAAATGTAGCCAAAGAGGTGAAAGGCTTATACTCCAAAGACTACAAAACACTGATTAAGGAAATTCAAGAGGACACAAAGAAATGGAAAGATATTCCATGGTCATGGGTTTTAATATTTTTAAAATGTCCATGCTACACAAAGAAATCTATACATTCAATGAAATCCCTATGAAAAAAGCAATGGCATTTTTCAGAGAACTAGAACAAACTATCCTAAAATTTGTATGGACCCACACAAACCTAGAATAGTCAGAATAATCTTGAAAAAGAAAACAATACTGGAGGTATCACAGTTTCAGATTTCAAGTTATATTACTAAACAGTAGTAATTAAAACAGAATGGTACCGGCATTAAAATAGACATATAGATTAAAAAAAAAAAAAAAACAGAAAACCCAGAAATAAACCCTTAATTATATGGTCAATTAATCTTTGATAAAGGAGGCATGAATATCCAATGGCAAAAAAACCAGTATCTTCAACAAATGGTGTTGGAAAAACTGGAAAGCCATATGCAGGACAAAGAAATTGGACTACTTTCTTTAATCAAATACAAAAATAAACTCAAAATTAATTGTAGACCAAAATGTGAGACCAGAAACTCTAAAAATCCTTGAAAAGAACACAGGCAAAAATCTTTCTGACATTGGCCATAGCAACAGTTTTCTAGATATGTCTCCTGAGGCAAGAGAGATAGAACAAAAATAAACTATTGGGACTACATCAAAATAAAAAAGTCTCCGAAGGCAACTGGATATCTCTCAGTCAGTTAAGCATCCAACTCTTGATTTTGCATCAGATCATGATCCCAGGGTTGTGTGATCAAGCCCAATGTCAGGCTCCACACTCAGCATGGAGACTGCTTGAGATTTGCTCTCTCCCTCTGTCTGCCCATGCATGCTTTCTCTCAATCTCTCTCAAATAAGTAAACAAAAACTTAAAAAAATTAAAAATTAAAAATAAATAAAAAGTTCCTGGATAGTGACGGTAACCATCAACAAACTAAAACGTAACCTAGGGAATAGAAGAAGATATTTTCAAATATCATATCCAATAAAGAGTTAGTATCTAAAATATATAAAGAACTTATACAACTCAATACTCACAAAACAAATAGTCCAATTAAAAAAATGGGCAGAAGATAAGAACAGAGAATTCTCTAAAGAAGACATCCAGATGGCTGACAGACACATGAGATTATTCTCAATATTCCTCATCATCCAGGAAACACAAATCAAAACTATAATGAGATATCACCTCACACCTGTCAGAACGGCTGAAATAAAAAACACAGGAAACCACAGGTGGTCATGTGGAGAGAAGGTGTTCATCTGGAGAAAAAGGAACCCTCCTGTACTATTGGTAGGAATGCAAACTGGTGTAGTCACTCTGGAAAACAGTAAGGATGTTCCTCAAAAAAAAAAAAAATTAAAAATAGAAATACACTATGACAAAGTAATTGTAACCATGGGTATTTGCCCAGGATATACAAAAATACTAATTCAAAGGGATCCGTACACTCTAAGATCTATTGCCACATTATTTAAAACTGTCAAATTATGGGGTGCCTGGGTGTCTCAGTGGGTTAAAGCCTCTGCCTTTGGATCAGGTCATGATCTCAGGTCCTGGGATCAAGCCCTGCATTGGGCTCTCTATTCAGCTGGGAGCCTGCTTCCCCCTCTCTCTCTGCCTGCCTCTCTGCCTACTTGTGATCTCTATCTCTGTCAAATAAATAAATAAAATCTTAAAAAAATAAAATAGTCAAATTATGGAACAGCCAAGGTGTCCATAGATGAATGGATAAAGAAGGTGGTGTGTGTGTGTGTGTGTGTGTATAAAATGGCATATTATTCATCCATAAAATAATTAAATTTTGTCATTTTCAAAAACATGGACAGAGCTAGAGAGTATAATTCTGAGCAAAATAAGATAGAGAAAGAAAACCATTATTATGGTTTCACTCATATGTGGAATTTAAGAAACAAAACAAATGAGCAAAGGGAAAAAAAAAAAAAAGAGAAAGACAAACAAAGAAACACACTCTTAACTATACAGAACAATCTGATGGTTACCAGAGAGGAAGTGGTTGAGGGACATAGGTGACATAGGGGATGGAAATTAAAGAATACACTTATCATGATGAAAAAAAATAAAAGGATTACTGAATCATTATACTGTATACCAGAAACCAATAAAATATTGAATGTTAATTATACTAAATTTTTAAAAAGAAATTTTTTTGAAAAAATTTTTTTAAAAATTGAAATATTTTTTCCTGATTTGTCACAGATTAGTTGACCACATACTTGAGGGTCCATTTCTGGTGTCTCTACTCTGTTCCATTGATCTATGTGTCTGTTTTTGTGCAAATACCATGCTGTCTTTATGATAACAGCTTTGTAATATAGCATGAAATCAGGCATCGTGATGCCCCCAGATTTTTCTTTTTCAACATTTCCTTGGCGATTCAGGTTTTATTCTGGCTCCATGCAAATTTTACCATTGTTTGTTCCAGCCCTTTGAAAAATTCCAATGATATTTTAATAGAAATGGCTTTGAAAGTGTAGATTGCTCTGGGCAACATAAACATTTTAACAGTGTTTATTCTTCCAATCCATGAGCATGGAATTTTTTTTTCATCTTTTTATGTCTTCCTCAATTTCTTTCATAAGTATTCTGTAGTTTCTAGAATATAGATTCTTTACCACTTTGGATAGGTTTATTCCTAAGTATCTTATGGTTTTTGGTGCTATTGTAAATGGAATTAATTCCCTAATTTCTCTTTCTACAGTTACATTTTTAGTGTAGAGAAAAGCAACTGATTTCTGTGCATTTATTTTGTATCCTGCCACATTACTGAATTGCTGTATGAGTTCTAGCAATTTGGGGTTCGGGTTTTTGGATTTTCCACATAAAGTATCATGTCATTTGTGAAGAGAGAGAGTTTGACTTCTTTGCCAAGTTGAATATATTTTATTTCTTTCTGTTGTCTGATTGCTGTTGCTAGGACTTCTAGTACTATGTTGAACAATAGTGGGAAGAGTGGGCTTCCCTGTCATAATCCTGATATTAAAGGAAAAGCTTTCAGTTTTTCCCAATGAGAATGATATTCACTCTGGGCTTTTCATACTTTTTTTTTAATGAAATTGAAGAACAGTCTATCTCTACACTCTGAAGAGTTTTAATCAAGAATGGATGCTGTATTTTGTCAAATGCTTTTTCTGCATCAATTGAGAGGATCACATTGTTCTTGTCTTTTCTTTTATCAATGTGTTCTATCAAATCTATTGATTTGTGAATCTTGACCACCCTTGCAGCCCAGAAATAAATCCCACCTGGTCATGATGGATCAGGAAAAAAGTATCCAGTGGAAAAAAGACAATCTCTTCAATAAATAGTGCTGGGAAAATTGCATATCTATGCATATGCATATGCACAATTCTGTGCATATCTATGCACAGAAAAGTGAAACTCGACCATTCTCTTGCACCATACCCAAAGATAAAATCAGACTGAGTGAAAGACCTCAATGTGAGACAGGAATCCATCAAAATCCTAGAGGAGAACATAGCCAGTAACCTCTTCAACATCAGCCACAACAACTTCTTTCATGACACATCTCCAAAGGTAAGGGAAACAAAAGCAAAAATGAACATTGGGACTTCATCAGGATAAAAAGCTTCTGGGGGATGGGGGAATGGATGAGACTGGTGGTGGGTATTAAGGAGGGCACGTATTCCATGGAGCACTGGGTGTTACAAATAAACAATGAATCTTGGAACACTATATCAAAAACTAATGATGTATTATATGGTGACTAACATAACACAATAAAAAAATTAAAAATAGAAAAAAAGATAGAAAGCTTCTGCACAGCAAAGGAAATAGTCCACAAAACCAAGAGGGGATAAAACCAACAGAATGGGATTACATATTTGCAAATGTCATTACAGTTAAAGGCCTGGTATCGAAGATCTATATAGATCTTCTCAAGTTCAACATCAAAAAAATCAAGTAAAAAAGTGGGCAGGAGACATGAACAGACACTTCTCCAAAGAAAGCATATGAATGTCCAACAGGCACATGAAAAATGTTCATCATTAGCAATCAGGGAAATTCAAATCAAAACCACACTGAGATATCACCTTACACCAGTTAGAATGGCTAAAATTAACAAAGTGGGAAACAACACATGTTGGCCAGGATGTGGAGAAAGGGGAACCCTCTTACACTGTTAGTCAGAATGTAAGTTGGTACATACACTTTGGAAAACAGTATGGAAGAGTCTTAATATGTTGAGAATATAGTTACCCTATGACCCAGCATTTGCACTCTTTGGTATTTACACCAAAGATACAGATGTAGTGAAAAGAAGGGTCACATGCACCCCAATGCTCATAGCAACAATGTCCACAATAGCCAAACTGTGGAAGGAGCTGAGATGCCCTTTAACAGATAAATGGATAAGGAACATGTGGTTCATATATGCAATGGGATATTACTTAGCCATCAGAAAGGATGGATACCCACATTGACATGGATGGAATTGGCAGGGGTTATGCTAAGTGAAATAAATGACTTAAGTTTGAAGGATTGGTTATTGATTTGAGATCTTCTATCTCAATATTGGCACTTGCTGCTATAATTTTCCTACTGAGCAATACTTTAATTATGAACTATAGGTTTTAGTAGGCAGTGATTTATTTTGATTCATCTCATTTTCTTTTTTTAAATTTATTTATATATTTAATTTTTTCAGTGCTCAAAGATTCATTGTTTATGCACCACAGCAAGTACTCCATGCAATATGTGCCCTCCTAATACCCACCACCAGGCTCACCCATTCCCTCATCCCTCCCCACTCCAAAATCTTCAATTTATTTCTCAGAGTCCACAGTCTCTCATGGTTCATCTCTGCCTCCAATTTCCCCCAATTCACTTTTTCTTTCCCTTTCCTAATGTCCTCCATGTTATTCCTTATGCTCCATGAGTAAGTGAAACCATGTGATAATTGACATTATCTGCTTGACTTATTTGACTCTGCATAATCTCCTCCAGTCTCGTCCATGTTGATACAAAAGTTGGGTATTCATCCTTTCTGATGGAAGCATAATATTCCATTGCATATATGGACCATATCTTCTTTATCAATTTGTTTGTTGAAGAGCATCTTGGCTCTTTCTACAGTTTGACAAATGTGGACATTGCTGCTATGAACATTGGGGTGCACATGGCTCTTCTTTCACTACATCTTATCCTAGGGGTAAATACACAGTAGTGCAATTGCAGGATCATAAGGTGGCTCTATTTTTAATTTCCTGAGGAACATCCACACTGTTTTCCAAAGTGGCTGCAACAACTTGCTTTCCCACCAACAGTGTAAGAGGGTTCCCCTTTCTCCAAATGCTTTCCCATCCTTTCCAACACTTATTGTTTCCTGTCCTTTTAATTTTGGCCATTCTAACTGGTATAAGTATCTCAGTGTGGTTTTGATATGAATTTCCCTGATGGATAATGACGATGAACGTTTTTTCATGTGTCTGCTAGCCATTTATTTTTTCACCCCAAATTTGTTTATTTTAATTTTTCAGTGTTACAAGATTGATTTTTCATGCACCACACCCAGTGCTCCATGCAACACATGCCCCTCTCGATACCCACCACCAGGCTCACCCCCCTACCCCCTCCCCTCCAAAACCCTCAGTTTGTTGCTCAGAGTCCACAGTCTCTCCTGGTTCAACACCCCCTCCGATTTCCCCCTATTCTCCCTTCCCTTCCTTCTCACGATGCCCTCCATGATTTTCTTTATACTCCACACGTAAGTGAGACCATAAGATTATTACCTCTCTCTGCTTGACTTATTTCACTCCGCATAATCTCTTCTAGTCCTGTCCATGTTGATACAAAAGTTGGATATTCATCCTTTCTGAAATCAGCATAATATTCCATTGTATAGATGTACCACATCTTCCTTATCCATTCAT
>CM052801.1:44229769-44252524 GCA_028533885.1 Nasua narica
CCTGAATTCCCTTTCTGACATACTGTTGATGTCCATGTCCAATAGTTCTGAAGGAGAGGGTGTAGTCTCCAGGTTTTTCTTCTGTTGGGTGTTCCTCCTCCTAGTCATTTTGATGAGAAATGGATGAGAGGGTGTGTAGCTGGATATACCACTCCCGATCCAGGCAGGGTGTACTCCGGAGGGTTTTGGAGCAATTGGGCTTTACCACCAAAAAGAAAGAATAAGGATAAAAAAAAGATAGAGAGGAGGAGAAAAAGAGGAAATCCCAGCCCGAATGGGCCCCAAAACTAAGGTTTATAAGGTGTGCAAACAAGCACGAACAAACATATAGACCAACACGAATAAATGCCAAGAAGTAGAAGAACCTAGCAGAATGAACCCCAAGAATAAGGTTTATGTAATACCAGAACAAAAGCAGATACGTTGAAACACTGTCAGAGGGATAAGATGGGAGGGTGGTTATAACTCCTCACAGGCGATGAATGTTATTACAGGTCCTCCTGGGTTTATAGTTGTATTAAATCTTTCGTTGTAATGTTACGTAGTTAAAAAAAGGATAAAAGAAAAAAGAAATGTGAAAGCAAGTGAAGACTAAAATAAAATAAAATAAGAGAGAGAATAAGAGAAAACAAAAACAAAAACAAAAACTAAAGCAAAAACAGACTTGTATCTATGAAATATACACGTTTGAGGGTATTACCAGGAGCTTAATATGTTGATTTCCCCTGGCTTTGGGTGTTTAAAGTTTTAGGGGGACCCTGTGGTTATAGTCCTTTTGTTCTTTGGCTGGTCTTCTGGGGGAGGGGCCTGCCGCGTTCTTTTTTCCAGTCAGTCTTGCTTGGGTTGAGTCACCCTGCCCCCTAGTCAAGGGGCTGAGCTCTGTGGAAACCGGTTTCTCAGTCTCTTGCTCTCTGATGGTTTTTGGCCTTTTGTAGCCTTTTCACCTTTTCAGGGAGTCCAAGCAATGAATCTGCCCAGAAGCACTCAGACCTCTGAGTTGCAGGAAGCCCGAGTCTCTGCGCCCTTCTGTGTGGTTCAGAACACACACTCCCCTCCGTGAAATTTCTGCTCACAGCGCAGCCTGTTGCCTGCGTCTCTGCACGGGCGGGGATCACTCAGGTTCTGCAGTGCGCCGGGACTGGGAAAAACTCCGGCTCATGAACCATCACAGACACTCAAAAAGGTGCTTGCAGGTGCGAGCCCGGCCCACAGGTTGTTGCAGAGAGCGGAAATCTGCAGGTTCAGGAATCACGGACTGGATCCCCTACCAGTTCCACTCTGGGGTGCTCCTTCCTGGGAGAGTGGGTCCAAGCGCCGGTGCCCGCTACCACTCCCTTCCACTAGTTACTCCGAACTTTTTCCCCTTTTTAAGTGTTTTTAACGGGCTCTACGTTAATGCTGGTCCCCCGCCACCAGGCACTTTCCTTTGGGGTATTACTGTCCTTGGTTAGCTTCTGGTGGCTCCCTCCCCCTTTTGCTTATCCTCCAATATCAGCTCGAGTGTTCCTTCTTTGATTTTACCTCTCCACTGCTGTCTTCTGCTCTCAGAGAGATCCCGGAGTGAGAAATCTTTCTTCTCAGGGTGATTTCATGGGTGTTCAGCATGTTCTGGTAGATTTCCAGCTCACTTTTGGGGACCGGTTGCTGCAGGATCTCTTACTTCTCCGCCATCTTGCCCCCCTCCCATCGCTAGCCATTTTTTATGACTTCTTTGAGAAGACATCTCTGTTCATGTCTTCTGCCAATTTTTTGACATGATTATCTGTTTTCTGGGGTGTTAAATTTGAGGAGTTCTTAATAGATTTTGGATATCAGCCCTTTTGTCTGTAGTGTCATTTGCAAATATATTCTCCCATTCCGTGGGTTGCCTCTTTGTTTTGCTGACTGTTTCCTTTGCTCTGCAGAAATTTTTTATCTTGATAAACTTCCAAAAGTTCATTTTCGCTTTTGCTTCCTTTGCCTTTGGAGACGTGTCTTGAAAAAAGTTGCTGGGGCCAATGTTGAAGACATTACTGCCTGTTTCCCTCTAGGATTTTGATGGATTCCTGTCTCACATTGAGGTCTCATCCATTTTGAGTTTATCTTTCTGTATGGTGTAAGAGAATGGTCGAGTTTCATTCTTCTACACATAGCTGTTCAATTTTTCCAGCACCATTTATTGAAGAGACTTTTTTCCACTGGATATGTTTTTCCTGCTTTGTCGAAGATAATTTGACATATAGAGTATGTCATATGTCATATAGAGTGGACTATAGTGTATATTCTTCTTTTCTTTATATTTCTTCTTTAATCCATGATTGTTTATGAGAGTGCTTTTAATTTATATATAGTTGTGAATTTCCGCAGTTTATTACAATTATTGATTCCTAATTTTATTCCATTTGAAATACTTTAGAAACTGTGGGTTATTCTATTTTTTTTTGTCTTTCACTGTCTAATTTTTTTCCCAAATATGTTTAGTTTATTTTTTCAGTGTTACAAGATTGATTGTCCGTGCACCACACCCAGTGTTCCATGCAATTCGTACCCTTCTCAATACCCACCTCAAGGCTCGCCTGAACTCCACCCCAAACCCTCGAAAACCCTAAGTTTCTTGCTCAGAGTCCACAGTCTCTCATGGTTCATCACCCCCTCGAATTTTACCCCATTCACCCTTCCCTGCTTTCTCATAATGACCTCCATGATATTCTTTATGCTCCACACGTGAGATCATAAGATAATTCTCTCCGCTTGACTTATTTCACTCAGCAAAATCTCTTTTGTACCAGTCCATGTTGATACAAAATTTGGATATTCATCTTTTTTGATGGAGACATAATATTCCATTGTATAGATGTACCACTTCTTCCTTATCCACTCATCTGTCGAAGGGCATTTTGGTTCTTTCTACAGTTTGGCGATTGTGGCCACTGCTGCTTTGAACACTGGGGTACATGTGGCCCTTCTTTCTATTGCATCTACTTCCTTGGAGTAATATCCAGTAGTGCAATTGCAGGGTCATAGGGTAGCACCATTTTTAATTTCTTTTTTTTTTTAAAGATTTTATTTATTTATTTGACAGAGACAGGGAGAGATCACAAGTAGGCAGAAGCAGGCAGAGAAAGCGGGAGAAGCAGGCTCCCTGCTGAGCAGAGAGCCCCATGTGGGGCTCGATCCCAGGATCCTGAGACCATGATCTGAGCTGAAGGCAGAGGCTTAACCCACTGAGCCACCCAGGTGCCCCACCATTTTTAATTTCTTGAGGAATCTCCATACTGTTTTCCAAAATGGCTGCACCAACTTGCATTCCCACCAAAAGTGGAGGAGGGTTCCCCTTTCTCCACATCCTCTCCAGCATTTGTTGTTTCCTGTCTTGTTGATTTTGGCCATTCTAACTGGTGTAAGGTGATATCTCTGTGCGGTTTTGATTTGAAACTCTCTGCTGGCTAAAGATGATGAACATTTTTTCATGTGTCTGTTAGCCATTTGTATATATTCTTTGGAGAAGTGTCTGTTCATGTGTTTTGCCCATTTTTTGATGTGATTATCTGTTTTGGGAGTGTTGTGTTTGAGGAGTTCTTTATAGATCTTAGATATCAGACCTTTGTCTGTAGTGTCATTTGCGAATATCTTCTCCCATTCTGTGGGTTGCCTGTTTGTTTTGTTGACTGTTTCCTTTGCTGTGCAGAACCTTTTTATCTTGATTAAGTCCCAAAAGTTCATTTTCACTTTTGTTTCCTTTGCCTTTGGAGACATGTGCTGAAAGAAGTTGCTGTGACTAATGTCATCGAGGTTACTGCATATTTTCTTCTCTAGGGTTTTGAGAGATTCCTGCTTCGTGTTGAGGTCTTTTATCAATTTCAAGTTTATCTTTGCGTATGGTGTAAGAGAATATTCAAGTTACATTCTTCTACATATAGATATCCAGTTTTCCCAGCATGATTTATTGAAGAGGCTGTCTTTTTTCCACTGGATATTTTTGCCTGTTTTGTCAAAGACTATTTAACCGTGGAGTTGTGGGTCCATCTCTGGGCTCTCTGTTCTGTTCCACTGGTCTATGTGTCTGTTTTTGTGTCAGGACCATGCTGTCTTGGTCATCACAGCTTTGTAGTAAAGTTTGAAAACAGGCCATGTGATGCCCCCAGCTTTGTTTTTCTTTGTCAACGTTTCCTTAGCAATTCAGGGACTTTTCTGGTTCCATACAAATTTTAGGAATCTTTGTTCCATCCCTTTGAAAAAAAAAAAAAAACAGGGGAATTTTGATTGAAATGGCATTGAAAGTATAGATTGCTCTGGGCAGTATAGACATTTTAACAATGTTTATTCTCCATATCCATGAGCATGGAATGCTTTTCCATCTCTGTGTGTCTTCTTCAATTTCTTCCCTGAATGTTCTATAGTTCCTTGAGTAGAGATCCTTTACCCCTTTGGTTAGGTTTATTCCCAGGTATCTTATGGTTCTCGGTGCTACAGTAAATGGAATCGATTCTCTAATTTCCCTTTCCATATTTTCATTGTTAGTGTATAGGAAAACAACTGATTTCTGTGCATTGGTTTTGTATGCTGCCACATTCCTGAATTGCTGTATGAGTTATAGTAGTTTGGGGGTGGAGTCTTTTGGGTTTTCCATAGAAAGTATAATGTCATCTGCGAAGGGAGAGAGATTGGCTTCTTCATTGCCAATTTGAATACTGTTTATTTCTTTTTGTTTTCTGAATGCTGTTTCTAGGACTTCTTGTACTCTGTTGGACAACAGTGGTGAGAGTGCGCAACCTCGACGTGTTCCTGATCTTAAAGGGAAGGCTGTCAGGTTTTCCCCATTAAGAATGATATGTGCTGAGGGTTTTTCATAGATTGATTTTATGATGTTGAGGAATGTTCCTTCTATCCCTATACTTTGGAGAGTTATAATCAGGAACAGATGCTGAAATTTGTCAGATGCTTTTTCTGCATCAGTTGAGAGGATCATGTGTTTCTTGTCTCTTCTCTTCTTGATTTGTTCTATCACATGGATTGATTTTCGAATGTTGAACTTGCACCCCAGGGATAAATCCCACCTGTTCATGGTGAATAATCTTTTAATGTGCTGTTGGATCCTATTACCTAGGATCTTGTTGGGAATCTTGGCATTTATATTCATCAAGGGTATTGGTCTGAAATTCTCCTTTTTGATGGGGTCTTTACCTGGTTTGGGGATCAGGGTAACGCTGGCTCATAGAAAGAGTCTGGAAGTTTTCCTTCTGTTTCTATTTTTTGAAACAGTTTCAGGAGAATAGGTATTATTTCTTCCTTGAATGTTTGGTAGAATTCCCCAGGGAATCCGTCAGGCCCTGGGCTCTTGTTTTTTGGGAGGTTTTTGATCACTGCTTCAATCTCATTACTAGATATTGGTCTATTTAGGTTGTCAGTGTCTTCCTGTTTCAGTCTTGGAAGATTGTGGGTTTCCAGGAATGCATCCATTTCTTCTAGGTTGTTTAGCTTATTGGCATACAGCTGTTGATAATAATTTTTGATGATTGTTTCTATTTCCTTTGGATTAGTCGTGATCTCTCCCCTTTCATTCATAATTTTCTTTTTTTTATTCATAATTTTCTTAATTAAGGTCCTCTCTCTTTCTTTCTGGATTAGTTTCGCCTGTGGCTTATCGATCTTATTGATTCTTTAAAAAAAAAAACTTCTGGATTCATTCTATGATTCATTTTACTGTTTCATTAGTTTCTAACTTGTTGACTTCTGCTCTAATCTTGACTATTTCCCTTCTTGTGTGTAAGGATGGCTTGACTTGTTGTTGATTTTCCAGTTCTTTAAGGTGTAAAGAGAGCTGGTGAATTTGAGATTTTTCAATTTTTTTGAGTGAGTCTTGGATGGCTATGTATTTCCCCATTCGGGCCGCCTTTCCCATATCCCATAGGTTTTGAATCGAAGTGTCTTCATTTTCATTGGTATCCATGAATTGTTTAAGCTCATCTTTGGTTTCCTGGTTGATGCCAGCATTCTTGAGCATGTTGGTCTTTAGCCTCCAAGTGTTTGAATTCCTTCCAAAATTTTCTTGTGGTTGAGTTCCAGTTTTAAAACATTGTGGTCTGAGAAATTTCAGGGAGTCATCTCAGTCTTTTGGTATCAGTTGAGACCTGATTTGTTGCCCAGTATGTAGTCTATTCTACATGGAAAGTTCCATGGAAACTTTCATGGAAAGTTCCATGTGCGCTAGAGAAGAATGAGTATTCTGTTGTTTTAGACTGGAATGTTCTGTATACATCTATGAGGTCCATGTGGTCCAATGTGTCATTCAATGCTCTTGTTTCTTTATTGATTTCTCTGTTTAGATGAGCTGTCAGTTACTGAGAGAGGCTTGTTAAGATATCCTACTATTAATGTATTCATATCAATATGACTCTTTATTTTGATTAGTAGTTGCCTTATGTAGTTGGCTGCTCCTATATTGGTGGCATAAATGTATACAAATATTAGAGCTTCTTGGAGGATAGACCGTTTAAGAATGATGTAGTGTCCTTCTGTAGTTCTGTGGGCTGGGCACGCACCTGCAAGCGCCTTTATAGAGTCTGCTATGGACCAGGAGCTTCTGCTTTTTTCTGTGTACCGTACATTCTAGAGTGGACATTCATGGCCCACTGCATGGTCTTGGGGATCATGGTTGGCCTAGGAGAGACCGAGGGCAGGTGGCCTATCTCCCCAGTCCACACTCAGGGAGCCACAGAAAGGTGGCTGTGGTCGCATGCCATCTCGGACAGGCTACCCTGTGAGCAGAATTTTGTGGAGGGGAGTGTGTGTTCTGGACCACCCAGAAGGGAGCAGAGACTCAGGCTTCTCAGCAACATGGAGGTTTGAGTGCTTCTGGGCAGATTCATTGTTTGGACTCTCTGAAAAGGTGAAAAAGCTAAAAAGGCCAAAAATTTTCAGAGGGTAAAAGACTGAGAAACCAGTTTCCACAGAGCTCAGCCCCTTTACTGGTGGGCAGGGTGACTCAACACAAGCATGACTGACTGGAGAACAATGCGGCAGGCTCCTCCCCCAGAAGACCAGTCAAAAAACAAAAGGACTATAACCATAGGGTCCCCATAAAATTTTAAACCCCTAACACCAGGGGAAATCAATATATTAAGCTCCTGATAATACCCTCTATCCTGTATATTTCATAGTTACAAGGGTTTTTTTCTTTCTTATTCTCTCTCTTTTTTTTTATTCACTTGCTTTAACATTTCTTGTTTGTTTTTTAAAATATTTTTTAACTACTTAACATTATATCTAGAGACTTAATACAACTATAAACACAGGAGGACCTGAAATAACCTTCTTTGCCTGCGAGGAGTTATAACCAATGTTCCGTCTTATCCTTCTGTCAGTGTTTCTATGTATTTGTTTTTGTTCTGGTATTATATAAATCTTTTTCTTGGGGTTCATTCTGCTAGGTTCTTTTATTTCTTGTCACTTATTTTTGTTTGTCTATATGTTTGTTCGTGTTTGTTTACATACCTTGTAAATCTTATTTTTGGGGCCCATTCTGGCTGGGATTTCCTCTTTTTCTCTTTCTCTTTTTTACCCTTATTCTTCCCTTTTGTTGATGAATCCCAATTGCTCCAAAACCCTCCATGGTGCACCCTGCCTGGGTCGTGGGTGATATATCCAGCTATATATCCTCTCATCCACATCTCATCAAAATCACTAGTAGGAGGGAGGAAAACCCTACTGAGGAAAAACCCAGGGACTACACCCTCTCTCTCAGAACTATTAGACATGGACATAAACAGTATGACAGAAAGGGAATTCAGGGTGACAATTACCCAGGCAAAGGCTAGGATGGAGAAAAACATTAATGACAACATAGAATCTCTAAGGGCAGAAATGAAATCCAGTATAGCTGATGTAAGAAGCACTGTCAATGAGATCCAATCCAATCTAAATAGTCTAACAGCTAGAGTTATGGAGACAGAGGATAGAATTGGTGATCTAGAGGATAAAATAGTTGACAAGAAAGGTCAGGAGGAGAGCTGGAACAAACTGCTCAGGAATCATGAGAACAGACTTAGGAAAATAAACGATGCCATGAAACATTGCAATGTCAGAATCATTGGGATCCCAGAGGGGGTAGAGATAGACAGAAGACTAAAAAATACAGCTGACCGAATTCTACATGAGAATTTCCCCAATCTGGGGAATGGAACAAGTGCTCATGTCCTAGAGGCAGAAAGAACACCAGCCACAATCAAGGAGACTAGAAAGTCAAGGAGACACATCATTTTAAAATTTGAAAATTATAATTTTAGATAGGAGGTCCTGAGGGCAGCTAGCGGGAGAGAGGTTCCTTGTATATGGAGGAAGGCCCATCAGAATAAAGTCAGACCTGTCCACAGAAACCTGGCAAGCCAGAAAGGGCTGGCATGTTATATTCAGGGTACTAAAAGAGAAGAACATGCAGCCAAGAATACTTAATCCAGCAAGGCTGACATTCAAAATGAATGGAGAGATAAAGAGCTTCCAAGACTGGCAACGATTAAAAGAGTATGTGACCACCAAGCTGGCACTCCAGGAAATATTAAAGGAGGTTCTATAAAAGTAGACAGAACACATGAGTGGCATAGAACAAAAATTTGCCATTTATAGAAACAAGGTCTTCACAGGCAACATGATGTCCATAAACACATATCTTTCAATAATCACTGTCAGTGTAAATGGCTTAAATGCTCCCATAAAATGGCACAGGGTTGAAGAATGGATTAAACGACAGGACCCATCCATATGCTGTCTACAAGAGACACATTTGGAACCAAAAGATACATCCTGACTAAAAGTGAAAGGATGGAGAACCATCTTTCATGCCAACAGACCTCAAAAGAAAGCTGGGGTAGCAATTCTCATAACAGATAAGTTAGATTTTAAGGTAAAGACTCTACTCAGAGATACTGTGTGTTATTCTCTATTAAAAATTTGTTAAGGTAAGGGTACTTTATCTCAGGATATTGTCTGTTTTGTAGAATGTTCCATTGTGCACTCAGGAAAAATGTATATTTTGTTGTTGATTTGTTGAATGGTGTGTTCTAGTGATGTGTTAGGTCTAGTTTCTTTACAATGCTTTTCAATCTTTCTTTTATTCTTATTGACTTTATGTGTAGTTGTTTCTTGAATTATTGAAAGTAAGGTATTGAATTCTTTTTTTATTTGATTTTCTGTTCCTCCCTTTGTTTCTGTTAATTTTTGTTTAATGCATTTTGCCTTCTCTTAAGTGCATACATTTATAATTGTTATATCTTTTGATAGATTGATGTTCTTATATTATAAACTTCCTCAGTTATTTCTAATAACATTTTCTCGTTTTATTTTACTTTTTTAACATTTTATTTATTTATTTGGCAGAGAGAGAGATCACAAGTAGGCAGAGAGGCAGGCAGAGGGAGAAAGGGAAGTAGGCTCCCTGCTGAGCAGAGAGCCTGATTCCTGGTTTGATCCCCCCAGACCTCGAGATCATGACCTGAGCCAAAGGCAGAGGCTTTAACCCACTGATCCACCCAGATGCCCCCATTTTCTTGTTTTAAATTCAATTTCATTTGATGTTTATATAGAGTCTCCAGCTTTCCTGTGGTTTCTGTTCCAATGACATGTATTTTCTTATCCTTTTAGTTTCAATTTGTGTTCTTGACTCTAACGTGTGTCTTATGTATATAATTTAGTTGGAACATGTTTTTACTGACTGACAATGTTTGTTTTTTGTTTGAATTGTTTAATACATTCACATTTATTGATAATATATTTGGGATTATGTGTGACAGTTTACTTTTTCTTTTCTATATTTCTCATGTTTTTGTTACTTTATTACTGCCTTACTGGTTTGTTTGGCATTGAATGAATTTTTTTTAAACTACTGTTTTATCTGGTTATTTAAAATTATCTAATGAATCTATGGGATTAAGAGCCCACTTATTTTTTTTCTCCCTATGTATGTTTATTTTAATTTTTCAGTGTTACAAGATTGATTGTTCATGCACCACACCCCGTGCTCCATGCAATACGTGCCCTTCTCGATACCCACCACCAGGCTCGCCCACTCCCCCATCTCCTCCCTTCCAAAACCCTCAGTTTGTTGCTCAGAGTCCACAGTCTCTACTGGTTCATCACCCCCTCCGATTTCCCCCCATTCACCCTTCCCTTCCGTCTCACGATGCCCTCCATGATTTTCTTTATACTCCACACGTGAGACCATAATTGTCCACTTATTTTGATAATCACTGATTAATATATGGATTTGTTGAATTACTATATTGCACACTTGAAACTAATATAATATTGTAAGTTAACTGCACTGGAGTTAAAATTTTAAAAAAACTATCATTTAAATTTCAGTAGTATTATTTCATTATATTTGCAAGGTTATTTTAGTAATTGCCATAAGGTTTATCTTTACACTTTAATTCATCAGAATCAGCTTCAGATTTATATTCGCACAATTCTAGTAATTGGTAGAAATGTAATCCATGTGTAGTTGTAGCCCTTTTTACCTTTTTTTGTGGTATTATTGTCATACCTCTTTTATCATTAATGTTACAAGCCCAATAGTATATTGTAATATTATCTTATCATCTATTGTTAGCTTCTTAGTCTATTGCAGCTTTTCTTCCATCTACTTTATTTTTGCTGTTATTGGCAACTATATTATACATACTACTTTACATTTTTATTATAAGTGCAAGAATGCAATTTGTACATATTATTTTATATAATTGCCTTTTTATTTATTTTTTTACAATTGCCTTTTTTTAAAAAGATTTTATTTATTTATTTGACAGAGAGAGAGAAAGATCACAAGTAAGCAGAGAGGCAGGCGGGGCGGGGGGAAGCAGGCTCCTCGCTGAGCAGAGAGCCTTATGCGGGGCTTGATCCCAGTACCCCGAGATCATGACCTGAGCTGAAGGCAGAGGCTCTAACCCACTGAGCCACCCAGGCACCCCTACAATTGCCTTTTTAATAAGTTAAGAAAAAATGACAAAAAATATACATTTATAATTTCTCTTTTAATTATATAATTAACTTTACTGATGCTTTTGTTTATGCGGATTCTAATACCATCTATGGTCACTTGTTTTCAGCCATAGGAACTTCCTTTAGTGTGTCATATAAAGCAAGTCTAAGCAATAAATTATATCAGTTTTTGTTTATCTGTGAAAGTATCTTGTCTTTATTTTTGAACAATAGTCTTGCTAGATAAAGAATTTTTGGTGAGCAGTTTATTTCTTAAAGTACTTCTCAAAGAATTTGTTATCTCACTGCCTTTTGGCCTTCACTGTTTCTGCTGAGAAGTCAACTGTTAATTTTACTGGGGTTCCCTTTAAGTGATGTGCCATTTTTTTCTTGCTGCTTTCAATATTTTTTTTATCTTTGACTTTCAGCATTGTACTGTGTTATATCTGTTTGTGGGCCTCTGCATTTATCCTACTTGGAGTTTGTTGTTTCCTGAATATATAGCTTTGTTTTTCAATAAATTAGGAAATATTATTGCTATTATTTCTTTAGATATTTTTTCTTATTTTTTATCTCTTACCAGTACTCCCATTACACATACGTTGGTGCTCCTAATGGTGTGCGACATTTCTTTGAAGCTCTGTTCAGATTTCTTCATTTATTTTCATTTTTTCTTTTGCTAAAGTAACCTTTTTTGGTTTAGCTTCATGTGTGCTAATTCTTTCCTCTATCAGTTCAATCTAATATAGAGGAATACTTTGTTTTCTTTTTTAAAATTTCAGTTATTTTGCTTTTCTTTTTTTTCCCAATTACTTTTATTTTATTTTTTCAGTGCTCCAAGATTCATTTCATTGTTCATGTATCCTTTCACTCCAGAATTTTAACTGGATTCCTTTTCAAAATTACTGTCTACTAGTTGATATTCTCTCTTTGATGCAACATTTTCATTGGGCCTTTTTTAACTTCTTGAATGATGTTTTCCCTTAGTTCTATAAACGTTTGTAGTGACTACTTCAAAATATGTCCCTGTTAAATCCAACATTGAGTTATTATCCCAGGTGATTTTTTTTTACTGGTGTGTAGATTATATAGAAATAGACACTGTTTGTCTTCAACCTTCATAATTTTGATTTAATAACCAGACCTTTTAGATAATATATTCTAGCAACTTTGGGTACTTCTCATCCTTCTAGTATTTCTTATTGTTATTTGCTTGATTTAATTAAGTAACTAGATAGATTATTTTAGTGAAATTTGTTCCTTACCACAGTGTTAAGTCTATCATGCTCCTCAACACAGCTTTGGACATGCTCCCAGTCACCTTGGGATGACAGTGGTACTAGTAGTACCACTCTTACCTTGACTACCTCCAGTTGTTATACTACATCAATTGCTGGCTGATTGTTCTATCATTTACAACAATATCTTGAGTCATAAATACCCCTAAAATCTAATCTCATCAAATTATATCTCCTTTGATGAAATAGTTTCTGAGATCAGTGTTTGATATTTGTTCTGAACCCAGGAGGGTATCTCCTACCAGTTTATCTACTATAAGCTAACTGTCCTACATTATTGTCTGTATTTCTTAGGTCCATGAATCCACCTAATTGCCTTGCACTACAACCTTCACTACTCTTGAGTATTCACTAGATTTAAAATTTTCTATGTTCCATTGCAAATAAAGTTTATTCCTTTGGGAAGACATCAAGAGCTACATGTTTTATAGTCTGTTTCTCCCTCCAGGCAAAATTTCTGATTCAGGACTCTGGAACTGAGGATGGTTATGATGATAAGCTTCTCTATAAGTGACACCCTTACTCCAGAATCTGATCATTTAGTGGAGGTTGGGTAGTAGAATGTTCAGCAGCCTGAAATGATCTGGGCTTGTCTGTTTTTGGGTGGAAACGTTACCACATGAGCTGGAAGAATGGCAATCAAGACCATAATATTCTCATTGTGTCACACCCAAGGAAGAACCACCACTCCAAAAGTGGGGTCCAGGTGGACAATGTTAGCCTCCACCTCTGGAACACACTTAGCCTCTCTAACAGGCAGCTGGACACAGAATACAAATATGGAAGTCATATATTTCCTGAGGACAAAATCTTTTGTTCACTGCTGGGAGAAGGAGCCCTGGTTTTGGCTGCAGTAGTCTGGGGTGAATTCATTGCCTCACTGTACTGGGAGAAATGAGGAAGTAAAAAGTCATGATTCAAATATGAGACTATCACTTTCTTACTGTATTTTCATAGATTGTCTTGAATAAATGTTTCCTCATTTGATGTTTGACCTTAAGATTATTTCCAGAGGAATTAATTTTTTTTTTACTGTTTTCATCAGTTTCACTAGGGAGCAAAGAAACAGTTAGTCATGCAGTTATGCCAAAAAAAAATCCATTCTTTTTTTCTTACAACAGATAATTATTGAGGACTAGTGTGTGACAGACCCTGTGATGGCTGATGTGTAATGTTATGGATTGAATGTTTGTACTCCCACTTCATATGTGATGGTATTTATACATAGATACATTGGGTATAATTAATGTTAGGTGAGGTAATGAGGGGGACCCTCATGCTGGGATTAGTGCCATTATAAGAAGAGGCATCAGATAGCTTTCTACCTTACCCCACACATGCACAAAGAGGAGACCATGTAAGTACACAGTAAAATTGCAGTCACACACAAGTCGAAAGAAGAAACCTCTGAATGAAGTCTATCTTGCTGTCATCTTGACCTTGGACTATCCATCCTCTATAACTATGAAAAATAAATTTCTATTGTTTAAGCCATCCAATCTATTATACTCTATCGTATTTTGTTAAGGAAGCCCAGGCAGATTAAGACAAGTATGTACACTGATGAGTGAATAAAAAAATTTTGCTATCTTCGTGGACTTTTAGTGAAGAAAACAAACACTAATTGAGTAACAACACAAAAATATGTAAAATTATAAAAGTGACTGACAATAATGGCAGAAGAGTACAGTGATATAGAGCATATAAAACTTTATTTGACCTAATAAAGAAAGTCAGAAAGGAAATATTGAGTTCCAAAAGAAGAACAGAAAATTCATTGTTGAAGAAGTGTTCCAGGATTAAGCAACATTATTTTCTTCTCTATGACCACTAAAGGGAAAAACATTGCAAAGCTTTTAACAGGGAGGTGAAGTGGCCATCTTTGTATTATAAAGCGTTCTTCTAGAAAAAGCGTGAGACTCTTTTGCAGTGTGCCAAAAGCTAAATCAGGAAGACCAAGAAAGAGATGATAATAGCCTAGACTAAGGTGCTGGTGGAAATGGGAAGCTGGAGATACAGTATAAGAGATAAAGAGAAATGGAGAAACTAACTAGATATATGGGAGGCAACTGTGAGAGGATCACTTCATAAACTGAAAGGGAGTGAAAAAGAATAAGGGAGATAATGATGAAGAGCCCAAAGTTTAAATATTATCATTTAGAGAGATGGTGAACACTGTCAGAGTATCATACTTGAAGGAATATGCCATAAGTTATGTTTTTGATCTTCTTAGCATCATTCAAAAGCATTCACTCCCCCAGGTTAGGTTGCAGGAAGACTGTAAGGAGAACATTAAAACTACTATGGTTAATTCTAATTTACTCATTTCTTTTCATTAAGAGATTGTTCATAGAATCCATATTTGGTCTGTACATAGTAAAGTTTTCCATGTATACCGATAGACACCATGTTACAAAAAAGAACGTAATTTTTAAAGTCACTTATATCCTAACCAGATAATAGTAATTATCTCAGAGAATCTCAGATATGTGTTTCCATAGGTATGGAAAACAGAAGCTCTGCCCCAGAAGGAGGAAGACCTGAATGATGGTGTCAGCTCGCATTAAATGACTTTTAAAACCTTAAGCTAGTTTCTTCCTTTAAAAGGACTGTCTGGGAAAATATTTATAATGGCCAACTGACCATAGGTTATTTAGAATTCTATCAAGAAATCCATGAGCAGTATGATGTTTTCAGATGAAAGAAAAGAAATGAAATGATTTATTCGTATAACTTTTGAATATTTAAATTTTTTTGTTTCTTTTTACTTTTTCCTAAATTTTTTATTTTAATTCCAGAATTGTTAACATAAAGTCTTAACTAGTTTAGAGTGTACAATATAGTGATTCAACAATTGTATATATTACTCAGTGTTCTTCATCATATATTCTTTTTTTCCCACAAATACATTAAATTTATTTTTTCAATGTTACAAGATTAATTGTTCATGAACCACACCCAGTGCTCCATACAATACATGCTCTCCTCAATACCCACCACCAGGCTAACACAACCACCAGCCCCCTTCCCTCCAAAACCCTCGGTTTGTTGCTCAGAGTCCACAGTCTCTCATGGTTCATCGCCCTCTCCAATTTCCCCCATTAAACCTTTTTTACATTCTCACAATGTCCTCCATGATTTTCCATATGCTCCACACATAGGTACTACCATAAGATAATTGACTCTCTCCGCGTGACTTATTTCACTCTGCATAATCTCTTCCAGTCCCGTACATGTTGATACAAAAGTAGGGTATTCATCCTTTCTGATGGAGGCATAATATTCTATGTATATATGTACCATATCTTCTTTATCCATTCGTCTGTTGAAAGGCATCTTGGTTCTTTTCACAGTTTGGCGACTGTGGCCATTGCTGCTATGAACATTGGGGAACATGTGGCCCTTCATTGTACTGCATCTGCTACTTTGGGGTAAATACCCAGTAGTGCAATTGCAGAGTCATAGGGTAGCTCTATTTTTAATTTCTTGAGGAATCTCCACACTGTTTTCCAGTGTCTACACCAACTTGCATTACCACTAACAGTGGAAGAGCATTCCCCTTTCTCCACATTCTCTCCAACATTTTGTTGTTTACTGTCTTGTTGATTCTGGCATTCTAACTGGTGTAAGGTGGTATCTCAGTGTGGTTTTGATTTGAATCTCCCTGATGGCTTAAGATGATGAACATTTTTTCATGTGCCTGTTAGCCATTTGTATGTCTTCTTTAGAGAAGTGTCTGTTCATGAGTTCGGCCCATTTTTTGATATGATTATCTGTTTGTGAGTGTTGAGTTTGAGGAGTTTTTTATAGATCTTAGATATCAAACCTTTGTCTGTAGTGTCATTGGTGAATATTTTCTCCCATTCCGGGAGTTGCCTGTTTGTTTTGCTGACTGTTTCCTTCACTGTACAGAATATTTTTATCTTGATGAAGTCCCAAAAGTTCATTTTTGCTTTTGGTTCCTATGCCTTTGAAGGCATTTCTTGAAAGAAGTTGCTGTGGCTAATGTCGAAGAGGTGACTATGTTGTCCTCTGGGATTTTTGGTTTTCTTTCCTTAAAGATTTTATTTATTTGACAGAGAGAAAGAGATACCAAGTAGGCAGAGAGGCAGGCAGAGAGAAAGGGGGAAGCGGGCTACCCGCTGAGAAGAGAGCCTGATGCAAGGCTCGATCCCAGGACCCTGAGATCATGACTTGAGTAGAAGGCAGAGGATTAACCCACTGAGCCACCCAGGAGCCCCTCTCCTCTAAGGTTTTGATTTATTCCTGCCTCACATTAAGGTCTTTTATCCATTTTGAGTTTATCTTCATGTATGGTGTAAGAGAATGGTCAAGTTTCATTCTTCAATATATAGCTGTCCAATTTTACCACACCATTTATGGAAGAGACTGTCTTTTATTCACTGGATTTTTTGTCAAAAAAATTTTTTTTTCTTATTTTGTCAAAGATTATTTGACTATACTGTTGCAGGCCCATATCTGGGCTCTCTATTCTGTTCCTCTGGTATATGTGTCTGTTTTTGTGCCAGTAATATGCTGTCTTGGTATTCACTGCTTTGTAGTAAAGCTTGAAATCAGGCAATGTGATGCCCCAACTTTGTTTTTCTTTTTCAACATTTCCTTAGCAATTCGGCATCTTTTCTGGTTCCATATAAATTTTAAGATTCTTTGTTCCATCCCTTTGAAAAAAGCCAGTGGAATTTTTATTGGGATGGTATTGAAAGTATAGACTGCTCTGGGCAGTATAGACATTTTTTTTCTTCCTAAATGTACTTTTTCCCCCCAATTATGTTTATTTTAATTTTTCAGTGTTACAAGATTGATTGCTCATGTGCCACACCCAGTGCTCCATGCAATACGTGCACTTCTCAATACCCACCACCACGCTCGCCCACCCCCCGACCCCCTCCCCTCCAAAACCCTCAGTTTGTTGCTCAGAGTCCACAGTCTCTCCTGGTTCATCACTCCCTCCAATTTCCCCCCATTCATCCTTCCCTTCCTTCTCATAATGCACTCCATGATTTTCTTTATACTCCACACGCAAGTAAGACCATAAGATAATTGACTCTCGCCACTTGACTTATTTCACTCCGCATAATCTCTTCTAGTCCTGTCCATGTTGATACAAAAGTTGGATATTCATCCTTTCTGATGGAGGCATAATATTCCATTGTATAGATGTACCACATCTTCCTTATCCACTCATCTGTTGAAGGGCATTTCAGTTCTTTCCACAGTTTGGCTACTGTGGCCATTGTGGCTATGGCAGTATAGACATTTTAACAATGTTTATTCTTCTGATCCATGAGCATCGAATACTTTTCCACTTTTGCGTGTCTTCTTCAATTTATTTCATGAGTGTTCCGTAGTTCCTCATGTAGAGATCCTTTAGTCCTTTGGTTAGGCTTATTCCCAGGTATCTTATGGTTCTTGGTGCTACAGTAAATGCAACCAATTCTCTATTTTCCATTTCCATATTTTCATTGTTAGTGTGTAGGAAAACAACTGATTTCTGTGCATTGATTTTGAATGCTGCCACATTCCCGAATAGCTGTATGAGTTCTAGTAGTTTGGGGGTGGAGTCTTTTGGGTTTTCCATAGAAAGTATCATGTAATCTGCGAAGAGAGAGAGTTTGACTTCTTCATTGCCAATTTGAATACCTTTTATTTCTTTTTGTTTTCTGAATGCTGTTTCTAGGACTTCTAGTGCTATGTTGAACAAGCATGGAAAGAGAAGGCATCCTTGTCATGTTCCTGATCTCAAAGGGAAGCCTGTCATCTTTTCCCTGTTGAGAATGATACTTGCTGTTGGATTTTTATAGATAGACTTTATTATATTGAGGAATGTTCCTTCTATCGCTATACTTTGAAGAGTTTTTATCAGGAATGGATGCTGAATTGTGTCATATGCTTTTTCTGTATCAATCGAGAGGACCATGTGGTTTTTTTCCCTTCTCTTGTTGATTTGTTCTATCACATTGATTGATTTGTGAATGTTGAACCACACTTGCATCCCAGGGGTAAGTCCCACCTGGTCATGGTGAATAATCTTTTTAATATACTCTTGGATCCTGTTAGCTAAGATCTTTTTGAGAATTTTGGCATCTGTATTCATCAGGGATATTGGCCTGAAATTCTCTTTTTTGATGGGGTCTTTGCCTGGTTTGGGGATCAGGGTAATTCTGGCTTCATAGAAAGAGTCTGGAAAGTTTCCTTCTGTTTCTATTTTTTGAAACAGTTTCAGGAGAAGAGGTATTATTTCCTCCTTGGATGTTTGGTAGAATTCCCCAGGCAATCCGTCAGGTCCTGGACTCTTGTTTTTTGCGAGGTTTTGATCACTGCTTCATTCTCGTTACTAAATATTGGTCTATTCAGGTTGTCAATTTCTTCTTGTTTTAGTCTTGAAAGCTTATAGGTTTCTAGGAATACATCCATTTCATCTAAGTTGTTAACTTATTGGTATATAACTGTTGATAATAATTTCTGATAGTTGTTTCTATTTCCTTTGAATTAGTCGTGATCTCTCCTATTTCATTCATAATGTTGTTAATTTGGGCGGTCTCTTTTCTTTTGGAGTATTGTGGCCAGTGACTTATAGATCTTATTGATTCTTTCAAAAAACCAACTTCTGGATTCATTGATGCATTCTACTATTTCTCTAGTTTCTAACTCATTGATCTCTGCTCTAATCTTGATTATTTCCCTTCTTGTGTGTGGGGTTGGCTTGATTTGTTGTTGATTTTGCAATTCTTTAAGGTGTAAAGAGAGCTGGTGTATTTGGGTTTTTTTTATTTTTTTGAGTTAGACTTGGATTCCTATGTAAGTTTCCCCCTTAGGACTGCCTTTGGTCCCATAGGTTTTGCATGAATGTGTCTTCATTCTCATTGATCTCCATGAAGTTTAAGATCATCTTTGATTTCCTGGTTGATCCACACATTCTTGCGTAGGTTGGTCTTTAGCCTCCAAGTGTTTCAATTCCTTACATACTTTTTCTTGCGGCTGAGTTCGTTTTAAAGCATTGTTATCTGAGAAAATGCTGGGAATCATCTCTATCTTTTGGTATCAGATGAGTCTTGATTTGTGACCCAGTATGTGGTCTATTCTGGATAAAGTTCCATGTGCGCTTGAGAAAATGACTATTCTGTTGTTTTAGGGTGAAATGTTCTGTATATATCTATGAGGTCCATATGGTCCAATGTGTCATTCAAAGCTCTTGTTTCTTTATTGCTTTTCTGTTTAGATGATCTTTCAGTTACTGAGAGTGGCTTGTTAAGATCTCATACTATTAATGTATTCATATCAATATGCCTCTTTATTTTGACTAACAGTTCTCTTATGTAGTTGGCTGCTCCTATATTGGGGGCATAAATGTTTACAATTGTTAGATCTTCTTGGAGGATAGACCATTTAAGAATGATGTATTGTCCTTCTGTATCGCTGACTACAGTTTTTAGCTTAAAATCTAGTTATCTGATATGAGAATCACTACACCAGCTTTCTTTTGAGTCCATTGGCATGAAAGATGGTTCTCTATCCTTTCACTTTCAGTTTGGATGTATCTTTAGGTTCCAAATGTGTCTTTTCGAGACAGTATATGGATGGGTCCTGTCATTTTATCCATTCTGCGTCCCTGTGCTGCTTTATGGGAGCATTTAGGCTGTTCACATTGAAAGTGATTATAGAAAGATAAGTTTTTATTGACATCATGTTGCCTGTGTAGTCCTTATTTCTATAGTTTGTAAACTTCTGTTCTAAGTGACTCATGAGTTCTTTCTGCTTTTTTAGAATCCCCTTTAATATTTCTCGTAGTGCCAGCTTTGTGGTCACATACTCTTTTCATGTTTGCTGGTCTTGGAATCTCTTTATCTCTTCATTCATTTTGAATTTCAGCCTTGCTGGATAAAATATTCTTGGCTGCATGTTCTTCTCATTTAGTGCCCTGAATATATCAATCCAGCCCTTTCTGGATTGGCAGGTTTCTGTGGACAGGTCTGACATTATTCTGATGGATCTTCCTCCAAATGTAAGGAATCTCTTCCCCCTGGCTGCCCTCAGGCCCTCTTGTCTAAAATTATAATTTGCAAATTTTACAATTAAGTGTCTGGGTATCTTCTAGACTCATCGATCTTGGGGGGTGTCTATTCTGCCTCCAGGACACGAACACTTGTGCCATTCCCCTAATTGGGGAAATTTTCATTCAGAATTTGGTCAGCTATACCTTCTAGTCTTCTGTATTTATCTACCCCCTCTGGGATTCGAATAATTCTGAAGTTGGAATGTTTCATGGCATCTTTTATTTCCCTAGGTCTGTTCTCATGATTCCTAAGCAATTTGTTCTGGCTCTCCTCCTGATCTTTCTTCTCAACCATTTGTCCTCTAGATAATTAATTTTATCCTCTGTCCCTGTAACTCTAGCTGTTAGACTATTTAGATTAGGTTGTATCTCACTGATAGCATTTTTTACATCTGTTATACTGGTTCTCATTTCTGCCCTTAGAGAGTCTATGTTGTCATTACTGTTTTTCTCCATCCAACCATTGCCTGTATAATTGTCACCCTGAATTCCCTTTCTGACATACTGTTTATGTCCATGTTCAATAGTTCTGAGGGATAGGGTGCAGTCTCTGGGTTTTTCCTCTGTTGTGTATTCCTCCTCCTAGTCATTTTGATGAGAAATGAATTAGGGGGTGTATATCTGAATATATCATCCATGATCCAGGCAGGGTGTGCCCTGGAATGTTTTGGAGCTACTGCAATTTAACCCAAAAAAGAAAGAATAAGGAGAGAGAGAGAGAGAGAGAGAGAGAGGGAGAGAGAGAGAGCAAAAATGAGAGATAAAAAGAAGAAATCCCAGCTGACATGGGCCCCCAAAATAAGATTTATAAGGTATGTAATCAAACATGAACAAACATATAGACCAACAAAAGTAAATAACAATAAAGAAAAGGACCTAGTCAGAATGAACCCCAAGGATAAGATTTATATAATACCAGAACAAAAGCAAATACACAGAAACACTCACAGAAGGATAAGATGGGAGGGTGGTTATAACTCCTCGCAGGTGAGAAAGGTTATTTCAGTTCTTCCTGGGTTTATAGTTTTATTAAGTAAGTCTCTAGTTGTAATGTTAAGTAGTTAAAAAAAATAAAAAAAACAGACAAGAAATGTGAAAGCAAGTGAATAAAAAAATAGGAGAGTAAGAAAGAAAAAAACTTGTATTTATGAAATATACAATTTTGAGGGTATTATCAGGAGCTTAATATATTGATTTCACCTGATGTTGGGGATTTATAATTTTATGAGGACCATATGGTTATTGTCCTTTTGTTTTTGGCTTATCTTCTGTGGGAGGGGCCCGCTACATTGTTTTCCAGTCAATTTTGCTTGGGTTGAGTCTCCCTGCCCCCCAATCAAGGGGCTGTGCTCTGTGGAAACTGGTTTCTCAGTCTTTTACTCTTTGAAGGTTTTTTGGTCTTTTGTAGCTTTTTTACCTTTTCAGAATATCCAAGCAAGGACTCTGACCATACCCAGACCTCCATGTCACAGAGAAGCCTCAGTCTCCTCCCCTCTGTGTGGTCCAGAACACACACTGCCATCTATAAAATTCCACTCACACGTGATGAGCGGTGGTGGTGCGCACCCACAGCCACCTTTCAGTGTCCCTGAGAGGTCCTCCGAATGTTCCGCACCCATGTGTTTCCAAAACCGTGAGCTATATTTGTTTAAGAAACTGGCTTCTGGTGGCTGCCACTGGGATACTGCTCTCCAGGCTCCCAGATCCAGGCATGGGAAGTGTGTGCTCAGATTCCTGCCACAGATTAGGCTGCCCATGTTCTCTTTGGCTTGCTGGGAGCGCCCAGACACTGAGGCAGGACCCAGAAGTCTTGTGGTCCTAAAGTCTGCTGGCCAGGGCTTTCAGTCTGTCTCTTAGGAGTTTACAGGAGTGCACCCAGTCCAGGGAGTGCTGCACACTAAGGAAAGCTGTAGGCTCATAGATCAAATCAGCCTCTCTAAGACACTTGCAGGAGTGTGCCCACTCCCTAAATGGTGCAAGGGGCACCTGGTGTGCTCAGATTCCTGCCAGAGATCGGGTCGCATTCTCTCCACCACCGGCTGCGAGTGCCCAGACCCTGCAGCAGGCCTGGGATGTCTTCCAATCTAGAGTCCACTGGCTAGGGCTCCCACTCAGTCTCTAAGGAGTGTGCAGTAGTGCACCCAGTCCATCCAGGGAGTGCTGCACACAGAAAAAGCTGAAGGTTCCTGGACCACACCAGACTCTCCAAGATGCTTACAGGAGTGTGCCCTGCCCATGAAACGGTGCAAGCTTCAGAAAGCTGAGGGTTAGGAGGAGGAGTAAGATGGCGGAGAAGTAGGAGGTTGAGATAGAGTCGGAACCCAGAAGTTCATCTAGATAGTTAAGAAATCATTTTAAAAGCCAGCATACTCATCAGGAGGGAGAAGAGAGAAAGAAGAGCAATTCTAGGAGCAGAAAATCGACCACCTTCGG
>CM052801.1:44253024-44271169 GCA_028533885.1 Nasua narica
TGAGCGAGGCTTGGATGGCTATGTATTTCCCCCTAAGGACTGCCTTTGCCGTATCCCATAGGTTTTGGGTCGATGTGTCTTCATTCTCATTGGTCTCCATGAATTGTTTAAGTTCATCTTTGATTTGCTGGTTGATCTCCTCATTCTTGAGCATATTGGTCTTTAGTCTCCAAGTGTTTGAATTCCTTCCGAACTTTTTGTCATGATTGAGTTCCAGTTTTAAAGCACTGTGGTGAGAAAATGCAGGGAATCATCTCTATCTTTTGGTATGGGTAGAGACTATGATTTGTGGCCCAGTATGTGGTCTATTTTGGAGAAAGTTCCATGTGCGCTCGAGAAGAATGAGTATTCTGTTGTATTAGGGTGGAATGTTCTGTATATATCTATGAGGTCCATGTGGTCCAATGTGTCATTCAAAGCTCTTGTTTCTTTATTGATTTTCTGTTTAGAATGTCTGCTAGCTACTGAGAGTGGCGTGTTAAGATCTCCTAGTATAAAGGTATTCCTGTCTATATGACTCTTTATTTTGATTAACAGTTGGTTTATGTAGTTGCCTTCCTCCTGTATTGGGGGCATAAATGTTTACAATTTGGAGGATGGACCCTTTAAGGATGATGTACTGTCCTTCTGTGTCTCTGACTACAGTCTTAAGCTTAAAATCTTATTTATATGATATGAGAATTGCTACCCCAGCTTTCTTTTGAGTTCCATTGGCATGAAAGATGCTTCTCCATCCTTTCACTTTCAGTCTGGGTGTATCTTTTGGTTCCAAATGTGTCTCTTGTAGACAGCATATGGACAGGTCCTGTCGTTTTATCCATTCTGCAACCCTGTGCCATTTTATGGGAGCATTTAGGCCATTCACGTTGAGAGTGATTATTGAAAGATATGTGTTTATTGACATCATGTTGCCTGTGAAGTCCTTGTTTCTAAAGGTGGAAAATTTCTGTTCTAAGTCACTCATGTGTTCTTTCTGCTTTTATAAAACCCCCTTTAATATTTCCTGGAGTGCCAGCATGGTGGTCACATACTCTTTTAATCCTTGCCGGTCTTGGTAGCTCTTTATCTCTCCATCCATTTTGAATGTCAGCCTTGCTGGATAAATTATTCTTGGCTGCATGTTCTTCTCGTTCAGTGCCCTGAATATATCTTGCCAGCCCTTTCTGGATTGCCAGGTTTCTGAGAACAAGTCTGACGTTATTCTGATGGGCTTTCCTCTGTATGTAATGAATCTCTTTCCCCTAGCTGCCCTCAGGCTGTCCTGTCTAAAATTATAACTTGCACATTTTAATATTATGTGCCTTGGTGTTTTTCTCGATTTATTGATCGTTGCAGGGGGCATTTCAACCTCTAGGACACGAACACTTGTTCCATTCCCCAGATTGGGGAAATTCTCATGTAGAATTTGATCAGCTATATCTTCTAGACTTCTGTCCTTTTCTACCCCTTCTGGGATTCCGATGATTCTGACGTTGCAATGTTTCATATTGTCATTTATTTCCCTAAGTCTGTTTTCATGATTCTTGAGCAGTTTGTTCCAGCTCTCCTCTTGACCTTTCATCTCAACCATTTGATCCTCTAGATCACTAATTCTATCCTCTGTCTCCACAAGTCTAGCTGTTAGACTATTTAGGTTAGATTGGATCTCATTAATAGCGCTTCTTATCTCTGATATACTGGACCTCATTTCTGCCCTTAGCACTTCTATAATGTTTTGCTCCATCCTAGCCATTGCCTGGATAATTGTCATCCTGAATTCCCTTTCTGACATACTGTTTATGTCCATGTCCAATAGTTCTGAAGGAGAGGGTGTAGTCTCCAGGTTTTTCTTCTGTTGGGTGTTTTTCCTCCTAGTCATTTTGATGAGAAATGGATGAGAGGGGGTGTAGCTGGATATACCGCCCCCGATCCAGGCAGGGTGTTCTCCGGAGGGTTTTGGAGCAATTGGGCTTTACCACCAAAAAGAAAGAATAAGGATAAAAAAAAGATAGAGAGGAGGAGATAAAGGGGAAATCCCAGCCAGAATGGGCCCCAAAACTGAGGTTTATAAGCTGTGCAAACAAGCACGAACAAACATATAGACCAACACGAATAAATGCCAAGAAGTAGAAGAACCTAGCAGAATGAACCCCAAGAATAAGGTTTATGTAATACCAGAACAAAAGCAGATATGTTGAAACACTGTCAGAGGGATAAGATGGGAGGATGGTTATAACTCCTCGCAGGCGATGAAGGTTATTTCAGGTCCTCCTGGGTTTATAGTTGTATTAAACCTCTCGTTGTAATGTTACGTAGTTAAAAAAAGGATAAAAGAAAAAAGAAATGTGAAAGCAAGTGAAGACTAAAATAAAATAAAAAAAGAGAGAGAATAAGAAAGAGAAAACAAAAACAAAAACTACAGCAAAAACAAACTTGTATCTATGAAATATACAGGTTTGAGGGTATTACCAGGATCTTCATATATTGATTTCCCCTGGCTTTGGTGGTTTAAAATTTTATGGGGACGCTGTGGTTATAGTGCTTTTGTTCTTTGGCTGGTCTTCTGGGGTAGGGGCCTGCCGCATTGTTTTCCAGTCAGTCTTGCTTGGGTTGAGTCACCCTGCCCCCTAGTCAAGGGACTGAGCTCTGTGAAAACTGGTTTCTCAGTCTCTTGCTCTCTGAAGGTTTTTGGCCTTTTGTAGCCTTTTCACCTTTTCAGAGAGTCCAAGCAATGAATCTGCCCAGAAGCACTCAGACCTCTGAGTTGCAGGAAGCCCGAGTCTCTGCTCCCCTCTGTGTGGTTCAGAACACACACTCCCCTCTGTGAAATTTCTGCTCACAGCACAGCCAGTTGCCCGCGTTCTCTCCGTGGGCGGGGATCTCTCAGGCTCTGCAGTGCACCGCGAATGTCGCAGTGGCGGGTGCACACCGGGAAAAACTGCGGCTCGTGAACCACCACAGACACTCAAAAAGGCGCTTGCAGGTGGGAGCTGGCCCACAGGTTGTTGCAGAGAGCAGAAATCTGCAAGTTTAGGGATCGCGGACTGGGTCCCCCACCAGTTCCATTCTGGGGCGCTCCTTCCTGGGAGAGTGGGTCCAAGCGCTGGTGCCCGCAACCACCCCCTTCCACTAGTTATTCTGCTGAACTTTTTGCCCTTTTTAAGTGTTTTTAATGGACTCTACGTTAATGCTGGTCCCCCGCCACCGGGCACTTTCTTTTGGGGTATTAGTGTCCTTGGTTAGCTTCTGGTGGCTCCCTCCCCCTTTTGTTTATCCTCAGCTCCAGTGTTCCCAATTTGCTTTTACCTCTCCACTGCTGTCTTCTGCTCTCGGAGAGATCCTGGAGTGAGAAATCTTTCTTCTCAGGGTGATTTCATGGGTGTTCAGCGTGTTCTGGTAGATTTCCAGCTCACTTTTGGGGACCGGTTGCTGCAGGATCTCTTACTTCTCCACCATCTTGCCCCCCTCCATCAGTTGCTTTTCTATACACTAACAATATAACTGTAGAAAGAGAAGTTAGGGAACTGATTCCATTGATAATACCACCAAAAACCATAAGATACCTAGAAATAAACCTAACCAAACAGGTTAAAATCTATACTCTAGAAACTACAACCACTTATGAAAGAAATTGAGGAAGACACAAAAATATGGAAAAACATTCCATGCTCATGGATTGGAAGAATAAACATTGTTAAAATGTCTATCATGCCCAGAGCTACTTACACTTTATATGCCATCCCTATTAAAATACCATTGGCATTTTCAAGGAGCTGGAACAAACAACCTTGAAATATGTATCAGACGAGAAAAGACTCAGAATCGCCAATGAAAAAGAAAAACGAAGCTGGGGACATCACATTGCCTGATGTCAAGCTATGTTACAAAGCTGTGATCACCATGGCAGCATGGTTTTGGAAAACAAAACAAAACAAAACAAAACAAAAAAACCAGACCAATTGAACAGAATAGAGACTCCAAAAATGAATCCTCAACGTTGTGATCGGCTAATCTTTGACAAATCTGGAAAAATATCCAATGAAAAAAAGTCTCTTCAATAAGTTGTGCGGGGATATTGGACAGCTACATATAGATGAATGAAACTGGATCATTACCTTGCATCGTACACAAAAATAAACTCTAAATGAATGAAAGATCTCAATGTGAGCCATTAATCCATCAAAATCTTAGAGGAGAACATAGGCAGTAACCTCTTCCACATCGGCAACAGCAACTTCTTTAAAGACACGTCTCCAAATGCAAGGGAAAGAAAAGCAAAAATGAACTTTTGGAACTTCTTCAAGATAAAAAGCTTCTGCACAGCAAAGGAAACAGTCAACAAAATTAAACAGCAACCCACAAAATAAGAGAAGATATTTGCAATTGATACTACAGATAAAGGGCTGATTTCCAAGTTCTATTAAGAACTTCTCAAATGAGTACTCAAAAATCAAATAACCGAGTCAAAAAATCGGCATCACTAGCCATCAGGGAAATACAAATCAAAACCACAATGAGGTTCCACCTTACACCAGTTAAAATGAAAATAAATAAATAGCAAGACAGAAAAAAAAATTGGAGAAGATGTGGAGAAAGTGAAACCCTTTTACACTGTTGGTGGGAATGCAAGTTGGGGCATTCACTCTGGAAAAGTGTGGAGATTCTTGAAGAAATTAAAAATAGAGCTACCTTATGACCCTACAATTGTGCTACTGGGTATTTACATGAAGTATGTACTGAAAAGAATGGCTATATGTGGGGTGTCTGGGTGGCTCAGTGGGTTAAAGCCTCTGCCTTTGGCTCAGGTCATGATGTTAGGGTCCTGGGATTGAGGCCTGCATCAGGCTCTCTCCACAGCAGGGACCCTGCTTCCCTCTCTCTCTGCCTGCCTCTCTACCTACTTGTAATCTCTCTCTCTGTCAAATAAATAAATAAAATCTTTTAAAAAAAGAAAGGCCATATGTACCCCAATGTTCATAGTAGCAATGGCCACAATTGCCAAACTGTGGAGAGAGCCAAGACGCCCTTCCACAGACGAATGGATAAAGAAAATATGGTCCATATATACCGTGGAATATTATGCCTTCATCAGAAAAGATGAATACCCAACTTTTGTATCAACATGGATGGGACCAGAAGAGATTATGCTGAGTGAAATAAGTCAAGCAAAGAAAGTCAATTATCATATTATTTCACTTGCTTGTGGAGCATACAGAAGAACACGGAGGACATTAGGAGAAGGAATGGAAAACTTAAGGGAGAGGAATCATAGAGGGAGACAAACAATCAGAGGCTATGGATCCCCAGAACAAAAACTGAGGGTTTCAGAGGGGACGGGGATGGGAGTAGCGGATAACAGAGTGATGGGTATTAAGGAGGGCACATGTTTTGATGAGCACTGAGTGTTACACATAACTAATTAATCATTGAATGCTACATCAAGAACTATTGATGTACTATAAAAAGTAAAATAAAAAAAATAAAAACAGCTTTAAGATATCTGACTTAATTAACAAGTCATGACACAGAATAATACATAAAATATGACCCGAATTGTAGATCTTATTTGATATAAGTACTATATATAAATATATACATAAAATGCTCTGGAAAAATGCACAAAAGTCTTAAAACTGTTCATCGGAAGGTACAAAAATGAATAGAAATGGGAGTTGGGAAGGGAAGAAATTCTTTAGGGATTACAATATCTGAATCTTATTCCCCAATCCCGTATTGATTCACAGTGTGATGTCAAGCAATTTTTGTGTCTTCTCTGGGCTTGTTTCATTATCTATAAAAAAAGAAGTTAAACTGTTTCTGTAAAGTTCTTTTAAACTCAACTATACTACAATTTAAAATATTTATAATGATACTCTGAGATTTCGCCTACATGATATAGCCATCCTCTAATTCTTTTGAGTACCATTCAAAGATGTTTGCTCTATCCTATCAATTTCTCTTCTACAAAAGATCTTCTACAAAATTTATATACAAATATTCTATGTCTTCCTTCATCTTTGAAAAAAAATGTTAAACAGTATATGAGTTAGGTTAATCTTTGTAAGTTGTCAGAACTCATGCTTGCTACAGTGTTTGGATAGACCTGTTCATTCTGTAAATTTATCAAGTAATATTCTCATCTTGTCCAAATTTTGACATCTTGCCCATTCAAAATCTTTTAAAAATTATATTTAATTACCTTCATTATATAATATATGAATATATATTAAGTATAATATAAAATACATATATGTTATATATAAATCATATATGTTATATAAATTATATTCGGTTACTTCATTATAATGAAGTATAATACTTCATTGGTTTTTGCTGTAGTGTTCAATGATTCATTAGCTTATTTTTCCCCAATATGTTTATTTTATTTCTTCAGTATTACAATATTGATTGTTCATGCACCACGCCCAGTGCTCCATGCACTACTTGCCCTTCTCAGTACCCACGACCGGGCTCGCCCAACCCACGACCCCCTGTGCTTCAAAACACTCAGATTGTTGCTCAGAGTCCACAGTCTCTCACGGTTCATTGCCCCCTCCTATTTCCCTATATTCACCCTTCCCTTCCTTCTCACAATGACCTCCATGATGTTCCTTATGCTCCACACGTGAGACCATAATATAATTGACTCTCTCCACTTGACTTATTTCACTCCACATAATCAATTCTAGTCCCATCCATGTTGATACAAAAGTTGGATATTAATCCTTTCATATGGAGGCATAATATTCCACTGTAGAGATGTACTATTTCTTCCTTATCCACTCATTTGTTGAAGGGCATTTTGGTTCTTTCCACAGTTTGGCAATTGTGGCCATTGCTGCCATGAACATTGGGTACATGTGGCCCTTCTTTGTACTGCATCTGCTTCTTTGGGGTAAATATCAAGTAGTGCAATTGCCCGGACACAGAGAAGCTATATTTTTCATTTCTGGAGGAATCTTCCCACTGTTTTTCAAAGTGGCTGCACCAACTTGCATTCCCACAAACAGTGGAGGAGGGTTCCCCTATCTCCACATCCTCTCCAGCATTTGTTGTTTACTGTCTTATAGATTTTGGCAATTCTAACTGGTGTAAGGTGGTATCTCAGTGTGGTTTTGATTTGAATCTCTCTGACGGACAAAGATGATGAACATTTTTTCACGTGTCTCTTAGCCATTTGTATGTCTTCTTTGGAGAAATTTTGGTTCATGTCTTCTGCCCATTTTTTGATATCATTATCCGTTTTGTGAGTGAAGAGTTTGAGGAGTTCTTTAGAGGTCTTAGATATCAGACCTTTGTCTATAGTGTCATTTGCGAATATCTTCTCCCATTCTGTGGGTTGCCTGTTTGTTTTGCTGATGGTTTCCTTCACTGTGCAGAAGCTTTTTATCTTGATGAAGTCCCAAAAGTTCATTTTAGCTTTTGTTTCCTTTGCCTTTGGAGACATGTCCTGAAAGAAGTTCCTGTGGCTAATGTCACAGAAGTTACTGCCTATGTTCTTCTCTAGGGTTTTGATAGATTCCTGCCTCATGTTGAGGGCTTTTATCCATTTCGATTTAATCTTTGTATGGTGAAAGAGAATGGTCAAGTTTCACTCTTCTACATATAGCTGTCCAGTTTTCTCAGCACCATTTATTGAAGAGACTGTCTTTTTTCCATTGGATATTTTTGCCTGTTTTGTCAAAGATTATTTGACTACAAAGATGGGGGTCCATCTCTGGTACCTCTATTCTTTTTCACTGGTCTATGTGTCTGTTTTTGTGCCAGTACCACACTGTCTTGGTGCTCACAGATTTTTAGTAAAGTTTGAAATCAGGCCACATGATGCCCCCAGCTTTCTTTTCTTTTTCTACATTTCCTTAGCAATTTGGGGTCATTTCTGGTTCTATACAAATTTTAGGATTGTTTGTTCCAGCTCTTTGAAAAAAACTTGTGGAATTTTGATTGGGATGACATTGAAAGTATAGATTGCTCTGGGCAGTATACACATTTTAATAATGTTTACTCTTCTGATCCATGAGCATGGAAACCTTTTCCACCTTTTTGTGTCTTCTTCAATTTCTTTCATGAGCGTTCTATAGTTCCTCGAGTAGAGATCCTTTACCTCTTTGGTTAGGTATATTCCCAGATATCCAATGGTTCTTGGTGCTACAGTAAATGGAATCAATTCTCTAATTTCTCTTTCCATATTTTCACTCTTAGTGTATGGGAAAGCAACTGATTTCTGTGCATTGATTTTGTAACTGACACATTACTGAATTGCTGTATGAGTTCTTGTATTTTGGGGATGGAGTCATTTGGGTTTTCCATATAAAGTTTCATGTCATCTGGGAAGAGAGGGAGTTTGACTTATTCATTCCTAATTTGAATATATTTTATGTCTTTTGTTGTCTGTTTGCTGTTGCTAGGACTTCTAGTAATATGTTGAACAGGGGTGGTGAGATTGGGAATCCTTTTTGTGTTCCTGATCTCAAAGGGAAGGCTGTCAGCTTTTCCCCATTGAGAATGATATTTGCTGTGGGATTTTCATAGATATACTTTATGATGTTGAGGAATTTTCCTTCTATCCCTATATTTTGAAGAGTTTTAATCAGGAACGGATGCTGAATTTTGTCAAATGCTTTTTCTGCATCAATTGAGAGGACCATGTGCTTCTTCTCTCTTCTCTTCTTGATTTGTTCTATCACATGGATTGATTTGTGAATGTTGAACCACCCTTGCATCCCAGGGATAAATCCCACCTGGCCATGATGAATAATTTTTTAAAAAGATTTTATTTATTTATTTGGCAGAGAGAGAGAGCTCAAGTAGGCAGAGAGGCAGGCAGAGAGAGAGGGGGAAGCAGGCTCCCCACTGAGCAGAGAGCCCGATGCGGGGCTCAATCCCAGGACCTCGAGATTATGACCTGAGCCAAAGGCAGAGGCCTTAACCCAATGAGCCACCCAGGTGCCCCATGAATAAACTTTTTAATGTGCTGTTGGATTCTATTAGCTAGGATCTCGTTGATAATGTTGGCATCCATATTCATCAGGGATATTGATCTGAAATTCTCTTTTTGATGTGATCTTCACCTAGTTTGGGGATCGGAGTAATGCTGGCTTCATAGAGAGGGTCTGGAAGTTTTCCTTCTGTTTCTAAATTTTGAAAAAATTTCAAGAGAATAGGTATTATTTCTTCCTCGAATGTTTGGTAGAATTTCCCAGGGAATCTGTCAGTACCTGGACTCTTGTTTTTGGGAGGTTTTTGATCACTGCTTCAATCTCCTTACTAGGTAATGGTCTATTCAGGTTGTCAATTTCTTCCTGCTTCTGTCTTGGAAGATTATGGGTTTCCAGGAATGCATCCATTTCTTCTAGGTTGTTTAGTTTATTGCCATATGGCTGTTGATAATAATTTTTGATGATTGTTTCTATTTCCTTTGGATTAGTCGTGATCTCTCCCCTTTCATTCATAATTTTCTTAATTAGGGTCTTCTCTCTTTTCTTCTGGATGAGTTTGGCCAGTGGCTTATTGATATTATTGATTCTTTAAAAAACCAACCTGTGGATTAATTGATGCATTCTACTGTTTCTTTAGCTTCAAACTCATTGATCTCTGCTCTAATCTTGATTATTTCCCTTCTTGTGAGTGGGGTTTCCTTGATTTGTTTTTTATTTGCCAGTTCTTTAAGGTTTAATGAGACCTGGTGTATTTGGGATTTTTCAATGTTTTTGATTGAGGCTTCGATGGCTATGTATTTCCCAATTTCGAATGCCTTTGCCGAATCCCATAGGTTTTTGATCGATGTGTCTTCATTCTCATTGGTCTCCATGAATTGTTTAAGTTCATCTTTGATTTGCTGGTTGATCCCAGCATTCTTGAGCAGGTTGGTCTTTAGCCTCCAAGTGTTCGAGTTCTTTCCAAACTTTTTCTTGTGGTTGAGTTCAAGTTTTAGACCACTGTGTTCTTAGAAAATGCAGGGAATCATCTCAAACTTTTGGTATCAGTTGAGTCCTGATTTTTGTCACAGTATGTGGTCTATTCTGGAGAAAGTTCCATGTGCGCTCGAGAAGAATGAGTATTCGGTTGTTTTAGGGTGGAATGTTCTGTATACATCTCTGAGGTTCAAGTGGTCCAATGTGTCATTCAAAGGCCTTGCTTCATTATTGATCTTCTGTTTAGATGATCTGTCAGTTACCGAGAGTGGCGTGTTAAGATCTCCTACTATTAATGTATTCATATCAATATTATACTTTATTTTGGCTAGCAGTTGTCTTATGTAGTTTGTTGCTCCAATATTGGGGGCATAAATGTTTACAGTTGTTATATCTTCTTGGAGGATAGACCCTTTGAGAATGATGTAGTGTCCTTCTGTATCTCTGACTTCAGTCTTTAGCTTAAACTCTAATTTATTTGATATGAGAATCCCTACCCCAGCTTTCTTTTGAGGTCTGTTTGCATGAAAGATGGTTTGCCATCCTTTCACTTTCAGTCTGGATGTATCTTTTGGTCCCAAATGTGTCTCTTGTAGACAGCATATGGACAGGTCCTATCGTTTTATCCATTCTGCAACCCTGTGCTCTTTTATGGGAGCATTTAGGCCGTTCATGTTGAGAGTGATTATTGAAAGATAAGTGTTTATTTAAATCTTGTTACCTGTGAAGTCCTTGTTTCGATAGATGGCAAATTTCTGTTCTAAGTCACTCATGTGTTCTTTCTATTTTTATAGAAACCCCTTTAATATTTCCTGAAGTGTCGGCTTGCTGGTCACATACTCTTAATCTTTGCCTGTCTTGGAAGGTCTTTATCTCTCCATCCATTTTAAATGTCAGCCTTGCTGGATAACGTATTCTTGGCTGTATGTTCTTCTCGTTTAGTGCCCTGAATATACCATGCTAGCCCTTTCTGGCTTGCCAGGTTTCTGTGTACAGGTCTGACGTCATTCTGATTCACCTTCATTGATAATAGGATATCTTCTCAGGTGGTCGGCTGAAATCAAAATAACTAGTTATTGTTTGTTGTCATCCTAAGAGATGTTAGGTGATTTCTCATTTGAGTTTCTTACTTTTTTTTTTTACATTTTTTATGTGAATCTGTTATTTAACTTACAGTGTATCATTAGCTTTAGGTGTAAAATATAGTAATTCAATACTTACATACAATATGCAGTGCTCATCTCAATGGCACTCTTCAATCTGCATTCAATCTACTTCCTAACCCCCTCCCATCTGGTAATCATTTTGTCCTCTACAGTCAAAAATCTGTTTCTTAGTATGCATATCTCTCTCTCTTTTCCTCTTTCCTCCTTTGTTTTGTTTCTTAAATTCCATATGTAAGTGAAATTATGGTATTTATATTTCTCTGACTGACTTATTTCACTTAGCATAATGTGCTCATTCTTGTTTGGATTTGCATTTTCCTGCTAAGTAATGATGTTGAGCTCCTTTCATACACATTAACTATTTGTATATCTTCTTTGGAAAAAAATGTCTGATCATATTCATTGCCCACTTTTAAATCAGGTTATTTGGTTTCCTGCTATTGAGTTATAGGATTTTCTTATATATTTTGGAATTTTAAGAAATATTATCTTTATTTATTTGAGAGTGTGAAAGAGAGTGAGACTGAGGGGGAGGAAGAAGTGGACTCCCCAATAAGCAGGGAACCCAACATGAGGCTCAATCCCAGGACCCCAGGATGAGGACCTGAACTAAAGGCAGATGCTTAACAAACTGAGCTATCCAGGGACCCCTATATTTTTGGAAATTAACCCCTTGTCAGATAAAAAATTTATAAATATTTTCTCTGTAAGTAAAATCATTTGGTATTTGTTGTCACTAAAATTAACAACACAAGGAACAGCAAGTTTTGGCAAGGATGTAAAGAATGGACTCTCTTGCACTGTTGCTAGGAATGAAAAGTGGTGCAGCCACTCTGAAAAACAGTATGGAGGTTCCTCAAAAAGTTAAAAATAGAACTACCCTCTGATGCAGCAATTGAACTACTAGGTATTTACCCAAAGGATGTAAAAATACAGATTCAAGGGGGTACTTGTACTCTAATGTTTATAGCAGCATTATCAACAAGAGCTAAACTATGGAAAGAGCCTGAATGTCTCTCATTTCCAACTGATGAATGGATAAATAGGATTTAGTATATACATATCCATTATATATATATGTAATGACATGGAAGGAGCTGGAATGTATTATGTTAAGCAAAATAAGTCAGCAGAGAAAAACAAATACATATGATTTCACTCATATGTGGAATTTAAAAAACAAAACAAATAAGCATAGGGGAGGAAAAGGGAAAAAGAGAGAGAAAAACAATCCATAGGGGACTCTTTATGACAGAGAACAAATTGAGAGTGGAAGGAGGGTGGTGGTTGGGGGATAGGCTAAATGGGTAATGGTTAGCAAGTAGGGCACTTGTCAGGTTGAACACTAGGTGTTAAATGTAAGTGATGAATCACTAAATTCTACTCCTGAAAACAATATTATATTATATGTTAACTAATTAGAATTTAAATAAAAATTTGAAAAAAAATCCAATAGTATTTGTTTTTCTCTCACTTATTTCAGTTAGAATAATAACTTCAAGGTTCATTAATATTTTTGCGAATATCAAGATCTCATCCTATTTTATGGTTACAGAACAGTTCACTGTGTATAGCTATAGCTATAGACATAGACATAGATATAGATATAATAATTAAGGAAAAGATAATTAATATATGCCATATATATGTGTATATATTTCCTTATTAAGATAAGGAAAGGGTAATTAAGATGTGGTCCCTATTATATATAATATAATATTATATGACTATATATATATATATATATATATATATATACATAACTATGGGCCATATATATAATAAATATAATATAATGGCCACATCTTAATTATCCTTTCCTTAATTATCATATAATATATCATATCATGTTATATATTATATATTATACGGGCCACATATTAATTATCCTTTCATCCATTGATGGGCATTTGTGCTGCTTGGCTGTTGTAAATAATGTTAAAATCCACATAAGGGAATTGGGGGCAAGATGGCAGAGAATTAGGAGTTCCTGCCACCACAGGTCCCCAAAAGTGAGCTGGAAATCTACCAGAACATGCTGAAAACCCATGAAATCACCCTAAGGAGCAAGATTTCTCACTCGGGCAATTTCTCTGAGAGCAGAAGACAGCAGTGGAGAGGTAAAAGCAAAGTGGGAACACTCGAACTGATATTGGAGGATAAACAAAAGGGGGAGGGAGCCACCAGAAGCTAACCAAGGACAGTAATACCCCAAAGGAAAGTTCCCAGTGGCAGGGGATCAGCATTAACGTAGAGTCCGTTAAAAACACTTAAAAAGGGCAAAAAGTTCTGAGAAGTAACTAGTGGAAGGGAATGGTCACGGGCACCGACCCACCCTCACAGGAAGGAGCACCCCAAAGTGAGACTGGTGGGGGGATCCAGTCCGAGGTTCCTGAACCTGCAGCTTTCCGCTCTGTGCAAAAATCTGTGGGCTGGGCTGGCACCTGCAAGCGCCTTTAGAGAGTCTGCTGTAGTCCAGGAGCCACAGCTTTTCTCTCTCTGTGCGCCCATGAATGCAACATTCGTGGCCCGGCACAGAGCCTGAGCAATCTCCACCAGCCGCCAGCCTCTGAGAGAACTCAGGGAAGTGGCGGAACCTCTGGGGTGCCCCTCGCGTAGCCGCAGAAAGGCGGCTGGGGTCGTGACTATCAGCGGCCCACCACAGGCCTCCTAGATCCTCACTAGGGTGCTGCAGAGAGGCAGCTGGGGTCGCGACTTTTGCGGACCTCCGCAGGCCTCCCGGGTCCGCAATTGGGAGCCACAGAAAGGTGGCTACAGTCGAGCGCCACCTCTGACAGGCTGCTCTGTGAGCAGAAATTTTGCAGAGGGGAGTGTGTGTTCTGAACCACACAAAGGGGAGCAGAGACTCGGGCTTCCTGCAACTCGGAGGTCTGAGTGCTTCTGGGCAGATTCATTGCTTGGACTCTCTGAAAAGGTGAAAAAGCTACAAAAAGCCAAAAATATTCAGAGAGCAAAAGACTGAGAGACCGGTTTCCACAGAGCTCAGCCCCTTGACTGGGGGGCAGGGTGACTCAACCCAAGCAAGACTGACTGGAAAAAAGAACGCGGCAGGCCCCTCCCCCAGAAGACCAGCCAATAAACAAAAGGATTATAACCATAGGGTCCCTATAAAATTTTAAACCCCCAACACAAGGGGAAATCAATATATGAAGCTACTGGTAATACACTCAAACCTGTATATTTCATAGATACAAGTTTTTTTTTCTCTTTCTTATTCTCTCTCTCTCTCTATTTTTTTATTTTATTCTGCTTTTGCTCTGATATTACATAAATCTTATTCTTGGGGTTCATTCTGTCAGCTTCTTTTACTTCTTGTCATTTATTCGTGTTCGTCTATATGTTTATTCATGCTTGTTTACATACCATATAAACCTTAGTTTTGGGGCCCATTGTGGCTGGGATTACCTCTATTTCTCCTTCTCTCTATCTTTTTTATCCTTATTCTTTATTTTTGGTGGTAAATCCCAATTGCTGCAAAAACCTCCAGGGTGGACCCTGCCTGGATCGGGGGTGATATATCCAGCTATATGTACTCTCATTCATTTCTCATCAAAATGATTATGAGGAGGAACACCCAACAGAAGAAAAACCCAGAGACTACACCCTTTCGCTCAGAACTATTGGACATGGACATAAACTGTATGTCAGGAAGGGAATTCAGGGTGACAATTATCCAGGCAATGGCTAGGATGGAGCAAAACATTATAGAAGAGCTAAGGGCAGAAATGAGGTCCAGTATAGCAGAGATAAGAAGCGCTATTAACGAGACTCAATCCAATCTAAATAGTCTAACAGCTAGAGTTATGGAGACAGAGGATAAAATTACTGATCTAGAGGATAAAATGGTTGAGATGAAAGGTCAGGAGGAGAGTTGGAACAAACTGCTCAAGAATCATGAGAACAGACTTAGGGAAATAAATGACGCTATGAAACATTGCAACATCAGAATCATTGGCATCCCAGAGGGGGTAGAGAAGGACAGAAGACTAGAAGATATAGCTGACCATATTCTACATGAGAATTTCCCCAATCTGGGGAATGGAACAAGTGTTCGTGTCCTAGAGGCAAAAAGGACATCTGCCAGGATCAATGAATCTAGAAAAACACCAAGACACATAATATTAAAATGTGGAAATTAAAATTTTAGACAGGAAGTCGTGAGGGGATCTAGGGGAATGAGATTCCTTTCATACAGAAGAAAGCCCATCAGAATAAGATGAGACCTGTCCCCAGAAACCTGGCAAGCCAGAAAGGGCTGGCATGATATATTCAGGGCACTAAACGAGAAGAACATGCAGCCAGGAATACTTTATCCAGCAAAGCTGTCATTCAAAACGGATGGAGAGATAAAGAGCTTCCAAGACCGGCAAGGATTCAAAGAGTATGTGACCACCAAGCCGGCACTCCAGGAAATATTAAAGGAGGATTTATAAAAGCAGAAAGAACACATGAGTGACTTAGAACAGAAATTTTCCATCCACAAACAAGGACTCCACAGGCAACATGATGTCAATAAACACGTATCTATCAATAATCACTCTCAACGTGAATGGCCTAAATGCTCCCGTAAAACGGCACAGGGTTGCAGAATGAATAAAACGACAGGACCTGTCCATATGCTCTCTACAAGAGACACATTTGGATCCAAAAGATACATCTAGACTGAAAGTGAAAGGATGGAGAACCATCTTTCATGCCAATGGACCTCAAAAGAAAGCGGGGGTAGCAATTCTCATATCAGATAAATTAGATTTTAAGCTAAAGACTGTAGTCACAGATACAGAAGGACACTACATCATTCTTAAAAGGTCTATCCTCCAAAAAGATATAACAATTGTAAATGTTTATGCCCCCAATATAGGAGCAGCCAATTACATAAACCAATTGTTAATCAAAATAAAGAGTCATATTGACATGAATACCTTAATACTAGGAGATCTTAACACGCTACTCTCAGTAACTGACAGATCATCTAAACAGAAGATCAATAAAGAAACAAGAGCTTTGAATGACACATTGGACCACATGGACCTCATTATATATACAGAACATTCCACCCTAAAACAACAGAATACTCACTCTTCTCGAGCGCACATGGAACTTTCTCCAGATTAGACCACATAATGGGCCACAAATCAGGTCTCAACCGGTACCAAAAGATTGAGATGATTCCCTGCATTTTCTCAGACCACAATGCTTTAAAACTGGAACTCAATCACAAGAAAAAGTTTGGATGGAATTCAAACACTTGGAGATGAAACACCAACATGCTCAAGAATGCGAGGATCAACCAGCAAATCAAAGATGAACTTAAACAATTCATGGAGACCAATGAGAATGAAGACACATTGATCCAAAAACCTATGGGATATGGGAAAGGCGGTCCTTAGGGAAAAAATACATAGCCATCCAAGCCTCACTCAAAAACATTGAAAAATCCCAAATACACCAGCTCTATTTACACCTTAAAGAACTGGAAAATCAACAACAAATCAAGCCAACCCCACGCACAAGAAGGGAAATAATCAAGATTAGAGTAGAGACCAACGAGTTAGAAACAAAAGAAACAGTAAAATGCATCAATGAATCCAGAAATTGCTTTTTTGAAAGAATCAATAAGATTGATAAGCCACTGGCCAAACTCATCCAGAAGAAAAGAGAGAGGACCTTAATTTAAAAAAATTATGAATGAATAGGGAGAGATCACGACTTCTTTAAAGGAAATAGAAACAATCATCAAAAATTATTATCAAGAGCTATATGCCAATAACCTAAACTAAACAACCTAGAAGAAATGGAATCATTCCTGGAAACCCATAATCTTCCAAGACTGAAAAAGGAAGACATTGACAACCTGAATAGACCAATATCTAGTAATGAGATTGAAGCAGTGATCAAAAACCTCCCAAAAAACAAGAGTCCAGGACCTGACGGATTCCCTGAGGAATTCTACCAAACAATGAAGGAAGAAATAATACCTATTCTCCTGAAAATGTTTCAAAATATAGAAACAGAAGGAAAACTTCCAGACTCTTTCTATGAAGCCAGCATTACCTTGATCCCCAGACCAGGTAAAGACCCCATCAAAAAGAGGAATTTCAGATCAATATCCCTGAAGAATATGGATGCCAAGGTTCTCAACAAGATCCTAGTTAATAGGATTCAAGAGCAAGTTTAAAAGAGTATTCATCAAAAAAAAAAAAAAAAAGATTATTCATCATGACCAGATGGGATTTATCCCTGGGATGCAAGCGTGGTTCAACATTTGTAAATCAATCCATGTGATAGAACAAATCAACAAGAGAAGAGGGAAGAACCACATTGGTCTGTCAATAGATGCAGAAAAGGCATTTGACAAAATTCAGCATCCGTTCCTGATTAAAACTCTTCAAAGTATAAGGATAGAACGAACATTCCTGAACATCATAAAATCTATCTAGAAAAGCCCACAGCAAATATCATTCTCAGTGGGGAAAAGCTGACAGCCTTCCCTTTGAGATCAGGAACACGTCAAGGATGCCCGCTCTCGCCACTCCTGTTCAACATAGTACTAGAAGTCCTAGCAACAGCAATCAGACAACAAAAACAAATAAAAGGCATTCAAATTGGCAATGAAGAAGTCAAACTCTCTCTCTTCGCAGATGACATGGTACTTTACATGGAAAACCCAAAAGACTCCACCCCCAAATTACTAGAACTCATACAGCAATTCAGTAATGTGTCAGGATACAAAATCAATGCACACAAATCAATTGCTTTCCTATACATGAACAATGAAAATATGGAAAGGGAAATTAGAGAATCGATTCCATTTACTGTAGCACCAAGAACTAAAAGATACCTGGGAATAAACCTAACCAAAGAGGTAAAGGATCTGTACTCGAGGAACTATAGAACACTCATGAAAGAAATTGAAGAAGACACAAAAAGGTGGAAAAGCATTCCATGCTCATGGATCAGAAGAATAAACATTGTTAAAATGTCTATACTGCCCAGAGCAATCTATACTTTCAATGCCATCCCGATCAAAATTCCACCAGTTTTTTTCAAAGAGCTGGAACAAAC
>CM052801.1:44271669-44295726 GCA_028533885.1 Nasua narica
TTTGGAGGGGAGGGGGTGAGGGGGGTGAGCCTGGTGGTGGGTATCGAGAGGGGCACGTACTGCATGGAGCACTGGGTGTGGTGCATGAACAATCAATCTTGTAACACTGAAAAATTAAACAAATTTGGGGGAAAAAAAAGAAATAACAAATAAATTAAATAAAGCTTCAGGATAAAATATTAATATCCAGAACTCAGTTGTGTTTCTATCCTAATAAGTAGAAGAAAGAGATATTATGAAAACAATTTCATTTATAATTGCTCCAAAAATAATACATACCTAGGAATAAAGTTAACAAAGGAGGTGAAAGACCTATGCTCTGAAAACTATGAAACATTGATGAAAGCAATTGAAGAGGACACAAATGGAAATATATTCCATGCTCATGGATTGGAAAAAATAACAGCCTTAAAATGTCCATACTATACAAAGCAATTTAAGGTTTTTTACTATTGAAAGCAATTTAGGGTTATGCCATATGGGCATCTTTGTTTTATTCTTGATCTTAAAGAAAAACCTTTCGAATTTTTTTTCTGTTAAGTATGATACTAGCTCTGGGCACTTTATATATAACTTTTATTATATTGAAGTGAGTTCCTTCTACATTTGGTTTGTTGGCCATTCTTCTCTGAAAGAATATTTAGTCTCATTGGATCTTTTAAAAAATAGTGTGTTTTTTACCCTTCATTATTTCATGGGCTGTATCACATTGATTAATTTGGCACATGATGAAACACTCTTTCATCCTAGGGATAAATCTTCCTTCATTGTGGTGTATGATCCTTTTAATGGGCTTTTGAATTTGGTTTACTGATTTTATTAAGGAATTTTCCATCTTTGTTCCCTAGGGATATTGGGCTGTTATTTTTTTTTCTCATACTATCTTTCTGCTACTTTGTTATCAGGGTAATGCTGGACTCATAAAATGAGTTTGAAAGTATTCCCTCTTCTTCAATTTTTGGAAGAGTTTTAGAATGATCCATTATTAAATGTTTGGTAATATTCAATAGTGAAGTCATCTGGTCCTAGGATTTTATCTGTTGGAAGATTTTTGATTACCCAGTCAACCTCCTTACTTATTATTGGTCTGTTCAGATTATCTACTACTTCAGTTTTCAGTCTTGGTAGGTAGTATATATCTACAAATTTATCCATTTCTTCTAGCTTATACAATTTCTTAGCATACAATTGTTTCCAGTGGCCTTTTACCCTTTTTATATCTGTAGCATCAACTCTAATGTTTCATCCTTCATTTCTGATGTTATTAATCTTAATCTCCTCTCTTTCTTAGTTGGTCTAGCTTAAGTTTTGTAAAATTTGTATACTTTTCCAAAAGAAAAACTTCTGGACTTCATTATTTTTTCTATTAATTTTATACTCTCAATTTCATTTATTTTTATTCTAATCTTTTCCAAGTATTGGTTTTATTTATTTATATCTTTAATATTGTAAATAAATAGTTCACTGAAGTAAGAAATGGATTGCCTCAAGACCATTAGTATTCTTTTATTTGGTGGATATAGCTGACACATGATATTACATTGTTTTCAGGTATACAACATAATAATTCAACAACTCTATAAATTATGCAATCTTCACCACAAGTGTAATAGCCATATGTCGCCATACAATATTACAATGCCATTGATCATATTTCTTATGCAGTATTTTTATTACTGTGACTTTTTAAAAAATATTTTATTTATTTATTTGACAGAGAGACACAGCAAGAAAGGGAACACAATCAGGGGCAGAGCGAGAGTGAAAAGCAAGCTTCCCACTGAGCAGGGAGCCCAATATGGTGCTCAATCCCAGGACCCTGGGATCATGACTTAAACTGAAGGTAAGCGCTTAATGACTGAGCCACCCAGGCACCCCTATTCCTGTGATTTTTTTATTCTATAAATGGAAACCTGTATTTACCACCTTTTTCACTCATTTTTCCTATCCCACCAAACCCTTCCCTCTGATAATAATTTCTTCTCTATATTTATAGATCGGATTCTCCTTTTTGTTTGTCTTTTCATTTGGTTTTTTTTAAATGTTGCACATATAAGTGAAATCATAATTGTCTTTCTCTATCTGACTTATCTCATTTAGTATAATACCCTCCCAGTCTATCTATGTTTTCACAAATGGCAAGAATTCATTCTTTTTTTGTAGCTGAGTAATATTCCATTATAAATACCACATATTTAGCTATTCAGCTATCAATGGACTCGGGCTGCTACCATATCTTGGCTATTATTAATAATGTCACAATAAACATAGGGGTGCATATATATTTTCAAATTAGTGCTTTTGTTTTCTTTATGTAAATATCCAATATTGGAATTACTCAATAATATGGTATTTATATTTTTAACTTTATAAGAAACATCTGTACTGCTTTCCACATGTGAGAGTTACTGTTTCTACACATCCTTGTCAACACTTGTTATTTCTTATCTTTCTGATTCTAGCCATTCTGACAGGTGTAAAGTAATATCTTTTTGTGGTTTGGGTGTGCATTTTCTTGATGATTAGTAATTTTAAGCATTCTTCTTTTTTGAAATTTATTTTTTTAAATTTTTTATTAACATATAATGTATTATTTGCCCCAGGGTACATGTCTGTGAATCATCAGGCTTACACATTTCACAGCATCTGCCATAGTACATACCCTCCCCAATGTCCAAAACCCTACCCCCCCCACCTCCCAGCAACCCTTAGTTTGTTTCATGAGTTTAGGAGTCTCTTATGGTTTGTCTCCTTCCCCATCCCATGTTTCATTTCTCTTCCCCACCCCCCACGACTCCCTGCCCTGCCTCTCAAATTCTTCATATCAGAGCGATCATGTGATAATTGTCTTTCCCTGACAGACTTATTTCGCTTAGCATAATATCCTCTAGTTCAATCCACATCGTTGCAAATGGCAAGATTTCGTTTCTCTTGATGGCTGCATAGTATTCCATTGTATCCACCTCTTCTTTATCCATTCATCTGTTGATGGACATCTAGGTTCTTTCCATAGTTTGGCTATTGTGGACATCGCTGCTATAAACATTCGGGTGCATGTGCCCCTTCGGATCACTACATTTGTATCTTGAGGGTAAATACCCAGTAGTGCAATTGCTGGTTATAGGGTAACTCCATTTTCAACATTTTGAGGAACCTCCATACAGTTTTCCAGAGTGGTTGTACCAGCTTGCAGCATTCTTTATGGGTCTCTTGGTTATGCGAATCTTACTTGGAAAAAGGTCTATTCAAGCCCTCTATTTTTTAAACTAAATTATGTATTATTATATTTTTTGGGTTGAGTTGTATAGGTTTATTATACATTTTGGATACCAATCCCTTATAAGACATATTATTTGCAAATATTTACTTTCATTCCATAGGTTTCATTTTCATGTTGATAATGCTTTCCTTTGCTGTGCAGAAGCTTTTCATTTTGGTATATTCCCAATAGTTCATATTTGCTTTTGTTTCTCCTGCATTAGGAGATATATCTAGGAAAAATGTTACTAAGCCTGATGTCCAAATGATTACTTTCTGTGTTTTTTCTAAGGACATTATGATTTCAGGTGTCACATTTATGTCTTTACTCCATTTTGAGTTGATGTCCGTGTATGGGGTAAAAAAATGGTCCAGTACCTGTCCAATTATACCAGCAGTCTTTGTTGAAGAGATTTACTATCCCTGTTGTATATTCTTGCCTCTTTTGTCATAGATTAGTTGAACATATATGTGGGTTTATTTCTGGGGTCCCTCTTCTGCTTCATTGATCTATGTATATATATATTTTTGACAATTCCCTACTATTGATTACTCCAGATTTGAAATCTAGAATTGCGATCCCTTCAGCTTTGTTCTTCTTTCTCAAATATCTATCTATCTATCTATCTATCTATCTATCTATCTATCATCTATCTAGCGATATAGATATCTATCTATATCTAGCGATATAGATCTATATGTAGCGATATCTATCATCTATCTAGCGATATAGATATCTATCTATATCTAGTGATATAGATATCGCTAGATAGATATAGATATAGATAGGTATAGATATTGATAGATAGATATCTATATATCTATCTATATATATATAGGGATCACATATCTATCTATATCGATATCTATCGATATCTATATCTATATATATATATAGGGATCACATATATATATATCTATATATATAGATATATATATATTTGGAGTTTTTGTGCTTCTATTCAAACTTTAGTATGATTTGTTCTAGTCTGTGAAAATCACTATTGGTATTTTGATAGGGAATTCATTGAAACTGTATGTTGCTTTTATTAGCATGGACATTTTAACAATATTAATCATCTCAATCCATGAGCGTAAAATATATTTTTTGGGGGGTTAAGGTTTTTTTAAAAAGGTTTATTTATTTATTTGAGAGAGAGGGAGAGAGGTCAGGGGAAGGGCTGAGGGAGAGGGAGAGAGAGAATCCTCAAGCAGACTCCCTACTGAGTATGAAACCCTAAGTGGGGCTTGATCCTAGGACCATGAGATCATAACCTGAGCCAAAATCAAGAGTCACCACCTACCTGACTGAGTCACCTAGGTGCCCCTGAAGTTTCAAGTTTTTATTTAAAATCCAGTTAGTTAACATACAGTGTAATATTAGTTTCAGGTGTAGATTTTAGTGAGTCATCACTTGCATATAGCACCCAGTGATCGTGACAAGTGGAATATTTTTTTGTTTGTGTAATCTTTTTGTTTTGTTTTGTTTTGTTTTAATTTTATTTTTTCAGTGTTCCAAGATTCATTGTTTATGTACCACACCCAGTGCACCATGCAATATGTGCCCTCCTTAACACCCATCAACAGACTCACCATCCTCCAACCCTCTCCCTTCCAAAATCCTCAGTTTGTTTCTCAGTCTGCCTTGAGTCCACAGTCTCTCATGTTTCATCTCCCCCTCTGATTTCCAATTCACTTTTCCTTTCCTTCTCCTAATGTCTTCCATGTTATTTCTTATGCTTCACAAGTAAGTGAAACCGTATGATAATTGGGTTTCTCTGCTTGACTTACTTCACTCAGCATAATCTCCTCCAGACCTATCCATGTTGATACAAAAGTTGGGTTTTCATCTTTTCTGATGGAAGCATAACATTCCTCTTTCGATCTCTCTTTTTTTTTTTTTTTGCCACAGTTTCATAGTTTTCAGTGCACAATCTTTAAAATTCTTGGTTAAATTTATTCTTAGTTATTTTATTATTTTTCTTTTTTTTAAAGATTTTATTTATTTATTTGTCAGAGAAAGAGAGAACACAAGCACGCAGAGTGGCAGGCAGAGGGAGAAGCAGGCTCCCTGCTGAGCAAGGAGCCCAATATGGGACTCGATCCCAAGACCCTGGGATCATGACCTGAGCCAAAGGCATCTGCTTAACCAACTGAGCCACCCAGGCATCCCTATTTTATTATTTTTCTATACAATTGTAAATACATTTGTTTTCTTAATTTCTGTTTCTGCTACTTCATCAGTAGTGTATAGAAATTTATGTGCACGAATTTAGTATTTTACAAATTTAATGCATTCATTATTTCTAAATATCTTTGTGGGGTGTTTAAGGATTTCTTTGTATAGTATTATGTCATCTGCAAATAGAAAAAGCTTTACTTCTTTACAAGTTAGATGCCTTTTATTTTTTTATTTATTAGATTGTTGTAGTTAGGGCTTCCAGTACTATGTTGAATAAAAGTAGAAAAAGTAGATATCTTTTTCTTGTCCCTGATCTTAGAGAAAAATATCTGTTATTCACCATTGGGTATGGTGATAACTGTGAAGTTTTCTGGTATAGTTCTTATTATGTTGAGGAAAGTTCCCTCTAAACCTACTTCATTGAGATGTTTTTTATTGTAAATGGCTATTGAATTTTGTCAAATGATTTTCTGTATCTATTGAGATGATTATGTAATTTTTATCATTCAATCTCTTAATACAGTGCATCATGTTGATTTGTGGATTATTTTTTTTTTCGGTGTTACAAGATTCATTGTTCATGTACCACACCCAGTGGTTCACGTGATACGTGCCCTTCTCAATACCCACCACCAGGCTCACTCACTTCCAACCCTCTCCCCCCAAAAAACTTCAGTTTGTTGATCAGAGTCCACAGTCTCTCATGGTTCATCTCTCCCTCCGATTTTCCCCAGTTCACCCTTCCTTTCCTTCTCCCAATGTCCTCCATGTTTTTCCTTATGCTCCACAAGTAAGTGAAACCATATGATAATTGACTCACTCTGTTTGACTTATTTCACTCAAGATAATCTCTTCCACTCCCGTCCAGGTTGATACAAGTTGGGTATTTATCCATTCTGATGAAGGCATAATATTCCATTGTGTATATGGACCTTATCTTCTTTATCCATTCATCTTCTTTATCTAGCCATCTGCATCATGGCTCTTTCCACAGTTTGGCAACTGTGGCCATTGCTGCTATGAACATTGGGGTACATGTGGTTACTGCCTATATTTTCCTCTAGAATTTTGATAGATTCCTGCCTCACATTGTGGTCTTTTATCCATTTTGAGTTTACCTTTGTGTGTGTTGTAAGAGAATGGTCAAGTTTCATTCTTCTATATATCACCATCCAATTTTCCCAGCACGATTTATTGAAGGGAATGTTTTCCACTGGATATTTTTTCCTGCTTTGATTTGTGAATATTGAACTATCCTGGAGTTCTTGGAATAATTTTATTTGATTGTAGTAAGAATCATCCTTTCTTTTGTTTTGTCTTTAAATTTTATTTATTTATTTATTTATTATTTGTTTGTTTGTTTAACTATATTTCATGCCCAGTGTGGGCCTTGAACTCATGACCCCAAAATCAAGAGTCACATGCTCAACTGATTGGGCCAGCCAGGCACACTGCAAATCATCTTTTCGATTTATTATTGAGTGCAGTTTGCTAATATTTTATTGGAGTTTTGCTTCTATGTTCATCAAGGCTATTACTTGCAGTTTTCTTTTTTATGGTATCATTGTCATGGTTTTTCTATCAGCATAATGGTGGTCTTGTAGAACGAATTTGGAAGCTTTCCTCCCCCCTTTTTTTGGTAAAATTTGAGAAGAATGGGTATTACTCTTCTTAAAGTATTTTATATAACTCACTTGCAACTGTGTCTTGTCCTGGATTATTTGTTGAAGTTTTGGATTACCAGTTTAACTTTCTTACTGATAATAGGTCTTTTCAGATTTTTTCTTTCTTCCTGATTTTGTTTCAGAAAATTCTGTTTCTAGGAATTTGTACATATCTTCTATGTTGCACAATTTGATATTTTACTTGTTTCCTTTTTTTAAAATTTTATTTTATTTTTTCAGTGTTCCAAGATTCATTGTTTATGCATCACACCCATGGCTCCATGTAATATGTGCCCTCCTTAATACCCACCACCAGGCTCACCTCACTCTCCACCCCCCTCCCTTCCAAAACCCAGAGTTTGTTGCTCGGAGTCCACAGTCTCTCCTGTTTCATTTTCCCCTCTGATTTACCCCAATGCGCTTTTTCTTTTTCTTAATGTTCTCCATGTTGTTCCTTATGCTCCGCAACTAAGCAAAACCATATGATAATTGACTCTTTCTGCTTGACTTACTTCACTCAGCATAATCTCCTCCAGACCCGTCCATGTTGATCAAAAAGTTGGCTATTCATCCTTTCTGATGGAGGCATAATATTCCATTGTATATATGAACCATATCTTCTTTATCCATTCATCTGTTGAAGGGCATCTTGGCTCTTTCCACAGTTTAAAATTGTGGCCACTGCTGCTGTGAAGATTGGGGTACATATGACCCTTCTCTTCACTGCATATCTGTCTTTGGGGTAAATACACAGTACTGCAAAGGCAGGGTTATAGGGTAGCTCTATATTTAATTTCTTCAGGAATCACCACACTGTTTTCCAAAATGGCTGCACCAACTTGCATTCCCAACAGTGGAAGAGGGTTCCCCTTTCTCCACATCTTCTACAACACTTGTTGTTTCTTATCTTGTTCTCTTTGGCTGTTCTAACTGGCATAAGTTGGTATCTCAAAGTGGTTTTTTTTTATTTTTAAGATTGATTGATTTATTTATATGGCAGAGAAAGAGAGATCATAAGTAGACAGAGAGGCAGGCAAAGAGAGAGGAGGAAGCAGGCTCCCTGGCAAGCAGACAGCCTGATGCAGGACTCAATCCCAGGACCCTGAGATCATGAACTGAGCCAAAGACAGAAGTTTTAACCCACTGAGCCACCCAGGTGCCCCTCAAAGTGGTTTTGATTTGAATTTCCCCAATGGCTAATGATGATGAACATTTTTTCATGTGTCATTTAGCTATTTATGTGTCTTCTTTGGAGAAGTGTCTTTTCATGTCTTCTGCCCATTTTTTCATGTGATTATCTGTTTCTTGAGTGTTGAGTTTGAGGAGTTCTTTGTAGATCTTAGATATCAGCCCTTTGTCTGCAGTGTAATTTGCGAATATCTTCTCCCATTCTGTGGGTTGCCTGTTTGTTTTGTTGACTGTTTCCTTTGCTGTGCAGAAGATTTTTATCTTGATGAAGTCCCAAAAGTTCATTTTCACTTTTGTTTCCTTTGCCTTTGGAGACATGTTCTGAAAGAAGTTGCTGTGGCTAATGTCATAGAGGTTACTGCCTATGTTCTCCTCTAGGATTTTGATAGATTCTTGCCTCATGTTGAGGTCTTTTATCCATTTTGAGTCTATCTTTGTGTATGGTGTAAGAGAATGCTCTAGTTTCATTCTTCTATCTATAGCTGTCCAATTTTCCCAGCCCCGTTTATTGAAGAGACTCTTTTTCCCCTGGATATTTTTTCCTGCTTTTTGAAGATTATTTGACCATACAATTGCTGGTCCATATCTGGGCTGTCTACTCTGTTCCACTGATCTATGTGTCAAACTGTCTCTCTTCACAGATGACATGATACTTTATTTGGAAAACCCAAAATACTCCACCCCCAAACTACTAGAACTCATACAGCAATTCTGTAATGTGGCAGGATACAAAGTCAGTGTACAGAAATCAGTTCTTATACATTAGCAATGAAAATTATAAAGGGAAATTAGAGAATTGATTCCATTTACTATAGGATCAAGAACCATAAGATACATGGGAATAAACCTAACCAAATTGGTAAAGGATCTGTATTCAAGGAACTACAGAACACTCATGAAAGAAATTGAAGAAGACACAAAAAGGTAGAAAAGCATTCCATGCTCAAGGGTCAGAAGAATAAACATTGTGAAAATGTCTATACTGCCCAGAGCAATCTATACTTTCAATGCCATCCCGATCAAAATTCCACCGGTTTTTTTCAAAGGGCTGGAACAAATAATCCTAATATTTGTATGGAAGCAGGAAAGATCCCAAATTCCTATGGAAATGTTGGCAAAGACAAAGAAAGCTGCGAGCTTCATGTTGCCCGATTTCAAGCTTTACTGCAAACCTGTGATCACCAAGAAAGAAAGGTACTGGCACAGTAACAGGTTATTTTACTTGTTTCTTGACGTAGGTCTGTATTTGTATAAATTTCCCTCTTAGAACTACTTTCACTGCATCAGAAACTGGTCCACTTTATTCTTATTTTCATTTGTCTCAGGGTATTTTTTTTTAATTTCCTGTTTGATTTTTTTGTTGACCCTTTGGCTATTCAGTAGCACTTTGTCTACCTTCCATGTGTTTGTTTCTTCCAGTTTTTTTTTCTTGTGATTAATTTCTGGTTTCATGCCATTGCAATCAGCAAAGATGCATGATATCATTTTAATATTCTTAAATTTATTGAGACTTTTTGGCCATGTTTTGTGCTCTAAAATTTGATCTTCTCTGGAGAATGTCACATGTGCTCTTGTAAGGACTGTGTATTCTGTCGTTTTTGGATGAAATGCTGTGAATTTATCTGTTAAGTCCATCTAGTCTTATGTACCATTCAGACACTGTTTTTGTATTGATTTACTACCTGGATAATCTACCAACTGATGTAAGTAGTGTTAAACTTTCCTACCATTATTTTGTTACTGTCAATTTCTCCCTTTAAATCTGTAAATATTTGTTTTATGTATTTAGGTATTCATATGCTGGGTGCATATATATATATATTTTTTAAGGCATAAATATATTTTTTAAAGATTTTATTTATTTATTTGACAGAGAGAGAGATCACAAGTAGGCAGAGAGGTAGGCAGAGAAAGAGGGAGAAGCAGGCTCCCTGCTGAGCAGAGAGCAGGATGTGGGGCTCAATCCCAGGACCTGAGAGCATGACCAGAGCCGAAGGCAAAGGCTTTAACCCACTGAGCCCCCCAGGCGCCCCTGGGTGCATAAATATTTATAATTGTTTTACCCCTTATTCAATTGACCCCCCCTCATTATTATGTAATGCTCTTTTTTGTCTCTTTTTTTTTTAGGGTTTTATTTATTTATTTATTTGACAGAGAGAGAGATCACAAGTAGACAGAGAGGCAGGCAGAGAGAGGAGGAAGCGGGATCCTTGATGTGCAGAGAGCTGCCATGAAGCTTGATCCCAAGACCCAGAGATCATGACCCAAGCTGAAGGCAGAGGCTTTAACCCACTGAGCCACCCAGGCGCCCCATCTTTTTTGTCTCTTGATACAGTTTTAAGTTTATTTTTTCTTAGTATTGCTACCTTGTCCTTTTTTTTTCGGCTTCAATTTGCATGGAATATTTTTTTCCATTCTTTGACTTTCAACTGTATGTGTGTTAAGGGTTGAAGCAAGTCTCTCGTAGGAAGTATATATAGATGGGTCTTTTTTTAATGCATTCTGCCATCCTATGGTTTTTGATTGGAGCATTTAGACCATTACATTCAATAAAATTATTGATATGTATGGCCTTATTGTCATTTTTGTTAATTGTTTTCTAGTTGTTTTTGTAGTTTTTTAAATATTATTTTCTTATTCTCTTTTCTATCTTTGTGATTGATAACTTCCTGTAATGTTATTTTTGTCTTTCTTTTTCTTTATTTTAATTTGTATCTGTTACAGATTTTGAATTTGTGGTTACCATGAGGTTCATAGATATCATCCTAAGCATATAGCAACCTATATTAAGTTGATTTCATGTATATATTGTCATATTTTATATCTTTTTATTCATAATTTTCTTCCTTATAATTGTCGCCTTTTCATTTTCAGTAATATATGTCTCTTACACATTTCTTGTAAGGATAGTTTAATAATGAGCTCTTTTAACTTTGTTCATCTGGGAAACTGTATGTCTCTTTCAATTCTGAATGATAACCTTGCCTCTGGTTAGAGTGTTCTTAGTTGTAGTCTTTTTATTCCCTTTCAGCTCTTTGAAGAAGTTTTGCCACTCCTTTCTGGCCTGCAGAGTTTCTTTGTAGAAGTCTGTTGACATATGATATTTCCCTTGTATGTACATTCTTGCTTCTCTCTTGATGCTTTAAAATTTTTCTGTTTACTTTTAACCTTTTTTTCTGGAGAGAGAGAAAGAGTGATAGTGAGAGAAAATTAGAAAAAGAAAGAGAGAGTGTGTAGAGGGAGATGGAGTGAGAGGTTCTTTAGCAGGCTCCATGCCCAGCACAGAACCTGATGCCGGGCTCCATCTCATGACCCTGAGATCATGACCTGAACCTAAATCAATAGTCAGATCCACCCATGTGTCCCTATTTTTAACCATCAACATTTTATTTTATGTTGTGATGTGGATCTCCTTGGGTCCATCTTGTTCAGAACATTCTGTTCTTCCTGAACCTGGATGTCTATTCTTTTTCTCAGGTTCGGTAAGTTTTTAGTTATTATTTATTCAAATAAGTGTTCTCCTTTTCTTCTCTTTTCCTCTTCTAAGACCCCTGTAATGTAAACGTTTGTTTGCTTGATGTTGTCCAAATTATCCCTTAATTTATCATCATTTCTTAAATTATTTTTTTTTCTTATGTTACTTAGTCTGGGTGTTTTCCATTATCTTCTATTTCAGATTACTGATCTGTTCTTCTGCATCTTCTAATGTGCTATTGATTCATTCTAAAGTATTTTTCATTTCAATTATTGTATTCTTCAACTCTGAATGGTTTTTCTTAATATTTTACATCGCTTTGTTGATGTTCTTTCTAAGTTCTTCTACTCTTTTTTCCAGTTTGGTGAGCATCTTTATGATCATCACTTTAAACACTTCATCCCAGGCATAGTTCTTATCTTTGTTCCTTTAGTTCTTTTTATCAGGTTTTGTCTGTTTCTTTCATTTGGAACATATTCCTTTGTCTCCAATTTTGCTTGACTTTCTGTACTTGTTTCTGAGTTAAGTGGAACAGCTACTTCCCCTACACTTGAAGAAATATCTTGTACACAGTGGTCCCATATGTATACTGAGTGCCTAGTGATTTTGGCTGACTGGTTTACTGTGGCTGGTGTAAACTGGAGCCCAACACGTTTTTCTTTTTCTTTTTTTTTTTAAAGATTTTATTTATTTATTTATTAAAGAGAGAGAGCACGAGAAGGGAGAAGGTCAGAGTGAGAAGCAGACTCCTCTTGAAGTTGGGAGCCCGATGTGGGACTCGATCCCGGTTCTCCAGGATCATGACCTGAGCCGAAGGCAGTTGCTCAACCAACTGAGCTACCCAGGCGCCCCCCAGCACGTTTTTCTGAGGCTTCCTTGGTACGATGACTGGAGCTAAAGTGGGAAAAGGCTATGGAAATCCCAGGGATCTCTGTGCAGCAGATGCCTTTTTAGGATATGGAAATGTGACAAGAGTGCAAGCCAGGTGTCCTGAAGCTCTCCATCTAGAGGAAATTCTGGGAAGATGAATGTCACATATGTCACCTTAACACAATGGTTGAAAGGACAGATAAAACTAAAGTAGGTGCAGGCTAGGGTGTCTTGGTGTGCTCAGTTCAGGGTGTGCCCAGGCAGAGTGACTAGAGCTGAGGCTGCCACAGTGTTCTAGCCTGATTTTTACAAGGGATGCCCTGGACAGGCATATGGAACTGAAGTAGGCATGAACCAGGTGATCCCAGAGCACTCTGTTTTCGAATTGTCTTAGCAAGTCATCTAGACCTTAGGTTGTGTGGGCCTGGAGTGTCCTAATTTTCATTGCACATATGTCACCTTAGCACAATGGTTGGAACCTTAATGAGAATAAACCAGGGGTGCCCCGGTGTGTGCCATGCTGAGGCCACCTTGGTAGGATGGTTGGCGCTGGTTTGGGCTAGGGATCCAGGGCTCACTGAGGTGACGGGCCTTCTAGGGAATCCAGACTCCACTCCCATCCATGTCATCAAGGTGGAAGGGGAACATAAACCATGGTGCTTGCTGTTTTCTCTGACCCAGAGCTAGTTACAGTAGCTCCCTTGACATTTGGTAGCGTTCTAAGGTTAGTTCCTTTATATTTTAACTAAGGTTTTAAGCCATGGCCTTTTTGTTGTGCTTCAGGGCAGATGTATCTGCTCAAAGTCAGAACTATCCCTTACTGTGTCCACAGTGTTGGTAGTGGGTGTAGCCTTCATTATCATGTCTCCATCTATGTGTGGTCTCTCTATCTTTTGTTTCACAGAAGTTGTTCAGTCAGCACTCAGTTCCTCTTCAGGAGGATTTGCTCTATAAATAGAAGATTTGGTGTATCCATGGAGGAGGTGATCTTAGGGTCTTCCTACATTGCCATCTTGGACTAGAGATCTCTGCTTTCTTTTCTATATTTCCGTAAGCCATTTTAAGCCATATATTATTCTTTTCTAAAATTTTTATTTGCATCAAATTCCCCAGTTCCAGGTTTGAAGGATCTGATGTTTACTCTTTTTATTTTTATTTTTTTAATTTTTTTAAGGATCTTACTTTAAACTATTTTTATGTTATATTAGTCACCATACAGTACATCATTAGTTTTTGATGTAGTGTTCCCAGATTCATTGTTTATGTGTAACACCCAGTGCTCCATGCAATACGTGCCTTTTTTTTTAAAAAAAGAAATCAGTACATTTGGCAATCACTAGACTTCAAAGATTAACAGGAATGTTCTTGGACTGGGTTACTTTGGAGAATAGTGGCCAAATTCCAATTCTGGGTCTTTTGAAGCCTTAAGGCATCTAGTTTGAGACGAGGTGCTCTCTGAGTATGCCTTTTCCCTACTTAAACTCTTTCCAGAATTAATAAACTGTTGAAGGAAAGAGCCTTCAAGAGAACACTGTATCTAGAGAGACCATGGCTTCAGTAATGCTTTTGTAAAGTTTGAGAGTAAGTTTAGAAAATACTAGATTCTATCTCCTGAGACTTTTTAGATTCTGAAAAATTTTTAAGTGTATTATTACAATCTTATTACTTCAATAGTCATTCATTCATTCAACAAAACAAATTTAATACCTACTAAAAATACAAAAATGCATCAGATATGGGATCTTCCCTTAAGAAGCTCGTAGTCCAGAAAGGAGATGATAATAACTGAAAAGGACCTTTGATACTAAGTGACAGGATTGAGAATAACTTTATTTGTTAAACATACTCATATCTTTATAACCATATTGTCCTATAACCTCCTTTTTAGGCACCTAGAAAATAACTATATCATCAATGGAGATAGCACGATAGAAAGATCTTAGCATTATCAGGAGATATAGGTCCTAATCTTAGCTCTGTCACTGCCTGCCAGTGTGACCACAGAGCCGTGCCATTTGCTTTCTCACCTTCTATCTCCCCATTTTTAACATGAACAGGTGGTAAAACATTAAATGATCATAATATAATAAGTTATTTCCCAAAGTATATATGCCAACCCAGGATGTATCATAAAGCTTCTAGTAGATTTCCCTTGTACTACCTGAGCACATTTAAGAAAATTGAGATAGTGACCACAGCTCAAGCAAGAGATGGAGTATTATCTATTAGCTCTTCATAAATGTCAGATCAGTTAAAGTGAGATAATCCATGAGAGCTTAGAGCAGGTTAATGAAAAACAGTCTCAGGCTGGAGATACAAACAGTTCTTTGTAAAGACAAAATTGTAGAATGTCTGGAAAAAAGAAAAATCTCTATGCATCTAAGTTTCCTCAAACTAAAAGAGATCTATCTTTCAACAGTAATAATAAGGTCAACACAAGGAAAGGGTAGGTGAAACAGGAAAGTAACTGGCGTTTAAACTATGTGCCATACACTGGTAAAGATTGAAAAGAGGAAATTGAAGCTAATCCTGCCCCCATAGAGCTAAATTAATTATTCATCAAGAATATATTCTTCCCCAAAGCCACCTATAGATTCAATGTAATTCCCACCAAAATTCCAATGGCATTTTCCACAGAAATATAAAAAAAAAATCCTAATTTATATGGAGCCACAAAAGGCTGAATAGCCAAAGCAATTCTGAGAAAGAAGAACAAAACCAGAGGCAACACACTTCCTGGTTTCAAGTTATACAGCTATAGTAATTAAAACAGTATGGTACCAGAATAAAAATAGACCAATTTAATAAAAATCTCAGAAATAAATTCCCACATATACGATCAATATTTGAAAAATATACCAAGAAAATGGATTAAAAGCATAAACATCAGACCTCATTCTGTAAAACTCCTAGGAAAAAACGAAGAAGAAAATCTATAAAATAGGGCTAAGCAATGATTTTTTGGATATGACACCAAAAACACAAGCAACAAAAGTAAAAACCGACAATTAAAACAACATCAAAATAAAAATCATCTGCACAATATAAAATACAATTGAAAATATGAAAAGGTGCCTATGAAGTTGGAGAAAATAACATGCAAAGCATATACTGAATAAGGGGTTACTATCCAAAATATATAAAGAACACATACAATTCAAAACAACATGATTTTAAAAATGAGCAGGGGAACTAAATAAACATTTTTCCAAAGAAGACATCCATATTGCCCAATATGTACATAAAAATATACACAAAGGGAGAGTGGGGCAAGGTAGCAGAGAAATAGGAGATCCTGTTGCAACCTGTCCCCAAAAGTGAGCTGGATATCTACCAGAACATGCTGAACACCCATGAAATCAGCCTGAGAAGCAAGATTTTTCACTTCTGGATCTCTACAGGAGCAGAAGACAGCAGTGGAGAGGATAAACAAAAGGGGGAGGAAGCCACTAGAAGACATCCAAGGACAGTAACACCCCAAAGGAAAGTGCCCTGCAGTTGGGGCTCAGCATTAACTTAGAGTCTGGTTAAAAACACTTAAAAAGAGCAAAAGGTTCTGCGGAGCAACTAGAGGAAGGGGTGGTCGTGGGCATGGACCTAAGTCCACGTTCCCAGGAAGGACACCACCCTCATCAAAGAGAGATTGGCGGGGGGTACAGTCCACGGTTCATGAACCTGCAACTTTCTGCTGCTTGCACCATTTTGTGGGCAGGGCACACACCTGCAAGTGCCTTAGAGAGTCTGGTGTGCTCCAGCTTTTCTCTGTGTGCAACACTCCCTGGATAGACTGGGTGCAGTCCCACAAACTCCTAAGAGACTTAGTGAAAGCCCTGGCTGGCACACTCTAGCACCACAAGATGTCCAAGGCCTGCTGCAGCGTCTGGGTGCACACACCTGGTGCTGGAGAGAACACAGCCTGATCTCCTGCAAGAATCTGTGCAAGCCTGGAGCCTGGAGAGCAGTCTCCACAGCGGCAGCCCCCAGAAGCCAGTTTCCTAGACCAATATAGCTCAAAGTGTTGGTCATGCATGGGTGCAGAGGCTTTCGAGGGCCTTGTGGGGCCACTGAACATTGGCTGGGGTGGCACACCACCTGTGACAGGCTGCGGTGTGAGCAGAATTTAGTGGAGGGGAATGTGTGTTCTGGACCATCCAGAAGGGAGCAGACTGAGGCTTCTCCATGACCTGGAGGTCACAGGCAGATTCCTTGCTTGGACTATCCAAAAAGCTGAAAAAGCTACAAAAGGCCAAAAACCTTCAGAGAGCAAAAAACTGGGAAACCAGTTTTCACAGAGCTCAGCCCCTTGATTAGGGGGCAGGGTGATTCAACCCAAGCAATATTGACTAGAAAACAATGCGGCAGACCCCTCCCCCAGAAGACAAGTCAAAAAACAAAAGGACAATAACACAGGGTCACCATAAAATTTTAAACCCCAACATCAGGGGAAATCAATATATTAAGCTCCTGATAATATCCTCAAACCTATATATTTCATAGATACAAGGTTTTTTCTTCTTATTTTCTATTTTTTTATTCACTTGCTTTTGCAATTCTTGTTTTTTTTTTTAATTTTTTAAACTACTTAACATTACCACTAGAGGCTTAATACAATGATAAACCCAGGAAAACCTGAAATAACCTTCCTTGCCCATGAGGAATTATAACTAACCTCCTATCTTATCCTTCTGTCAGTATTACTGTGTATTTGCTTTTGTGCTGGTATTATATAAATCTTATTCTTGGGGTTCATTCTGACTAGGTTCTTTTATTTCTTGTCATCTACTTTTGTCAGTCTTTATGTTCATATTTGTTTACATACCTTACAAATCTTATTTTTGGAGGTCATTCTAGCTGGGATTTCTTCTTCTCTTTCTCTCTCTCTATTTTTTTATCCTTATTCTTTGTTTTTGGTGGTGTATCCCAATTGCTCTAAACCCTTCCAGGGTGCAACCTGCCTGGATCATGGGTGATATATCCAACTATACATCCTCTCATCCACATCTCATCAAAATGACTAGTAGGAAGAACACACAATAGAGGAAAAACCCAGAGACTGCACCCTCTCACTCAGAACTATTGGACATGGACATAAACAGCATGATGGAAAGGGAATTCAGGGTAACAATTATCCAGGCAATGGCTAGGATGGAGAAAAACATTAATGACAACATAGACTCTCTAAGGGCAGAAACAAGAACTAGTATAGCAGATATAAAAAACGGTATCAGTGAAATCCAATCTAATCTGAATAGTCTAATAGCTAGGGTTACAGAGACAGAGGATAAAATTTCTGATCTAGAGGATAAAATAGTTGAGAAGGAAGGTTAGGAAGAGATCTGGAGCAAACTGCTCAGGAAAAATGAGAAGAGACCTAGGGGAAAAAATGATGCCATGAAATGTTGCAACGTCAGAATTATTGGAATCCCAGAGGGGGTAGATAAAGACAGAAGACTAGAAGATATAGCTGACCAAATTCTGAATGAAAATTTCCCAATCTGGGGAATGGAAAAATTGTTTGTGACCAAGAGGCAGAAAGGACTCCTGCCAGGATCAATAACTTTAGGAAGACATCCAGATACATAATTGGAAAATTTGCAGATTATACTTTTAAACAAGAGGTCCTGAGGGCAGCTAGGGGGAAGAGATTCCTTATATACGGAGGAAGACTCATTGGAATAATGTCAGGCATGTGCACAGAAACCTGGCAAGCATGATATATTCAGGGTACTAAACGAGAAGAATATGCAGCTAAAAATATGTCATCCAGCTAGGCTGACATTTAAAATGCATGGAGAGATAAAGAGCTTCCAAGTTCAACAAGGATTAAAAAAATACGTGATCACCAAGCCAGCACTACAAAAAATATTAAAGGGGGTCCTAACAAAGTAGAAAGAACTCATGAGTTACTTAGAACAGAAATTTACAATCTGTAGAAACAAGGACTTCACAGGCAACATGATGTCAATAAAAACTTGGGTGTGGTGCATGAAAAATCAATCTTGTAACACTGAAAAAATAAAATAAACATATTTGGGGGAAAAAAACTTGTATTTAAATAATTACTCTCAATGTGAACGGCCTAAATGCTCCCATAAAACGGCACAAGGTTGCAGAATGGATAAAACGACAGGAAACACCCATATGCTGTCTAGAAGAGACAAATTTGGAACATAAAGATATATCCAAATGGAAAGAGAAAAGATGGAAAAACATATTGCATGCCAATGGGCCTGAAAAGAAAGCTGGTTTAGAGATTCTCATATTTGATAAATTAGATTTTAAGCTAAAGACTGTAGTCAGAGATTCAGAAGGACACTACATCACTCTTAAAGGGCCTGTCCTACAAAAGATTTAACAATTATATACACTTATGCCCCCAATATAGGAGCAACCAACTACATAAGCCAACTGTTAAAAACAATAAAGAGTCATATTGATATGAATATATTAATAGTAGGAGATTTAACATGCCACTCTCAGTAACAGACAGATCATCAAAAGAGAAAATCAATCATGAAACAAGAGCTTAAAAAAAAAAAAAGAAAGAAACAAGAGCTTTGAATGACACATTGGACCAGAGGGACCTCACAGATATATACAGAACATTCCACCCTTTAAACAAGAGAATACTCATTCTTCTCAAGCACACATGGAACTTTATCCAGAATAGACCACATACTGGGTTACAAATCAGGACTCAACTGATACCAAAAATTTGAGATGATTCCGTGCATATTCTCAGACCATAGTACTTTGAAACTGGAACTCAACAACAAGAAAAAGTTTGGAAGGAATTCAAACACTTGGAGGCTAAAGACCAACTTGCTCATGAATGTTGGAATCAACCAGGAAATCAAAGATGAACTTAAACAATTCATGGAGACCAAGGAGAATGAAGACACATCAGTACAAAAACTATGGGACATGGCAAAAGCTGTCCTAAGGGGGATATACATAGCCATGCAAGCCTTACTCAAAACAAATGAAAAATCTTGAATACACCAGTTCTCTTTACACCTTAAAGAACTGGAAAATCAACAACAAATTAGGCCAACCCCATGCACGAGAAGGGGAATAATCATGATTAAAGCAGAGATCAATGAGTTAGAACTAGAGAAACAGTTGAACACATAGATGAATCCAGAACTTGGTATTTTGAAAGAATCAATAAGATCGATAAGCCACTGGCAAAACTAATCCAGAAGAAAAGAGAGAGGACCCTAATTAAGAAAATTATGAATGAAAGGGGAGAGATCATGACTAATCCAAAGGAAATAGAAACAATCATCAAAAATTATTATCAACAGCTACACGCTTATAAGTTAAACAACCTAGAAGAAAATGGATGCATTCCTGGAAATCCATAATCTTCCAAGAGTGAAACAGGAAGAAATTGACAACCGGAATAGACCAAAATCTAGTAACAAGAAATAAGCAGTGATCAAAAACCTCCAAAAAATAAGACTCCAGGACCTGGCAGATTCCCTGGGAAATTCTACCAAAGAATTCAAGGAAGAAATAATACCTATTCTCCTGAAGATGTTTAAAAAAATAGAAACAGAAGGAAAACTCTCAGACTCTTTCTATGAAGCCAGCATTACCATGATCACCAAACCAGGCAAAGAACCCATCAAAATGGATTTCAGACAAATATCCCTGATGAATATGGATGCCAAGATTCTCAACAAGATCCTAGCTAATATGATCCAACAGCACATTAAAAAGTTCATCCACCATGACCAGATGGGATTTATCCTTGGGATGCAAGGGTGGTTCAATGTTCCATGTCAGTCGATGTGATAGAACAAATCAATGAGAGAAGAGAGAAGAACCACATGGTCCTCTCAATTGATGAAGAAAAAACATTTGACAAAATTCAGCATCCATTCCTGATTAAAACTCTTCAAAGTATAGGGTTAGAAGGATCATTCCTCAACATCATAAAGTCTACCTATGAAAAGCCCACAGCAAATATCTTTCTCAATGGGGAAAATCTGACAGCCTTTCCTTTGAGATCAGAAAAAGGAAAAGGATGCCCACTGTCACCACTCTTGTTCAACATAGTACTAGAAGTCCTAAAGACAGCAATCAGACAACAACAACAAAATAAAAGGTATTCAAATTGGCAATGAAGAAGTCCAACTCCTTCTCTTCACAGACGACAAGATACTTTTAATGAAAAACCCAAAAGATTCCTCCCCCAAATTACTAGAACTCAAACAGCAATTTAGGAATGTGGTAGGATATACAATCAGTGCACAGAAATCAGTTGCTCTCTTATACACTTACAATGAAAATATGGAAAGTGAAATTAGAGAATTGATTCCATTTACTCTAGCACCAAGAACAATAAGATATCTGGGAATAAACCTAACCAAAGAGGTAAAGGATCTGTACTCTAGGAACTACAGAACGCTCATGAAGGAAATTGAAGAACACATAAAAAGGTGCAAAAGCATTCCATGCTCATGGATCAGAAGAATAAACATTGTTAAAATGTGTATATTGCCCAGAGCAATCTATACTTTCAATGCCATCCCCATCAAAAGTCCAACAATTTTTTTCAATGGGCTAGAAAAAACAATCCTAAAATTTGAATATAACCAGAAACCACTCTGAATTGCTAAGAAACTGTTAAAAAAAAAAAAAAAAAAACAAAGCCGGGGGCATCACATTGTCTGATTTCAAGCTTTACTACAAAGCGGTGATCAACAAGACATGGGACTGGCACAAAAACAGACACATAGAGCAGTGTAACAGAGTAGAGAGCCCAGATATGGACCCGCAACTCTATGGTCAAATAATCTTTGACAAAGCAGGAAAAAATATCCAGTGGAAAAAAGACAGTCTCCTCAATATATTGTGGTGGGAAAATTGGAGAGCTATATGTAGAAAAATGAAACTTGATCATTCTCTTACAGCATACATGAAGATAAACTTGAAATGGATAAAAGACCTCCACATGAAGCAAGAATCTATCTAAATCCTAGAGAAGAACATAGGCAGTAACCTCTACAACAACAGCCACAGCAACTTCTTTTTTTAAAATTTTTTATTAATATATAATGTATTATTTGCCCCAGGGTACATGTCTGTGAAATATCAGGCTTATACACTTCACAGCATTTGCCATAGCACATACCCTCCCCAATGTCCATAACCCTAACCCCCCCAACTCCCAGCAACCCTCAGTTTGTTTCGTGAGTCTAGAAGTCTCTTATGGTTTGTCTCCTTCCCCATCCCATCTTGTTGCATTTCTCCACCCCCTATAACCCTCTTCCCTACTTCTCAAATTATTCATATCAGAGCGATCATGTGATAATTGTCATTCTCTGACTTATTTCGCTTAGCATAATACCCTATAGTTCCATCCACATCATTGCAAATGGCAAGATTACATTTCTCTTGATGGATGCATAGTATTCCATTGTATATATATACCACCTCTTCTTTATCCATTCATCTGTTGATGGACATCAAAGTTCTTTCCATAGTTTGGGTATTGTGGACATTGCTGCTATAAACATTTGGGTGCATGTGCCCCTTCAAATCACTACATTTGTATCTTGAGGGTAAATACCCAGTAGTGTGATTGCTGGGTCATAGGGTAGCTCTATTTTCAACATTTTGAGGAATCTCCATACAGTTTTCCAGAGTGATTGTACCAGTTTGCATTCCCACCAACAGTGTAGGAGGGTTCCCCTTTCTCCGCATCCTCACCAATATCTGTCGTTCCCTGACGTGCTGATTTTAGCCATTCTGAATGGTGTGAGGTGGTAACTCACTGTGGTTTTGATTTGTATTTCTCTGATGCCAAGTGATGTTGAGCATTTTTTTCATGTGTCTACTGGCCATTTGGATGTCCTCTTTACTGAAATGTCTGTTCATATCTTCTCCCCATTTCTTGATTGGATTATTTGTTCTTTGGGTGCTGAGTTTGAGAAGTTCTTTATAGATTTTGGACACTAGTCCTTTATCTGATATGTCATTTGCAAAATCTTCTCCCATTCTGTCACTTGTCTTGGTTTTGTTGACAGTTTCCTTTGCTGTGCAAAAGCTTTTGATCTTGATGAAGTCCCAGTGGTTCATTTTTGCCCTTCCTTCCCTTGCCTTTGGAGTTGTTTGTGGGAAGATGTTGCTGTGGCTGAGGTCGAGGAGGTTCTTGCCTGTGTTCTCCTCCAGGATTTTGATGGAGTCTTGTCGCACATTGAGGTCTTTGATCCATTTGGAGTCTATTTTTGTGTGTGGTGTAAGGAAATGGTCCAGTTTCATTCTTTTGCATGTGGCTGTCCAGTTTTCCCAAAACCATTTGTTGAAGAGACTGTCTTTTTTCCATTGAATATTCTTTCTTGATTTGTCAAAGATTAGTTGACCATAGAGTTGAGGTTCCATTTCAGAGCTCTCTATTCTGTTCCGTTGATCTATGTGTCTGTTTTTGTGCCAGTACCACACTGTCTTGATGATTACCGCTTTGTAATAGAGCTTGAAATGATGCTGCCAACTTTGATTTTCGTTTTCAACAGTCCTCTGGCTATTCGTGGTCTTTTCTGGTTCCATATAAATTTTAGGATTATTGGTTCCATTTCTTTGAAATAAATTGATGGTATTTTGATACGGATTGCATTAAATGAGTAGATTGCTTTAGGTAGCATAGACATTTTCACAATATTTGTTCTTCCAATCCATGAGCAAGAAACGTTTTCCCATTTCTTTATGTCTTCCTCAATTTCTTTCATGAGCACTTCGTAGTTTTATGAGTACAGATTCTTTGCCTCTTTGGTTAGGTTTATTCCTAGGTATCTTATGGTTTTGAATGCAATTGTAAATGGAATCAACTGCTTAATTTCTCTTTCTTCTGTTTTGCTGTTGGTGTATAGGAATACAACTGATTTCTGTGCATCAATTTTGTATCCTGACACTGTACTGTGTTCTGTATGAGATCTAGCAGTCATGGAGTGGAGTCTTTTGGGTTTTTCACATAAATTATCATATCATATGCAAAGAGTGAGAGTTTGACTTCTTTGCCAATTTGGATGCCTTTTATTTCTTTTTCTTGTCTGATTGCTGAGGCTAAGACATCTAGGACTATGTTGAACAGCAGTGGAGATAGTGGGCATCCCTGCTGTGTTCCTGATGTCAGGGGAAAATATGAGAGCTTTTGAATATCATTGAGATATAATTTGAATATCATTGAGAATGATATTCGCTGTGGGTTTTTCAAAGATGGCTTTGATGATGTTGAGGAATGTGCCCTCTATGCCGACACTGTGAAGAGTTTTGATCAGGAAAGGATGTTGTACTTTGTCAAATGCTTTTTCAGCATCAATTGAGAGTATCATATGGTTCTTGTTCTTTCTTTTATTAATGTATTGTATTACGTTGATTGATTTGCGAATGTTGAACCAACCTTGCATCCCAGG
>CM052801.1:44295826-44306220 GCA_028533885.1 Nasua narica
TGGATCCTATTGGCTAGTATTTTGCTGAGAATTTTTACATCCGTGTTTATCAAGGATATTGGTCTGTAATTCTCCTTTTTGATGGGGTCTTTGTCTGGTTTTGGGATCAAGGAAATGCTGGCCTCATAAAATGAGTTTGGAAGTTTCCCTTCCGTCTCTATTTTTTGGAACAATTTCAGGAGTATAGGTATTAATTCTTCTTTAAATGTTTGGTAGAATTCTCCTGGGAAGCCATCTGGCCCTGGGCTCTTGTTTATTGGGAGATTTTTGATGACTGTTTCAATCTCCTTACCGGTTATGGGTCTATTCAGGTTTTCTATTTCTTCCTGGTTCAGTTTTGGTAGTTTGTGTGTCTCTAGGAATGCATCCATTTCTTCCAGATTGTCTAGTTTGCTGGCATAGAGCTGCTCATAAAATGTTATAATTGTTTGTATCTCTTTGGTGTTGGTTGTGATATCTCCTTTTTCATTCATGATTTTATTAATTTGGGCCCTTTCTCTTTTCTTTTTGATAAGTCTGGCCAAGGGTTTATCAATTTTATTAATTCTTTCAAAGAACCAGCTCCTAGTGTCGTTGATTTGTTCTACTGTTCTTCTGGTTTCTATTTCATTGATTTCTGCTCTGATCCTGATTATTTCTCTTCTTCTGCTGGGTTTAGGTTTTATCTGTTGTTTTCTCCAGCCCTTTAGGTGTAGGGTTAGGTTATGTATTTGAGATCTTTCCTGTTTCTTGAGAAAGGCTTGTATTGCTATATATTTTCCTCTCAGGACTGCCTTTGCTGTGTCCCAGAGATTCTGACCACTTGTGTTTTCATTTTCATTTGTTTCCATGAATTTTTTTAATTCTTCTTTAATTTCCTGATTAACCCATTCGTTCTTTAGTAGGATGCTCTTTAGCCTCCATGTATTTGAGTTCTTTGCAACTTTCCCCTTGTGATTGAGTTCTAGTTTCATGGCATTGTGGTCTGAAAATATGCAGGGAATGATCCCAATCTTTTGGTACCAGTTGAGACCTGATTTGTGTCCCAGGATGTGATCTATTCTGGAGAATTTTCCATGTGCACTATAGAAGAAGGTGTATTCTTTCGTATGGAATATTCTGAATATGTCTGTCATGTCCATCTGGTCCAGTGTGTCACTTAGAGACTTTATTTCCTTGTTGATCTTTTGCTTAGATGATCAGGCCATTTTGATGAGGGGCGTATTAAAGTCCCCTACTATTATTGTAGTATTGTTGATGTGTTTCTTTGACTTTGTTATTAAAATTGGTTTATATAATTGCCTGCTCCCACGTTAGGGACATAAATGTTTACAATTGTTAGATCTTCCTGTTGGACAGTCCCTTTAAGTATGATATAGTGTCCTTCTTCATCTCTTATTATAGTCTTTGGCTTAAAATCTAATTTATCTGATATAAGGATTGCCACCCCCGCTTTCTTTTGATGTCCGTTAGCATGGTAAATTGTTTTCCACCCCCTCACTTTAAAGCTGGAGGTGTCTTTGGGTCTAAGATGATTTTCTTGTAAACAGCATATTGATTGGTCTTGTTTCTTTATCCATTCTGATACTCTGTGTCTTTTGATTAGGACATTTAGCCCATTTACATTCTGGGTAACTTTTGATAGATATTAATTTAGTGCCATTGTATTGCCTGTATGGTAACTGTTAAATGTACATTGTCTGTGTTCCTTTCCGGTCTATGTTTCTTTTAGGCTGTCTCTTTGCTTAGAGCACCCCTTTCAATATTTCTTGTGTGGCTGATTTGGTGTTTTCAAATTCCTTTAGTTTTTGTTTGTCCTGGAAGCTTTTTATCTCTCCATCTATTTTGAGTGACAGCCTAGCTGGGTATAGTATTCTTGGCTGCGTATTTTTGTCATTTAGGGCTCTGAATATATCATACCAGTCTTTTCTGGCCTGCCAGGTCTCTGTGGATAGATGTGCTTCCAATCTAACATCCCTACCAGTTACGTTACCAATTTCTTGTCTCGAGCTGCTTTTGGTATTTTCTCTTTGTCACTAAGACTTGTAAGTTTTACTATTAGATGACGGGGTGTAGACCTATTTTTATTGATTTTGAGGTGGGTTTTCTTTGCATCTTGGATTTTGATGTTTGTTCCCCTCTGCCGATGAGGGAATTTCTCTACAATAATTTGTTCCAATATACCTTCTATCATTTTCTTTCTTTCTTCTTCTTCTGGAATCCCAATTATTCTAATATTGTTGCATCTTATATTATCACTTATCAATCGAATTCTTCCCTCTTGGTCCAATAGTTATTTGTCTCTTTTTCTCAGCTTCTTTTTTCTTTGTCATTTGGTCTTCTATGTCGCTAAATCTTTCTTCTGTCTCATTTATTCTAGCATTAATAGCCTCCATTTTTGTTTGAACCTCATTAATAACTTTTTTTATTTCATCTTGGTTTGATTTTATTTCTTTTATTTCTCCCAAAAAGGATTTTATTTCACCTGAAAGGCATTCTTTGATCTCTTCCATGCTTTTTTTGAGTTTAGCTAGCACCTTGATAGTTGTCATTTTGAACTAACATATTACCGATGTCTGTATGAACTAGGTCTCTAGCCATCGGTACTGTCTCTTGTTCTTTTTTTTTTGTGGTGAGTTTCTGCCTTGTCATTTTATCGAGCTAAGAATAGATGAGTGAGAGAGAAAAGTACTCTGGAGTTCCACAGTTTTCACTGATTGATGAACTTGGGCTTGGCTGGATATTTTCACTGATTTTCTGGGGAGGGGCCTTTTCAACTTGGTTCTCAGATGTCTTTGCCTGAGGCAGAATTGCCCCACCCTTGCCCAGGGAGGGGCCAAGCAATTTGCTCAGGTTCCCTCAAAGACTCTCAGGAGTCTTTGTTCCCTGAGCACTTTCCGTACCAGCCTGGAGGCCAGGAATGCAAATAGCGGCTCCCAGTCTCTGGCCAGAGGAGCTGAGTGCTGGAGTCCCTACTCCTCAGGGCACCCTCAGAGGAAAGCAGTCAATCACTCCCATCTCCCGGGTCCCTGCCCAAGCTCCAATGTCAGCCACCGGTTGCAGAGCGTTTTTATCTCCAACACGTGTCCCAGTCTGGAGTCTCCAGTTTTTATCTCCTGCTGCGTGCTCCCACACTGCTCCTCCCTGAGGAGTAAGGAGGGGGTCTCTCTGGAATGCCTTATGTGGTCCCCGCTTGAAGGGCCATGGCCACGGTGTAGGGTAACCCCCAGTTGAAAATGCACTGTGCAGCTCTTTCTCTGCTGTTGGCTTCTCTGCCCCAATAACTGGGAGCTTTGCCACGCTAAGACACCCCCGGTCTCTTTATGATCTCGTGGGTCCTGAAACCACTCTATTCCCGCGAGGGCTAAACCTCCCGCTTAGCCTCAGGAGCGATGTCGCTCAGGGGAGCAGACTCTAAAAGTTCTGAGTTTGTGCTCCGCGGCTCTGCGGCTACAGGGAGCCGGCCCCTCCACCTGTGGTCTCTCTTCCCGTTGCTGTGGAATCACTTTTCCAAACGTCCTACCTTTCCAAAAGTGGTCGATTTTCTGCATCTAGAATTGCTCTTCTTCCTCTATTCTCTCTCCTGTTGAGTATGCTGCCTTGTAGAATGATTTAATAACTATCTAGATGAACTTCTGGGATCCGACTCTATCTCAAACTCCTCCTTCTCTGCCATCTTGCTCCTCCCCGCAACAGCAACTTCGTTCAGGACATGTCTCCAAAGGCAAAGGAAACGAAAGTGAAAATGAACTTTTGGGACTTCATCAAGATAAAAATCTTCTGCACAGCAAAGGAAACAGTCAACAAAACAAACAGGCAACCCACAGAATGGGAGAAGATATTCGCAAGTGACACTACAGACAAAGGTCTGATATCTAAGATCTACAAAGAACTCCTCAAACTCAACACTCAAGAAACAGATAATCACATGAAAAAATGGGCAGAAGACATGAACAGACACTACTCCAAAGAAGACATACAAATGACTAACAGACCCACAAAAAAATGTTCACCATCTTTAGCCATCAGGTAGATTCAAATCAAAACCACACTGAAATACCTCCTTACACCAATTAGAATGTCCAAAATCAACAAGACAGTAAAGAACAAATGTTGGAGAGGATGTGGAGAAAGGGGAATCCTCTTCCAATGTTGGAGGGAATGCAAGTTGGTGCAGCCACTTTGGAAAACATTGTGGAGATTCCTCAAGAAATTAAAACTAGAGCTACCCTATAGCCCTGCAATTTCACTACTGAGTATTTAACCCAAAGAAGCAGATACAGTACAAAGAAGGGCCACATATACTCCAATGTTTATAGCAGCAATGGCCACAATTGCTAAACTGTGGAAAGAACCAAGATGCCCTTCAACAGTTGAATGGATAAAGAAGATGTGGTACATCTATACAATGGAATATTATGCTTCCATCAGAATGGATGAATATCCAACTTTTGTATCAACATGGACGGGCCTGGAAGATATGTGGAGTGAAATAAGTCAAGCAGATAGTGTCAATTATCTTCTGCTCTCACTTAAATGTGGAGTTAAGGAGAAACATGGAGGGCATTGTGAGAAGGAAAGGAATGGTGAATGGGGGGACAACGGGGGGGGGAGTTGAGCAATGAGAGACTGAACTCTCAGCAACAAACTGAGGGTTTTGCAAGGGAAGGGGTAGTGTGGTGGTGGGTATTGAGGAGAGCACATATTTCATGGAGCACTAGGTGTCATGCATGAACAATTAACATTGTAAGACTGAAGAAATAAAATTAAAGTGTTTGGGGATAAATATATTCAACAAATATAATCCACATGAAAACACAAATTAAAACTATAATTAGATATCACTCCAAACCTAATAGAATGTATATCATCAGGAAGGAAACTGTAGAGATAGTAAGTGTTGGTGAGAATGTAACAAAAAGGAACTCTTGTGCATTGTGGGAATATATAATCATTTAGTCACCATACAAAACAGTATGAAGGTTCCTCAAAAAATTAAAAATGTAACTACCATATGATCCAGGAGTACCACTTCTGGATATGTATCTAAAGCAAATAAAAACTGATTATTAAATAAATACCTGCATTCCATGTTTATTGTAACATTATTGATGATAGAAAATATATGGAAAATACCTAAACGTCCAACAACAGAAGAATGAATAAAGATATGATATTTAAATGAAGTCAAAAAATGGGCAGAAGAAATTAACAGACACTTCGCCAAAGAAGACATAGAAAGGGCTAACAGACACATGAAAATGTTCATCAGTATTCATCAGAGAAATTCAAATTGAAACCACATTGAGATATCACCTTACACCAGTTAGAATGGCAAAAATCAACAAGGAAAGAAACAACAGATATTGAAGAAGTTGTGGAGAAAGGGGAATCCTCTTGTACTGTTTGTGAGTGAACACAAATTGGTGCAGCCACTTGGAAAACAGTGTGGAGATTCCTCAAAAAATTAAAAATAGAGCTGGCCTATAACCCAGGAATTTCACTACTGGATATTTACCCTAAAGATACAGATGTAAGGAAAAGAAGGACCATATGCATCCTAATGTTCATAACAACAATGTCCACAATAGCAATGCTGTGGAAAGAATCAAGATGCCCTTCAATGGACAAATGGATTAAGATGTGGTCCATATACACAATGGAATATCACTCAGCCATCAGAAAGGATGAATACCCAACTTGTGCATCAACAGGGATGGGACTGGAGGAGATTATGCTAAGTGAAATAAGTCAAATAGAGAAAGCCAATTATCATTTGGTTTCACTTTCTTTGTGTAACTTAAGGAATAGCATGAAGGACATTAGGAGAAGGGAAAAATGAAGGGGGAGAAGCTGGAGTTGAAGATGAACCATGAGAGACTATGGACGCTGGGAAACAAATGGAGGGTTGTGAAAGGGAGGGGCCTGAGGAGATGGGTGAGCCTTTTGATGGGTATTAAGGAGGGCACAAATTGCATGGAGCACTGGGCGTTAATATGCAAACAATGAATCTTGGAACACCACACCAAAAATTAATGATATACTGTATGGTGACTAATAAAATAAAAAAAAAATTATGCTTGGTGAAATAAGTCAAGCAGAGAAAGTCAATTAGCATATGATTTCACTTGGGGAGCATAAGGAATAATATGGAGGACATTAGGAGAAGGAAAGGAAAAGTGAATTGGGGGAAATTGGAGGGGGAGACAAACCATGAGAGACTGTGGACTTTGAGAAACAAACTTAGGGTTTTAGAGGGGAAGGGGGCAATGGGTGAACCTGGTGGTGGGTATTAAAAGGGCACATATTGCATGGAGCACTGTGTGTGGTACATAAACAATGAATCTTGGAACACTGAAAAATTTTTTTTAAAAATAAAATATTGTTTTATTTTTTTAAAAAATGATGTGGTATTTTTATACAATGGTATATTATTTACCTACAAGAACAAAAAATGAATCCTGCTCTTTGAAACAACAGGGATGGACCTTGAGGATGTTGTCATAGTAAGATAACCTAGACATACAAAGACAAATAGTGTATATCACTTAAAAGTGGAATCTAGAAAAGCCAAACTTACACAAGTACAAAGTAGAATGATTGTTACTAGGGGATGGAGGTTGGAAGAATTGGGGGAAATGTTGTTAAGGAGTGTAACTTTCAACTAGAAGGTGAAAAAAATTCTGGAAATATAGTGAACAACATGGTGATTACGGTCAACAATACTGGGGCGCCTGGGTGGCTCAGTGGGTTAAGCCTCTGCCTTTGGCTCAGGTCATGATCTCAGGGTCCTGGGATCAAGCCCTGCATCAGGCTCTCTGCTCAGTGGGGAGCCTACTTCTCTCCCTCTCTCTGCCTACTTGTGATCTCTGTCAAATAAATAAATAAAATCTTTAAAAAAACAATACTGTATTATATACTTCAAAATTTCTAAAAGAATAGATCTTAAATTTCTCACCACAAGAAAGAAATAATTTTGTGACCTAATAGAGATGTTACGTAAAGCTAGAGTAAGCTATAGTAAAGTTATAGTAATCATATTGCATTATATAAATACATACAAACATATTGTATACCTTAAACTTATACAATATTATGTGTCAATTTTATCTCAATTTAAAATAATATTTTTACCTACCATGTGAAAGACACTGTTCTAGGTCCGTAGGATATACCAGTGAACAAAACAGAAATAAATATTAAAACACACACACATGCACACACCTGAACTCTGCATTTGAAGAGTAACAATGCAATATCATGAGGAGCTAACAGTCCTCTGCATTGTGGAAAACAAGAGAATTATATTCAATCATCCCTTCTCAAGATTAACTGCTCATGCAACTAAATCTATTCAAGATAGAATTTAATTAAAAATTGCCTTCTGTGAGAGGAGGAAGAGCAAGATGGCGGAGAAGTAGGAGCTTGAGATAGAGTCGGATCCCAGAAGTTCATCTAGATAGTTATTAAATCATTCTAAAAGCCAGCATACTCAACAGGAGAGAGAAGAGAGGAAGAAGAGCAATCCTAGGAGCAGAAAATCGACCACTTTTGGAAAGGTAGGAAGTTTGGAAAAGTGATTCCAAAGCAATGGGAAGAGCGACCGCAGGGGGAGGGGCCAGCTTTTGCAGCCACAGAGCTGCGGAGCACAAACTCAGAACTTTTAGAGTCTGCTCTGCTGACAGACATTGGCCCAGAAGCTAAGACGGGGTTCAGCCCTTGCGGGAACACGGTGGTTTCAGGACCCGTGAGATCATAAAGAGATCGGGGGTGTCTGAGTGCGGCAGAGCTCCCAGATATCCGGGTGGAGAAGCCGGCGGCAGAGAAAGAGCCGCGCAATGCGTTTTCAAATGGGGCTTACACTAGACCCTGGCTGGGGCCCTTCGAGCAGGGACCATATAAGGCATTATGGAGAGACGCCCTCCTTCCTCCTCAGGGAGGAGCAGTGCGGGAGTGCGCAGCAGGAATCTGTCGGGTTTGGAGACTCCAGACAGGGCCATGAGCCAAAGATAGAAACGCGCCACCACCAGTGGCTGGGCTCAGAGCCTGGGCAGGGACCCGGGAGACGGGAGTGATTGACTGCTTTCCTCTGAGGGCATGCAGAGGAGTGGGGACTCCAGCACTCAGCTCCTCTGGCTGGAGACTGGGAGCTGCCATTTGCATTCCCGGCCTCCAGGGAGGTATGGAAAGTGCTAAGGGAAAAAAGACTCCTGAGAGCAAACATGAGCTTATTGCTTGGCCTCTCCCTGGGCAAGGGTGGGGCAATTCTGCCTCAGGCAAAGACATCTGAGAACCAAATTCAAAGGCCCCTCCCCAGAAGATCAGTGAAAATATCCAGCCAAGACCAAGTTCATCAATCAGTGAGAACTGTGGAACTCCAGAGTACTTTTCTCTCCCGCTCGTATATTCTTAGCTCAATAAAATGACAAGGCGGAAAAACCAAAAAAAAAGAACAAGAGACAGTACCGACAGCTAGAGAACTAGTTAATATAGACATCAGGAATATGTCGGAAATAGAGTTCAAAATGACAATTATCAGGATGCTAGATGGGCTTGAAAAAAAACATGGAAGAGATCAAAGAATCCCTTTCAGGATAAAAAAAATCCCTTTCGGGAGAAATAAAAGAAATAAAATCTAACCAAGATGAAATAAAAAAGGTATTAATGAGATTCAAACAAAAATGGAGGCTCTTAATGTTAGAATAAATGAGACAGAAGAAAGAATTAGTGACATAGAAGACCAAATGACAAAGAATAAAGAAGCTGAGAAAAAGAGAGACAAACAACTATTGGACCACGAAGGAAGACTTCAAGAGATAAATGATACCATAAGACGCAACAATATTAGAATAATTGGGATTCCAGAAGAAGAAGAAAGAGAGAAAGGGGTGGAAGGTATATTGGAACAAATTATTGTAGAGAATTTCCCTCATTGCCAGAGGGGAATAAACATCAAAATCCAGGAGGCACAGAGAACCTCCCTCAAAACCAATAAAAATAGGTCTACACCCCGTCATCTAATAGTAAAACTTACAAGTCTTAGTGACAAAGAGAAAATCCTGAAAGCAGCTCGAGACAAGAAATCGGTAACATACAGAGGCAGGAATGTTAGGATGGCAGCAGACCTATCCACAGAGACCTGGCAAGCCAGAAAGGACTGGTATGATATATTCAGAGCCCTAAATGACAAAAATACGCAGCCAAGAATACTATATCCAGCTAGGCTGTCACTGAAAATAGATGGAGAGATAAAAAGCTTCCAGGACAAACAAAAACTAAAGGAATTTGCAAACACCAAACCAACCCTACAGGAAATATTGAAAGGGATCCTCTAAGCAAAGAGACAGCCGAAAAGGAACATAGACCAGAAAAGAGGAGAGACAATATACAGTTAACAGTCACCATGCAGGCAATACAATAGCACTAAATTAATATCTGTCAAAAGTTACCCAGAATGTAAATGGGCTAAATGTCCCAATCAAAAGACACAGAGTATCAGAATTGATAAAAAATCAAGACCCATCAATATGCTGTCTACAAGAAACTCATCTTAGAACCAAAGACACCTCCAGCTTTAAAGTGAGGGGGTGGAAAACAATTTACCATGCTAACGGACATCAAAAGAAAGCGGGGGTGGTAATCCTTATATCAGATAAATTAGATTTTAAGCCAAAGACTATAATAAGAGATGAAGAAGGACACTATATCATACTTAAAGGAACTGTCCAACAGGAAGATCTAACAATTGTAAACATCTATGCCCCTAACGTGGGAGCAGCCAATTATATAAACCAATTAATAACAAAGTCAAAGAAACACATCAACAATACTACCATAATAGGAGGGGACTTTAATACCCCCCTCACCGAAATGGACAGATCATCTAAGCAAAAGATCAACAAAGAAATAAAGGCTCTAAATGACACACTGGACCAGATGGACATCACAGACATATTCAGAACATTCCATCCGAAAGCAACAAATACACCTTCTTCTCTAGTGCACATGGAACATTCTCCAGAATAGATCACATCCTGGGACACAAATCAGGTCTCAACCAGTACCAAAAAATTGGGATCATTCGCTGCATATTTTCAGACCACAATGCCATGAAACTAGAACTCAATCACAAGGGGAAAGTTGCAAAGAACTCAAATACATGGAGGCTAAAGGGCATCCTACTAAAGAATGAATGGGTTCACCAGGAAATTAAAGAAGAATTTAAAAAAATTCATGGAAACAAATGAAAATGAAAACACAAGTGGTCAGAATCTCTGGGACACAGCAAAGGCAGTCCTGAGAGGAAAATATATAGCAATACATGCCTTTCTCAAGAAACAAGAAAGATCTCGAATACATAACCTAACCCTACACCTCAAGGAGCTGGAGAAAGAACAACAGATAAAACCTAAACC
>CM052801.1:44306720-44324232 GCA_028533885.1 Nasua narica
AACGTTCCATGCTCATGGATTGGAAGAACAAATATTGAGAAAATGTCTATGCTACCTAACGAAATCTACACATTTAATGCAATCCGTATCAAAATACCATCAATTTATTTCAAAAAAATGGAACAAATAATCCTAAAATTTATATGGAACCAGAAAAGACCACGAATAGCCAGAGGAATGTTGAAAAAGAAAACCAACGTCGGTGTCATCACAATTCCAGACTTCAAGCTCTATTACAAAGCGGTAATCATCAAGACAGTGTGGTAATGGCACAAAAACAGACACATAGATCAATGGAACAGAATAGAGAGCCCAGAAATAGAACCTCAACATTATGGTCAACTAATCTTCAACAAAGCAGGAAAGAATACTCAGCGGAAAAAAGACAGTCTCTTCAACAAATGGTGTTGGGAAAACTGGACAGCTACATGCAAAAGAATGAAACTGGACCATTTCCTTACACCACACACAAAAATAGACTCCAAATGGATCAAAGACCTCAATGTGCGACAAGACTCCATCAAAATCCTGGAGAAGAACACAGGCAACAACTTCTTTGACCTCAGCCACAGCAACTTCTTCCTACAAACATCTCCAAAAGCAAGGGAAGCAAGGGCAAAAATAAACCACTGGGACTTCATCAAGATCAAAAGCTTTTGCACAGCTAAGGAAACTATCAACAAAACCAAAAGATAACTTACAGTTTTGGAGAAGATATTCGCAAATGACATATCAGATAAAGGGTTAGTATCCAAAATCTATAAAGCACTTCTCAAACTTAACACTCAAAGAACAAATAATCCAATCAAGAAATGGGCAGAAGATATGAACACACATTTCAGTAAAGAGGACATCCAAATGGCCAACAGACACATGAAAAAATGCTCAACATCACTCAGCATCAGAGAAATACAAATCAAAACCACAGTGAGTTACCACCTCACACCAATCAGAATGGCTAAAATCAGCAAGTCAGGGAACGACAGATGTTGGCGAGGATGTGGAGACAGGGGAACCCTCCTACATTGTTGGTGGGAATGCAAGCTGGTACAGCCACTCTGGAAAACTGTATGGAGGTTCCTCAAAATGTTGAAAATAGAGCTGCCCTATGACCCAGCAATCACACTACTGGGTATTTACCCTCCAGATACAAATGTAATGATCTGAAGGGTCACATGCACCCGTATGTTTATAGTAGCAATGTCCACAATAGCCAAACTGTGGAAAGAACCTAGATGTCCATCAACAGATGAATGGATCAAGAAGAGGTGGTATATATATATACAGTGGAATACTATGCATCCATCAAGAGAAACGAAATCTTGCCATTTGCAACGACGTGGATGGAACTAGAGGGTATTATGCTAAGTGAAATAAGTCAGAAAAAGACAATTATCACATGATTACTCTGATATGAAGCATTTGAGAGGCAGGGCAGAGGGTGATGGGGGGTGGGGAAGAGAAATGAAACAAGATGAGATAGGGAAGGAGACAAACCATAAGAGACTCTGAAACTCATGAAACAAACTAAGGGTTGCTGGGAGGTGGGGGGTAAGGGATATGGACTTAGCGGAGGGTATTTGCTATGGTAAATGCTGTGAAATGTGTAAGCCTGATGATTCACAGACATGTACCCTGGGGCAAATAATATATTATATGTTAATAAAAAATTTAAAAAAAATTGCCTTCTGTGACATGCAAAGTTTTTCTTTTCTTGTCTCTAGTGTTACAACATCCATTTAAAAATTCTTTATACAGCAGAGGGTGAGTTAATAATATTCTCAATTTATGACATTTATTACCACTGATAAATGCAAGGCTCCTCTGTAGTTTTTGTTTGTTTACCTATTTATATGTGTATCTATGTATTTATTTTTCTCTTTTATTCTCATTACCCACTCCTATTCTCTTCCTAACCATACTATTCTACATGTACTTATTCATTTTGTGAATCTTGCATGGTTTCTTCTCAAATGTCACCTCCTCAGAGAAGACTGTCCTAACTTCTGCCTAAAATACCACCTACTTGTCATTCCCTATCCTCTTAATCCCGTCTATGTTTTTTTTAAAAGAAGTATCAGTACCTAAACTTTAATTATTTACCTCATCGAATAGAATGCAAGTTCCATAAAAGTAGTACTTTGTATTATACATCACTGTATTCCTAGGGCCTAAAACAGCACCTGGCAAAGTAATAGCTTAGGAATGAATGTTTGAGCAAATGAATAAAGGTAAATTTATTCCCCAGTGATAACTGAGAAAGCTGAGAAATCTCCATAGAGAATTCATAAATCTCTGAAGTGCTTATAATTTATGTACATGTTTATAATTAATCCCATGCCTTATTTGTACTTTTTATTGATATGTTCCTTCAACATACATTGACCTACTACTTTGTGACAGGCACTGTGTTAAGCACTGCAAAGACCAGTGGTAATAAGGCAAGATTTTTTTTTTCCAACAAGGAGATTGCTGTCCACTGACCAATATGGATACATAAATTGGAGCTTTCAGCGATGATGGTGCCATAGAAGCTCTCTAAGCTCACCTTGTCCCCACAGATATAACTAGGTGACACTCCCATCAGTATAAACAACCCAGAACATGACTCAAAAACTGGCAGAATAAAGCTCCACAACTAAATGTAGAAAAGGGTTGACATACGTGAGACTAGGAAGGGTAGAAATGAAGTCAGAAGCTAAAGGGAACAGCAGGACTGTCTGCACTGGGGAAGGATGTCACAGGCATGGAGAGGTAAGAGAAACAGCTTCTCACACTGGGGCTCTCACACGGGGAAAATGAATTCCCATAGCATTTTTTTGAAAACCAAAATGGTCAAATATTGTGAGTTCTTGCAACTAACAGGACTTAAAACCTGGAATTATTTTAATTTTAAGTCCAGTATAGTTAGCATACAGTGTTCTGTTAGTGACAGGCATATAATATAGTGATTCAATAATTCTTTACATTACCCAGTGCTCATCACAAGTGCCCTCCCAAATCCCATCACCCATTTTAACCATCCTACCACCCACCTCCCCCTTGGAAACCATCAATTTGTTCTTAATAATTAAGAGTCTGTTACTTGGTTTGTCTTGCTCTCTCTCATTTGTTTCATTTCTTAAATTCCACATATGAGTGAAATCATGTGACATTAGTCCTTTTCTGACTGACATATTTCACTTAGCATTATACTCTATAGCTCCATCCATGCCATTGAAAATTAAAGCCTGGGCTCAGGTCTGAAAGAGCTAGGAGGGTGAGAAGAAGCTGAGTCCCCCTTCTTAAGGTGACAGCACAACAAATACCCCAGAGAGATATAGATAGAAGCAGCAGTTTGAAAAACACCTGGGGCATAGAAGAGGGAGAGTTATTTATGAATTGGAGGGCATCTCCTTGAAGGACAAGGATCCCTGTGGGACTCCTAGAGGAATGAAGTTGCTGGAAGATGTTACTTCCCTCCTTCATCCTCCCAGTATAAACACAACCACCTGTTAGAAACATAACAATGTTACAGTGGCTACCTAACTTGCTTAAACCACTACCCCACCTGCATGTTGCAGATTGTTCCCCTCCAATACACTCATGGCCAGAGCCCATTGAGGGCAATACCACAGGCATGGGAGTATGCAAGAAGCCCTGACAGGCCAACATCACTCCAAAGTCACTCCTGCCTCAGGGGAAGGAAAAAATAGCCACACATACCTGATAGGCTCTAACACCAGCAGTGAACTGGAGGCAGACATCTAGTCTGACCACAGGCCACACCCACCAACAAAAGCTTTTCAGGGGAAAATACACTGCAGTTTGGTACTACTGCATCTCTGGCAAGTGCCTGGTGGCACTGGAGTTGACTCAACTCAAGTGCAAGGCAGCCACAGACTGGGCCACTAGCACCACAAGAACAAATACTGCACACGACAGGCAAAGAGAACCATTGTGGATAGCTGACTGAAGGAAAAACCATCTAAGCACAACATGAAAAGGTTTTCACACACCACACATAGAAGACACCCCTAAAGCACCAGGGTCCATTGAACAGGAGACACTGTACTGCAGGGCATTACAGGATCTCATACTTATAAAGTCATTACCTTCAAGAGAAGGAAATAGAGTTGACTTTCCTGACACACTGAAACAGACACAGAAAGTTAAACAAAATGAGAAGATAAAGGCATATTTCCCAAATGAAAGAACAAGACAAACTCAGAACAAGAGAACTAAGTGATGTGGAGATACATAATATCCCTGATAGAGAATTTAAAGTAATGGCCATAAAGATACTTACTGGACTTCAGAAAAGAATGGAGGACCTCAGTGAGACTCTCAACAAAGACATAAAAAAGAATCAATCAGAGATAAAGAACACAATAAAGGAAATTAATTGAACAGTACATCAAAAACTAATGATGTACTATACAGTGGCTAAATGAACATAATGAAAAAGTACACTATTTGGAATAAATCGGATGCTAGAATAATCAGAAGAATCACCTACCTGGAGGACAGAGTGATAGAAAGTAATAAAACCAAGCAAATGAGTGAAAAAGTTTTACAAAATGAGAATAGACTTATAGAACCCAGCAATACCATCAATTATAATAACATTTGCATTATAGGGATCACAGAAGGATAAGAGAGAGAGAAGGGGGCTGAAAATTTATTTGAAGAAGTAATAGCTGAAAACTTAAGTCATCTGGGGAAGAAAATAGAAATCCAGATCACATAGGCACAGATGCAACAAAATCAAACCAAGGAAGTCCATACTAAGTCCACAGTAAGATATATAGTAATTAAAATGGGAAAAGGTAGTGAGAGAGAATTTTAAAAGCAGCAAAAGAAAAAAAAAAAAAAACACAGTTACATACAAGGGAAACTGAATCAGGCTATCAGCTGATTTCTGAGCAGAAACTGCAGGCCAGAAGAAAGTGGCATTATATGTTCAAAGTGCTGAAAGGAAAAAAAAATAAAGTTCTGCAGCTGAGAATACTCTATTCAGCAGGGCTATCATTCAGAATAGAAGGAGAGATAAGAGTTTCCCAGACATGACAGGATGGATAAAAAAGCAAGACCCATCTATAGGCTGCCTACAAGAGACCCATTTTAGACTTAAAGACACTTGCAGATTAAAAATAAGAGGATGAAGGAACATCAGTCATGCAATAGATGTCAAAAGAAAGCCAGAGTAACAAGAGTTGTATCAGACAAACTAGACTTTATAGCAAGGACTGTACAAAGAGACAAAGGACAGTGCATAATAATACAGGGGACAATCAAACAAGAAGATAGAACGTTTGTAAATATGTATGCACCCAACATAGGAGCACCTAAATACATAAAATAATTAATAACCAACATAAAGGAACTAATCAATAATAAAATAATAATAGTAGGGGAATTTTATGATTATTTTTGCTATATTATTTTAGTCACCATACAGTACATAGTGTTTGATGTAGTGTTCCAAGATTCATTGTTTATGTATAACACCCAGTGCTCCATGCAATATGTGCCCTCCTTAATACCCATCACTAGGCCACTCCATATCCCCACACCCCTCCCCTCTAAGACCCTCAGATTGTTTCTCAGAGTCCACAGTCTCCTATGGTTCATCTCCCCGTCCGATTTCCACTCCTTCACTTTTCCCTTCCTTGTTCTAATGTCCTCCATCCTATTCTTTATGTTTCACAAGTAAGGGAAACCACATGATAATTGACTTTATCTGCTTGACTTATTTCACTTAGCATAATCTCCCTCAGTCCCATCCATGTTGCTGCAAAAGTTGGATATTCATCCTTTCTGATGGTTGAGTGATATTCCATCGGATATATGCACCACATCTTCTTTATCCATTCATCTGTTGAAGGGTATCTTGAGTCTTTCCACAATTTGGCTATTATGGAGATTGTTGCTATGAACATTGGGGTGCATATGGCCCTTCTTTTCACTACATCTATATATTTGGGGTAAATACCCAGTAGTGCAATTGCTGGGTCATAGGGTAGCTCTATTTTTAATTTTTTGAGGAACCTCCATATTGTTTTCCAAAGTTGCTGCACCAACTTGCATTCCCACCAACAGCGTAAAAGGATTACCCTTTCTCCACATCCTCTCCAACATTTGTTGTTTCTTGCCTTGTTAATTTTTGCCATTCTAACTGGTTTTAGGTGGTATATCAATGTGTGGCTTTTTTAAATGATTTTATTTATTTAACTGAGAGAGAGAGAGAGTGAGAGAAAGCATGAGAGGTGAGAAGGTCAGAGGGAGAAGCAGACTCCCCATGGAGCTGGGAGCCCGATGCGGGACTTGATCCCAGGACTCCGGGATCATGACCTGAGCCAAAGTCAGTCGCTTGACCAACTGAGCCACCCAGGTGCCCCTCAATGTGGTTTTGTTTTGAAATCCCCTGACGATTAATGATGATGAAAACTTTTTCATGTGTCTGCTAGCCATTTTAATGTCTTCTTTGCTAGGACTTTTAGTTGAACAAGAGTGGTGAGAGTGGGTATCCTTTTCGTTTTTCTGATCTCAAAGGAAAGGCTGTCAGCCTTTACCTATTGAGAATGATATTTGCTGTGGATTTTTCATAGATAGATTTTATGAAGTTGAGGAATGTTCCCTCTATCCCTATGCTATGAAGAATTTTAATCTTTAAATGATGCAGTATTTTGTCAAATGCTTTTTCTCATCAATTGAGAGGACCATGTGGTTCTTCTCTCTTCTCTTATTGGTTTGTTCTATCACATTGATTGATTTGAGAATGTTGAAAGACACTTGCATCCCAGGGATAAATCCAAACTGGTCGTGGTAGATAATATTTTTAATGTGCTATTGGATCCTACTAGCTAGGATCTTGTTGAAAATCTTGGCATTGATATTCATCAGGGTTATTGGTCTGAAATTCGACTTTTTCATGGGGTCTTTTCCTGGTTTTTGGATCAGGATTTGGCTTCATTGAAAGAGTCTGGAAGTTTTCCTTCTGTTTCTATTTTTTGAAATTGTTTCAGGAGAACATGTATTGTATCTTCTTTGGATGTTTGGTAGATTTCCCCAGGGAATCTGCCAGGTCTGGGACTCTTGTTTTTTGGGAGGTTTGTGATCACTGATTCAATTTTGTTTATAGATATTGGTCTATTCAGTTTGTCAGTTTCTTCCTGTTTCATTTTGGGAAGTTTATAGGTTTCCATGAATGCATCCATTTCTTCTAGGTTCCTTTAGTTATTGGCATATAGCTGTTTATAATAATTTCTGATGATCGTTTCTATCTCCTTGTGGTTAGTCATGATTTCTCCCCTTTCATTAATAATTCTGTTAATTTGGGGAGCCTGGGTGGCTCAGTTGGTTAAACAACTGCCTTTGGCTCGGATCATGATCCCAGCGTCTTGGGATCAAGTCCCGCATCGGGCTCCTTGCTCCGCAGGGAGCCTGCTCCTCTCTCTGCCTCTGCCTGCCTCTCTGCCTGCTTGTGTTCTCTCTCTGTTAAATGAATAAATAAAATCTTTAAAAAAATAAAAAAATAATAATAATTCTGTTAATTTGGATCCTCTCTCTTTATTTTTAGATTAGTTTGGCCAGTGGTTTATTGATTTTATTGATTCTTTCAAAAAACCAACTCTGGCTTCATTGGTGTGTTCTACTGTTTCTCTGGATTCTTACTCATTGATCTCTACTCTTATCTTGATTATTCCCCTTCTTGTGCATGGGGTTGGCTTAATTTGTTGTTGATTATCCAGTTCCCTATGGTGTAAAGAGAGCTGATGCATTTGGAATTTTTCAGTTTTTTTGAGTGAGGCTTGGATGGCTATATATTTCACCCTGTGGGCCACCTTTACCATATCCCATAGGTTTTGTACCAATGTGTCTTCATTCTCATTGGTATCTATGAATTGTTTAAGTTTTTCTTTGATTTCCTGGTTGATCCAAACATTCTTGAGCAGGTTAGTCTTTAGCCTTCAATGATGGAATTCCTTCCAAACTATTACTTATGATTGAGTTCCAGTTTCAAAGCATTGTGGTCTTAGAATATGCAGAGAATTATCTCAATCATTTGGTTTTGGTTGAGACCTGATTTTTAATCCAGTATGTGGTCTATTCTGGAGAAAATTCCATGTGTGCTCGAGAAGAATGAGTATTCTGTTGTTTTAGGGTGGAATGTTCTGTATATATCTGTATATACCTATGAGATCCATTTGGTCCTATGCGTCATTCAAAGTTCTTGTTTCTTGATTGATTTTCTGTTTGGATGATCTCTCTGTTACTGAGAGTGGTGTGTTAAGATCCCTTACAATGAATGCATTCATATTGACATGACTATTTTTTTTTTAAATTTAGCTTATGTAGTTGGCTGCCCCTATATTGGGGGCATAAATATTTACAATTGTTAGATCTTCTTGGAGGACAGACCCTTTAGGAATGATGTAGTGTTCTTCTGTATCTCTGACTACAGTCTTTAGCTTAAAATCTAATTTATCTGTTATGAGAATTGCTACCCCAGCTTTCTTTAAGTCCCGTTAGCATGAAAGATGGTCTCCATCCCTTCACTTTCAGTCTAGATGTATCTTTAGGTTCCAAATGTGTCTCTTGTAGACAGGATATGGATGGGTCCTGTCATTTTATCCAATCTGCGACCTTGTGCCATTTCATGTGAGCATTTAGGCTGTTCATGTTGAGAGTGATTATTGAAAGATATGTTTTCCCTCCATAATCTCTTCCAGTCCCGTCCATGTTGATACCAAAGTTGATTATTCATCCTTTCAGATGGAGGCGTAATATTCCATCGGAAGAGATTACGCAGAGTGAAATAAGTCAAGCAGATAGTGTCAATTAACTTATACTCTCACATGTGGAGCATAAGGAAAAACATGGAGGGCATTGTGAGAAGGAAAGGAAGGGTGAATGGGGGGAATCGGAAGGGGTGATGAACCATGAGAGACTGTGGACTCTGAGCAACAAACTGAGGGTTTTGGAGGGGAGAGCGTTGGGGGTTTGATGAGCCTGGTGGTGGGTATTGAGGAGGGCACTGGGTGTGGTGTATAAACAATCTTGTAACACTGAAAAAATAAAATAAATGTATTTGGGGGAAAAATGAAAAATAAGTTTTTATTGACATCATGTTGCCTGTGAAGTCCTTTTTTCTATAGATTGTCTGTAAGTTTCCATTCTATGTCACTCATGGGTTCGTTCTTCCTTTATATAACCTGTTTTTCTTGTAGTGCCTGCTTGGTGGTCATATTCTCTTTTAAAGCTTGCTGGTCTTGGAAGCTCTTTATCTCTCCATCCATTTTATTCAAGTTAATCTTCCCGGATAAAGTATTCTTGGCTGCATGATCTTCTCATTGAGTGCCCTGAATATATCATGCCAGCACTTTCTGGCTTACCAGGTTTCTGTGGACAGGTCTGACGTTATTCTGATGGGTCTTCCTCTGTACATAAGGAATCTCTTCCCCCTAGCCACCCTCAGGACCTCTTGTCTAAAATTATAATTTACAAATTTCACAATAATGTATCTGGGTGTCTTTCTAGACTTGTTGATCTTGGGGGGTGTCCTTTCTGCCTCTAGGACATGAACACTTGTTCCATTCCCCTGATTGGTAAATTTTCATTCAAATTTTGTTCAGGTATATCTTCTAGTTTTCTGTCTTTCTCCACGCCCTCAGGGATTCCACTAATTCTGACGTTGGAATGTTTCATGGCATCATTTATTTCCCTAATTCTGTTCTCATGGATTCTAAGCAGTCTGTTCCACCCCTCCTCTTGACCTTTCTTCTCTAGCACCTTCTCATCTAGATCACTAATTCTATCCTCTGTCTCCATTCCTTAGCTTTTAGAGTATTTAGATTAGATTGGATCTCATTGATAGCATTTTTAACATCAGTCCTTTGGCTCTCAGTTCCACCCTTCGAGATTCTATTTTGTCACTGTTTTTCTCCAACCTAGCCATTGGTTGGATTATTGTTTTCCTGAATTCCCTTTCCGACATACTGTTTATGTCCATATCCAGTAGTTCTGGGGGAAAGGGAGCACTCTCTGGGATTTTCCTCTGTTGGGTATTCCTCCTCCTAGTCATTCTGATGAGAAGTGTTTGAGGATATGTGTAGTTGAATATATCAACCATGATCCAGTCAAGGTGCACCCTGGAAAGTTTCCAGAGCAATCAGAATTCACCACCAAAAAGAAAGAAAAAAGAAAAAAAAAGATAAAGGTTGAAAGAGGAAAAAAAAAGAAAGAAAGAAAGAAAAAAGAAATCCCAGCCAAAATGAGCCCCCAAGATAAGATTTATAAGGTATATAAACAAACAAAAACAAACATAAAGACCAACAAATGTAAATGACCAGAAATAAAAGAACCCAGCTAGAATGAACTCCAAGAATAAGATTTATATAATACCAGAACAAAAACAAATACTCTGAGAAACTGACAAAAGAATAAGTTGGGGGGTGGTTATAGACCCTCGATGTGGGAGAGGAAGTTTATTTCAGGTCTTCTTGGGTGTATCATTGTATTAAGCCTCTAGTTGTAATGTTAAGTAGTTTAAAAAATTAAAAGACCAAGAGTCTTGAGAAGGAATTAAAAAACAAATAGTAAGAAAGAAAATAAAAAACTTGTATCTATGAAATATACAGGTTTTAGGGCAATATATTGCCCTAAAGGAGCTTAATATATTGTTTTCCCCTGATGTTGGGGTTTTACAGTTTTATGGGGACCTAGTGGTTATTGTCCTCTTGCTTTTGACTAGTCCTCTAGGGGAGGGGCCTGCCATGTTGTTTTCTAGTCCGTCTTGCTTGGTTTGAGTAGCCCTTCTGGCCATCAAAGGGCTCCGCTTTGTGGAAACCGGTTTTGCAGTGTTTTGCTCGCTGGAGGTTTTTGTTCTTTGGCAGCCTTTTGCGGCTTTTCAGAGGGTAAGAGCAAAAAATCTGCCCATACCCAGAACACCCCCTCAGAGACAAGCCTCAGAGTCCTCCCCTCTGGGTGGTCCAGAACACACATACTCCCCCTCTGCAAATTCTGCTGCACACCACAGTCTCCCACAGGCTTTGTGCACCCCCAGCCAACATCCCAGTGGTCACCCGAGGCCCTTGCTTGCCTCTTACCCCTGCACTACTAAAAGCACGAGCAATAATGATCTGGGAAACTTGCTTCCCATGGCTGCTATTGCTGGGACCGCTCTCCAGGCTCCTGGCCCATGCCATGTGCACTCAGATTCCTGCCCATATGGGGCCATGTTCTCTCAGGCATGGGCTGGGAGTGCTCAGACCCTGCAGCTGGACGAGGATGACCCCAGTTCCTAAAGAGATTGCCAGCAGTTGACCATACCAAGTTCTCTTAGAAGCCTAAGGGAGTGTGCCCAGCTGGAGCATTAGTGCAATCAGTGGAAAGCTGCAGGCTCATGGACCATGGACTGGACCCCTGCCAGTCTCTCTCTGACTAGGGTGGTCGCCCGTGGTTGGTGCCCTTCCTGAGAACATGGGCCTAGGCCTGTGTCTGTGACCACCTAATTCCACTAGTTGCTCTTTAATATCTTTTGCTCTTTTGAGTATTTTTAACCAGCTTCTAAATTAATTCTGGGCCCCAACTACAGGGCACTTTTGTTTGGGGTATTACTTTCCTTGGGTCATTTCTGGTGGCTCCCTCCCTCTTCTCTTTATCTTCCAATATTGGTCCAACTGTTCCCACTCTGTTTTACCTCTGCACTGCTGCCTTCTGCTCATGAAGAGATCCAGAAGTGAATAATCTTATATCTCAGGCTGATTTCATGGGTGTTCAGAGTGTTCTGGTAGATTTTTAGCTCACTTTAGGGAACTGCTTCCAACAAGGTCTCCTACTTCTCTGCCATCTTGACCTTCTTCCCATACCGATGGTATTTTGATTGGGATGGCATTGAAAGTATAGATTGCTCTGGGCAACATAGACATTTTCACAATATTTATTTTTCCAATATATGAGCATAGAATGTTTTTCCATCTTTTTGTGTCTTCTTCGATTTCTCTCATGAGCGTTCTGTATTTCCTTGAGTATAGATCCTTCACCTCTTTGGTTAGTTTTATTCCAATGTATCTTATACTTTTTGGTGCAAGTGTGAATAGAATCTATTCTCTAATTTCTCTTTCTACAGTTACATTGTTAGTGCATAGGAAAGCAACTGATTTCTGTATATTAATTTTATGTCCTGCCACATTAGTGAATTGCTGTATGAGTTCTAGAAATTTGGGGGTAGAGTCTTTAGGGTTTTCAACAGAAAGTATCATGTCATCTGTGAAGAGACTTTGACTCCTATTTGCCAATTTGAATACCTTTTATTTCCTTTTGCTGTCTGATTTCTCTCACTAGGACTTCTAATACTATGTTGAACAAGAGTGGTGAGAGTGGGCATCCTTGTCGTATTCCTTTCTCAAAGGGAAGGCTATCAGCTTTTCCCCATTGAGAATATTTGCTGTGGGTTTCTCATAGATAGATTTTATGAATTTGAAGAATGTTTCCTCTATCCCTATACTTTGAAGACTTTTAATCAGGAACAGATGCTGAATTTTGTCAAATGCTTTTCTGCATCAATTGAGAGAGCCATGTGGTTCTTATCTCTTCTCTCATTGATTTGTTCTATCACACTGATTGATTTGCAAATGTTAAACCACACTTGCAACCAAGTGATCAATCTCACTTGGTCGTAGTGGATAATCTTTTTAATGTATTGTTGCACCTTGTTAGCTAGGATCTTGTTGAGAATTGGCGTCCATATTCATCAGGGATATTGGTCTGAAATTCTCCTTTTTGATGGGGTCATTTCTTAGTTTGGGTATCAAGGTGATGCTGGCTTCATAGAATGAGTCCGGAAGTTTTCCTTCTGTTTCTATTTTTGAAACAGCTTCAGAATAATAAGTATTATTTCTTCCTTGAATATTTGGTAGAATTCCCCCAGGAATCCACCATGTCTGGAATCCTGTTTTTTGGAAGGTTTTTGAACACTGCTTCAATCTCATTTTTAGTTATTGGTCTATTCAAGTTGTCAATTTCTTTTTCTTTCAGTCCTGGAAGTTTGTTCATTTCCAGGGATGCATCCATTTCTTCTAAGTTGCTAATTCATTAGCATATAGCTGTTGATAATAATTTCTGGTGGTAATTTCTATTCCCTTAGTGTTAGTCATGCTCTCTCCCCTTTATTTCATAATTTTATTAATTTGAGTCCTTTCTCTTTTCTTTTGGATTAGTCTGGCCAGTGGTTTATAGATCTGATTAATTCTTTCAAAGAACCAGCTTCTAGTTTCATTGATGTGTTCTACCTTATCTCTTATTTTTTTCCCTCTCCAAATATGTTTATTTTATTTTTTCAGTGTTACAGGATTGATTGTTCATGAACCACACCCACTGCTCCATGCAATATGTGCCCTTCTCAATACCCACCACCAGGCAATTCCTCCCCTCACCCCCTCCCCTTCAAAACCCTCAGTTTGTTGCTCAGAGTCCACAGTCTCTCCTGGCTCATAGCCCCCTCCGATTTCCCCCCATTCACCATTCCCTTCCTTCTCACAATGCACTCCATGATTTTCTTTATACTCCACACGTAAGTGAGACCGTAAGATAATTGACTCTCTCTGCTTGGCTTATTTCACTCCACATAATCTCTTCTAGTCCCGTCCATGTTGATACAAAAGTTGGATATTCATCCTTTCTGATGGAGGCATAATATCCCATTGTATAAATGTACCACATCTTCCTCATCCACTCATCTGTTGAAGGGTATTTTTGTTCTTTCCACAGTTTGGCTATTGTGGCCATTGCGGCTATGAACATTGGAGTACATGTGGCCCTTCTTTGTACTGCATCTGCTTCTTTGGGGTAAATACCCAGTAGTGCAATTGCAGGGTCATAGGGTAGCTCTATTTTTAATTTCTTGAGGAATCTCCACACTGTTTTCCAAAGCGGCTGCACCAACTTGCATTCCCACCAACAGTGAAGGAGGGTTCCCCTTTCTCCACATTCACTCCAGTTTACTGTCTTGTTGATTTTGGCGATTCTAACTGGTGTAAGGTGGTATCTCAGTGTGGTTTTGATTTGAATCTCTCTGATGGCTAAAGATGATGAGCATTTTTTCATGTGTCTGTTAGCCATTTGTATGTCTTCTTTGGAGAAGTGTCTGTTCATGTCTTCTGTCCATTTTTTGATGTGATTATCTGTTTTGTGAGTGTTGAGTTTGAGGAGTTCTTTATAGATCTTAGATATCAGCCCTATATCTGTAATGTCACTTATCTCTCATTTCTAATTCATTAATCTATGCTCTAATCTTAGTGATTTCCCTGCTTACACATGGGGCAGATTTAATTAGTTGTTGATTCTCCAGTTCTTTAATGTAGAAAAAAAGTTTGTGTATTTGGATTTTTTTTTTGAGTGAGGCTTGTATGGCTATGTTCTTCCCCCTTAGGACCACCTTTGCCATATCCCATAGGTGTTGGACTGAAGAGTCTTCCTTCTCATTGGTTTCCATGAATTTTTAAAATTCTTCTTTGATTTCCTGGTTGACCCAAACATTCTTGAGCAGGATGGTATTTAGCTTCCAAGTGTTTGAATTCCTTCCAAACTTTTTCTTATGATTGAGTTCCAGTTTCAAAGCATTGTGGTCTGATAATATGCAGGGAACAGTCTCAATCTTTTGTGTCAGTGAGTCTTTTTTTGTGATCCAGTATGTGTTCTATTCTGGACAAAGCTCAATGTGTGTTTGAGAAGAATGAGTATTCTGTTATTTTAGGGTGGAATATTCTGTATATATCTGTGCAGTCCATCTGGTCCAGTGTGTCATTTAAAACTATTGTTTCTTTGTTGATTTTCTGCTTAGATGATCTATCTATTGCTGGGAGTGGTATGTTATGACCCCTTACTATTGACGTATTCTTATCAGTATATCTTTATTTTGATTAATAGTTGGTTTTCTAGTAGGCTGCTCCTGTGTTGGGGACATACATATTTACAATTGTTGAATTTTCTTGTTGGATAGACCTCTTAAGCATTATGTAGTGTTCTTCTGTATCTCTGACTACAGTCTTTAGCTTAAAATCTAATTTGTCTGATATAAGAATTACTACCCCAGCTTTCTTTTGAGTTCTATTGCATGAAAGATTGTTCTCCATTCCTTCATTTTCAGTCTGGATATATCTTTAGGTTCAACCTCAGTCTCCGGTAGACAGCATTTGGGTGGGGCCTGTCTTTTTATCCAATCTGCAACCCTGTGCCATTTTATGGGAGCACTTAAGACATTCACGTTAAGAGTGATTATTCAAAAACTTGTTTTTATTTTTATCATGTTGTCTGTGAGGTCCTTGTTTCTATAGGTTGTATATGTAAATTTTTGTTCTATTATCACTCTTGGAGTCTTTCTTCTTTTATAGAACCCTCCTTAATATTTCTTGCAGGGCCAGATTGGGGGTCACATGTTATTTCTGTCTTTGTTGGTCTTGGAAGCTCTTTATTTCTCCATCCATTCTAAAGACAGCCTTTCCAGATAAAGTATTATTGCTTCCATGTCCTTCTCTTTTAGTGCCCTCAATATATTTTGTCAGCCATTTCTGGCTTGCCAGGTTTCTCTGGACAGGTCTGATGTTATTCTGATAGACCTTCCTCTGCTCTGCACATGTTCTTCTCATTTTGTACCCTTAATATGTCTTGCCAGCTGTTTCTGGCTTGCCATGTTTCTGTGGACAGGTCTGACATTATTCTGATATTCCTCTCTCTGTAAGTAAGGAATCTCTTCCCCCTAGCTGCCCTTACGTTATTTTCTTTGGTTTTAAGACTTGCGAGTTTCACTATCACATGCCAGGGGGTGACTATTCCCTCATTGATCTTGGGGGTGGTGTCCTCTGCATCTAGGACATGAACACTTGTCTCATTCCTCAGATTGGGGAAATTCTCAGCTAGGATTTGCTCAACTATGTCTTTTAGTCCTCTCTCTTTCTCCACCCCCTCAGAGATCCCAATAATTCTGACATTGGAATGTTTCATGATGTCATTTATTTCTCTAATTCTGTTTTCATGGATTCTTAGCTATTTGTTCCAGGCTTCCTCCTTGTCCTTCTTTTCTGTCAGTTTGCCTTCTAGATCACTAAGTCAATCTTATGCCTCATTTAACCTAGCTGTTAGGGTATCTAGATTAGATTGGATCTCATTGATAGAATTTTTAAGTTCTGTCAAATCAGCTCTCATTCTGTCCTTAGATAATCTATGTTGCCATTAATAGTTGTCTCCAATCTAGCATAACTGTTACCCTGAATTCTATTTATGACATCTTGCTTATGTCCATATCCATTAGTTCTATGGCAGAGGTCAAAGTCTACAGATTTTTCCTCTCTTGTTTGTTCCTCCTCCTAGTCATTCTGGTGAGAAGTGGTTGAGGGAATGTACAGAGCCCAAACTATTGACCACAATTCAAGCAAGGTGAACCTGTTTTATAAGGATTTTAGGGTTCTTGGCCTCTTGTTCCTTCAGCCTGTCTTCTGAGGGGAGGGGACTGCCACACTGTTACTCAGGCAGTCCATTTTCGATAGAGTTGCCCTGTGCCCTTTGGGAAAGAAGGGCCTTGTGAAAACTGCTTTGGGGAAGCTTTTGTTCCCTGGTGGCTTAACTTGGTGGGTTTCTGTGTCCCTTCCAAGAGTCAAAGCAGAAGTGACTGTGTCCAAACTTCTGTCTCAGAATAGAGAGATCACAGACTGTTTTCTGGAAAGCCCTTCAGGCCACACTGACTCGGTTTTTATCTGTGCTTCTAAAAACAATAGTGACCTGGGTCGTGTGCCTCACAGCAACACTCCCAGCCCTTGCTTCCAGGTTCAGACATGTCTCTGCTGTTTGTGCTTCTGAAAACACCGGCTGCCCCCAGTTCACAGGTGTACTCCTGCAGCTCCAGGGTTCTGTCTGGGGGAGTGCGCTAAAATCTTTTCCCCATTGCTACTGGTTCTAAAGTCTGTACCCAGGCCACAGTGTGAGACACTTTTGTGCTCCTCTGTTATTTCTTCTTTCCCCCACCAGCACATACTGTGGCTCCCTCCCCCTTCTATTTATCTTTTTTTCCTCAAATATTTTCAGTGTTACAAGATTCATTGTTCATGCACCACACCCAATGCTTGAGGCAATAAATGCCCTTCTCAATACCCACCACCAGGCTCGCTCAACCCCAAACCCCCTGCCCTCCAAACCCTTCAGTTTGTTGCTCAGAGTACACAGTCTCTCCTGGTTCATTGCCCCCTCCGATTTCCCCCCATTCACCATTCCCTTCCTTCTAACAATGCGCTCCATGATTTTCTTTATACTGCACACATAAGTGAGACCATAAGATAATTGACTCTCTCCACTTGACTGATTTCATTCTGCTTAATCCCTTTTAGTCCTGTCCAAGTTGATACAAAAGTTGGATATTCATCCTTTCTGATGGAGGCATAATATTCCATTGTATAGATGTACCACATCTTCCTTATCCATTCATCTGTTGAAGGGCATTTTGGTTCTTTCCACAGTTTGGCTATTGTGGCCATTGCGG
>CM052801.1:44324732-44356865 GCA_028533885.1 Nasua narica
TGGGTCCAACCGCCGGTGCCCGCGACCACCCCCTTCCACTAGTTACTCCTCCGAACTTTTTGCCCTTTTTAAGTGTTTTTATTTGGTTCTACGTTTATGCTTGTCCTCCCGCCGCCCGGCACTTTCCTTTGGGGTATTACTGTCCTTGGTTAGCTTCTGGTGGCTCCCTCCCCCTTTTATTTATCCTCCGATATCAGCTAGAGTGATCCCACTTTGCTTTTACCTCTCCACTGCTGTCTTCTGCTCTCGGAGAGATCCCGGGGTTAGAAATCTTTCTCCTCAGGGTGATTTCATGGGTGTTCAGCATGTTCTGGTAGATTTCCAGCTCACTTTTGGGGACCGGTTGCTGCAGGATCTCTTACTTCTCCGCCATCTTGCCCCCCTCCGGGATTTTTCAGTGTTTTTGAGTGAGGCTTCGATAGCTATGTATTTCCCCCTAAGGACAAACTTGCCATGTCCCATAGGTTTTGGATCGATGTGTTTTCATTCTCATTGGTTTCCATGAATTGTTTAGACTCATCTTTGATTTCCTAGTTGACCCCAGCATTCTTGAGCACGTTGGTCTTAAACCTCTAAGTGTTTGAATTCCTTCTAAACTTTTACTTGTGGTTGAGTTTCAGTTTTAAAGCATTGTGGCCTGAGAAAATGCAGGGAATCATCTCAATCTTTTGGTACTGGTTGAGACCTGATTTGTGGCCCAGTATGTGGTCTATTCTGGAGAAAGTTCCATATGCGCTCAAGAAGAATGAGTATTCTGTTGTTTTAGGGTCGAATGATCTATATATATCTATGAGGTCCATGTGGTCCAATGTGCCATTCAAAGCTCTTGTTTTTGTATTGATTTTCTGTTTAGATGATCTCTCAGTTACTGAGAATGGCGTATTAAGATCTCTTACTATTAATGTATTTGTATCCATATGACACTTTATTTTGATTAACCGTTGGCTTCTGTAGTTGGCTGCTCCTCTATTGGGGGCATAAATGTTTACAATTGTTAGATCTTCTTGGAGGATAGACCCTTTGAGAATGATGTAGTGTCCTTCTGTATCTCTGACTACAGTGTTTAGGTTAAAATCTAATTCATCAGATATGAGAATTGCTACCCCAGCTTTCTTTATAGGTCCGTTGGCATGAAAGATGTTTCTCCATCTTTTCTTTTTCAGTCTGGATGTATCTTTTGGTTCCAAATGTGTCTCTTGTAGACAGCATATGGACGGGTCCTGTCGTTTATTCATTCTGCAACCCTATGCTCTTTTATGGGAGCATTTAGGCCATTCATGTTGAGAGTGATTATTGAAAGGTAACTGTTTATTTAAATCTTGTTACCCGTGAAATCCTTGTTTCTATAGATGGCAAATTTCTGTTCTAAGTCACTCATGTGTTCTTTCTACTTTTATAGAACACCCTTTAATATTTCCTGGAGTGCTGGCTTGATGATCACATACTCTTTTAATCCTTGCTGGTCTTGGAAGCTCTTTATCTCTCCATCAATTCTGAATGTCAGCCTTGCTGGATAAAGTATTCTTGGTTGCATGTTCTTCTCCTTTACTGCCCTGAATATAACCTGCCAGCCCTTTCTGGCTTGCCAGGTTTCTGTGGATATGTCTGACGTTATTCTGATGGGTTTTCCTCCGTATGTAAGGAATATCTTCCCCCTAGCTGCCCTCAGGACCTTCTGTCTAAAATTATAATTTGCCCCTTTTAAGATATGTGTCTTGGTGTTTTTCTAGACTCATTGATCCTGGCAGGGGTTCTTTCCAAATCTTGGACACGAACACTTGTTCTATTCCCCAGATTGGAGAAATTTTCATTCGGAATCTGGTCAGCAATATCTTCTAGACGACTGTCTTTCTCTACCTTCTCTGGGATGCCAATGATTCTGATGTTTCAATGTTTCATGGCGTCATTTATTTCCCTAAGTCTGTTCTCATGATTCCTGAGCAGTTTGTTTTTGCTCTCCTCCTGAATTTTTATCTCAACCATTTTATCCTCTAGATCACTAATTCTATCCTCTGTCTCCATAATTCTACCTGTTAGACTGTTTAGATTGGATTGTATCTCATTAATAGTGCTTCTTACATCTGCTATACTGGATCTCATTTCTGCCCATAGAGATTCTATAGTGTTTTTCTCCATCCTAGCCATTACCTGGATAATTGTCACCCTGAATTTCCTTTCTGACATAGTGTTTATGTCCATGTCAATAGTTCAGAGAGAGGATGTAGTCTCTGGGTTTTTCTTCTGTTGGGTGTTCCTCCTTCTAGTCATTTTGATGAGAAGTGGATGAAAGGATGTATAGCTGGATATATCCCCCCCCATCCAGGCAGGGTGCACCCTCGAGGGTTTTGGAGCAATTGAGATTCACCACCAAAAAGAAAGAAGACGGATAAAAAAAGATAGAGGGAAAGAGAAAAAAAGGGCATCCCATTGCCTGATTTTAAGCTTTACTACAAAGCGGTGATCACTAAGACAGCATGGTACTGTCACAAAAACAGACACATAGACCAGTGAAACATAATAGAGAGCCCAGAGATGGACCCACAACTCTGTGGTCAAATCATCTTTGACAAAACAGGCAAAAATATCCAGTGGAAAAAAACCAGTCTCTTCAATAAATGGTGCTGGGAAAATTGGACAGCTGTATGTAGACAAATGAAATTTGACCATTCTCTTACACCATACACGAAGATAAACTTGAAATGGATAAAAGACCTCAATGTGGGGCAGGAATCTATCAAAACCCTAGAGCAGAACATAGGCAATAACCTCTTTGACATCAGCCACAGCAACTTATTCAGGACATGTCTCCAAAGGCAAAGGAAACAAAAGTGAAAATGAACCTTTGGGACTTCATCAAGATAAAAAGCTTCTGCACAGCAAAGGAAACAGTCCACAAAACAAACAGGCAACCCACAGAATGGGAGAAGATATTTGCAAATGACACTACAGACAAAGGTCTGATATCTAAGATCTATAAAGAACTCCTCAAACTCAACACTCACAAAACAGATAATCACATCAAAAAATGTGTAGAAGACATGACCGACACTTTTCCAAGGAACATATACAAATGGCTAACAGACACATGAAAAAATGTTTATCCTCTTTAGCCATCAGAGAGATTCAAATCAAAACCACAGTGAGATACTACCTTATACCGGTTAGAATGGCCAAAATCAACCAGACAGTTAACAACAAATGCTGGAGAGGCTGTGGAAAAAGGGGAACCCTCCTCCACTGTTGGTGGGAATACAAGTTGGTGCAGCCACTTTGGAAAACAGTATGGAGATTCCTCAGGAAATAAAAAATAGAGCTATCCTATGACCCTGCAATTGCACTATTTGGTATTTACCCCAAAGAAGCAGATGCCATACAAAGAAGGGCCACATGTACCCCCAGTGTTCATAGCTGCAATGGCCACAATAGCCAAACTGTTGATAGAACCCAAATGCCCTTCAAGAGATGATTGGATAAGGAAGATATGGTACATCTATACAATTTATATTATGCCTCCATCAGAAAGAATGAATATCCAACTTTTGTATCAACATGGACATGACTAGAAGAAATTATGCGGAGTGAAATAAGTCAAGTAGAGAGGGTCAATTATCTTATGGTCTCACTTATGTGTGGAGTATAAAGAAAATCATGTAGGGCATTGTGAGAAGGAATAGGAAGGGTGAATGGGGGGAAATCGGAGGGGGCAATGAACCAGGAGAGACTGTGGACTCTGAGCAACAAACTGAGGGTTTTGGAGGGGAGGGGTTGGGGGGTGGGCGAGCCTGTTGGTGTGTATTGAGAAGGGCACATATTGTATGGAGCACTGGATGTGGTGCATTAACAATCAATCTTGTAACACTGAAAAATGAAAATAAACGTATTTGGTGAGGAATGAAAAAAAAAAAAAAGAGCACATGCTTCCCTCAGCAAAATTCTGCTCACAATGCAGCCTGTCCAAGGTGGCGTGCACTGTATCAACCTTTCTGGGGCTCCTCAAGTGCTGACCTGGGAGGCTTGTGGGGGGCTGCAAAAGTGGGATCCCTGAAACCTTTCTGTGGCTCCGCAAGTGGGAATTGGGGTGGCTAGGCCACTTGCCCATGTTCTCTCTGTGGTGGCGTGGTCCCCCAGGCCTTGAGGCGGGTTGCAAATGTCCTGGGCACCCCCAGAGAAAAGCTGAGGATTGTGGACCACTGTAGACTCTCTAAAGGCACTTGTAGGAGTGAGCCAGGCGCACAGAATGTTGTAGAGAGTGGAAAGCTGCAGGTTCAGGAACCACAGATTGGATCCCCCCACCAGTCTCACTTTGGGGCACTCCTTCCTGGGAGTGTGGGTCCAGGCCACTGCCTGCGACCACCCCCTTCCACTAGTTACTCCTCACAACCTTTTGCCCTTTTTAAGTGTTTTTAATGGACTCTATGTTAATGCTGGTCCCCCGCCACCGGGCACTTTCCTTTGGGGTATTACTGTCCGTAGATCGCTTCTAGTGGCTTCCTCCTTTTTCTGTTCATCCTCCAATATTGGTTCGAGTGTTATCACTTTGCTTTTACCTCTCCACTGCTGTCTTCTGCTCTGGGAGAGATCCAGGAGCGAGAAATCTTGCTCGTCAGGGTGATTTCATGGGTGTAAAGCATGTTCTGGTAGATATCCAGCTCACTTTTGGGGACAGGTTGCAACAAGATCTTCTACTTCTCCACCATCTTGCCCCCCTCTCCTGTATGTCCATATATTTAATTTATATTTATAATGTGCATATATTAACTTTATGTCTGTATATTCAATTTACTTCAGACACACACACACACAAACACACACACAAATGCACGTGACATCAGAGTGTATCATACTGGTCCTTAATAATGATTGTTTTCAGGAATGTTTGTTTTTTGTCATGCACACATATAAACACACGTGCACACATGTATTAATGTATCAATTTCCAAAATATTACTTAGACAGCCTTTCTTCTCTGCATCAGGAAGCCTTCATTTGTTTCTCAAGTCTAAATCCTCTGGGTAGCATCCAATACCCATTTTTATTACGTCCCTCTCTATCAGAGTTATCTCAGTCTCTTCAGAAACTGACTGGGTCCTTAATCTTGGCTTTCTCAACACACCCCACCACACATAAAAATCATAATGATTTCTGTCTTTGAATTCATTTTTTACTATACATTTCTAACTATTGACAACCACATTTCTCCCCTCTCTTTTTTATTTGACCGTGATAGTTATCTTTTGTGCTAGGCAGCTTAATATTTATTTTTATTTATTTATTTATTTATTTGTTTGTAATTTTTATCTCTTATCTTTTTTTATTTTTTTTAGTGTTCCAAGATTCATTGTTCATGCACCACACCCAGTACTCCATGCAATAAGTGCCCTTAATATTTAATAAAGTGTGACGATCTGAAAGCTAGAAGAGACCTGAAAGTCTATTTGATTTAACTCTCTAGTAAGGGCAAGGTAGTTCAGAAAAACCTGCATCCAAATCACTTGGGGAGTGTATTCTACATGCAGATTCTTGGGTCTTAAGGCCACTTCCTTGATCAGAATTTCTAGGATGGGACTCAAGAACCTGCATCATTCTATCAGAGCCTCTTTTGTCCAATAAAGATTGGAAACTATGGACCTAATTAGAACTACCACCCACCCCAGGGACTCTTGCTTTTCTTGTTTTTCTAGGAAAAGCCCAGGGTCATTGAAATCATTTGTGTTTCCTTCCTTTTTTGGCATTGCCCAGCTAAGCAGTAAGAGATTCCCATCTTGCTGATTTGTGGAGACTTAGAGAAGAATTTTGCCACCAGATAAAAGCAGAACTGAGAAAATGACGAGATATTCCCAGGACCACAGGAAGCTAAACATCACAATCCACTAGAACTTTGTGCCTATTCCTCTAGAGTGATCAGAGTAACCTCCATCTACTGCTATGTGTCATGAAGTTCACATTTACCACCTCAATGATCACCAGAGCACGGGCCCATAATCCCAGCTCTGTATTTACATCTCAACAGGCTAACTTTTCTGAGCCTGAGTTTCCTCATCTAGAAAAGAAAGGTACTAATTGTACCAACTTCACATGGTTGATATAAAATTAAATAAAGCAATGGACAGAAAACTGGCTGACATATAGGAGAGTCTTGATGAATGATAGCTGTTGTTATTATTCACGAAGTCTCTCTGGTTCCAGGTGGCTTTCAACTGTTATTTTATCACCCAGGTTCAGGCAGAAAATATTTTTCAGAAATTTTTTTTTAAGTAGGCTCCATGTCCAATGTGGAGCCCAATGCAGGGTTTGAACTAACAACTCTGAGATGCAGACCAGAGTTGATACCAAGAGTCAGACACTCATCCTACTGTGCCACCCAGGCATCCCAATAAGCAGACAATTCTAAGATCTTTTGACTCTATATGATTCTATGAAGGTTGAATGTATTCAACCTCTGTATATCCTGCTTCAGACAGCAACAAATTCTGATGACTCAGAGGAGGCTGGAGATGAAGCTGGGGAAATAAGCAGAAGCTGATGACCAGCGGTTCCTGGTCTTCTTTGCATAGAAGACCTGAAGTAGTGGAATGATAGAACAGATTTGAGAGACAATTTGGAGAACTGAGGCCTAGATTAGGAGATCTGGGAGAGGCTTTCCAAAGCCCTGTTCAAAGCTATTTCCAGGGAGAGTAGTGCACTATGAACTGGAGGCTGGGCAATGAAATAGGAAGGGGCTACAGGAGGACAAGCTGGTCTTGTGAAGGCATGTGACCTGTGAGACCAGTGACTTGGCATGGGGTAGAGGAGAAAGCCTTGCTCAGAGGCCTAAGGGGGCACAGGTCATGATCCCACAGTACTGGGATGGAGTCCCGCATTGGGCTCCCAGCTCCACGGGGAGTCTGCTTCTCCCTCTGACCTTCTCCCCTCGCATGCTTGCTCTCTCTCCCTCTCTCCCTCTCTCTCTCTCTCAAATAAATAAATAAAAATCTTTTAAAAAAATGGGCAGAAGATATGAGCACTTTTCCAATGAAGACATACAAATGGCTATCAGACACATGAAAAAAACGTTCATCATCATTGGCTATCAGGGAAATTAAAATCAAAACAACATTGAAGGGTGCCTGGGTGGGTCGGTGGGTTAGAGCTCCTGCCTTCAGCTCAGGTCATGATCTCAGGGTCCTGGGATTGAGCCCCGCATTGGGCTCTTTGCTTAGTGGGGAGCCTGCTTCGCCCTCTCTCTCTGCCTTCCTCTCTGCCTACTTGTGATCTCTCTCTCTGTCAAATAAATAAATAAAATTAAAAAAAAAACACATTGAAATAGAACCTTACACCAGTTAGAATGATAAAGATTAACAAGGCAGGAAACAACAAATGTTGGAAAGGATGTGGAGAAAGGGAATCCTCTTACACTTTTGGTAGGAATGCAAGTTAGTGCAGCCACTTTGGAAAACAGTGTGGAGGTTCCTTAAGAAATTAAAAATAGAGCTATCATTGTGACCCTGCAATTGCACTACTGGGTATTTACCCCAAAGATACAGATGTAGTGAAAAGAAGGGCTGTATGTACAGCAATGTTCATAGCAGCAATGTCCACAATTTCCAAATTGTGGAAAGATCTGAGATGCCATTCAACAGATGAATAGATAAAGGAGATGGGGCCCATATACACGATGAAATATTAGTCAGCCATCAGAAAGGATGAAAACCCAACTTTTGCATTAACAGGAATGAGACTGGAGGAGATTATGCTGAGTGAAATAAGTCAAGCAGAGAAAGTCAATTATCATATGATTTCACTTATTGTGGAGCATAAGGAATAACATGGAAGACATTAGGAGAAGGAAAGGAAAAGTGAATTGGGGGAAATTGGATGGAGAGACAAACCATGAGAGACTGTGGACTCTGAGAAACAAACTGAGGGTTTTAAATGGGAGGGGGTTGGGGGGATGGGTGGGCCTGGTGGTGGGTATTAAGGAGGGCATGTACTGCATATAGCACTGGGTGTTGTACATAAACAATGAATCTTGGAACACTACATCAAAAAGTAATGATGTACTTCTCTCGGGTTTTGATAGATTTCTGCCTCACATTGAGGTCTTTTATCCATTTCAAGTTTATCTTCCCTATGGTGTAAGAGAATGGTCAAGTTTCATTCTTCTACTTATAGCTGTCCAGTTTTCACAGGACTATTTATTGAAGAGACTGTTTTTTTTTTTTTTTCAACTGGATATTTTTTCCCGTTTTGTCTAAGATTATTTGTCCATAGAGTTGTGGGTCCATCTTCCACACTCTCTCAAGGTTCATCGACCCCTCTGATTTTCCCCCATTCACCTTCCTTCTCACAATGCTCTATATGATTTACCTCATGCTCCACAGATAAGTGAGATCATAAGATAATTGACTCTCTCCGCTTGACTTATTTCACTCCATATAATCTCTTCTGGTCCCATCCATGTTGATACAAAAATTATATATTCATCCTTTTTGATGGAGGCATAATATTCCATTGTATAGATGTACCACTTCTTCCTTATCCATTCATCTGTTGAAGGACATCTTGGTTCTTTCCACAGTTTAGCGATTGTGGCCATTGCTGCTATGATCATTGGGGTACATGTGGCCCGTCTTTGCACTGTATCTGCTTCTTTGGGGTAAATACCAGTAGTGCAATTGCAGGGTCATAGGGTAGCTCTATTTTTAATTTCTTGAGGAATCTCCACCCTGTTTTCCAAAGTAGCTGCAGCAACTTGGATTCCCACCAACAGTGGAGGAGGGTTCCCCTTTCTCCACATCCTCTCCAGCATTTGTTGTTTACTGTCTTGTCGATTTTGGCCATTCTAACTGGTGTAAGGTGGTATCTCAGTGTGGTTTTGATTTGAATCTCCCTGATGGCTAATGATGATGAACATTTTTTCATGGTCTGTTAGCCATTTGTATGTCTTCTTTGGAGAAGTGTCTGTTCATGTCTTCTGTCCAATTTTTGATGAGTTTGAGGAGTTCTTTATAGATCTTAGATATCAGCCCTTTGTCTGTAGTGTCATTTGTGAATATCTTCTCCAATTATGTGGTTTGCCTGTTTGTTTTGTTGACTGTTTCCTTAGCTGTGCACAAGCTTTTTATCTTGATGAGCTCTGAGCAACAAACTGAGGGTTTTGGAGGGGGGGGTTGGGTGAGCCTGGTGGTGGGTATTGAGTAGGGCACGTATGGCATGGAGTACTGGATGTGGTGCATGAACAATCAATCTTGTAACACTGAAAAAATAAAATAAACATATTTGGGGTAAAAAACTAATGATGTATTTTATAGTGGCTAACATAACATAGTAAAAAAAAGAAAAAACAATGTCTTTAAGTTACTGATACAAATATAAATTAGGATAGAGCTAAAGGTAGAAACTTGGGGAACTCTGATACAGACTTCCACATTAATTATCTGCTATGGAAATCAGTTGTCTATTCACAAAATCACTCAAAAGGCCATAAGGATGTCACAACATTGAATAATTTGATTTCAGTCAGGTATTAGTCAAAATATGACTGTAAGCTGTCTAATAATCCTGTCAAGAGATAAAATAATATTAATACTGTATCTTTTTATAACTACCATAATGAATTTTATTTGCATTTTTTTAATTTATTTTTTTAATTTTTTAGGTGTTCCAAAATTCATTGTTCATGCACCACACCCTGTACTTCAAGCAATACGTGCCATCCTCAATACCCACCACCAGGCTCACACAACCCCCACACCACTTCCCTCCAAAATGCTGTTTGTTTCTCAGAGTCCACGGTTTCTCCTATTTCATCTCCCCCATCTGAATTATTGACATAAGTTTCTGAAAGTGGAAAATCTTGCCTGAATTGCAACTTTTCCACAGTAAAATATTGTATTTTACCTTCATTATATATTTATTTTGGGGAGGTATATAGTTCTTTATGTTCCTACACATATAATAATTAGTGTGCTGATCACCACAACCCGGATAAAGCACAGTTTTAATGACTGAAATTTATGCCCTTACACTGTTGATCATAGTTTTTCTTTGTCCAAATAATTCTATTTTATTTTTTCAGTGTTACAAGATTCATCATTCATGTACCACACCCAGTGTTCCATGCAATATGAGCCTTCCTCGATATCCACTACCAAGCTAGCCCAACCACCACACTGTCTCCTCCAAAACTTTCAGTTTGTTGCTCAGAGTCCACAGTCTCTCATGGTTCATCCCCCCTCAGATTTCTGCCATTCTCCCTTCCTTTCCTTCTCACAATGCCCTCCGTTTTTCCTTATGTTCCACACGTAAATGAGATCATAAGATAATTGACTCTCTCTGCTTCACTTATTTCACTCAGCATATTCCCTTACAATCTTGGCCATGTTGATACATAAGTTGGGTATGCCTCTGTACTGTTGGAATTTAATATTCCATTGTATATATGGACCATATCTTCTTTAACCATTCATCTGTTGAAAGACATCTTGGCTTTTTCCACAGTTTGGGGATTGTGGTCATTGCTGCTATGAACATTGTGGTACATGTGGCCCTTCTTTGTACTGCAACTGCTTCTTTGGGGTAAATACCCAGTAGTTCAATTGCAGGGTCATAAGGTAGCTCTATTTTTAATTTCTTGAGGAATCTCCACACTGCTTTCCAAAGTGGCTGCACCAACTTGCATTCCCACCAACAGTGGAAGAGGGTTCCCCTTTCTCCACATCCTATCCAACATTTGTTGTTTAATGTCAGGTTGATTTTGACCACTCTAAAAGGTGTAAGGTGGTATCTCAGTGTGGTTTTGATTTGAATCTCACTGACAGCTAATGATGATGAACATTTTTTCATGTGTCTGTTAGCCATTTGTATGTCCTCTTTGGAGAAGTGTCTGTTCATGCCTTTTGCCCATTTTTGATGTGATTATCTGCTTTGTAAGTGTTGAGTTTGAGGAGTTCCTTATAGATCTTACATATCAGCCCTTTGCCTATAGTGTCACTTGTGAATATCTTCTCCCATTCTGTGGGTTGCCTGTTTGTTTTGTTGACTGTTTCCTTTGCTGTGCAGGAGGGTTTTATCTTGATGAAGTCCCAAAATTTCATTTTCGCTTTTGTTTCCTTTGCTTTTGAGACATGTTCTGAAAGAATTTGCTCTGGCTGATGTCGAAGTGGTGACTGCTAATGTACTTCTCTAGGGTTTTGGTAGATTCCTGCCTCATGTTGAAGTGTTTTATCCATTTTGAGTTTATCTTCAATTATCATGTACGAGAATGTTCAAGTTTCATTTTTCTACTTATAGCTGTCCAATTTTCCCAGCACCATTTATTGAAGAGACTGTCTTTTTTCCATTGGATATTTTTGCCTGTTTTGTCAAAGATTATTTGACCATAGAGTTGTGTGTCCATATCTGATCTCTGTACTCTGCTCCACTGGTCTGTGTCTGTTTTTGTGCCAGTACCATGTTGTCTTGGTGATCACAGGTTTGTAGTAAAGTTTGAAATCAGGCAATGTGATGCCCCAGATTTGTTTTTCTTTTTCAACATTTCCTTAGCAATTTGGGGTCTTTTCTGGTTCCATATAAATTTTAGGATTGTTTGTTCCAGCGCTTTGAAAAAAAAACCAGTGGAATTTTGATCGGGATGGCATTGAAAGTATAGATTGCTCTGGGCAGTATAGACATTTTAACAATGTTTATTCTTCTGATCCATGAGCATGGAATGATTTTCCACCTTGTTGTGTCTTCTTCAATTTCTTTCATGAGTGTTCTGTAGTTCCTCGAGTACAGATCCTTTACGTCTTTCGTTAGGTTTATTCCCAGGTTTCTTATGGTTCTTGGTGCTATAGTAAATGGAATCAATTTTCTAATTTCCCTTTCCATATTTTCATTGATAGTAGATAGGAAAGCAACTGATTTCTGTGCACTGATTTTGAATCCTGCCACATTACTGGATTGCTGTATGAGTTCTAGTAGTTTGGGGGTGGAGCCTTTTGGGTTTTCCATATAAAGTATCATGTCATCTGCAGTGAGAGAGAGTTTGACTTCTACTTTTCTAATTTGAATGCATTTTATTTCTTTTTGTGTTCTGATTGCTGTCGCTAGGACTTCTAGTACTGTGTTGAACAAGCATGGTGAGAGTGGGCATCCTGGTCGTGTTGCTGATCTCAAAGGGAAGGATGTCAGCCTTTCCCCATTGAGAGTCATATTCTCTGTGGGGTTTTCATAGATAGATTTTATGAAGTTGAGGAATGTTCCCTTTATCCCTATACTTTGAAGTTTTAATCAGGAATGGGTGCTGAATTTTGTCAAATGCTTTTTCCGCATCAGTTGAGAGGACCATGTGGTTCTTCTCTCTTCTCTTACTGATTAGTTCTATCACATTGATTGATTTGCGAATGTTGAACCACCCTTGTCCTAGGGATATGTCACATGCTAAGGATAAGTCACATGCTCATGGTTGATAATCTTTTTAATGTGCTGTTGGATCCTATTAGCTAGGATCTTGTTGAGAATCTTGGAATCCATATTCATCAGGGATGTTGGCCTGAAATTCTCCTTTTGGATGGGGTCTTTGCCTGGTTTGGGGATCAGGGTAATGCTGGCTTCACAGAAAGCGTCTGGAAGTTTTCCTTCTGTGTCTATTTTTTTGAAACAGTTTCAGGAGAATAGGTATTATTTCTTCCTGGAATGGTTGTTAGAATTTCCCCAGGTATCTGTCAGGTCCTGGACTCTTGTTTTCTGGGAAGTTTTTGATCACTGCTTCAGTCTCATTACTAGATATTGGTCTACTCAGGTAGTCAATTTCTTCCTGTTTCAGTATTGGAAATTTCTGGGTTTCCAGGAATGCATCCATTTCTTCTAGGTTGTTTAAGTTATTGTCATATTGCTGTTGATAATAATTTTTGATGATTGTTTCTATTTCCTTTGAGTTAGTCATGATCTCTCCCCTTTCATTAATAATTTTGTTAAGTAGGGTCCTCACTATTTTCTTTGAATTAGTTTGGCCAGTGGCTTATCCATCTTATTGATTCTTTCAAAAAACCAACTTCTGGATTCATCGATGCATTCTACTGTTTCTCTGGTTTCTAACTCGAGAACTTGATTTCTGATCTAATCTTGATTTTTTCCCTTCTTGTGCATGGGGTTGGCTTAATTTGTTGTTGATTTTCCAATTATCTAATGTGTAAAGAGATCTGGTGTATTTGGGATTTTTCCATTTTTTTGAGTGAGGCTTGGAAGCCTATGTATTTTTCCCTTAAGATTGCCTTTGCCATGTCCCATAGGTTTTGGATCGATGTGTCTTCATTCCCATTGTTCTCCATTAATTGTTTAAGTTCATCTTTGATTTCCTGGTTGATCCCAACATCTTTTTTTTTTTTTTTTGATCTGAACATTCTTAAGCAGGTTGGTCTTTAGCCTCCAAGTGTTTGAATTCCTTCCAAACATTTTCTTGTGGTTGAGTTCCAGTTTCAAACATTGTGGTCTGAGAAAATGCAAAAAATCTTCTCAATCTTTTAGTATCAGTTGAGTCCTGATTTGTGACCCAGTATGTGGTCTATTCCAGAGAAAGCTCCATGTGCGCTTGAGAAGAATGAGTATTTTGGTTTGTTTAGGGTGGAATGTTCTGTATATATCTATGATATCCTTCTGGTCCATGTTTCATTCAAAGCTCTTGTTTCTTTATTGATTTTTTGTTTAGATGATGTCTGTTACTGAGAGTGGTGTCTTAATATCTCCTACATTAATGTATTCATATCAATATGACTCTGTTTTGATTAACAGTTGACTTATGTAGTTGGCTGCCCATATTGTGGGGGCATAAATATTTACAATTGTTAGATCTTCTTGCAGGATAGACCCTTTAAGAATGATGTAGTGTCCTTCTGTATCTCTGACTACAGTCTTTAGCTTAAAATCTGACTTATCTTATATGGGTATCCCTATCCCAGCTTTCTTTTGAGTCCTGTTGACATGTAAGATGGTTCTCTAACCTTTCACTTTCAGTCTGGATGTATCTTTTGGTTCCAAATGCGTCTCTTGTAGACATTATATGGATGGTTCCTGTCGTTTTATCCATTCTGCAACCCTGTGCCATTTAATGGGAGCATTTATGCCATTCACCTCAATAGCAGTTGTTGAAAGATAAGTTTTTATTGATGTCATATTGCCTGTGAATTCCTTGTTTCTACAGATTGTAAGTTTCTGTTCTAATTCACTCATGGGTTCTTTCTACTTTTATCGGACCCCCTTTAATATTTCTTGTAGTTCCAGCTTGGTGTTTAATTTCTTGAGGAGTCTCAACACTGTTTTCCAAAGGGGCTGTACCAATTTACATTCTGACCAACAGTGTAAGAGGGTTCCACTTTCTCCACATCCTCTCTAAAGTTTGTTGTTTACTCTTTTGTTAATTTTGGCCATTCTAACTGGTGTAAGGTGGTATCGCAGTGTGGTTTTGATTTGAATCTCCCTGATGGCTAATGATTATGAATATTTCATCATAGTTGCTCTCTCCCTCTACCAGTCCCTGGCAACCAATGATTTGTTCCCTGTACCTATTGTTTTACTTTTACTAAAACATCATGTAAGTGGAGTAATATAGTAAGTAGGCTTTTTAATTCAAGTATAATTAACATACAGATTTATATTATTTTCAAATGTATGATATGATGATCAAGTACATTACTGTGTGCTCATCACAGTAAAGGTACTCTTAATCCCCTTCATGTATTTCATCTATCTTCCCACCCACCTCTAAGCCTTTTGTCTCTGGTTTCTTTTACTTAGCATAATGTATTTGCAAATTCATCCATGTTGTCACATGTATCAGTAGTTGCTTCTTTTGTTTTCCTGGGCAGTGTACCATGCTAAAGATGTATCACACTTTTTTTTTATTCCTTCAACTATTGATGGACATTTGGGTCACTTCCAGTTTTTGTTGATTTTGAATAGAGTTATTATAAACACCTATATACAGATTTTTGGGTGAATATGAGTTTTCAATTCTCCAGATTAAATACCTAGAAATGGGTCATATGTTAAATGAATTTTTAACTTTTTAAGAAACTATCAAACTCTCTTCCAATATGATTGCACCATTTTAAATTCCTACTGCATTACTTGGGTTTGATGAATCAGTTTTGGATTTGTTTTATCACCTTTACAGGTTAGAATTCAGGAACTTCATCTTTATATGTCTTATAGCATCTAGGTTAAGACCAAATATGAAGCAAATGGTTGTTGGTAATCTTTTATGGCCATATGATCGTTTTTCCACTTTTCACAAATGCCATTTTAAAATTCATTCTGCTTAATAGATTCCTTGTCACTTGTAGAATAAAAGCCAAATGCTTTAGAGTCATATTCAAAGTATTCCAGAAGCTTGTCCTTGCATTTCTTTCACAGTCTAATCAACACATATCATCATAGCCCGTATTCCAGCAACACCAGAAAATTTTGGTCTATTCCTTCTACCTGTAATGTACCCCCATTTTATACTAATTCTACAATGAATAATGGCAATTACATTTATTAAGTATCCTTTACAGGCTAGTCTGTGGTGCTTTATATCATAGTTAATCCCAAAAATTTTTTTCCCAAATACGTTTATTTTATTTTTTCAGAGTTACAAGATTAATTGTTCATGCACCACACCCAGTGCTCCATGCAATACATGCCTTCCTCAATACCCACCACCCAGCTCGCCCAACCCCACACCCCCGCCCCTCCAAAACCCTTGGTTTTTTGCTCAGAGTCCACAGTCTCTCATGGTTCAATGCCCCCTCTGATTTTAGCACCAAGAACCATAATATACCTGGGAATAAACATAACCAAAGAGGTATAGGATCTGTAATCAAGGTACTACAGAACGCTCATGAAAGAAATTGAAGAAGACAGAAAAAGATGGAAAAGCATTCCATGCTCATGGATCAGAAGAATAAACATTGTTAAAATGTCTATACTGCCCAGAGCAATCTATACTTTCAAAGCCATCCCGATCAAAAGTCCACCATTTTTTTTTTAAGGGCTGGAACAAACAATCCTAAAATTTGTATGGAACCAGAAAAGACCCCGAATTGCTAAGGAAATGTTGAAAAAGAAAAACAAAGCTGGGGGCATCCCATTGCATGATTTCAAGCTTTACTACAAAGCTGTGATCACCAAGACAGCATGGTACTGGCACAAAAACAGACACATAGACCAGTGGAACAGAATAGAGAGCCCAGAGATGTACCCACAACTCTATGGTCAAATCATCTTTGACAAAACAGGCAAAAATATCCAGTGGAAAAAAGACAGTCTCTTCAATAAATGGTGCTGGGAAAACTGGAAAGCTATATGTAGACGAATGAAACTTGACCATTCTTTTACACCAGACACAAAGATAAACTCAAAATGGATAAAAAAAACTCAATTCACTTTACAAACTTAGGAATGAGGATTCAGAAAAACAAAGTAACTTGCCCAAGGTCAGTCAACTAGTAAGTTCTAGAGGTGGAAATCAAACAAAGGAAACGAGGTAGAGCCCCAAATCCTGATCCTGTCGTTCAAGGATGTACATAATCTTCTTCCAGGCTTTGTTGAAAGGTAATATGGAGGTTGTGAGGTTGTGAGGTTTTGTCTAGTTACAAACTTCCACGTTCAAACCCTGGCTGGCTCTGCTGCTTACTGGCTGTGGGCTTTTGAGCAAGTTACTTAATTTTCCTATTCTTCAGTTTTTGATCTGTCAAATGTGGGTGTTGATAATATTAACCTTATAGGATTTTTGTGAGGATTAAATAAGCTAATACATACTAAACTCCCAGCACTGTGCCTAGCCTATAGTAAATGATACACAAATACTATCAGTATTACTTTCTGTCCATCTCTCTTCTTGCTAGCATCACTACACACTGTATTCTGCATTGTCCTGACTGTGCACTTTTCATGCTCTTCCTTGCACCTCATCTGTATATAAAATCCAATTCATTTCCTCTGGCTCAGTCCAAATGCTACCTCCTCTGTATATCCTTCTGGATTCCTATAGTTAGAATACTACCCACCCCATTCATCACTCTTAGAGTAATTTACCTATCTCATTATAGAGTTTATTAGTTTCTGCCTCTGATTAATATATGTAAGTATTTTCAATGACAGAAAATTATTCTTTTGTCACTAACAGTGTGCAGCACAATATATGACACAAGTTCTTTAAGTGCAGTAAATTGCTATTCTAATGTATTCATACTTTTCTTGTCACTTTTAGCAGTGCCAACTGCAGCTTGCAAAAAGCTGAAGGAAGTTTCACTCTGAAGTAAAGCCAGTTGTGGCTTTAATATCCTCTTTGCAGGTACATTCATTATGTATTAGTATTTTCCATGTGGGCATCTCTTTTTTATGCAAATATGTTTATTTTATTTTTTCAGTGTTACAAGATTAATTGTTCATGCACCACACTCAGTGCTCCATGCAATACATGCCCTCCTCAATACCCACCACCAGGCTCGCCCAACCCCCTACCCACTCCCGTCCAAAACCCTCAGTTTGTTGCTCAGAGTCCACAGTCTCTCATGGTTCAAAGCCCCCTCCATTTTCCCCCATTCAACCTTCCCTTCCTTCTCACAATGCCCTCCATGATTTTTTTATACTCCACACATAAGTGAGACCATAAGATAATTGACTCTCTCCGCTTGACTTATTTCACTCTACATAATCTCTTCTAGACCCGTCCATGTTGATATAAAAGTTGGATATTCATCCTTTCTGATGGAGGCATAATATTCCATTGTATGGATGTACCACTTCTTCCTTATCCACTCATCTGTTGAAGGGCATTTTGGTTCTTTCCACAGTTTGGCGATTGTGGCCATTGCTGCTATGAACATTGGGGTACATGTGGCCCTTCTTTGTACTGTGTATGCTTCTTTGGGTTAAATACCCAGTAGTGCAATTACAGAGTCATAGGGTAACTCTATTTTTAATTTTTTGAGGAATCTCCATACTGTTTTCCAATGTGGCTGCACTAACTTTGCCATTTGTATGTCTTCTTTGGAGAAGTGTCTGTTCATGTCTTCTGCCCATTTTTGGATGTAATTATCTGTTTTTTGAGTGTTGAGTTTCAAGGGTTCTTTATAGATCTTAGATAACAGATCTTCGTTTGTAGTGTCATTTGCGAATATATTCTCCCTTCCTGTGGGTTGCTTGTTTGTTTTGGTGACTGTTTCCTTCTCTGCGCAGAAGCTTTTTACCTTGATGAAGTCCCAAAAGTTCATTTTTGCTTTTGTTTCCTTTGTCTTTGGAGACACGTCCTGTAAGAAGTTACTGTGACTGATGTCAAAGAGGGTACTGCCTATGTTCTTCTCTAGGATTTTGATAGTTTCCTGCCTCATGTTGAGGTCTTGTATCAACTTTGAGTTTATCTTTGTGTATGGTGTAAAAGAATGTTCAAGTTTCACTCTTCTACATATAGCTGTTCAATTTTCCCAGCGTCATTTATTTAAGAGACTATCTTTTTTCCACTGGATATTTTTGCCTGTTTTTTCAAAGTTTATTTGACCATAGAGTTGTGGGTCCATATTTGGCTCTTTATTTTGTTCCACTGCTCAATGTTTCTGGTTTTTTGCCATGTGGGAATCTCTTAGCCAAGGTTGGGGCTGGCTTGAATATATCTGGCCCAGGAAAACCACCTTACAATAAGCAGTTGTTGTTCAGTATGGGGTCCACTTTTCTAGCAGAGATGAGCATGAGTGTGCATCAGACACTGATTCTGATGACACCAGTAACCCCCAAGTAATTACATAGAGTTGGAGCTCTCCAGACTTACAGCATCTGGAGTAGCTTCCAAGTTGGACCTATTTGGTTTCATCCAGGCCCAAAAGAACACACTCTTAATCTTAATTAATGCTTCAGTAAAAGCAATGCTCAACTTTCTGCCTCTTGTAAGGATGCAGACAGGCATATCCCAAAATGACCTAGCCTCTGATACCTCTTTGAAAGGGCGGTTTGGGAGAGTTAGTAGTTACAAAGAACTGGGAATGGATAGACAGAAATGGGAATGAAAGGGAATTTGGACTAACAAGAGAACTTGTAATCGTTTATCCTCAAAATATTGTGGGTGAGATCAGCAGGAAAACTATTATTTCCCGAGTTGATACATCCGTTTGTTCCTCTATCTCTATGGGGAAAACAATCAAACAAACAAAAAACTCTCAGCCTTAGACTCATGTGAGTATATTGACCTTTACACCTTTCCTTTGCTATCACCTCTTAATTTCCTGGTCGGTTCTCATCATTTGTTGTACACATTGGAACTTCCCTGTCTTCTTCCTTGCCATCACCCTGGATGACTTCAGAGTTCTGAAAGAAGTCCCAGATAACATCTGGGCTCTGTGGTCCTTTGACTGACTCATCTGCGCTGTTTGTACCCTCCATCTTTTTTTTAGCTACCCTGGCTATTGTCATCAACCAAAACTGTTCCAGTCTTAAAGTATTAAGTTGAAATATCCAGTTGCTACCACACATTCTTCCAATCTTCCCTTCAATTACTCCCAGACAACCACTCTCTATTCTGCTTATCTAAGCTGGTCCCTATTATACAATCTTATTTATGATGTCTCCAAGATAAAGGATCCAGATCCTTAGTCCTTTCCATCTTTTGTCCCTGCCTTACAATTTTAAGCTACTCTACCAGAAGCTCATATTACAGACGATTTTCTTCTTCAGCCTAAGAAAGTACACATAGATCAAATCACCAAGGTCATGCCCTGTCAGTCATTGCTCTCTGTAGTGTCGTTCATCTTAAAAATTAACCAATGATTAAGTTAACCAGAACCCCAGTCTCTCAGCACTAGGGATAGAGTATATAAGTATAACAATAGTCTTGCTAAGATAGTGTGTATAGCAGAGTGTATAATTATAAGCATTGCAGAGAATCCTTTTTAGAGGTATTGAGCCTCTAAGTTATTTTTAAGTGAAACTTTTTTTTATGTTTTGTTTTGTTTTTTCTTTTGTTATTTTAATGATTTAAAGCCTACAAACCTTAAATGAAAAGCAAACAAAAATAAATTGATTATAATGTATCAGTATGATTTGGGACCATATACTACATTTCAAATGTTAACAGTGACTTTTTATCAACGTAATTGAAAAGAACTGATGAATTACTAGTACCTGGTAAACCTAAGTTCTGAATACCTGGTTGATCTTTATAAAAGTTGTGACTATACCCAAGATCTTCTATTAAGAGCAGCCTGAAATAGCAGGACACATTGTTATCATTCCTGCTAGAACCTTTCATTGCAATTATTTTCTATAATCAGAGAAGACAGATCCACTTTCCTTTTCTATAGCCTGCCCAAAAAGAAGAAGCTCTAGTTCTTTTATTCCCCCTGGTCTAGACAAATGATGACTCTAAAACTTGCCTTTTTTAATGCATTTTTGTGGTCTGTGCTTCCTCTGTAAAGGCCCACTCATTTAGAAGGGGAAAAAATACTCTTAGCTTTACCTTTGGAACTAGAATATTGGTCATAATCAGATAAGGACTTATGTGTGAGAAGCAGGGTTCAGAGAACAAGTAGATCTGAGCCACACCAGAAGGCTCCTAGACCAACACTGCGTAGGAGGGATCTGGGAGCCCATTGCAAAGCCAGTCAATAGATTTGCCTAAAATACCATAATGTAGTCAGGAGAAATCACTGTAGCATTAGCATACTTGGGTTTCAAATTCTTTTTTTTTTTTTTTTTTTTTAGCATTTTACCAGAATGTTTGTTTCAGTTTTATTCATATTGCCAAAAAATAGAAATAACCCAGCTGCCCATCAATAGGAGAATGGGTAAACAAATCATGGTGTATTCATACATTGGATTCCTACTCAGCAATAGTTAGGAATAAACAACTGATCGTGCAATAACATAAACGAATCTCAAAAACATTATTCTGAGTGAAAGAAGCCTGATTCAAGAGAATATATAACATGTTTCCATTTATATAAAGTTCTAGAATAGGCACAACTAAGCCACGGAAAAGCTATAAGTCAGGGAAAGAAAGGAGTAGAAGGGGCATGAAAGCACTTCTGGGATGATGAGTCTCTAAATCTTGATGGGGTTTGAGTTGTGCAGGTGTAGCTCATCAAACATTATGCTTGAGATTTGTAAATTTCATCAGATGTAAATTTTACCTCAAAGGAAAAAGTACAACCATAAGCAAATACTGAGCTCTAATTATTAACATGCATGCTGAAGTATTGGGGGAAATGTACTGATGTCTGCAGCTTCCTTTGAAACAAATGAAAAAAGTAAGATGAATTGATGGATAGATGGAGGAGTGGGATGAGAGACAGAACAATTTGGAGTAAAGCAAGTTTAGCAAACACATAAATTGTGGAATCTGCATGGTGGGTATTTGGGTAGTCTCTATAATTTTTTTTGACTTTTGGGGCACCTAGGTGACTCGGACTGTCTCAGCTTAGATCATGATCCCAGAGTTCCAGTATTGAGCCTGCACTGGGCTCCCTCGTCAAGGAGTCTGCTTCTCCCTCTGCCCCTCCCCCTGCTTTTGCTCTCCCTCTCTCTCTTTCTCATTCACTCTCTCTCTCAAACAAGGAAGCAAAAACTTCCCAATTTTTTCAACTTTTTTGTGTATTTGAAACGTTTATAATAAAATGTTGGGACAAAAACCATACCACAAGCTGGAGAGACTTGACTAATATCTCACTGCAATGCTGATCTTTAACCCGTTAACCAGGTAAAACTGAATTCGATTTTAGCCATGCAGGTTTCTGGCCGGTCACTCAAGGTGTGTTTACTGAAGTTTTCTCAGTATCATGTGTAGAAGATTCTTCTTTTGTAGGATTTTGTGAGAATTGCATTTTGTTGTTGTTATTGTTAAAGATTTTATTTATTTATTTGAGAGAGATAACAAGTGAGAGAGAGAAGGAGTGGAGGGGGCAGAGGGAGAAGCGAACTCCCAGCTGAACAGGGAGCCCAACACAAGGCTCAATACTGGGACTCTGGGATCACCACCCTAACTCAAAGCAGAGGCTCAACTGATTCAGCCACCCAGGCACCCCTGAGAATTAAATTATATACTAAAAGCATGTGAAAGACACAGCAGGTGAACAATGAATAGAAACTTTTATATTTTTATAAGTGACTATAAGACTTCAAAAAAGATAGCCTTTGAGGTAGACCAGAAAAATCCAAGGAGGCATCCTGGAAGAGGGGTGATGTTAATAGAAGAATAGAATTCAGACAGGACAAATTGAGGGCATTTTTGGTGGGAGAAAAAGCCTGAGGAATGGCCTAGAAACAATAATGAGCACATTAGGCAAGACTGGTCAGGAGAGAGGACCATGTATTTTGTTTTGTTTTGTTTTGTTTTTAAGATCAAATAAAAATATTTGTATCTGTGAATCTCCTGATAAAGGAAGACTTGTTGAACAATTTAATATGCCCCCAAGAGCCTTTCTAGGGGCAGGATCTTTAAATACTAAGGTGAAAACAGTTTTCAGTTCTGAGAGTAGAGTTTTACTGTCTACTGCTTTACAACGTTCTTGAAACAAAATTCCATTCTTTTTATCCTCTGCCAAAAGATGCCCTGGTAAACTGGGCTTGGCAGGAGCTGAAACTTCCAGTGAGTCCTTTCTCTACTGGGGCACAACCACCCCCAGGCCAATCTCACCCCAAAAGTTTAGAGTAAAGGAGTTCAAGAGGAATGGAGTACTGAGAGGTAGGACCATTCAAAGCACCTCAAATCCGAACACCCCACTTCCATCACAACCTCCAAGGCACAAACCATCCCACTTCCCAAGGTGACTATTGCCATGGCCTCCTGTGTGTCCCTCTCCTCCACTCTTGTCCTGCGCAGTAGGCAGAATAATGGCCACCCAGTGTCCAAATCTGCTGCTTCAGAGCCTGTGCATCAGTTACCTTATGTGGCAAAATGGATTTTGCAGATGGAATTGAGCTTTAAATTCTAACTACTTCTTAGTTGTGTAAACTTGAGCAAGGTACTTCAGACTCTCCATCTATAAATATGTGACACTACCTGTCCCATAAGGTTTTACTGAGTTTTGAATGAAGTGGTGGGTAAGGAAGCATTTGACTTATTAGTCCATTCACAGCATCTACAGGAGACAGGACAGGGAAGTCCCCAATTTGCAATGTATTCAGAGGCTGAGGGTTAGCAGAAGAAACAGGTGGGATTTTTGAAGCTGGTGTGATATTCTGCCCTTTGGTCTAATCCCCTAGGATCAGATAAAGTACAGTATTAAGGAAACTCACTTAATCACTGTGAATTCCCTGGCTAAATCTAGTAGTTAAAAGCCTGGATTTAAGGGCGCCTGGGTGCTTCAGTCGTTAAGCATCTGCCTTCAGCTCAGGTCATGATCCCAGAGTCCTGAGATTGAGCCCTGCATCAGGCTCTCTACTTGGCAGGAAGCCTGCTTCTCCCTCTCCCACTCCCCCTCTTTGTGTTCCTTCTCTCACTGTGTCTCTCTCTGTCAAATAATAAAAATTTTTTTAATAAAAATAAATAAATAAATAAACAAACAAATAAATAGATCATGACAGTCTTTTCTTACAAAGTCTCCTTTTTTATTTTTCAAAATTCTAAGTTTCCCTATAAGATCATTGTTAATATTTTAGTGTAAGGTGATTGGGAAAAATATACATATACTTAAAGCCACACTAACTGTATCACAGCTATATTTATAAATCTTTGAAAAATTGTAGCCCCTTTGTGCCCAAGACAAATTGTTTATTTAACCTATAGATGTTCTGATGAATTAAAAGATTTATTAATATAACTCTAGGATCCCACAGGGATCCATGGCTCACAGAATAGAAGCATGTGATACTATCAAAGGAGTCTTTCAGGATCTTATGGTTTTATGTAGAATGGTAGAACCTGAAAGGCCTTGGTGGTTCCTCTTTTGCTAATAAACCCATTTAGCCAACCTTGAATGTCAGGTAAAATTGCCCTGTTTAGGAATACACCCTCTGTATGAGACACACAGTTGCAAAGGAGTAAAAGAGGGAGAAAGGAAGGGAGGAAAAATGCAGCTACCTTAGAGTCCACCAGGAGCCATCGAAGCAAGCCTATTATCTGGGTGATGATGAGAAATTTAGTTATGAGAAGATATTTGAGCTTTGAGAATTTTGCAGTTCCTGTTAAGGCTTGAAGAGAACACTAATACAAGGTTGTGAAACTATATTTTTTCTTTCATATTACAAATGAAAAAATAAAACAAAAATAAAAGTCTCCCACTCTTCCTATAGCTTAGAAATAAAGATATGCTTAGAAGTCATAGACACTTTGAAGTATTGTTTTTGTATTTTTCGTAAATCACTGTATTGTACATCTGAAACTATATAACACTGTATGTTAACTATACTGGAATTAATAAAATAAAATACAACAAAATAGTAAAATAGAAAAAGAAGTCATAGACATTTGTTAACAAGGCAGAAGAATCTGATTCATACCTCTTGTGTTTTTAGTCACAAATAGAGCAAGAAGAAAAAAAAAAGTGTGGATAGTAATGTGTATCAGGTCCAACTCTGCCTCAGAAAAACTTAACTTCTTGTGAAACCCCTGGAAAAGTTGGCAGTCTTTTGCCTGGTGATTCATAGACTTGTGGATTTCACAGACTAATACATTTTCTTTTAGACGGATCTTCATAAGGTTCTCAGCTCTCTTTTTCACCAAGTAAGGACATTCAAACAATAAAACTATTTTAAATATTCCACTATTTCTTATTTTTTTATTTTTAAAATTATGTTATGTCATTGTATGGTACATTATTAGTTTTTTTAGGATTTTATTCATTTATTTGACAGAGAGAAAGAGATCACAAGTAGGCAGAGAGGCAAGCAGAGAGAGAGGGAAGCAGGCTCCCCGCTGAGCAGAGAGCCCCATGTGGAACTCGATCCCTGGACCCTGAGATTGCGACCTGAGCCAAAGGCAGAGGCCTTAACCAACCTCGCCACCCAGGTGTCCCACAATATTAGTTTTTGATGTGGTGTTCTATGATTCATTGTTTGCATATAACACCCAGTGTTCCATACAATACATGCCCTCCTTAATAGCCATCACAAGCTAAACCATCCCCACCCTCCTCCCCTCTAAAACCTTCAGTTTGTCTCCTAGAGTCCATAGTCTTTCATGGTTCATCTCCCCCCTGATTCCCACCTTCATTTTCCCTTCCTTCTCCTAATGCCTTCCATGCTATTCCTTCTATGCTATTCCTATTTTGTTCCACAAATAGGTGAAACCATATGATAATTGTCTTCCTCTGCTTCTCTTATTTCACTCAGCATAATAATCTCCTGCACTTCCATCCATGTTGATGCAAAATTTGGCTATTCATCCTTTCTGGTGGCTGAGTAAAATTCCATTGTATATATGGACCACATCTTCTTTATCCATTCATCTGTTGAAGAGCATCTCAGCTTCTTCTACAGTTTGCCTATTGTGAAGATTGCTGCTATGAACATTGGGGTGCATATGGCCCTTCTTTTCACTACATCTGTATCTTTGGGGTAAATACCCAGTAGTGCATTTGATGGTTCATAGGATTATTTTTAACTTTTTGGGAAACATCTGCACTGTTTTCCAAAGTGGTTGCACCAACTTGCATTCTTACCAACAGTGTAAGAAATTTCCACTTTCTCCACAATCCACTCTTGTCACTCTTGTTCAACATAGTACTAGACATCTTAGCAACAGCAATCAGACAACAAAAAGAAGTAAAAGGTATTCTAATTGGAAAATAAGGAGTCAAACTCTCTCTCTTCACAGATGATATATTTTCTTTATGTGGAAAACTCAAAAGTCCCCACCCCCAAATTACTAGAATTGATACAGCAATTCAGTAATGTGGCTGGGTATAAAATCAATACACAGTAATCAGTTGCTTTCCTATACACTAACAATGTAACTGTAGAATGAGAAATTAGGGAATTGAACATATTTACAATAACACCAAAAACCATAAGATACCCTGGATTAAACCTAACCAAACAGGTAAAGGATCTATACCTTAGAAACTACAGAACACTTATGTCTTCTTCAGACACAAAAAGATGGAAAAACATTCCATGCTAATGGATCAGAAGAATAAACTTCATTAAAATGTCTATGCTGCTTAGAGCAATCTATAATTTCAATGCCATCTTGATCAAAATACCAATGGCAGTTTTCAAAGTGCTGGAACAAAGAATCCTAAAATTTGTATGGAACCAGAAAAGACCCTGAATCACCAAGGAAATGTTAAAAAAGAAAAACAAAGCTGGGGACATCACATTGCCTGATTTCAAGCTTTACTACAAAGCTGTGATCAACAAAGATAGCATGGTACTGGCACAAAAACAGACACATAGATCAATGGAACAAAATTAAGAGCCCAAATATGGATGCACAACTCTATGGTCAACTTATCTTTGACAAAGCAGGAGAAAATATCCAATGGAAAAATTACAATCTCGTCAGTAAATGGCTCTGGGAAAATTGGATAACTATATACAGAAGAGTGAAACAACCATTCTCATAATACATACACAAAGATAAATTCTAAATGGATGAAAGATCTCAGTGTGAGACAGGAATCCATCAACATCCTAGAGGGAAACATAGGCAGTAACCTCTTCAACATCGGCCACAGCAACTTCTTTTAAAGATATGTCTCCAAAGACAAGGGGAAAATATCAAAAATGAAATTTTGGGACTTCATCAAGATAAAAAACTTCTGCACAGGAAAGGAAACAATCAACAAAACAAAGAAGCAACCCCCAGCATGGGAGAAGATATATGCAAACAACACTACAGATAAAGGGCTTGTATCCAAGATCTATAAAGAACTTCTCAAATTCAACACCCAAATAACAAATAATCAAGTTAAAAAAGGACAGAAGACATGAAAAGACAGTTCTCTAAAGAAGACATACAGATGGCTAACAGCCAACATTTTTTTTTTAAAGATTCTATTTATTTATTTGACAGAGAGAAAGGGATCACAAGTAGGCAGAGAGGCAGGCAGAGGGAGAGGGGGAAACAGGCTCCCTGCTGAGCAGAGAGCCCGATGCGGGGCTCGATCCCAGGACCCTGAGATCATGACCTGAGCTGAAGGCAGAGGCTTAACCCACTGAGCCACCCAGGCGCCCCCAGCCAACATTTCTTAAATAACGGATATTTCAATATCAAAAAGTAGGTATGTTTAATCTCAGTAAAGCCACTTTTTTTTTTCCTTCAGGTGTTCAAAAGTTTTGTTTGTTTGTTTGTTTGTTTTAGGAGGAGGGGGGCAAGATGGCAGAGAAGTAGGAGATCCTGTTGCAATCTGTCCCCAAAAGTGAGCTGGAAATCTACCAGAACACGCTGCACAGCCATGAAATCAGCCTGAGGAGCCAGATTTCTCACTCCTGGACTCTCCAAGAGCAGAAGACAGCAGTGGAGAGGTAAAAGCAAAGTGGGAACACTCGAACCAATATCAGAAGATAACCAAAAGGGGGAGCCACCAGAAGCGATCTACAGACGGTAATACCCCAAAGGAAAGTGCCTGGTGGCAAGGGACCAGCATTAACATAGAGTCCATTAAAAACACTTAAAAAGAGCAAAAGGTTCTGAGGAGTAACTAGTGGAAGAGGGTGGTCGCAGGCACTGCCATGGACCCACTCCCAGGAAGGAGCGCCCCAAAGTGAAACTGGTGGGAGGATCCAGTCTGTGGTTCCTGAACCTGCAGCTTTCCACTCTGCAACATTCTGTGGGCCCGGCATGCTCCTGCAAGTGCCTTTAGAGAGTCTATGGTGGTCCACAAGTCTCAGCTTTTCTCTGGGGGTGCCCAGGACATTCTCGACCTGCCGCAGGGTCTGGGGGATCACTGCCGGCCATGGAGAGAATGTGGACAAGCGGCCTAGACACATTGGTCCCCATCAGCGGAGCCGCAGAAAGGCGACTGGGGTCCTGACTTTCACAGCCGACCACAGGCTTATGGGTCCACACTTGTGGAGCCACAGAAAGGCAGCTGGGGTCGCATGCCACCTCAGACAGGCTGCACTATAAGCAGAAGTTTTGCTGAGGGAAGTGTGTGTTCTGAACCACACAGAGGGGAGCAGAGACTCAGGCTTCCTGTAACTAGGAGGTCTGAGTGTTTCTGCGCAGATTCCTTGCTTGGACTCTCTGAAAAGGTAAAAAACTACAAAAAGCCAAAAACATTCAGAGAGCAAAAGACTGAGAAACCGGTTTCCACAGAGCTCAGCCCCTTGACTGGGGGGCTGGATGACTTAATCCAAGCAACACTGACTGGCAAACAACGCAGCAGGCCCCTACCCCAGAAGACCAGCCAAAAAACAAAAGGACTATAACCACAGTGTCCTCATAAAATTTTAAATCCCCAACACCAGGGGAAATCAATATATGGAGCTCCTGGTAATACCCTCAAACCTGGATATTTCATAGACACAAGTTTTTTTTTTTTCTCTTTTTCTTAACTCGCTCACACTTTCTCCTTTTTTTAAATTATTCACTTGCTTTCACATTTCTTTCTTTCTTTCTTTCTTTCTTTCTTTCTTTCTTTCTTTCTTTCTTTCTTTCTTTCTTTCTTTCTTTCTTTCTTAATACTTAACATTACAACCAGAGGTTTAATACAACAATAAACCTAGGAGGACCTGAAATAACCTTCCTCGCCTGCGAGGAGTTATAACCACCCTCTCATCTTATCTTTCTGTCAGTGTTTCTACATATTTGCTTTTGTTCTGGTAGTATATAAATCTTATTCTTGGGGTTCATTCTGCTAGGTTCTTTTATTTCTTATCATATATTTGTGTCGGTCTATATGTTTGGTCATGTTTGTTTACATACCTCATAAATATTATTTCTGGGGCTGATTCTGGCAGGATTTCCTCTTTTTCTTTTTCTCTCTATCTTTTCTTATCCTTATTCTTTCATTTTGGTGGTGAATCCCAATTGCTCCAAAACCCTCCAGGGTGCACCCTGCCTGGATCAGGGGTGATATATCCAGCTATACATCCTCTCATCCACTTCTCATCAAAATGACTAGGAGAAGGAACGCCCAACAGAAGAAAAACCCAGAGACTACACCCTCTCCCTCAGAACTATGGGACATGGACATAAACAGTATGTCAGAAAGGGAATTCATGGTGACAGTTATCCAGGTAATGGCTAGGATGGAGAAAAACATTATAGAATCTCTAAGGGCAGAAATGAGATCCAGTATAGCAGATGTAAGAAGCGCTATTAATGAGATTCAATCCGATCTACATATTCTAACAGCTAGAGTTGTGGAGACAGAGGATAAAATTAGTGATCTAGAGGATAAAATGGTTGAGATGAAAACTGAGGAGGACAGCTGGAACAAACTGCTCAGAAACCATGAGAACAGAATTAGGGAAATAAATGACACCATGAAACATTGCAACATCAGAATCATTGGCATCCCAGAGAGGGTAGAGAAAGACAGGCATCGAGAAGATATAGCTGACCAGATTCTGAATGAAAATTTCCCCAATCTGGGGAATAGAACAAGTGTTCGTGACCTAGAAGTGGAAAGAACCCCGCCAAGATCAATGAATCTAGAAAAAAACCCAGACACATAATCTTAAAATGTGCAAATTATAGTTTTAGACAGGAGGTCCTGAGGGCAGCTAAGGGGAAGAGATTCCTTACATACAGAGGAAGAATCATTAGAATAATATCAGACCTGTCCACAGAAGCCTGGCAAGCCAGAAAGACCTGGCATGATATATTCAGGGCACTAAATGAGAAGAACATGCAGCCAAGAATACTTTATCCAGCAAGGCTGACATTCAAAATGGATGGAGAGATAAAGAGCTTCCAAGACCAGCAAGGATTAAAAGAGTATGTGACCACCAAGCCAGCACTCCAGGAAATATTAAAAGGGCTTATATAAAAGCAGAAAGAACACATGAGTGACTTAGAACAGAAATTTGCCATCTATAGAAACAAAGACTTCACAGGCAACATGATACCAATAAAAACTTATCTTTCAATAATAACTCTTAACGTGAACGGCCTAAATGCTCTCATAAAATGGCACAGGGCTGCAGAATGGATAAAATGACAGGACCCTTCCATATGCTGTCTAAAGGAGAAACACTTGGAAACAAAAGATACATCCGGACTGAAAGTGAAAAGATGGAGAATCATCTTGCATGCCAACGGACCTCAAAAGAAAGCTGGGGTAGCGATTCTCATATCTGATAAATTAGATTTTAAGCTAAATACTGTAGTCAGAGTTACAGAAGGACACTACATCATTCTTAAAGGGTCTATCCTCCAAGAAGATCCAACAATTGTAAACATTTATGCCCCCAATATTGGAACAGCCAACTACATAAGCCAATGGTTAAATAAAATAAAGAGTCATATTGATATGAATACATTAATAGTAGGAGATCTTAATACGCCATTCTCAGTAACTGACAGATCATCTAAACAGAAAATCAAAAAGAAACAAGAGCTCTGAATGACACATTGGACCACATGGACCTCATAGATATACACAGAACATTCCACACTAAATCAACAGAATACTCATTCTTCTCAAGTGCACATGGAGCTTTCTCCAGAATAGACCACATACTGGGCTACAAATCAGGTCTCAACCGGTACCAAAAGATAGAGATGATTCCCTGCATTTTCTCAGACCACAATGCTTTAAAACTGGAGTTCAACCACAAGAAAAAGTTTGGAAAGAATTCAAACACTTGGAGGCTAAAGACCAACCTGCTCAAGAATGCTGGGGTCAACCAGGAAATCAAAGATGAACTTAAACAATTCATGGAAACCAATGACGAAGAAGACACATTGATCCAAAACCTATGGGACACAGCAAAGGCGGTCCTTAGGGGGAAATACATTGCCATCCAAGCCTCACTCAAAAAAAATTGAAAAAGCCCAAATACACCAGCTCTTTTTACACCTTAAAGAACTGGAAAATCAACAACAAATCAAGTCAACCCCATGCACAAGAAGGGAGATAACCAAGATTAGAGCAGAGATCAATGAATTAGAAACTAAAGAAACAGTAGAATGCATCAATGAATCCAGAAGTTGGTTTTTTGAAGGAATCAGTCAGATCTATAAGCCACTGGCCAAACTAATCCAGAAGAAAAGAGAAAGGACGCTAATTAACAAAATTATGAATGAAAGGGGAGAGATAATGACTAATCCAAATGAAATAGAAATAATCATCAAAAATTATTATCAACAGGTATATGCCAAGAAGCTAAATAACCTAGAAGAAATGGATGCATTTCTGGAAACCCATAATCTTCCAAGACTGAAACAGGAAGAAATGGATAAGCTGAATAGACCAATATCTAGTAATGAGATTGAAGCAGTGATCAAAAACCTCCCCAAAAAACAAGAGTTCAGGGCCTGAAGGAGTCCCTGAGGAATTCTACCAAACATTCAAAGAAGAAATAATACTTATTCTCCAGAGACTGTTTCAAAAATAGAAACAGAAGGAAAACTTCCAGACTCTTTCTATGGAGCCAGCATTACCTGATCCCCAAACCAGGCAAAGACGCCATCCAAAAGGAGAATTTAAGACGAATATCCCTGAAGAATATGGATGCCAAGATTCTCAACAAGATCCTAGCTAATAGGATCCAACATAACATTCAAATGACTATTCATGATGACCAGGTGGGATTGATCCCTGGGATGCAAAGGTGGTTCAACATATGCAAATCAATCCATGTGATAGAACAAATCAACAAGAGAAGAGAGAAGAACCACATGGTCCTGTCAATAGATGCAGAAAAAGGATTTGACAAAATTCATCATCCGTTCCTGATTAAAACTCTCCAAAGTATAGGGATAGAAGGAACATTCCTCAACATCATAAATTCTATCTATGAAAAGCCCACAGCAAATATCATTCTCAATAGGGAAAAGCTTACAGCCTTCCCTTTGAGATCAGGAAAACGACAAGGATGCCCACTCTCACCAATCTTGTTCAACATAGTACTAGAATTCCTAGCGACAGCAATCAGAGAACAAAAGGAAATAAAAGGTATTCAAATTGGCAATGAAGAAGTCAAACTCTCTCTCTCTTCGCAGATGATATGATACTTTTTATGGAAAACCCAAAAGATTCTTCCCCCAAAGTACTAGAACTCATATAGCAATTCAGTAATGTGTTAGGATAC
>CM052801.1:44357365-44376286 GCA_028533885.1 Nasua narica
CCACTGGGACTTCATCAAGATCAAAAGCTTTTGCACAGCAAAGGAAACTGTCAACAAAACCAAAAGACAACTGACAGAATGGGAGAAGATATTTGCAAATGACATATCAGATAAAGGGTTAGTATCCAAAATCTATAAAGAACTTCTCAAACTCAACACTCAAAGAAAAAATAATCCCATCAAGAAATGGGTGGAAGATATGAACAGACATTTCAGTAAAGAGGATATCCAAATGGCCAACAGACACATGAAAAAATGCTCAACATCACTCGGCATCAGAGAAATACAAATCAAAACCACAGCAAGATACCACCTCACACCAGTCAGAATGGCTAAAATCAGCAAGTCAGGGAACAACAGATGTTGTTGAGCATGTGGAGACAGGGGAACCCTCCTACACTGTTGGTGGGAATGCAAGCTGGTACAACCACTCTGGAAAACTGTATGGAGGTTCCTCAAAATGTTGAAAATAGAGCTACCCTATGACCCAGCAACTGCACTACTGGGTATTTAACCTCAAGATACAAATGTAGTTATCCGTGGTGTCACATGCACCCTAATGTTTATAGCAGCAATGTCCGCAATAGCCAAACTGTGGAAAGAACCTAGATGCCCATCAACAGATGAATGGATAAAGAAGAGGTGGTATATATATACAATGGAATATTATGCAGCCATCAAGAGAAATGAAATCTTGCCATTTACAATGACGTGGATGGAACTAGAGGGTATTATGCTAAGCGAAATAAGTCATGCAGAGAAAGACAATTATCACATGATCGCTCTGATATGAAGAATTTGAGAGGCAGGTCATGGGGTTATGGGGGGGGAAGAGAAATGAAACAAGATGGGATGGGGAAGGAGACAAACCATAAGAGACCCCTAAACTCACGAAACAAACTAAGGGTTGCTGGGCAGTGGGGGGGTAGGAATATGGACATGGGGGAGGGTATGTGCTATGGCAAATGCTGTGAAATGTGTAAGCCTGATGATTCACAGACATGTACCCTGGGGCAAATAATACATTATATATTAATATAAAAAATAAAAATAGGGGCGCCTGGGTGGCTCAGTGGTTTAAGCCTCTGCCTTCGGCTCAGGTCATGATCTCAGGGTCCTGGGATCAAATCCCGCATCGGGCTCTCTGCTCATCAGGGAGCCTGCTTCCCTTCTCCCTCTGCCTGTCTCTCTGCCTACTTGTGATCTCTCTCTCTCTGTCAAATAAATAAATAAAATCGTTAAAAAAATTAAAAAAAATAAAAATAAATAAAATTTTAAAACTAAATAAATAAATAAAAAGGGGGAATTGTAGAAATCTGACAGAGATTTGATGGCTACGACCTTGATCAAGTGATCACATTAGCTTCACCAGTAGAAGGATAACCTGATGTTATAAACCTCTGAATGCAATGTCATGAAAAATCCAAAACTATACCAATGATGTATTCTTGCCAAACATGTTTAACCTGAGTCATAATCATAAACAATTAGAATATATGACATTCTACAAACCAAGTCGATGATCTGGACTCTTCAAATAAAGAGATCATTATAAAGGGGGCATCAGGGGAACTCTTCTAGGTTAAAAGAAACTAGAGAAACAAACATGCATTTATGAACATTGCTTGGATCAAGGACCAAAAAAATTATACTAGGGGGACAATTGGGGAAATTTCAATATGGACTATATATTAGAAGATACTATTGAATTCATGTTAATTTCCTTAGGTATGATGATGAAGTGATAGGGATATTCACTACCTTTCCAATTATCTGTACATTTGAAAATTTTAAGAATAAAATAGGAGAAAAATCATTTGGTATTTTAAGCTAAAAACTTGAAGATCTTCTGTTGCTCTGAGTGTATCTTAATATCCCTATAAATTGTATAGAATAGGGCTTGCAGCTTAAATGGAAATGCAGGTAGGAAAACGACCACCTTACAAGAATAAGTGTCAGGGTTCTCCATAGGGTGCTATGTGAGAGAGTAGAAAGATGGGAGATAAGTTTTAACATGGGTAAATATAAGGTAGCTTATTAGTAGTGCTTAGCCTTAATGCCACTCCTAACTCAGTTCCATGTGCTTTCAGGATTAAAAGACAGAGACTGAGAAGCAGTAAAATCAAAGACCATCATCATGAAAGACTTGAAGAAGGGGAAAATAGCTTTGTTCACAAAATGCAGAATAAAAGAACTTGACTTGGGCTGCATGAGTCTCTCAACTGAAAAACACTGCTCCTTTCAAGGTGGCCAACTCTACAGAACTGTATCTTCTTCCAGATTCTAGCAACTGCTCCCTCCCTCAGTCCTCCCTTAGGGGCGATAACAGCTCAAGGGCTACTAATTTGGCATACTACCCTAATCCTTTGTTGTTTTTCTACATCTACCCCTTTGTAAATAGCATCTCTTTGTAAAAACAAAAACAAAGCAAAACAAAAAACCTTGGCTTAAATAATTTTATATTGAGTGTATTGTGTGTTTGGTTGGGACCCCAACTAAACCACTGTTTCTAACAGATTGCATTTGAAGGTCATGTGATAGAGAATTGGACAAATGGTTTGGAGCTCAGGATAGAGGACAAAACGAGAGTTAGATATCCTGGATTCATTGGTTATAGGAGGAAGTAGAAACTGTGGCAGTAGAGATAATTACCTAGTGAGAGTGTAGAGTGAAAGGAGGACTTAAAAGAGATAAGAGCCTGCAAAGAGGGAACACTGTCACCTCCTAGAAAGCCAAATTATTAAACAGATGAGAAGGTTGTTTAATAAGCAAGGAACCAGACAAGAAATGAGAGGGGTAAATTTAAGGGAGTTTATTCAGAACATTTCTACCTCTTAGAAACACTTTTTCTAGTAACTTGAGTTTGAATGTTCTTCAGATTTTGGGGGTTATTTAAACTTTCCTGAATAGACACCACCAACGAGGATCTTTCTGACACCTTGTATTTCTGTGTCCATAATGATGCCCTCTTTTCCTGATTCATACATTCTCCCTTTATATGTTACACAAGCAATTAAACTATAACTAAGTCATTCTTTCTGATTAAGGCAGATGTTTTCTCTTGACATTGTATATTACTTTTATTCACAAACCTTTGAAATCTGGGATTGTCTTATTGACTTTTATATAATAAAAAAAAATGTACCACTGCAATGCTCTCTGCAAAACCAATTTTATTAGTGGGACCTCAGTTTTCATTCTTGCTGTTTTGGAAAAACTATTCTAGACCATAAGAATTTAAGAAGATGAAGTATGGAGTCATAAAAGGCCCTTAGGTTAGTAATCAATAAATCTGGGTTCTAGATCTGGAAGTGAATTAAATCTCAGTGTGACTTAAAGTCTTAGCCTTTTCATCTATAACATGAGAAAATTGGGCTAGATCAATATGTTTCCTTGGGGCCTTGGGGAACTACTTCAGAAGACACTCCAGGAAAAAAAGGAGACTGATAAATTAGGCTCTGGGTCCACATCCCTACTCATCCAAAGCAGTTATACTTTCTCTCTTACAGACATTTAATTAAACATAAGATTTCATTTGAAGAAATGACTCCACCAACAAACAAACCAACTGACCACCACCACCAGCAACAATAAAATCCCAAATGGACTAAATTATCCCAAGATCCCTAGTACTGATAGTCTAAAAGTCAACAAATGAGGGCGTAGAGAGGAGTGTCCTACCTGCAGAGGACTGCTTTGGGAGATCCTTCTTCTTGCTCCCAGGGCTGGTCATTATGCAGGCAAAGGAAGGCCATAGCCGACTGATCTCTGCCTTCTACTTCTGGCACTGCCATAGTCTGTTTTAATTCCTGATCTTTAGCTTTGTGATGGCATAAAGGGAGATCCTAAATATTATCATGATATTTTCCCCATTCCCACTGTGTAGTTTTCAGGACTATGCGGGAGGGGGTTACTATTTAGGTAAGATGGGCCAGTCTCCAAAAGTAGAAAGTAAACAGACTTCAAATGTTTCTCTCACAAAATTGTGCTCTCTAATATCTCTCCTTCTATCTTTATTTATTCTTCTGTTAATTTTGTGGTTGGACCAAGTCTATAAATGAAATATCCCCCAGCTGGTCATTATCTCCAGCCATATTCCAAAGTACAGAAAACTGTGTTGCTGTCACCACTTGCTTTACATTTGGTATCTCAGAAGAGGATAAGGCAAGGGCAAGCCTTGGCCTATGCTTCCTAACATGAATCCTGATGCTGGGCTGGGTAGAGACTGAGCCAAATAATATAATGGGAAGACAATCTTCTCTTTGTTTTAGCAAGGAAAGGGGTACAAAAAGATAAACTTCCACAGAGGACATGAATTCTTTGGCAGGAATGTGGATTGCAAGGGTAAGACACTGAAGGACAACCCTCAGAAAATAAATTCCAACTGATTCCATAGGAACTATAGAAAGGAGAAAGGAACTTTGAGCTCAAACTGCTGAAAAAAGCTAGGAGAAGAAGCAGTAAACATGATGACAGAGGATGCAAGGAATCACTCGTCTATCAGGCTGCTGCCTCTATTTACTACTGATCCCTGCTTCCACTTATTCATTTCTGAGGAGCTAATGGAGAAAGGAGCGGGACTCAAGAATAGAATCCCCTTGGGCTCTATAATATCAAATTTCAAGTTTTTCCAGAGGCCAAGACTTATAGACATGGTATAAAGAATTCAAGTTTATGGTGCCTGGGTGGCTCAGGTGGTAAAGTGTCTGCTTTTGGCTCAGGTCATGATCTCAGGGTTCTGGGATCAAGCCCTGCATTGGGTTTCCTGTTCAGTGGGGAATCTTCTTCTCCCCTTCCCCTCCCTTTGTTTGTTCTCTCTTACTCTCTTGCTCAGATAAATAAATAAAATATTTAAAAAAGAATTCAAGTTCATTTCAATAAACATTGAACTAAATGCCTAGTAAATGTCAGACCACGTGTTAAGCCAAGACGTTCATAGCTTAAAGGGAGAAAGAGTAAACAGAATTTCAACATAAAGCAGTAAGTGTACTGATGGAGACCAGGACAGTACGCTATGGAAGCATAGAGGAAGGGCACGTGACTGAAAGACATATAGTTTCATAAAGCATCAGAGTTGGAAAGAAACAAAGAATATGCAGCCCAACCCCTTCTTTGTACATATGGAAAAAAAATGAGACCCATAATACTGAAGTTTTGCCCAAGATCACTGGGCCTCTGCCAGTGGCAGAGCTTGAATTCTGGTTTAAAGAATCAGGCTCAGTTTACCTTGTGCCATTCTGTATAGACAATGACTTTTTGACTTCATTCAAGATGAGTCCTTTGTCCTATAAATTGTCCCATAATGCTAGTTTGGGAAAACATCTAAGAGAAGTTAGTGGAGGTTTTCTGCAGCATAAAAAATGCTTGTTGGCCTTTTGAAAATCTGCCATCACCTAAGGATGCAGGAATAAAAGATTCCCCATACCTATTACCCAGAAGCACTGCAATTCTGGGTGGAAAGTAGAACTCCTGGTTTTCCTTCTCTTTCTCCCACTTCAAAAATTGTAGTTTTTTACTGGTATTTATCCCAAAAATACAGATGTAATGAAAATATGGGCCATATGCACCCCAATGTTCATAGCAGCAATGTCCACAATAGTCAAACTGTGGAAGGAGCTGAGATTCTCTTCAACAGACGAATGGATAAAGATGTGGTCCATATATACAATGGAATATTACTCAGCCATCAGAAAGAATGAATACCCAACTTTTGCATCAACATGGATGGGACTGGAGGAGATTATGCCGAGTGAAATAAGTCAAGCAGAGAAAGTCAATTATCATATGGCTTCATTTACTTGTGGAACATAAGGAATAACTTGGAGGACATTAGGAGAAGGAAAGGAAAAGTGAATTGGGGAAATCAGAGGGGGAGAAGAAGCATGAGAGACTGGACTTTGAGAAACTGAAGGTTTTAGACGGGAGGGGGTGGGGGGATGGGTGAGCCTGGTGGTGGGTGTTAAGGAGGGCACATATTGCATGGAGCACCGGATGTGGTACATAAACAATGAATCTTGGAACATTGAAAAAATAAAATAATAAAATAAAATAAAATAGGAATGGATTTAAAAAATGTAGTTTCTAATAGACTTTCAGGAAAAAAAAACAGGGTAGACAAGTTTCTCTAATCCAGTTCCACTTACAAGGTTTGCTATACCTGTCAGATGGCTTTTTCAAGCCCTGATTGTACTTCTTCAACAATAGGGAGCACACTTTCCTCAAATATAGACTGTTCCATCTCAGGACGAATCTTTTAGTAAGCACTCTTATGCCAAATAGACAGACATTCACTTCTCTGACATTTCTGCCCTTTGAGAATATTCTCATTAGGTTTATATCCTCTGTCTTTCAGAAATTTGTAGGCCACTATTATGTCATTTTGAGTTTTCTCTTTTCCCGGTTCAATAGTCCCATGTTCTTCAATCATTCTCATGAAACTTGGACTGTAACCCTCTCTCAGATTGTGATCATCTGGATGCATTCTTACTTAGGCTTAAGGAGGAAAGCAAATACTTTCATATATTATTGATGAGACTGTTAATTGGCAGAGATTTGGGATAGTTATTTGGCAAAATCTATAAACATTTGAAATATGCATACCCAATAAGCTTGGAAATTTACTTCTAAGATGCCATCCTGTAGAAAGACCAACACCTATATCTATATATCTATGTCCGTAATCTATCTCTTTTAGAAATTAGATATAAACATAAGGTAAAATATAATGCTGCCACAGACTGAAGTAGATCTATATAATAATATGGAAATATGCCCAAGGTATATTAAGTAAAAAAAATATGTTGCAAGTCAATATACACATATAAGAATATATATATGCACATATATACACATGTATACATGTACATATACACATACATGCATATATATATATATATATTTGTAACACAGAGTTGGCTTTGGGTCTTGTGGTCAGACTGCTTGGGTTTGAATATAAGCATTTCAACTTAGTAGCATGGGACCTTGGACTTCTCACAGACCTAATGTCTCTATACATCAGTTTCCTCCCCTGTAAAATGGGGAAACACAAAGTGCGCATTTCATGAAGTTGTTCTGAAGATTAAATGATTTAATGCATATAAATTATATGTGGTTACTGGCATGTAATAAAAGTTTAATAATAAATACAAGCAGCCAGGAAGGAAGATGGTGGAAGAGTCTGGTCCCTTAAATTCAGCTAGATATTTATCAAATCATTCTGAACACCTATTAATTCAACCTGAGATATAAGAGAAAAAATACTGTAAGTTTACAAATAAAAAAACAACCACTTTTTGCAAGTTAGGAGGGGCTGAGCAGTGAACCTGAGGGAATATACTGGAAGATAAACCACAGGGGGAGGGAGCTTCCAGAGCTGGCTGTTGGAAAGTGATAGAGCAGTGAAGTACAAAATCAAAACTTTCAGAAGTCTGCTCCTGTGAGGGGACATCACTGCCTGGAAGTTGCTCCATTGGTGAAGTGGGCCAGAATCCTAACTGGGACAGTGTGGTCTTAGGATCCCCAGGGTCACAGAAAGCATGGATGTACTTGAGTACAACAGAGTTCCTAAGCATTGGAAAGGGGAAGCTGGATACAATTAGCGAGCCCTGGAGAAGCCTCTCAGCTGGGTGTTGGCATAAACCTCAAACTGCATCACAATTGGGCAAATGCAACCTGAACCATGGTGATACCCCTTCCATTCCCTGAGAGAATTGGTGCTTGTGTGCCTCATAAGAGTCTGCAGAGTTTGTTGCACACAAAGGTGCTTAATTTATTTTATTTTTGTTTCCTGAGGGTGCACTGAAGAGTGTGGCCATGATCTTTCAGCCCCAGGGCTGGAGATTGGAAGGTGCCATTTTTCTTTTCTATCTTTTCTTTTCTTTTTTCTTTTCTTTCCTTTCCTTTCCTTTTCTTCCTTTTCCTTTCCTTTCCTTTCCTTTCCTTTCTTTTCTTTTCCTTTCCTTTCCTTTCCTTTCCTTTCCTTTCTTTTCTTTTCTTTTCTTCTCTTTTCTTTTTTTTCTTTTCTTTCTTTTTTTTTCCATCCTCTAAAGAAGTACAAAAAGCCTTTGGGGAACAAAAGACACATAAAACAACTTGAAAGCAGCTTAAACTGAACCTGGTCATCTGGGAAGAAGCAGAGCAAGTCTGCCCAGGGAAAGACACCTAAGAATCAATCCAACAGACCCATTTGCCATAAGACCAGCAGGAATATCAGGATAAAACCAAGTCTACAAAATGAAAAACTCTTATGCTAGGGGAAAACAGTACATAGAATTCGAAATTTTTTTCTCATGATTCTTTAGTCTTTGGGTTTAAAATTTTTCTTTATTTTTTCATTTTTTCCTTTCAAATAGCTTCTTATTTTATCAACTCTTTTTTTCCCCAAATATGTTTCTTTTATTTTTTCACTGTTACAAGATTAATTGTTCATGAACCACACCCAGTGCTCCATGCAGTACATGCCTTCCTGAATACCTACCACCAGGCTCACCCAAACCCCCAAACCCTCCCCTCCAAAACCCTCAGTTTGTTTATCAGAGGCCACAGTCTCTCATGGTTCATCGCCCCACCCCCCGATTTTCCTGTATTCACCCTTCACTTTCTTCGCACAATGTCCTCTATGTTTTTCCTTATGTTCTACACGTAAGTGGGACCATAAGATAATTGACTCTCTCCGCTTGACTTATTTCACTGCATGATCTCTTCCGGTCCCATCCATGTTGATACAAAAGTTGGGTATTTTTCCTTTCTGATGGAGGCATAATACTCCATTGTATATATGTACCATTTCTTCTTTATCCACTCATGTGTTGAAGGGCATTTTGGTTCTTTCCATAGTTTGGCGATTGTGGCTATTGCTGCTATGAACATTGGGGTACATGTGGCCCTTCTTTGTACTGCATCTGCTTCTTTGGGTTAAATACCCAGTAGTGCAATTGCAGGGTCATAGGATAGCCCTATTTTTAATTTCTTGAGGAATCTCCACACTGTTTTCCAAAGTGGCTGCACCAACTAGCATTCCCACCAACAGTGGAGGAGGGTTCCCCTTTCTCCACATCCTCTCAAACAATTGATGCTTACTGTCTTGTTGATTTTGGCCATTCTAACTGGTGTAAGATGGTATCTCGGTGTGGTTTTGATTTGAATCTCCCTGATGGATAAAGATGATGAACATTTTTTCATTTGTCTGTTAGCCATTTGTATGTTTTCTTTAGAGAGGTGTCTGTTCATATCTTCTGCCCATTTTTGGATTAGATTATCTTTTTTGTGAGTGTTGAGTTTGAGGAATTCTTTATAGATTTTAGATATCAGACCTTTGTCTGTAGTGTCATTTGCGATTATCTTCTCCCATCCTGTGGGTTGCCTCTTTGTTTTCTTGACTGTTTCCTTTGCTGTGCAAAAGCTTTTTATCTTGATAAGGTCCCAAAAGTTCATTTTCACCTTTGTTTCCTTTGCCTTTGGAGACATGTCCTGAATGAAGTTGCTATGGCTGATGCTGAAGAGGTTACTGCCCATGTTCTTCTGTAGGGTTTTGATAGATTCCTGCCTCACGTTGAGGTCTTTTATCCATTTTGAGTTTATCTTCATGTATGGTGTAAGAGAATGGTCAAGTTTCATTCTTCTACATATAGCTGTCCAGTTTTCCCAGCACTATTTATTGAAGAGACTGTCTTTTTTCCACTGGATATTTTAGCCTGTTTTGTCAAAAATTATTTGACCATAGAGTTGTGAGTCCATATCTGGGCTCTCTATTCTGTTCCACTGGTAAATGTGTCTTTTTTTGTGTCCATACCATGCTGTCTTGGTGATCACCACGCGGTAGTAAAGCTTGAAATCGGGCCATGTGATGCCCCCCGCTTTGTTTTTCTTCAACATTTCCTTAGCAATTTGGGGTCTTCTCTGGTTCCATACAAATTTTAGGATTGTTTGTTCCAGCCCTTCAGAAAAAAACGATAGAATTTTGATCAGGATGGCATCAAAAGTCTAGATTGCTCTGGGCAGTATAGACATTTTCACAATGTTTATTCTTCTGATCCATGAGCAGGGAATGCTTTTCCACCTTTTTGTGTCTTCTTCAATTTCTTTCATGAGCGTTCGTTCTGTAGTTCCTCGAGTATTGATCCTTTACCTCTTTGGTTAGATTTATTCCCAGGTATCTAATGGCTCTTGGTGCTAGAGTAAATGGAATCGATTCTGTAATTTCCCTTTCCATATTTTCATTGTTAGTGTGTAGGAACGCAACTGATTTCTTGCATTGATTTTGTATCCTGAGACATTACTGAATTGCTGTATGAGTTCTAGTAGTTTCGGGGTGGTGTCTTTTGGGTTTTCCATATAAAGTATCATATCATCTGCGAAGAAAGACAGTTTGAGTCTTCATTGCCAGTTTGAATACCTTTAATTTCTTTTTGTTTTCTGAATTCTGTCGCTAGGACTTCTAGTATTATGTTGAACAAGAGTGGTGAGAGTGGGCATCATTGTGATGTTTCTGATCTCAAAGGGAAGGCTGTCAGATCTTCCTAATTGAAAATGATATTTGCTGTGGACATTTCATAGATAGACTTTCATTTTATTCACATTTAACGTATATATTCGTTTTTCATTTTTGAAATGAAAATTTCAAGACATCATTTTTGGTTTCCTTTCACTGTATTCATTTAATTTTACTTTTGTATATATGTAAAAGTTTTTCTTTTTTTCCCCAAATATGTTCATTTTATTTTTTCAGTGTTACAGGATTGATTGTTCATACACCACAGCCAGTGCTCCATGAAATACATGCCTTTCTCAATACCCACCACCACCTCGCCCAACCCCCCACACCGGCCCCTCAAACCTCTCAGTTTGTTTCTCAGAGCCCACAGTCTCTCATAGTTCATCACCCCCTCCGATTTCCCCCCATTCACCCTTCCCTTTCTTCTCACAATGCCCTCCATGATTTTCCTTATGCTCCACACATAAGTGAGACCATAAGATAATTGACTCTCTCGGCTTTACTTATTTCACCACGCATAATCTCTTCTAGTCCCATCCGTGTTGATAAAAAAGTTAGACATCCATCATTTCTGATGGAGGCATAATATTCCATTGCATAGATATAACACATCTTCCTTATCCACTCATCTGTTGAAGGGCATTTTGGTTCTTTCCACAGTTTGGTGATTGAGGCCATTGCTTCTATGAACATTGGGGTACATGTGGCCCTTCTTTGTACTGCATCTGCTTCTTCAGGGTAATTAATGAGTAGTGCAATTTCAGGGTCATAGGGTAGCTCTATTTTTATTTTATTGAGGAATTTCCATACAGTTTTCCAAAGTGGCTGCACAACTTGCATTCCTACCAACAGTGGAGGAGGGTTCTCTTTTCTCAACATCGTCGCCAGCATTTGCTGTTTATTGTTTTGTTGATTTTGGCCATTCTAACTGGTGTAAGTTGGTATCTCAGTGTGGTTTTGATTTGAATCTCTCCAATCGCTAAAATGATGAACAGTTATTCATGTGTCTGTTAGCCATTTGTATGTCTTCTTTGGAGAAGTATCTGTTTAGGTCTTCTGCCCATTTTTTGACGTGATTGTCTGTTTTGTGAGTGTTGAGTTTGAGGTGTTCTTTATAGATCTTAGATATCAGACCTTTGTCTGTAGTGCCATTGGGGGATATCTTCTCCCATCCTGTGGGTTGCCTCTTTGTTTTCTTGACTGTTTCCTTTGCTGTGCAGAAACTTTTTATCTTGATGAAGTCCCAAAAGTTCATTTTCAGTTTTGTTTCCTTTGCCTCTGGAGACATGTCCTGAAAGAAGTTGCTGTGGCTGATATCGAAGAGGTTACTGCCTATGTTTTCTCTAGGGTTTTGATAGATAACTACCTCACATTGAGGTCCTTTATCCATTTTTAATTTATCTTTGCATATGGTATAAGAGAATGGTCAAATTTCATTCTTCTACATATAGTTGTCCAATTTTCCCAGCACCACTCATTGAAGTGACTGACTTTTTCCACTGGATATTTTTGCCTTTTTTGTCAAAGGTGATTTGACCATAGAATTATAGGTCCATCTCTGGGTTCTCTATTCTGTTACACTGGTCTATGTGTCTGTTTTTGTGCCAATACCATGCTGTCTTGGTGATCACAGCTTTGTACTAAAGTTTGAATCAGGCAATGTGATGCCCCGGGCTTTGTTTTTCTATTTCAACCTTTCTTTAGCAATTCGGGGTCTTTTCTGGTTCCATACAAATTTTAGGATTGTTTGTTCCAGCTCTTTGAAAAAAATTTTTCAAATTTTGATGGGGATGGCTTTGAAAGTATACATTGCTCTGGGCAGTATAGACATTTAAACAATGTTTATTCTTCTGATCCATGAGGATGGAATGCTTTTCCACTTTTGTGTATTCTTCAATTACTTTCATGGCCTTGTATAGTTCCTTGAGTACAGATCCTTTACCTCTTTGGTTAGGTTTATTCCCAGGTATCTTATGTTTCTTGGTGCTACAGTAAATGCAATTAATTCTCTAATTTCCCTTTCCATATTTTTGTTTTTAGTGTATAGGAAAACAACTGATTTCTGTGCATTTATTTTGTATCCTGCCACATTACTGAATTGCGGTATGAGTCCTAGTAGTTTGGGGGTGGAGTCTTTGAGGTTTTCCATATAAAGTATCATGTCATCTGTGAAGGTATAGAGTTTGAGTCTTCATTTCCAATTTGAATACCTTTTATTTCTTTTTGTTGTCTGATTGTTTCACTAGGACTTCTGGTACTAAGTTAAACAAGAGTGGTGAGAGTGGGCATCCTGATCATTTTCCTGATGTCAAAGGGAAGGCTGTCAGCTTTTCCTCACTGAGAATGATATTTGCTGTGGGCTTCTCATAGATAGACTTTATGATGTTGAGGAAAGTTAATTCTATCCCTATACTTTGAAGAGTTTTAATAAGGAATGGATTCTGAATTTTGACAAGTGCTTTTTCTGCATCATTTGAGAGGACCATGTGATTCTTCTCTCTTCTCTTGTTGATTTGTTCTATTACATAGATTCATTTGTGAATGTTGAACCACCCTTGCATCCCAAGGATAAATCCCACCTGGACACACTGGATAATCTTTTTAATGTGCTGTTGGATCCTATTAACTAGGGGAATTGTTGAGAATCTTGGCATCCATATTCATCAGGGATATTGGTCTGAAATTCTCCTTTTTGAAGGGGTCTTTACCTGGTTTGGGGATCAGGGTAACGCTGGCTTCATAGAAAGAGTCTGGAAGTTTTCCTTCTGTTTCTATTTTTTGAAACAGTTTCAGGAGAGTAGGTATTATTTCTTCCTTGAATGTTTGGTAGAATTCCCCAGGGAATCCGTCAGGCCCTGGACTCTTGTTTTTTGGGATGTTTTTGATCACTGCTTCAATCTCATTACTAGATATTGGTCTATTGAGGTTGTCAATGTCTTCCTGTTTCAGTCTGGGAAGATTATGGGTTTCCAGGAATGCATCCATTTCTTCTAGGTTGTTTAGCTTCTTGGCATATAGCTGTTGATAATAATTTTTGATGATTGTTTCTATTTCCTTTGGATTAGTCGTGATCTCTCCCCTTTCATTCATAATTTTGTTAATTTGGGTTCTCTCTCCTTTCTTCTCAATTAGATTGGCCTTATTGATCTTATTGATTCTTTCAAAAAACCATCTTCTTGATTCATTGATGTGTTCTACTATTTCTTTAGTTTCTAACTCGTTGATGTCTGCTCTAATCTTGATTATTTCCCTTGTTGTGCATGGGGTTGGCTTGATTTGTTGTTGATTTTCCAGTTCTTTAAGGTATACGAGAACTAGTGTATTTGGGATTTTTCAATTTTTTTGAGTGAGGCTTGGATAGCTATGTATTTCTCCCTTACGCCTGCCTTTGCCATATCCCATAGGTTTTGGGTTGATGTGTCTTCATTCTCATTTGTCTCCCTGAGTTGTTGAAGCTTATCTTTGATTTCCTGGTTGACCCCAGCATTCATGGGCAGGTTAGTCTTTAGCCTCCAAGTGTTTGAATTCCTCCAAACTTTTTCTTGTGGTTGAGTTCTAGTTTTAAAGAATTGTGTTCTGAGAAAATGCAGGGAATCATCTCAGTCTTTTTGTACAGGTTGAGACGTGATTTGTGGCCCAGTATGTGATCTATTCTGGAGAAAGTTCCATGTGCGCTTGAGAAGAATGAATATTCTGTTGTTTTAGGGTGGAATGTTCTGTATATATCTATGAGGTCCATGTGGTTCAATGTGTCATTCAAAGCTCTTGTTTCTTTATTGATTTTCTGTTTAGATGATCTGTCAGTTACCGAGAGTGGCATATTAAGATCTCTTACTATTAATGTATTCATATCTATATGACTCTTTATTTTGATTAACAGTTGGCTTCTGTAGTTGGCTGCTCTTATATGTGGGGCATAAATGTTTACAATTGTTAGATCTTCTTGGAGGATAGACCCTTTAAGAATGATGTAGTGTCCTTCTGTATCTCTGACTACAGTCTTTAGCTTAAAATCTAATTTATCTGATATGAGAATCGCTACCCCAGCTTTCTTTTGAGGTCCGTTGGCATGAAAGATGGTTCTCCATCCTTTCACTTTCAGTCTGGATGTATCTTTTCGTTGCAAATGTGTCTTTTGCATACAGACGGCTTCTGTTGTTTTATCCGTTCTGCAACCCTGTGTCATTTTATGGGGCATTTAGGCCATTCACGTTGAGAGTGATTATTGAAAGATAAGTGTTTATTGACATCAAGTTGCCTGTGAAGTCCTTGCTTGTATAGATGGCAAATTTCTATTCTAAGTCACTTTTGTGTTCTTTCTACTTTTATAAATCCCCTTTTAATATATCCTGGAGTGGCAGCTTGGTGGTCACATACTCTTAATCCTTGCCTGTCTTGGAAGTTCTTTATCTCTTCATGCATCTTAAATGTCAGCCTTGCTGGACAAAGCATTCTTGGCTGCATATTCTTCTCGTTTAGTGCCCTGAATATATCATGCCAGCCCTTTCTGGGTTGCCAAGTTTCTGTGGACAGGCCTGACATTATTCTGATGGGCTTTCTCTGTATGTAAGGAATCTCTTCCCCCTAGCTGCCCTCAGGACCTCCTGTCTAAAATTATAATTTACACATTTTATGATTATGTGTCTGAATGTTTTTCTAGACTCATTGATCCTGGCAGGTGTTCTTTCCATTTCTAGGACAGGAACACGTGTTCCATTCTTCAGATTGGGGAAATTTTCATTCAGAATCTCGTCAGCTATATCTTCTAGTCTTCTGTCTTTCTCTACCCCTTCTGGGATGGCAATGATTCTGACGTTTCGTGTTTCATGGCATCATTTATTTCCCTAAGTCTGTTATAATGATTCCTGAGCAGTTTGTTCCAGCTCTCTTGTTGACCTTTCTTCTCAACCGTTTTATCCTCTAGATCATTAAATCTGACTAGGTTCTTTTATTTCCTGTCATTTAGTTTTGTCAGTTTATATGTTTGTTTGTGTTTGTTTCCATACCTTATAAATCTTTTATTTGGGTCCCATTTTGGCTGGTATTTCTTCTTTTTCTCTTTCTCTCTATCTTTTTTTATCCTTATTCTTACTTTTTGATGGTGAATCCCAATTGCTCCAAAACCTTCCAGGGTGCACCCTGCCTGGATCTTGGGTGATATATTCAGCTATACATCCTCTCATCCACTTCTCTTTAAAATGACTAGGAGGAGGAACACCCAACCAAGGAAAAACCAAGAGACTGCACCCTCTCCCTCAGACCTATTGGACATGGACATAAACAGTATGTCAGAAAGGGAATTCAGTGTGACAATTATCCAGGCAATGGCTAAGATGGAGTGTGATGCCAGGGTCCTGGGGTCAAGCCCCATGTTGGGCTCTGTCCTCAGCAGGTAGCCTGCTTCCCCCTCTCTCTTTGCGTGCCTCTTTGCCTACTTATGACCTCTCTCTGTGTCAAATAAATAAATAAAATATTTTTTTTTAAAAAAGAGTTATTGGGGCCCCAGAGATGAAGAAAGAGATAGAGAGGTGCAGAAGTTATATTTGAGCAAATTATAGCTGTGACCTTCTCTAAACTAGAGAAGGAAACAGGCATTCAAGTCTAGGAGGCACAGATAACTCCTCTCGAAATTAATAAAAATGGATTAGGATCCCAACATATAAGAGTGAAGCTTGCAAATTTCTGAGACAAAGAGACAGTCCTAAAAGCAACTTGAGACAAGAGGTTTCTAACCTACATCGGCAGTAACATTAGACTGACAGCAGACGTATCCATAGAGACTTTGCAAACCAGAAAGGGAAGGCACAATATATTCAGCGTGGTAAATGAGGAAAAAAAAATTCAGCCAACAATAATTTATCAAGTACGGCTCTCATTCATAATGGAAGGAGAGATAAAGGGCTTCCAGGACAAGCAGAAACTAAAAGAATTTGTGATCACTAAACCAGCCCTGCAAGAAATATTAAAAGGGATCCTTTAAGTGAAGAATGAGCCCAAAAGTAACATAGACCAAAAAGGAATAGAGACAGTACACAGAAACAGTGATTTTAGAGGTAATACAATGGCAATATATTAATATCTTTCAATAGTTACTTTGAATGTAAATGGGCTAAAAACGCCAACCAAATGACACAGGATTGTATAGAAAAGTTAAGACCCATCTATATGCTGTCTTCAAGAAACTCACTTTAGACCCAAGATAACTCCAGATTGAAATGGAGTGGGGTGAAGAATCATTTATCATGCTGATGGACATCAAAAGAAAGCTGGGGTAGCAATCCTTATATCAGACAAATTATATTTTAAACCAAAGACTGTAGTAAGGGATGCAGAGGGACACTGTATCATACTTAAAGGGTCTATCCAACAAGGACTTCTACCAATTATAAATATTTATGCTTCTAACTTAAAAGCAGAAAGTTACATAAAGCAATTAAAAACAAAAAGAAACACATTGATAATAAATAATAGTAGCGGACTTAAACACCCCTCTCATAGCAATGGACAGATCATTAAGCAGATCAACAGGGAAACAAGGACTTTGAATGACACACTGGACAAGATGGACTTCACAGATATATATATCCAGAGAATTTCATCCTAAAGCAACAGAATATATGTTCTTCTCAAGTGCACCTGGAGCATTCTCCAGAACAGCTCACGTACTGTGTTACAATTCAGGTCTCAACTCGTAGCAAAAGACTGGAATTATTCCCTGCATATTTTTAGACAATAGTGCTTTGAAATCTGAACTAAATCTCAAGAGGAAATTTAGAAGGAACTCAAATACTTGGAATTTAAAAAGCATCCTACTGAAGAGTAAATGGTTCAAACAGAAAATTAAAGGGGAATTAAAAATTTAATGGAAACAGGAAAAAGAAAACACAATTGTTGGGCTCTTGGGTGGCTCAATCAGTTGGGCATCTGCTTTCATCTCAGGTCATGATATCAGCATCCTGAGATTGAGTCCTGCATTGGGTTCCTTGCTCAGCAAGGAGCCTGTTTCTCCCTCTCCATCTGCTCTCCATGCTCATTCTCTCTCGCACTCTCTCTCTCTCAAATAAATAAATAAATCTTTTTTAAAAAACACACACTACTGTTCAAAACCACTGGGATGCAACAATGGCAGTCCTAAGAGGGAAGTAAAAGCAATACAAGCCTTTCTCAAGAAATTAGAAAAGTCTAAAATATACAGGCTATCCATACGCATAAAGAAGCTGGAGAAAGAACAGCAAATAGAGCAAGCAGAAGATATATAATAAATATTAGAGCAGAAATCAATGAAATAGAAACCCATAGAACAGTAGAACAGATCAACAAAAGTAGGAGCTGGTTCTTTGAAAGAATGAATAAGATCGATAAATCCCTAGCCAGATTTATCAAAAAGAAAAGAGAAAGAACTCAAATTAATAAAATCATGAATGAAAGGGGAGAGATCACCACCAATACCAAGGAAATACAATTTTAAGAACATATTATGAGTAACTATATGCCAACAAATTAGGCAATCTGGAAGAAATGGATGCATTTGTATATGCATAAACTACCAAAACTGAACCAGGGAAAATAGAAAACTTTAATACACCCATAACCAGCAAGGAAATTGAAGCAATAACCAAAAATCTCCAAAAAAAAAAAAAAGAATCTCAGGCCAGATGTGTTCCCAGGGGAATTATAACAAACTTTTAAAGAAGAAATAATACCTATCATCTGAAGCTGTTTCAAACAAATAGAAAGGGAAAGAAACTTTCGAACTCGTTCTAAGAGGCCAGTATTACCTTGATCCCAAAACCAGACAAAGAGCACACCAAAAAGGAAAATTACGGACTAATATTCCGATGAACATGGTGCCAAAATTCTAACCAAGATAGTAGTCAGTATGATCCAACACTATATTAAAAAGGTTGTTCAGGGGCGCCTGAGAGACTCAGTGAGTTAAAGCCTCTGCCTTCATCTCAGTTCATGATATCAGGGTCCTGGGATAGAGCCACACATTAGGTTCTCTGTTCAGCAGGGAGCCTGCTTCCCTCTCTCTCTGCCTGCCTCTCTGCCTACTTGTGATTTCTCTCTGTCAAATAAATAAATAAAATCTTTAAAAAAAAAACATGAAATGTGTCTATACTGCCCAGAGCAATCTATTCTTTCAATGCCATCCCGATCAAAATTCCACCAGTTTTTTTCAAAGAGCTGGAACAAACAATCCTAAAATTTGTATGGAACCAGAAAAGACCCCGAATTGCTAAGGAAATGTTGAAAAAGAAAAACAAAGCTAGGGGCATCACATTGCCTGATTTCAAACTTTACTACAAAGCTGTGATCACCAAGACAGCATGGTACTGGCACAGAAACAGACACATAGACCAGTGGAACAGAATAGAGAGCCCAGAGATGGACCCACAACTCTATAGTCAAATAATCTTTGACAAAAT
>CM052801.1:44376786-44392737 GCA_028533885.1 Nasua narica
GGAATATTATGCCTCCATCAGAAAGGATGAATATCCAACTTTTGTATCAACATGGACAGGACTAGAAGAGATTGTGCGGAGTGAAATAAGTCAAGCGGAGAGAGGCAATTATCTTATGGTCTCACTTACATGTGGAGTATAAAGAAAATCATGGAGGGCATCGTGAGAAGGAAGGGAAGGGCGAATGGGGGGAAATTGGAAGGAGTGTTGAACCAGGAGAGACTGTGGACTCTGAGCAACAAACTGAGGGTTTTGGAGGGGAGGGGGTGAGGGGGTGAGCCTGGTGGTGGGTATCAAGAGGGGCACGTACTGCATGGAGCACTGGGTGTGGTGCATGAACAATCAATCTTGTAACACTGAAAAATTAAAATAAACAAATTTGGGGAGAAAAAAAAATAATTCTACCAGACTTGAAATAGAAAAAAAAAAATATCTTAAAATGTCTATACTGCCCAGAGCAATCTATACTTCCAAAGCCATGCTGATCAAAATTCCTCCAGCTTTTTTCAAAGAGCTGGAACAAACAATCCTAAAATATGTATGGAACCAGAAAAAAACACGAATTGCTAAGGAAATGTTGAAAAAGAAAAACAAAGCTGGGGGCATCACATGGCCTGATTTCAAACTTTACTACAAAGCAGTGATCACCAAGACAGCATGGTACGAGCCCAAAAACAGACACATAGTCCAGCAGAACAGAGTAGAGAGCCCAGAGATGGACCCACAACTCTATGGTCAAATAATCTTTGACAAAACAGGCAAAAATATCCAGTGGAGAAAAAACAGTGTCTTCAATAAATGCTGCTGGGAAAATCGGACAGCTATATGTAGAAGAATGAACCTTGACCATTCTCTTACACCATACATGAAGATAAACTCAAAGTGGATAAAAGATCTCAACATGAGGCAGGAATATATCAAAATCTTAGAGGAGAACAGAGGCTGTAACCTCATCAACATCGGCCACAGCAATTTCTCTAGGGACATATCTCCAAACACAAAGGAAACAAAAGTGAAAATAAACTTTTGTGACTTCATCAAGATAAAAAGCTTCTGCACAGTGAAGGAAACAGTCAACAAAACGAACAGGCAACCCACGGAATGGGAGAAGATATTTGCAAGTAACACCACAGGCAAAGATCTAATATCTAAAATCTATAAAGATCTCCTCAAACTCAACACTCACAAAACAGATTATCACATCAAAAAAATGGGCAGAGGACTTGAACAGACACTTCTCCAAAGAAGACATACAAATGGCTAACAGACACATGAAAAAATGTTCATAATCATTAACTATAAGGGATATTCAAATCAAAACCACACTGAGATACCACCTTACACCAGTTAGAATGGCCAAAATCAACAAGACAGTAAACTACAAATGCTGCAGAGGATGTGGAGAAAGAGGAACCCTCCTCCACTGTTGGTGGGGATGCAAGTTGGTGCAGCCACTTTGGAAAACAGTATGCAGATTCCTCAGGAAATTAAATATACAGCTACCCTATGACCCTGCAAATGCACTACTCAGTGTTTACCCCAAAGAAATAGATGCAGTACAAAGAAGAGCCACATGTACCCCAATGCTCATAGCCGCAGTGGCCACAATCACCAAACTGGAAAGAACCAAAATGCCCTTTCAACAGATGAGTGGATAAGGAAGATGTGGTACATCTATACAATGGAATATTAATGCCTCCATCAGAAAGGATGAATATCCAACTTTTGTATCAACATGTACGGGACTAGAAGAGATTATGCGGAGTGAAAGAATTCAAGCGGAGAGAATCAATTATCTTTTGGTCTCACTTACATGTGGAATATAAAAAAAATCATGGAGGGCATCGTGAGAAGTAAGGGAAGGGTGAATGGGGGGAAATCGAAAGCGGTGATGAACCAGGAGAGACTGTGGACTCTGAGCAACAAACTGAGGGTTTTGGAGGGGAGGGGGTGGGAGGGTGGGCGAGCCTGGTGGTGGGTGTTAAGAAGGGCACGTATTGCATGGAGTACTGTGTGTGGTGCATGAACAATCGATCTTGTAACACTGAAAAATTAAAATAAACATTTTTGGGGAGGAAAAAAAAATTTTCAAACATACAAAAAATTTGAAAGAATTGTGCCAGGAATATCCATATACACTCTATCAAGAATGTACCATTTAACATTTTACTTATTTGCTCTGTTATTTTCATTCATCCATTTCTTTATCCATCCATAATTGAAGTGTACTTTTAAAATATTATTTTTTTGTTTAAGTCATTTAAATAATTGGCAGCATGTACTTAACTAAGTTTTTTCATTGTAGTTTTTCTTGGTATTTTTTTTTAATAAAATCTATATCTTCTTCACCCACTTTTCCCATCTTATACTGCCGAACCTCTGGCAACCACCTTAAATGTTGCTATACAAATTTTTGAATTTACATATGTAACTTGTATCATATTTCTTTTGAACATTATTGATCTACACAACAAATACACATATAAACGAATATAATATCATGATTTGATTATTTGTTTTGTGCTTATGTCACTCAGATTTCAAGATGGCCCTCTACCCAGACATGATTTCTATATATTTGATTAAAGAAACAAGGTGCTAAGCTTCCCAATCAGCCCTCTTGTATAAATTCTATTTACTTTGGTGACTCTAAAAATCACTTAGAATTTAATCTGATCAAATCTCAAATGTTAAGAAAGTTAATTAACCCTACCACTCTGAATGTGGGTGGGGAGGCTTACCATCTCTGGGGACAATTTGTTATTTAGATTGGCCCTATCTTCTTCCTGTACCTTGTGATCTTAGTTTTATCCCCTAAACGTATACACAGTATACTCCTCTTTCATTCAACTGTCCAAATGATTATCAAAAATGACTAATATTTTTCCCAAGTCTTTTCTTTTCCAGCCTAAGTAGTCTTAGTCCTTGTAGCTGCTCTTCATGATATGATTTCCAGCACCTTCATCACTCTATTTTTCTCCTCTGAACATTCTTCAAATTTTCATCGAGACAGTTAAATTATGAGACCTTAATTGTATTAAGTAAAATTATCCCTTTCTTTACTTTGGACATTATACTTCTTTTAATGCATCCTAACATTGACAAATTAGCTTTCCGGACAACCGTATCATTCCTTTTCTTGCCTATTGAACTAAAGTTCCTAAGTTTTATTGATATTTATATTTCACACTGTTGTCCTCATCCATTTTATAATCCTGTGGTTGTTTTTCTCTACATCCAAGTGTAGAAACTGAAACTGTATCTCTGTGATACTCCATTTTGTGAGATTAGATCTATCATTTGATAGTGTTAAGAATTCTTTTTGGGGGGTGCCTGGGTGGCTCAGTCATTAAGCGTCTGCCTTCGGCTCAGGTCATGATCCCAGGGTCCTGGGATTGAGCCCCACCTCAGGCTCTCTGCTCAGCAGGGAGCTTGCTTCCCCCTCTCTCTCTGCCTGCCTCTCTGCCTACTTGTGATCTCTCTCTCTCTCTGTGTGTCAAATAAATAAGTAAAATCTTTAAAAAAAAAAAAGAATTCTTTTTAGGGTGCCTGGGTGGCTCTCTCGGTTGAGCATCTGCCTTTGGCTCAGGTCATGATCCTGGGGTCCTGGGATCAAGTCCCATATGGGGTTCCCTGCTCAGTGGGGAGCCTACTACTTACTCCCTCTCTGCTGCTCTCCCTGCTTGTTCTCTCTCTCTCTCTCTGTGTCTGTCAAATAAATAAATAAAATTAAAAAAAAAAAGAATTCTTTTTGGAACCTGCCTGTCATATAAAATTTTAATCTTTCTTGTCTTAAAACCATTTACAGATCTAGTTAGCCCCTGGTGCTGTCTCTTTGTCTCTAGGGTCAGCTGGATGTTTCTACTCCCAGGGACTCTTCTTTAATTCTTCTTACTTTCTCTTACTCCTGGGAGTCCTGGCTTGTGATGTCCATGCTTTGTATATTATTGTGAGGATTGCACACACCATGCTGCAGAATCTCATTTATTTGATGTTGGCCATCATCAAATCCTTAAAATGTTTTTCCTGTCTATTTCACCCTCACTCTCATTTTCCATCCTATAGTTCTGTGATAACCAAAATTTTCCTCTCACATTCAGCTTAGCGGGTCTTAGGCCTCCATGAGCTCTGCTATTCTACATTATGGTCAGTTGGCTTTGGGGAACCTACTCTGTCAGTAGTAGAGTTTCTCCAGCAGCTGATAAGACCAGCTCTCATAATCATGTACTAAGCCACAGACCTTTTTAAAAATCCAGCTTTCCTCAATACCCACCACCAGGCTCACCCAACTCCCCACCCCCACCCCTCTGAAACCCTCAGTTTGTTGTTCAGAGTCCACAGTTACTCATGGTGAATATTGAGGAGGGCATGTACTACATGGAGCACTGCAAGTGATACATGAACAATGAATCTTGTAACACTGAAAAAATAAAATAAAAGTATTTGGGGGAAAAGTCCAGGTTTATAAGATGTAATTGACACATAACATTGTGAAAATTTAAGGTGTGAAATGTGATAACTTTATATATGTTCAAATTACAAAATGATTATCATAGTAAGGTTATTTAACACATCCATCAACTTACATAATAACCATTTTTTTTTTTGGTGAGAACATTTAAGATATAATCTCTTAAAAGCTTTCTAGTATACCACATAAGACTTCCACTTCATATTTTGGTACCCATCTCCCAAAGCATTTGCTTACATTTTTTTTCCCAAATATGTTTATTTTATTTTTCAGTGTTACAAGATTGATTGTTCATGCACCCCACCCAGTGCTCCATGCAATACATGCTTATCTTTTTAAAATATGAACAGAAGGATGTCCAGAAAGCAAAATGCATGGTAAGTTTTCCCGCCATTTCCTCAGTGGATAGTTCTGATTTTGATAAGATATTCTGGAGCATCTAGATTGGAGGGATAGCTCTTAAGCCAATTTTGGTCCCCTCCATTATCCATCTCCTGGTCAACCCCCTTTAGAACAGGACCATCAGCCCACCATAACAGCTAGCTGACTCTTTCTGGAAGTTAGGATAAAGCTTAGAGTGTTGGTTTATAAGAAATACTTTTCTGAAATGCTTAAGGTAGACCCTCACTCAAGACTGTTTTAAGAAAAAGTAGACTTATTACATAATTGATCTTTATACTGACCCAGAATGGCTTAGAGAGAACACAATTCTCCCTGAGCCAGTTGACTATGACACAATGGTGTGTTTTTAGGATGGCATGGAGTTTCTCCAGAGTGGGCAAGCATACAACCATACTAAGACCCAAGTAACAGTAGCAAGTATATATAGACACAAATCCTAAAGGAATTCCCAGGGTGAGTCAAAGGACTGAAGTTCAAAATTTAGAGGAATATTTGGAGACAATTACATTAATAAAAATAATTAAGTGATGCCTACTTCTCAATCATTGTGCTAAATACTTCATATATTTTATCTTATTTAGTCATTACAGCAATCCTGTCTTATGAATAGTATTATCTCCATTTTATAGACATAGCATCTAAAACTCCCAGAAGTGATTTCCTCAGAGCTCTATGGGCAGTGGGAAGCTATGTTGGAATTTCTCACTGTGATAAGATCCAAAGTCCTTGCTCTTTGCATTGCACAACAATGCTTCCCAGGGGAGGGGCAAGGGTTGACATAGGAAAATAAGGCATCCAAAGAAAAGAGAGCAGCCTCTTGGAATCACTTCAAGTGAATGTTGAACAGATTTCCCAGAATTTCAGTGTTAGAAACTCATTCAAAGTAACTTTCCTAATATCTGGAGTGGAATGTATAAGCTTAGAGAAGTGAAAAAGTATCAGTTAAAGGAAACTCATGATGCCCTCTTCTCTTGAGTAATTGGGAACTGGGCTATGGGCCTGGAAGGAGGTTAAAAAGGTCATAAGGAGTCTGGAGGTGCTTGCTTCAGCAGCACATTAAAAAAAAAAAAAGAAAAAAAAGGAGTCTGGAGGCAGGAAGTTTTTCTACCTCTAATGAGAGCTGGGACACATTTGCTCCTAATTATCAAACTTACTCTAACCTCACTGTGAAATTTATTATTTTTTTTCTGGTTCTGTAAGCCATTAACAAGGTACAGGCTAGTATAAAGAAGCTCTAAGATTTTGACTGTTAGATGTTCCCTTCCCACTTCTAAGGTTTAAATAGAGAAGGACCACTTAAGATTCTTGCCTTGGTTAATTCTCACCTACTATCTTTCATAAAGTCTGCCTCATTCTTCCCAAATATACACTTAAGCAACATGAAGAATATCCAGTTCTTTTCCCACAGGTTAAACCTTCAATGTTTGATGGTGGAAATCACACTGTGTATGGGTCTTGTCTTTCCCAGAATAAGATATTTTCATTTATTCAGATTTTCTAAGCCATAGCTTAAGTTGTACTTCAGTTTTCTCTAAATAAGTTCCAATTTGTCAATGACTTTCATAAGTGTAGAGTCAAGAACTAATTGTAAGACTCCCAGGGAGTACAACATTGGCCTATCCAGAATGAGGATATCTCATTCTTTAAAATTTCCTGGGAAAAATCCAACAACTTTTAACAGTTACTTGTGCTACTATTTAAGATCTCACATTATTAGAAAGTGTCTTTTTTTTTTATTTCATCTGGTCGATATCTGTCATTTCACCTTTTTTACCCTCCTTATTTCCATAAAAGCGCATACGAATTTTTCATCTCCTTTCCTCAGAGATCTTCTCCTTCCCCTCTATGTCTAGTTTTCTCTAAGAGACACATTTCTTCATCTTTCAAAATAAGCCTTCTTGTTCCTTAATGGGGTCTTGGTCCAAGATAGTGGATATCATCTGCATGGATATAGCCTGGGATAATAAATAGAGACAAGGGGCGCTTGGGTGGCTCAGTGGGTTAAAGACTCTGCCTTAGGTTCAGGTCATGATCTCAGGGTCCTGGGATCTAGCCCCACATTGGGCTCTCTGCTCCATGGGGAGCCTGCTTCCCCTTCTCCCTCTGCCTGCCTCTCTGCCTACTTGTGATCTCTCTCTCTCTCTGTCAAGTAAATAAATAAAATCTTAAAAAAATAGACACAAGTCCCTCAACCTGAATTTGATGCCTATGGAAAGGCAGGAGAAACTTCTCTTATTCTGGGAGCTGGGAAGTGGCCCTATGTGTTTGAATTCAGCAAGGCCTTGTCCGCCTTTATTTTCATGCCATTTTATAAATTTCTCAAAAAAATAGCAATAAACCAGTGCACTAAGAGAGTGATTCAAAAGCAGCCTCAGAAGAACTGGTAGAAATTCTGCAAATGTCTGGTAGAGAATTTGGGGTGAAAGAGGAGGCAAGTAAACCATGACCTAAGTGGTAGTAGTGGATCGAGCTGTGGTCATGGTGATTATGGAGTGAAAATGGACTAAAGTGGGAAACAGATGGAGAACAGGAAGATGAAAAGGAGAGGGTCATTCCAGAAATCATGTTAAATAGGCTGTGCCAAAGTCTTTCAGATTTCTGAGCTTGATTTCCTTGGCAATCAAGAAATGTAATTTATAGTTTCCCCATTTTTTATTGTTATGTTAGTCACCATAAAATACATCATTAGTTTTTGATGCAGTGTTCCAAGATTCATTGTTTATGTACAACACTCAGTGCTCCATGCAATCCCTATTTGACATTTTTCACATGTCCTCAATTCTTTCCCAAGTAAGACTCGGTGTGGTTTACCACTTTGTTTTACCAGTTCATGTCTCAGTTTAGCATTTTACCAAGATCTCACCAACAGCCTAAATTTAGTTCCACTTTAGAGATGAAAACAATACACTTCTTTATTCCTTATGTGTTGCTGTCCAAGATCACCAGGCCCAGAGATACCCCACTGGCCAAGAAAAGTTGCTTCAAATCCACTCAAGCAGAGGAGCCAAGCCTAGGAAAAAGAAGAATGGTGGTGGTGGGGGAGCATAAAAACTGCAAAGAGTGGAAGAAGAAAAAACAGAAGGCAGAGAGATAGAATTAAAGTATCTGAATAAAAAAGTGGGAATAAGAAAAGGAGAAAGAAAATGAAGGAAGGAAAGAGAACTAAAACTTGAATTGAGTGTTTTTGACAATGCTGAGGTATAGTAGAACAAAGTGTCCCTGGCAAAGCTGAAACTTTGGGCTCTGGCCAAATTGTTCCATTCTAGTGACCTTTAGATAGCTAACTGTGTCTGCTCAGCACAAACTAAATGGGTAAATAAATAAATAAATTTTAAAGGAAAAAAAAAAAAAGACATGCAGAAAAACAGTCCAGTAACGGGGAACTGATCAAAGGCCCCCTGTCCCTCATTATGGCCTGCGGGTAGCTTGCTGTTCCAACCTGCAGCCTCCCTTCCCTGCCCCAACTTCCTAGGGGTAAGAAGGGCATGAATGATGGTAGAGGCTGATAACTCCAGAACCTACCCTCCTCCCTGCCACCAGCAAAGCTCAATGAAACAGAAGAAGAAAACTGACAAGCATGATGAGGAGATGGCCTCAGCAAGAGGAGGTAGAATCTAGGCTCTAGCCAAGTACTGTTGTGGTGTCAACACATAGAATGGCCTAGGTTGCCAAAATGGTAGGGGACTTAGCAGAGGCAAGCTCCCCAAACCTCACAAATAAATAGAAAAGAAGTTAAGCTTAGTTCTTCATTGTTAACTCCAGATTAAAATGATGGTTTTAACTTTTTTTGCAAGGTACATTTAAATATTTTTCCTTCAAAACAGAGCTCACATCCTCAAATATGATTTAGGCCTAAATTTCTAGAAGTATAAAAAATCCGGAAAGAACTGATGTTAGTTTTGTTTTTTCCACAAAGTCTTCCATAAACCCAGTTTCATGGAGTGTTCCCTCACCCCTGACAGTATTCAGATCGTATATCTGAATATCAGAGTATATGCTTTGATAGTATTCAGAACATATTTGAGGAGTGGGCCACCTTCTACAGAGGTGAGTATATCTAACTCTAACCATTTTAGAGCCAGGAACTTTCCTCATTGCACATCTATCATAGTCCAATCATCCTTCCCATCAGTTATGTTATCCTCAAAACTTTAAATTTGTTGAATTAAGACAAAGGTAGTTATCTTCATCAGAGAGGTCTATTTAATGGTAATTATTCCCTGAGAGCTGGTGTGACAGAAAGAAGTCACAAAGATCTGAGTTCCAATATTAACTTTACCATTTGCTGGCTGTGTGAAACTTTGATGAGCCTCTATTTCTTCATCTGTAAAAAGGGGATAACATAAACTAGTTCACAGATGTGTTGTGAAGATCCAATACCTACTATAGACTTAACACATAGACAGAACTTCATCAGCTTTAACCATATTATTTTTCTGATGAAATATTTCCTCTGATCTTGGAAAAGAGCAATGAACTGAGAACTTTAGATATAACGATATAATTAACATCACACTTAGAGCTCTCTTGCCTCTCCATTGTCTTTCTTAGGAGCACAATTCTAACAGGAGTGATTCCCATGCCTGACAGGATACCTTTAGCTTTTTGCTGGCCTCAATTTTTTTTTAACAGCTTGCTCTCCATTTCAATCTTGTTCTCTTAGATTTCTTCTTGAACCACTCTGTTTCAACTCTATAGCCACCCAGGCTTGATATCTTAGCACAGATATTGACATGGTTTGTGTCTTCCATTATCCCATACAAGTGTTATACAACTCTGTTAATTATCTCTTCATGACAGCTCTAGACACATTCTCAATTCTTCATGCTTCTAGTCTTTTTCCTTTTCTTGCTCTTTATCTCCCTGTTCTCACAGATCTCTGCTTCCTCTGCTTTTCTTTAATATATCTTGCATAGTGTAGTCAGAATAATCTTTCGAAGATATCCTTTCAAGGCACTATGCTCCCCTCTTGATTTTTTTCAAAGACTTCATAAGTAATGAGAACTAAATAGATAGACTTAGCATTCAATAACTGCCATGATCTGGGCTCATTTAACTTTTCCACAGAAAAATAATCTGATTAGCACTGGTATAAAGGAAAGCATAGGGAGTGAAAGCGAAAAGAATGGTATCTAACCCAGCTGTTTGCTGCAAATAAGGTGCAATCTAAAGATTTAATAGACATTAGCCAAGAAAATAGTGGAAATGTAGGAAAGAAAAATGTTTGAAACAAGGGAAGAATGTTCATGCATTTATTTAACATATTTGTCGAACATTTATATTATGACAGGCACTGCGTTAGTCACTAGAAATGTCACAATGAACAAAAGAAGTGAAATGAGGTCTCTGCTCTCATAAAGCAAATATTCTCAAAGTGGGAGATATAGTGTGTGTGTAGATACAGATATATAGATATATAGACATACACATATAGATAATTAAAAAAGTATGAAGAAAAGTAAGCAGGCAAGAAGATAAAAAGGGACGGGTAGGGTGGAGTGCTATTTTAGATAGAATTGTGTTGATGTTTGGACAGAGGTGTGAAGTAAATGAAAGCACACATATGTAAATGTGAGGGGAGGGTAACTCAGACAGAGGGAACACCAAGTGAAAAGACCTTCAGATGAAGAGCATGTTTCATGTGTTCAAGAAACAGTAAGGGAGCTAGTAGCTGGAATAAGAGATATAATGTTTATAGGCCATGGTAAGGACATTGAAATACTGGAACATGTACAAAGGTATAGAGAGAGACTGACAAGAAGGGAGAGAAGAGGGAAGGAGAGAAAGAGAGAAAGAGAAAGAATGAGAATGAAAGAGATAGAATGGTAATTTGGTAATTAGTAGAACTCCAAGTAGTTCAATCTTACTGGAGTACAGTGTGTGAATAGGAAGTAGCTAGAGATGATACTGAAAAGGAAAGCAGGATCAGATATAACTGACTAGCAAGAACAGAAGGAGTTTTTGGTTTATCATGTCATTATGAGGAACCACTGAAGGATAATAAGCTAAAGAGTGACCTGATTAGATCTGCATTTCAGAAAGATCACTCTGGACAGTGTAGAGAGTAGACTGAAGTAGAGCAAGACCAAAGGAGATTAATTGGGGAAATTATTGCAGTCATCTGGGTGGGAGGTGTGGGAGTTTACAAATGAGGGGATATATTTTAGATACTTAGGAAATAGAATATTCAAGATTTGGTGTTAGATTTGATGTGATGGGTTAACGACAGGAAATAATGATGACTTCCAGATTTCAGGAAAGAAATAATATAGAATTTTTACTTTTTAACATTCTATGGGTGTCAATTTTGTCTTCTTAAAGTCAGTAGCCAGAAACTATGTATCCCAGTGTGTATTATAATCCTTTACTGTAGTCAGTCCCATGCTAGGAATTACTCTCAAGGAAAGGATGGGATGAGGATGAAAACTAATATATTAGGGGCCTCTACTCAATGACAAGCATTGTGCTAATTTTATATACATTATGCTACTTAATCCTTCCAGCAGTTTTGTGGAGGGCTTATCCCTATATCACACATAGGGGAAAAAAAGCTCAGACATTCAACTCACTCAGAGTCAAATAACTAGCAAAACATACTGTTCCTGCAGCAGTAAAATTCTAATTCAGTGGCTGTTTAAATTGCTTTGTAATTTTAGAGCTTTTAACTTTTAAGCCTGAAGGAATGAATTGCTATGTTAGAAGCCATCTGTAATCTTTGTGAATCAATAAACAGTAAACTGTGTTCTCACAGCTGATAGGTACTTAGATTGTGAGAATAAGGGCACAAGAGTTTTCTTTTTTATCTCCAGTTGTCTTTTTGTTTTTGGTTTGCCACAGGATCTGATATAAAAATACATCATGTACAATCTTTAATGCAGCTTCCTTAAACCTTAATAAATTTATTTTAAGTGTCTCTTATGCTTTTACCATACTAGCAAAATAGGGTTTGATTCAATAAACATTAACTGAGTAGACCTACTACATGAAAGTTTCTGTAGATGACACAGATGCACAGGAAGAGATATTCCACCTTCTTCCCACCCCAGAGAGCAAGGACTATAATGCAAGAACTGTATGAGAAGCAGTAAAATGTAGTGGTTAAGCATCTGGACTCTGGAGCAAGACTGCCTGCCTCAGATTCAATTCTGGCTCCAACACTAGTCCTTGATATGAAGAGAAAGGACTGTGGCTTGGTGCGAATAAGGAACAGTGAAGAGCTCCATTTGATTACAGCATGGAGTATGGGAAGGGTACTCACAAAACATGAGGGTCATAGTACAGCCACTCCTGAAGGCCAGCCAAAAGGCCTTGGACTTTATTCAGAAGACCAGACCCAGTGTTGCAACCCACTGATGTGTTGAAAGTAATTTGTTACCCATAAGAATTAAAGTACCAAAGTTTGCAAATGATTTACCTAAAAAAGAAAATCAAATAAAATAGACTCAGGTTTATCCTACAATAAGATCATCTTCACTAATTTGCTTTCTGATGTGCTTTATTGAACAGGAAAGAAGGTTGAGTGGAGTTGTAATCTAGCTTGCTAAGAATTACACATCAACCTCACCTTTATACTTCCCCAGTCTTATTTCTGATTAATTCTGTAGTTGGTGAACACAACTGTAAGGATTCATAAGTTGCAACTTTGCAGTTACTCAGTTTTTTTTCTTTTTCACCCTACACTCAGGTACTTTCCTTATTAGAAAAAAAGCAAAGATAGATAAAGAAAGGGTACCTAGCACACTTACATTTACTTTACATATGAATGACAATAAAACTCTGAATGCTTCTGTTAATAAGAATATAACAGAAGACACTGCCTAATACATTGTGTTTAGTGAATATATGCTGCATGCGTTATTATACACACAAAGGTGATTTTATGAATTTCAGGCTCAGTTGGAGTGGTGAAACAAATCAATTGCAAACCACAATGACTTGTTGGAGGTATTGTCCAGTTATGATTGATGTGTGTGTATTTGTGTGTGTGTTCAAATAAATTTATTTTGACTTCACTTTTAATTTTCATTCTTCAGTCCCCTAACTTTCAAAGAGGGTAGCAAAATGAGTTAGCTTCTAATAAGACTGGGTTGAAGTCTCAAAAATACACTTTGAAAAGTACATTAAACATTTTGGAAATGTTTTAGCAAACAATTACAAAGGTCATGGATAGTTGACTCTTTGGGTTAATGACATTCTGTTAGGATTGCATTTATAAAGAATATTATTACAGATTATATAGAGAAATAGCCTGTAGCAACTAAAAGCAGCACTTTCTAACATTTATTCTGCATATTCAGACTACATGAAATACTCCCCAGTTATTTCTTTCATTGTGACTGGAGGTTTGTACATATCTCACCAGCCAATGCATGTGCTGTTTCAGGTATCTGATTGAATTACAAACTGTATGAATTGTATTGGTCTTGTTATAAAGAAATCATGGTGACATCAATGATTTCAAACAAGTTAAAGAGACATTTCAGATCAAATTCTGAGCGTATTGCCCAGACCCTGACAGATTACTTCTATCAACTATTGCTTATATGAAAAAATTGCTGGAAATGATTTTGAAATGTTAAAAGTTATCAGGAATCTCTTTCTACATCATTAAAATATGTAAGTGAATTTAAATGGTTAATTTCATTATTCATGGTATTGTATGAGTGCTATGGATAACAAACCAAAAATCTGCAGTGAATGTCCTTCACTACCCTGCAAAACCTGGTTGGAGGTTTTCCAAAATCTGAGGATTTTTATGTACATGTGAGCATTGTTTCATGTTAGAAAAGAAGATAAGGACTGTTGTTGTGATCAATAGAAATCCATTGGTGGGCTGTACTCAGGAGCATGATTATAAGTAGGTTTAGGGTTAATATTCTATCAGAGTTATGTATTTGGCAGATGAGTATAAGAAGAGAACCAGGAGTTAGGTTGACCAAAGAGAAGAATGAGTGCTGTTAACAGTTCAAACAAAAAGCCTAATATAGGAAAAGAATGAAAAGAATTTTGAAATCTTAGGGAAGTATTAGCTATGAAATTACTACTATCCAACTCTTATTCTACAGAAATGGGAATTGCATATGGCTTGACCTAAAAGAATTAAAGATTTAGTAATTGACCTATTGTGAAGAATTAAGAAAACAAAGGAATTAGGATGTTGGCTGTATCATGTCTTCATGATATAGCGAGTAGAGTATAACTAGGCATAAGACAAAAATAATTATAAGTGCTGCTTATATTTTCATTTAAATTCAATTAGCCAACATAAGTACATCATTAGTTTCAGAGGTGCATGTCATTAATTCATCAGCTGCATATAATACCAAGTGCTCATCACATCATATGCCCTCCTTAATGCCCATCACCCAGTTACCCCATCTCCGCACCCACTTCCCATTCCACAGCCCTGTTTGTTTCCCAGAGTCAAGAGTCTCTAGTGGTTTGTCTCCTGATCATTTCCTGTCTCACATTAGGTCTTTCGTCCATTTTGAGTTTATCTTTTTGTGTGGTGAAAGAAAATGGTCCAGTTTCATTCTTCTGTATGTGGCTGTCCAGTTTTTCCAGCACCATTTGTTGAAGAGATTGTCCTTTTTCCATTGGATATTCTTTCCTATTCTGTGGAAGATTAGTGGACCATAGATTTGAGGGGCCATTTCTGGGATCTTTATTGTGGTCCATTGGTCTATATGTCTGGTTTTGTGCCAATAACATACTGTCTTGAAGACTATAGCTTTGTAATAGAGCTTGAAGTCCAGCATTGTGATGCCACCAGCTTTCGTCTTATTTTTCAACATTCTTCTGGCTATTGGGGGTCTTTTCTGGTTCCATACACATTTTAGGATTTTTGTTTCCAGGTCTTTGAAAAACGTTGGTGGTGTTTTGATAGGGATTGTATTGAATGTGTAGATTACTCTGGGTAGCATAGACATTTTAACAATATTTATTCTTCCAATCCAAGAGCATGGGATGGTTTTCCATTTCTTTGTGTCTTCCTCATTTTCTTTCATAAGTGTTCTGTAGATTTTAGAGTACAGATACTTTACCTCTTTGGTTAAGTTTATTCTTATGTATCTTATGGTTTTTGGTTCAATTGTAAGTGGGATTAATTCCTAAATTTCACTTTCTTCTATCTCATTGTTAATGTATAGAAATACAACTCATTTCTTTGCATTGATGTTATATCCTGCCACATTACTGAATTCCTGTAAGATTTCTAACAATTTTGGGGTGGAGACTTTTGGTTTTCCAAATAAAGTACCATGTCATGTGTGAAGAATGAAATTTTGACTTCTTCTTTGCCAATTTCAATGCCTTTTATGTATAATTACTATCTGGTTGCTGAGGCCAGGAATTGTAGTGTACTGTTGAAGAACAGTGGTGAGAATGGATATCGCTATTGAGTTCCTGATATTAGGGAAAAAGTTCTCAGTTTTTACACATTTAGAAAGATATCCACTGTGGGTGGATGGCTTTTATGATATTGAAGTATGTTTTCTTAATCCCTAAACTGTGGAGAGTTTTAATGACGAAAGGATGATGTATATTGTCAAATGTTTTTTTCTGCATCAGTGGGGAGGATCATATGGTTCTCATCTTTTCTTTATTAATGTGATGTAGCACATTGATATGCAACTGTTGAATGAACCTTGCAGCCCAGAAATAAATCTCACTTGGTCATGGTGAATAACATGGTTTTTTAATTTTTTTATTTATTTTTTGTCTCCCCAAATTTGTTTATTTTAATTTTTCAGTGCTACAAGATTGATTGTTCATGCACCACACCCAGTGTTCCATGCAGTACGTGCCCCTCTCGATACCCACCACCAGGCTCACCCACCCCCCCCAACCCCTCCCCTCCAAAACCCTCAGTTTGTTGCCCAGAGTCCACAGTCTCTCCTGGTTCAACACCGCCTCCGATTTCCCCCCATTTGACCTTCCCTTCCGTCTCACGATGCCCTCCATGATTTTCTTTATACTCCACACGTAAGTGAGACCATAAGATAATTGCCTCTCTCTGCTTGACTTATTTCACTCCACATAATCTCTTCTAGTCCTGTCCATGTTGATACAAAAGTTGG
>CM052801.1:44393237-44404062 GCA_028533885.1 Nasua narica
CTTCAATTTCTTTCATGAGTGTTCTATAGTTCCTCGAGTACAGATCTTTTACCTCTTTGGTTAGGTTTATTCCCAGGTATCTTATGGTTCTCGGTGCTACAGTAAATGGAATAGATTCTCTAATTTCCATTTCCATATTTTCATTGTTAGTGTATAGGAAAGCAATTGATTTTTGTGCATTGATTTTGTATCCTGACACATTACTGAATTGCTGTATGAGTTCGAGTAGTTTGGGGGTGGAGTCTTTTGGGTTTTCTATATAAAGTATCATGTCATCTGCAAAGAGAGAGAGTTCGACTTCTTCATTTCCAATTTGAATGCCTTTTATTTCTTTTTGTTGTCTGATTGCTGTTGCTAGGACTTCTATTACTATGTTGAACAGGAGTGTTGAGAGTGGGCATCCTTGACGTGTTCCAGATCTCAGAGGGAAGGCTGTCATCTTTTCCCCATTGAGAATTTTTATTCTTCTAATCTATGAACACAGAATGCTTTTCCAAATTTTTCTGTTTTCTTCAATTTCTCTCATGAGTGTTCTGTAATTCCTCAAGTACAGATCTTTTACTTCTTTGGTTAGGTTTATTTCCAGATATCTTATGGTTCTTGGTGCTACAGTAAATGGAATCAATTCTCTAATATCCCTTTCCCTATTTTTATTGTTAGTGTATATGAAAGCAACTGATTTCTGTGTATCGATTTTGTATCCTGACACATTACTGAATTGCTGTATGAGTTCTAGTAATTTGGGGGTGGAGTCTTTTGGGTTTTCCATATAAAGTATCATGTCGTCTGAGATGAGAGAAAGTTTAACTTCTTCATTTCCAATTTGAATTCCTTTTATTTCTTTTTGTTGTCCGATTGCTGTTGCTAGGACTTCTAGCACTATGTTGAACAAGAGTGGTGAGAGTGGGTATCCTTATCGTTTTCCTGATCTCAAAGGGAAGGCTGTCAGATTTTCCCCATTGAGAATGATATTTGCTGTGGGCTTTTCATAGACTTTATGATGGTGAGGAATGTTCCTTCTATCCTTATACTTTGAAGAGTTTTAATCAGGAACAGATGCTGAGTTTTGTCAAGTGCTTTGTCTGCATCAATTGAGAGGACCATGTGTTTCTTCTCTCTTCTCTTGTTAATTTGTTCTATCACATGAATTGATTTGTGAATGTTGAAACACCCTTGCATCCCAGGGATAAATCCCACCTGGCCATGATGATTAATCTTTTTAATGTGCTGTTGGATCCTATTAGCTACAATCTTGTTGAGAATCTTGGGATCCATATTCATCAGGGACGTTGGTCTGAAATTCTCCTTTTGGATGGAGTCTTTACCTGGTTTGGGAATCAGGGTAATGCTGACTTCATAGAAAGAGTCTGGAAGTTTTCCTTCTGTTTCTATTTTTGAAACTGTTTCAGGAGAATGGGTATTATTTTTTCCTTGAATGTTTGGTACAGTTCCTCAGGTCATCCATCAGGTCCTGGACTCTTGTTTTTTGGGAGGTTTTTGATCACTGCTTCAATCTCAGCCACAGGAACTTCTTTCAGGACATGTCTCCATAGGCAAAGGAAACAAAAGCCAAAATAAACTTTTGGGACTTCATCAAGATAAAAAGTTTCTGCACAGTGAAGGAAACAGTCAAAAAAACAACAGGCAACCCATCAAATGGGAGAAGATACTCTCAAGTAACACCACAGACAAAGGTCTGTTACCTAAGATCTATAAAAACCTCCTCAAACTCAACATTCAGAAAAAAGTTAATCATGTCACAAAATGGGCAGAAGACATGAGCAGACACTTTTCCAAAGAAGATATTCAAATGGCTATCAGGCTCATGAAAAAATGTTCATCATCTTTAACCATCAGGGAGTTTCAAATCAAAACCACACCAAGATACCACCTTACACCAATTAGAATGGCCAAAAAAACAAGACAGTAAACAACAAATGTTGGAGAGGATGTGAAGAAATGGGGACCCTCTTCCACTGTTGGTAGCAATGCAATCTGGTGCAGTCACTTTGGAAAACAGTGTGGAAATTCCTCAAGGAATTAAAATAGAACTACTTTATGACCCTGTAATTGCACTACTGGGTATTTACCCCAAAGAAGGAGACACAGTACAAAGAAGGGCCACATGTACCCCAATGTTCATAGCAGCAATGGCCAGAATTGCCAACTGTGGAAAGAACCAAAATGCCCTTCAACAGACGAATGAATAAAGAAGATATGGTACATATATACAATGGAATATTGTGCCTCCATCAGAAAGGATGAATATCCAACTTTTGTATCAACATTGACGTGATTGGAAGAGATTATGTGAAGTGAAATAAGTCAAGCAAATAGAGTCAATTATCTTATGGTCTCACTTACGTGTGGAGCATAAGGAAAAACATGGAAGGCATTGTGAGAAGGAAAGAAAGGTTGAATGGGGGAAATCGGAGGGGAAGATGAACCATGAGAGACTGGACTCTGCACATCAGACTGAGGGTTTTGGAGGGGCAGGGGTGTGGGGTTGCACGATCCTGGTGTTGGGCATTGAGGAAGGTACTTTTTGCATGGAGCACTGGGCGTGGTGCATGAAGAATTAATCATGTAACCCTGAAAATATAAAATAAAATATCTGGGAAAAAAAGAAAAAAAATTGAATATAAAAAAAAAAGCAAATACACCCCCACCCCATTTATTTAACTCAATCTACATGAGAACCCTTTCTTCAATTTCTTGAAAAGACTAGAACTTCATTATTTAGAAAATCTGTCACTTCTCTCTCTGTCGTATGTGTGGTGGGGAGAGATAAAAAGTCTTCTGATCACAAGAATCACAACTCTGGATTATTTGTTTTTTGAGTGTTTTGTTTTATAAGTTCTTACATATTTTGGATCCTAACCTTTTATTTGATATGTCATTTCCAGATATTTTTTTCCATAGGTTGCCTTTTAGTTTTGTTGATTGTTTCCTTCACTGTAAAGATACATTTTATTATGTTGAGGTCCTAATAGTTTATTTTGCCTTAATTTCCCTTGCCTCAGGAGACAGATCTATTAAGAAATTGCTGTGACCCATAGCAAAGAGCTTACTGCCTGTGTTCTCCTCTAGCATTTAATGGCTTCCTGTCTCACATTTAGGTCTTTTATCCATTTTGAAATTTTTTGGGGTGTACGGTATAAAAAAGAGGTGCAGTTTCATTCTTTTGGACATTTTTCCAAAGAAGACATACAGATGGCTAACAAACACATGAAAAATGCTCAACATCACTCGTCATCAGGAATACACAAATCAAAACTATAATATGATATAACCTTACACCTGTCAGAATGGCTAAAATTAACAACACAAGAAACAACAGGTGTTGGCAGAAATGCAAACTGGTGCAGCCACTATTGAAAACAGTATGGATTCCCTAAAAGGGGAAAATAAAACTACCCTACAATCCAGTAATTGCGCTACTAGATATTTGCCCAAAGAAAACATACTAATTCAAAGCATTTTCTACAATAGCCAAATTATAGAAACAGTCCAAATATCCATCAACTGTTGAATGGATAAAAAAGATGTGGTATGTTTGTGTGTGTGTGTGTGTGTGTGTATAGTATTTTATTATATATTATATATTATATAATTTCACACATATGTGGAATTTAAGAAACAAAGCAAACAAGTATTGGGGAAAAGAAAGAGAGAGAAGTAATCCAAGAAATAGACTCTTAACTGTAGAGAACAAACTGATGATTATCAGAGGGGAAGTGGATGGGGGTTGGGTTAAGTGAGTGCTAGGGAATAAAGAGTGCAGTTGTTATGATGAGCACTGAGTATTGTATGTAAGTGTTGAATCACTAAATTCTACACTAAATTCTACACTAATTCTACACTCTACAATATTATACTGTATGTTAACAAACTGGAATTTAAGTAAAAACTTAAAAAAAAGGAATCACAACACTGTATTTGCTTAATTAGTCTCTAATCCTTTGAGGGCTGTATAGTCTCTTTTGCAAGGATTCAACTCTACCATGATAGCACAAAATCGACCATTGACAAGATGGAAATAAATTGGTGTGACAATGTTCAAAATAAACTTTGTTTGCAAAACCAGGCTGTGGGCCAGATTTGGTACACAAGCTAGAGTTGCTGACCTCTGCATCTAATTCATCAAAGCAGCAAAATATTTATTGTGTCGTTTGATGTAATAATAATAATAACCACAATGGCGATGGTGATGATAATGATATGACAATGCATAGCTTTTATTGAGTACTTACCTTGTGATGAGCCCCGTCCTAAGCTCTTAATATATATTATTTCATGTAATCCTCACAAAAGCTCTATAAAATAGATCTTACATTCAGTCATATATACAGATGAGGAAACTGAAACACAGAATGTTTAAGTTAGAAGTGGAGTGAAAAAAAATTGGGTTTTAGTCCTGGCTTTGAAGATATAAAATTTACTTAGGTTCTGTGAATTTGTTTTGTTCTTCTGTAAAATAGCAATAAAAATAACACTTGCCTTGTTTTATATACATAACAAGCACTATGTACTTAAGAACATAGTACACAGGGTGCCTGGGTGGCTCAGTGGGTTAAGTCTCTGCCTTCATCTCAGGTCATGATCTCAGGGTCCTGGGATCAAGCCCCACATTAGGCTTTCCTCTCAGCAGGAAGCCTGCTTCTCATTCTCTCTCTGCCTATTTGTGATCTCTTTTTGTCTATCAAATAAATAAATACAACCTTAAAAAAAAGAGCATAGTACACAAGAGTACTGTGATACAGATAGAAAAGTACAATGTAAAATATCATAGAAGTCTAAGTCATCATTATAATTATTTATACTTTGTCTCATTCTAAAAAAAATTGAACTAACATTTACTTCAAACATACCTGATTTAATCTCAAAGGTGTATTTACCTTTACCCTTACAGCTACACATTCTTCACTACCTAACTATTCCCTAAATAGAAATGGTTACTCATACAGGGCAAGTGGTTATTTGAAAGAATGACTAAGTAAGAAGGAAAGGAAGGGTGAATGGAGGGAAATCAGAGAGGAAGATGAACCATGAGAGACAACAAACTGACGGTTTTGGAGGGGAGTGGGTGGGGGGTTGGGGGAGCCTGGTGGTAGGTATTGAGGAGGGCACGTATTGCATGGAGCACTGGGTGTGGTGCATGAACAATTAATCTTGTAACACTGAAAAAATAAAATAAACGTATTGGGGGGGGAGAGAAAGACTGACTAATATCAAATAGGCCAGAGATTCTGTTTTTCTTGAGAATGAGTTGGCAAATTTTGTGGCTTTTTTGTGATCCATCCAGGGAAAATGAAGAGAAAGTGAAAGTCTCAATTATTGAAAGCAAGACAAGGGAACCTTCAACACAATGCACCCCAAGCCATTCTCATTATATTCCTTAAAACAGGTTCCTACTCATGAGATCTTGGACAACACCAGTTCAGAAGCCTGTGTGTCTTTAATCTTTTTTTTTTCTAGCTTCCCCCATTAAATCAACTTCTAAGTTTCACCATTCTGTCCCAGGCCCTCATCAATTTTATTTGGAACACTATTATTACTTCCTAACTCATCTCTTGCTCTCCATTCCAATTGAGATTTCTTACTACTTCCAAAATGATCTTTCAAGAACCTGGCTTTGACCATGTCTCTTTTACTCAAAAACCTTCAGTGTCTCCTTGGCATACCCTCCACAGTTCAGGTCCAAGCCCCCTTTCTTGTTTATTCTCCATAACCTCCCCTTTTGAACTCCTCCTTATCTGTGAAAACCCAGTTAAAATTCAACCTCATTTGTAATGTTTGCCTTAAGACTTGTACTTTCACCAATGGTTATTAATAGCTCACTTTGGAATACAGCATATTAGCTAGAAATGTGTATGTATGTACAGGTCTATTTTCTACACTGATGTATGAGCACCTGAAGTGCTGTGTGAAACACAGTAATGCCCCCCTCCCAGAGATATCTTTGCCCTAATCCCAGGAACATGTGAATATATTACTTTAAATGGCAAAAAAAAATCTTTGTAAGTGTGATTAAGTTAAGCACTTTGAGATGGGGAGTTCAACATGGATCATCCATGTGGCTCCAGTGTAATCACATGGGTCCTTAAGGGCAAAGAACCTTTTCCACCTGGAAAGAACCACAGAAATGTTAGTGTAGGAGAAATTGACCTGCTATTGCTGCCTTTGAAAACAGAGAAAGGAACAATGAGCAATGGTATGCAGGAAGTCTCTAGAAGCTGGAAAAGGTAAGGAAATAAATTTTCCCTTAAGGGCCTCCAAAAGGAAAAAAAAATCCCTGCAAACACTTTGACCTTAATCAAATGGCTCCCATATCAAAATTCCAACCAATAAAACTGTAAGGTAATAAATTTGCATTTTTTGAACTACTGAGTTTGTGCCTATTTGTAATGTTAGTGATAGAAGTCTAGTATGGGCTGTAATTTCAGCTGACTACCCAGCACCTAGCACAGTGCCTTGGCCTTGGGTACTCACTATTTTGGAAATGAACTGAGAAGGGCATGTTCCAAAAATATTTCTTCATGTACATTAATAATATGAGGTTCTTCTCCCTGCCCATGCCATATTCTTCTTTGTCTGCTCACCATGTTATACTATTAGAGGACCCTCTACCATCAGTTCACAGAAAATGGATACAGTCTTTAATCTTTAGTCACAAAACTAAGCCTGTTTTACTGTTTGTATCCTGGCCATCTACCTCCAAGCTAATTTTCTTGATTATTCTAGAGTCTGTTTGCAAATCAAAAGTCAAAATCAACATACACAACTACAGTCCTTGTTGTTTACTCAGCCATTTTCTGCCTTGTAATCCAAGAAACTAAGAGGTACTAGAGGTGGAAAGAATTATTGACTCAAAGAAGCTGTGTAGTACATTAGGCAGAGCACTAAATTGAGATTCAGGCCATTCCAATGCCAACTCTGCCAACAATTAGCTTTGTGAACTTGGGCAAGATAACCCCCCTCTCTGAACACAGTTTACTCATCTACCAAATGAATAAAAGTTCTATGTTCATAATTTTCAAATGATGTTAATGCTGAGCCTGGTTCTGGGTTATGGCAGCTACAGTGACAGCCCTGGAACACTAGCAGTTTTGGATTTATCTGTAGAAGCATTCCTTTGAAGAAAGACTTCCATCAGGAAATAAACACCTTGAAACCTACTAAATTAGCTAATTTCTAAATTGTCTTCAAACTGTGTCATTGAATAAGCTCAACAAGGAAGGGCATTTTATAGGAACAAAAAGCCAATGCTTTGGATCTGGACTACCTGAGCTCAAAGCCCAGCTCTGATACTACATACCTATGTATAAATAGGAAAACTCCTTAAATTTCTGTATCCTCATTTCTTATCTGAAAAAAAGGAGAATAAATGCACCTATCCCTAGGATTTTGTGAGGACTAAAGGGTAATTAAGGGTAAAATGCACAAAGTGCTTAAAAATATGCCTAGCACATAATAAACACTCAAAAAAACACAGCTTTGGGGAGACCAAAGGGGGAAAACATCCTGTGCTTTTTCTAAAGATTTTCATTTCAGTTCACATAAAAACAAGTAAAATCTACTCTAGAATGCACTCCACTTAACGACTTCCTCTCCTACAAAAGGAGAAAGAATAAAAGAAAAAGCATTCCAGTACAGACATTTTAACAATGTTTCTTCTTCCGATCCATGAGCATGGAATGCTTTTCCACCTTTTTGTGTCTTCTTCAATTTCTTTCATGAGCTTTCTGTAGTTCCTCGAGTATAGATCTTTTACCTCTTTGGTTAGATTTATTCCCAGGTATCTTATGGTTCTTGGTGCTACAGTAAATGGAACTGATTCTCTAATTTCCCTTTCCATATTTTCACAGTTAGTGTAGAGGAAAGCAACTGATTTCTGTGCATTGATTGTGTATCCCGACATATTACTGAATTCCTGTATGAGTTCTAGTAGTTTGGGGGTGTCTATACTACCTAGAGAAATCTATAATTTCAATGCCATCCTAATCAAATTCCACCGGTTTTTTTCAAGAGGCTGGCACAAACAATCCTAAAATTTGTATGGAAACAGAGAAGACCTCAAATTGCTAAGGAAATGTTGAAAAAGAAAAACACAGCTGGGGTATCACATTACCTGATTTCAAGCTTTACTACAAAGCTGTAATCACCAAGACAGCATGGTACTGGCACAAAGAAAGATACATAGACCAGTGGAGCAGAATAGAGAGCCCAGAGATGGACCCGCAACTCTATGGTCAAATAATCTTTGACAAAACAGGAAAAAATATCCAGTGGGAAAAAGACAGTCTCTCTAATAAATGGTGCTGGGAAAATTGGATAACTATATGGAGAAGAATGAAACTTGACCATTCTCTTACACGATACATGAGGATAAACTTGAAATGGATAAAAGACCTCAACATGAGGCAGGAATCTATCAAAACCCTAGAGAAGAACATAGACAGTAACCTCTTCGACATCAGCCACAGCAACTTCTTTCAGGACATGTCTCCAAAGGCAAAGGAAACAAAAGTAAAAATGAACTTTTGGGACTTCATCAAGATAAAAATCTTCTGCACAGGGAAGGAAACAGTCAACAAAACAAACAGGCAACCCATGGAATGGGAGAAGATATTCACAAATGACACTATAGACAAAGGGCTGATATCTAAGATCTATAAAGAGCATCTCAAAATCAACACTCACAAAACAGATAATCACATCAAAAATGGGCAGAAGACATGAACAGACACTTCTCCAAAGAAGACATACAAATGGCTAACAGACACATGAAAAAATGTTCATCATCTTTAGCCATCAGGAAGATTCAAATCAAAATCACATTGAGATACCACCTTACACTAGTTAGAATGACCAAAATTAAAAGATAGTAAACAACAAATGTTGTAGAGGATGTGGAGAAAGGGCGACCCTTTTATGCTATTGATGGCAATGCAGGTTGGTGCAGCCAGTTTGGAAAACAGTTTGGAGATTCCTCAAGAAATTAATAATAGAGCTCTCTTACGACTGTGCCATTACACTACTGGGTATTTACACCAAAGAAACAGGTGCAGTCAAAAGAAAGGCCATATGTACCCCAATGTCCATAGCAGCAATGGCCACAGTCACCAAACTGTGGAAAGAGCCAAGATGCCCTTCAACAGACAAATGGATAAAGAAGATATGACACATATATACAATGGAATATTATGCCTCCATCAGAAAGGATGAATACCCAGCTTTTATATAAACATGGACAGGACTGGAAGAGATTATGGGGAGTGAAATAAGTCAACGAGAGTCAATTATCATATGGTTTCACTTATATCTGGAGCATAAGGAAAATATGTGAAGAACATTGTGAGAAGGAAAGGAAGGCTGAATTGGGGGAAATTGGAGGGGGAGACGAAGCATGAGAGACTATGGACTCTGAGAAACAAACTGAGGGTTTGGGAGGGGAGGGGGGTGGGTGGTTGGGTGAGTCAGCCTGGTGGTGGGTATTGAGGAGGGCATGTATTGCATGGAGCACTTGATATGGTGCATGAACAATGAATGTTGGAACACTAAAAAAATAAAATTAAATTTAAAAATAAAAAAATAAATAAATATAAACTTGTGCAAATGATAATAAAATTAAGGTTATTTTAATTTTGAGGTGCATGGGTGACTCAGTTGGGTAAATCCTCTGCCCTTGGCTCAGGTCAAGATCTCAGAGGTCTGGGATAGAGCCTCGCATCAGGTTCTCTGCTCAACAGTGAGCTTGATTCCCCCTCTCGCTCTGCCTGCCTCTGCCAACTGTGATTGGTCTCTCTCTGTCAAATAAATAAATAATAATAAATATTTTTAAAAGGTTACTTTTATTTTAAGATATAATTATATTAAATAAAACACCATAACTACTACACTAAAATGACCACTTGAACACACTAAGTTTCCTTAAGTAAACTTTCACGGTCATTAAAAAAAAAAAAAAAAAATTTCTCAAACTCAACACCTCAAAAGCAAATAATCAAGAAATTAGTAGAAGACATGAACAGACACTTCTCCAAAGATATATAAATAACTAACAGACACATGAAAAATGTTCAACATCACTAGCCATCTGTGAAATTCAAATCAAAACCATATGAAGATATTACCTTACACCAATTAGAATGGCAAAAGTTAACGAGGCAGGAAACAATTGTTGGTGAGGATATGGAGAAAGAAGAATCCTCTTGCACTGCTTGTGGGAATGCAAGCTGGTACAGCTACACTGGAAAACAGTATGGAGGTTCATCAAAAAGTTAAAAACGGACTCTAGGAAACAAACTGAAAGTTTTAGAGGGGAAAGACATGGAGGCATATGTTAGCCCAGTAATGGGTATTAAGGAGGGCATGAATTGCATGAGGCATTGGGCATATGCAAACAATGAATCATGGAACACTACATCAAAAATTAGTGATGTACTATTGGTGACTAACATTATATATATATATAATTATATATATATAATACAATAATTATATTATATATAAAATATATATAATGTAAATATAATATAATAATTATATTATATATAATATATATTTATGTATATATAAATTTATATTTAAATATAATTATAATTATATATAGTTCCATAATTAATATTATATAATATTAATTTAATATTAATATTAATTATTATTTATATTATATTCATATTATATATAATATATAAATGCATATTTATTATATTTATAATATAATATTTATAATAAAATATATTATTTTATTATAATAATAAATAAAATATATTTTATTTATTATATAATTATATATATTATATAATTATTTATTATATAA
>CM052801.1:44404162-44432380 GCA_028533885.1 Nasua narica
TATAATAATAAATAAAATATATTTTATTTATTATATAATTATATATATTATATAATTATTTATTATATAATAATGTAATAAAATAATAAAATGAAATAAAATACTTTATTATAATAAAATATTCATATTTATATTATATTATATTACATATATATATATATATATATATATATATATATATATATAAAAGAAATTAAGTGAAATTGAAAAAAAAATTAAAAATAGAGCTACCCTATGACCCAGCAATTGCACTACTGGGTATTTACTCTGAAGATACAGATGTAGTAAAAAGAAGGGCCACATGCACCCAAATGTTCATAGCAGGAATGTCCACAATAGCTAAACTATGGAAGGAGCCAAGGTGCCCTTCAACAGATAAATGGGTAAAGAAGATGTGGTCTATAGATACAATGGAATATTACTCAGCCATCAGAAAGGATGAATACCTAACATTTTCATTGACATGGATGGAAGTGGAAGGGATTATACTGAGTGAAGCAAGTTAGGCAAAGAAAGACAATTATCATATCATTTCACTCATATGTGGAACAGAAGGAATCACACGGAGGACATTAGGGGAAGGAAGGGAAAACTGAAGATAGGGAAATCAGAGGGGGAGATCAACCATGAGAGACTACGGACTGAAATCTGATGATTTCAGAGGAGAAGGAGGAAGGGGAATGGGTTAGTGCAGTGATGGGTATTAAGGAGGGCATGTGTTCTAATGAGCAATGGTGTTATACTTAACTAATGAATTGTTGAGCACTACATCAAAAACTAATGATGTACTGTATGGTGACTAACATAACACAACAAAAAATGAATAAAAAGGTTAATATTCAGTAGAGATCAGATAACTTTCTATAAATTGTCATGGAGGATAAGACTTAGATCAAAAAAAGGAGGAGGGGCAAAATGGCAGGGAAGTAGGAGACCCTGTGACAACTGGTCCCTTATGGTGAGCTGTATATCTACCAGAACACACTGAAAACCTATGAAACCAGCCTGAGAAGTAAGATTTTTCACTTCTGATCTATACAGGAACAGAAAGCAGCAGTTGAGAGGTAAAGCCGAGTGGCAACACTTGAACCTATATCAAAGGATAAACATAAGGGGGAGGGAGCCACCAGATGCAACCCAAGGAAAATAATACCCCAAACAAAAGTGCCCTGTGGTTGTGGACCAGCATTAACTTAGAGTCTGGTTAAAAGCACTTAAAAAGAGCAAAAGATCTTAAGGAGCAACTAGTGGAAGTGGGTGGTCACAGGCACAGGCCTAAGCCCACGTTCCCAGGAAGGTCAACACCACAGGCGTCCACCCACATCAAAGAGAGACCCGCGGGGTGTCCAGTCCATGGTTCATGAACCTGCAGCTTTCCGTTGCTTGGACCATTTCATGGGCTGGGTGCAATCCTCCAAGCCCCAAAGAGATCTGGTGGGAGCCATAGCCGGTGGTATCTAGAACCTTGGGACATCCACCACCTGCCATAGAGTCTGGGCACCCCAGCCTGCACCTGAGAAAACATGGCCAATCACGGGCTGGATTCTAAGCACACCTGAGCAGGCCAGGAGTCCAGAGGGCAGTCCCAGCCACAGCAGCCACCATAAGCGAGTTTCCCAGACCAATATCGCTCATCGCTTGTGGCTTTGGTGGTGTGGGGGTGCAGAGGTCAGCGAGGGCCTCTGGGGACCACTGGGATGGTGGCTGGGGATGCGAACCACCTGTGGGAGGCTACAATGTGAGCAGAGTTTGCAGGGGGGAGTCTGTGTGTTCTGGACCACCCAGAGGGGAGCAGACTGAGGCTTCTCTCGGAGACGTAGGTCTGGGTAGAGGCAGATTCTTTGCTCTTCTGCTACAAAAAGGCAGGCACAAAAGGCCTCAAAAGAACAAAAACCTCCAGAGAGCAAAAAGCCTTAAGAAACAGTTTCCACAGAGCCCAGCCCTGTGATAGCTGGCGATGATTTAACCCAAACAAGATTGACCTGGAAAACAATGAGGCAGGCCCCTCCCTCAAAGACAAACCAAAAACAAGAGGACAATAACCACAAGGTCCCCATAAAATTGTAAAACCCCAACATCAGGGGAAATCAATATATTAAGATCCCAATAATGCCCTAAAACCTGTATATTTCATAGACACAAGTTCCTTTCTTTCTTTCTTTCTTTCTTTCTTTCTTTCTTTCTTTCTTTCTTTCTTTGACTTGTTCTCACGATTCTTGGTTTTTATTTTTTTAAACTACTTAACATTACAACTAGATGCTTAATTCAATGATAGACCGAGGAAGACCTGAAATAAGCTTCCTTGACAGCACTGAGGATCTATAACCACCCTCCTATCTTATTCTTCTGTCAGTGTTTCTGTGTATTTGCTTTTGTTCCCCTGGTACTATATAAATCTTATTCTTGGGTTCATTTTGGCTGGGTTCTTCTTTTTCTTCTCATTTATTTTGGGCGGTCTTTTTGTTTGTTCCTGTCTGTTTATATACCTTATAAATCTTACTTTTGAGGCTAATCTTGGCTCAGATATCTCTTTTTTTTTTATTTCTCTCTCTCTTTTTATCATCATTCCTTCTTTTTGGTGGTGAATTCCAATCGCTCCAAAACTCTCCAGGGTGCACATTACCTGGATCGTGGGTTATATATTCAGCTATACTTCCCCTCAACCACTTCCCATAAAAATGACTGGGGGACACATATTTGGAACCTAAAGATACATCCAGAGGAGGGGCCAAGATGGTGGAGAAGTAGGAGATCTTGTTGCAACCTGTCCCCAAAAGTGAGGTAGATATCTACCAGAACATGCTGAACACCCATGAAATCACCCTGAGGAGCAAGATTTCTCACTTCTCGATCTCTCCGAGAGCAGAAGACAGCAGTGGAGAGGTAAAAGCAAACTGGGAACACTCTAACCGACACTGGAGGATAAACAAAAGGGGGAGGGAGACACCAGAAGCCATCTAAGGACAGTAATACCCCAAAGGAAAGTGCCCGGTGGTGGGGGAACAGCATTAACATAGAGTCTGGTTAAAAACACTTAAGAAGAGCAAAAGGTTCTGAGGAGCAACTAGTGGAAAGGGGTGGTGGTGGGCATGGGCCTGAGCCCACACTCCCAGGAAGGAGTGCCCCAAAGTGAGACTGATGGGGGGGGGGATCCAGTCTGTAGTTTCTGAACCTGCAGCTTTCTGCTCTCTGCAAAATTCTGTGGGTCAGGGGCACACCAGCAAACAATTTTAGAGAATCTGCTGTGGTCAAGGGGTGGCAGCTTTTCTCCAGGTGCGCCCATGACCCTGACATTTGTGGCCCGCTGCAGAGTCTGAGCGAGCCAAGCCAGCCCCAGAAAGAATGCAAGCAGGCAGCCTAAGCTCCCCAGTCCCCACTCTTGGAACCACAGAAAGGCGCCTGGGGTTGGGACATTCAGGGCCGCCTCAAGGTCTGAGCAATACCAGCAAGCCTATCTCCCCATCCACACTAGCTGAGGCACAGAAAAGTGGCTGCGGTTGTGCGCCACCTCTGACAGGCTGCGCTGTGAGCAGAATTTTGCAGACAGGAGTGTGTGTTCTAGACCACACAGAGGGAACCAGACTCAAACTTCTCTGCGACAGGAAGGTCTGAGTGCTTCTGGGCAGATTCCTTGCTTGGACTCTCTGAAAAGGTGAAAAATGTACAAAAGCCCAAAAACCTTCAGAGAGCAAAAGACTGAGAAACTGGTTTCCACAGACCTCAGCCCCTTGACTGGGGGGCAGGGTGACTCAACCCAAGCAAGACTGGGAAAAAATGCAGCAGGCCCCTCCCCAAGAAGACCATTCAATAAACAAAAAGACTATAAACACAGGGTCCCCATAAAATTTTAAACCCCTAGCACCAGGGGACATCAATATATTAAGCTCCTGGTAATACCCTCAAACCTGTATATTTCATACATACAAGTTTTTTTTTCTCTTTCTTATTCTCTTTCTTTCTTTTTTTTTTTTTCTCATTATTCACTTGGTTTCACATTTCCATTTTTTTTAATGACTTAACATTACAACCTGGGAATAAACCTAAACTAAGAGGCAAAGGATCTGTACTTCAGGAACTACAGAATGCTCATGAAAGAAATTGAAGAAGACACAAAAAGGTGGAAAACCATTCCATGCTCCTGGATCAGAAGAATAAACATTGTTAAAATGTCTATAATGTCCAGAGCAATCTGTACTTTCACTGCCATCACAATCAAAATTCCACAAGTTTTTTTCAAAGAGCTAGGAAAAACAATCCTAAAATCTGTATGGAACCAGAAAAGAACACATATTGCTAAGGAAACGTTGAAAAAGAAAAAAAAAATTGGGAGCATCACATTGACTAATTTCAAACTTTAATCCAAAGCTGTGATAGCTAAAACAGCATGGTACTGGGACAAAAAAAAAAAAAAGACACATAAACCAGTGGAACAGAATAGAGAGCCCAGAGATAAAACCGCAAATCTATGGTCAAATAATCTTTGACAAAACAGGAAAAAAATATCCAGTGCAAAAAAGACAGTCTCTTCAATAAATGGTACTGGGAAAACTGGACAGCCATATGTAGAAGAATGAAACTTGACCATTCTCTTACACCATACACGAAGATAAGCTTGAAATGGATAAAAGACCTCAATGTGAGGGAGGAATCTATCAAAACACTAGAGAAGAACATAGGCAGTAACCTCTATGACATTAGCCTCAACAACTTCTTTCAGGACATGTCTCTAAAGGCAAAGGAAACACAACCAAAAATGAACTTTTGGGAGTTCATCAAGATAAAATGCTTCTGCACAGCAAAAGAAACTGTAAATAAAACAAACAGGCAACCCACGGGATGGGAGAAGATATTCGCAAATGACACTACAGACAAAGGTCTGATATCTAAAATCTATGAAGAACTCCTCAAAATCAACACTCACAAAACAGATAATCACATCAAAAATGGGCAGAAGATATGAACAGACACTTCTCTAAAGAAGACATACAAATGGCTAACAGACACATGAAAAAATGTTCATCCTCTTTAGCCATCAGAGAGATTCAAATCAAAACCACACTGAGATATCACCTTACACCAGTTAGAATGGCCAAAATCAACAAAACAGTCAACAAATGCTGGAGAGGATGTGGAGAAAGGGGAACCCTCCTCCACTGTTGGTGGGAATGCAAGTTGGTGCAGCCACTTTAAAAAACAGTGTGGGAATTCCTCAAGAAATTAAAAATAGAGCTACTCCGTGACCCTGCAATTGCACTACCGGGTATTTACCCCAAAGAAGCAGATGCAATACAAAGAAGGGCCACATGTACCCCAATGTTCATAGCTGCAATGGCCACAATCGCCAAATTGTGGAAAGAACCAAGATGCCCTTCAACAGATGAGTGGATACGGAAGAAGTGGTCCATCTATACAATGGAATATTATGCCTCCATCAGAAAGGATGAATATCCAACTTTTGTATCAACATGGACAGGACTAGAAGAGACTATGCTGAGCGAAATAAGTCAAGCAGAGAGAGTCAATTATCTTATGGTCTCACTTACATGTGGAGTATAAAGAAAATTATGTAGGGCATTGTGAGAAGAAAGGGAAGAGTGAATGGGGGGAAATTGGAGGGGGCAATGATCCATGAGAGACTGTGGACTCTGAGCAACAAACTGAGGGTTTTGGATGGGAGGGCGTGGGGGGTTGGGCGAGCCTGGTGGTGGGTAATGAGAAGGGCACGTATTGTATGGAGCACTGGGTGTGTGCATGAACAATTAATCTTGTAACACTGAGGAAATAAAATAAACATATTTGGGAAAAAATAAAAAGATACATCCAGACTGAATGTGAAGGAATGGGGAACCATCTTTCATGCAAATGGGCCTCAAAAGAAGCTGCTGTAGCAATTCTCATATCAGATAAATGATATTTTAAGCTAAAGACTCTAGTCAGAGATACTTATATATATATTATATATATATATATATATTTTTTTTTTCACACACACACTCATACTATACTCAGAGATATTCTTAGGGGGTCTGTCCTCCAAGAAGATCTAACAATTGTGAATATATATGCCCCCAGTAGAGGAGCAGCCAAATACATAAGCCAACTGTTAATCAAAACAAAGACTCATATTGATATGAATACATTAATCGTAGGAGATTTTAACATGCCACTCATTAAAAGAAAGATTATCCAAACAGAAAACCAATAAAGAATTAAGAGCTTAGAATGACATGTATGACCAAATGGACCTCATAGATATATACAGAACATTCCACCCTAAAACAACAGAATACTCATCCTTCTCGTGCGCACATAGTACTTTCTCCAGAATAGACCACATACTGGGTCACAAATCAGAACTCAAACAATACAAAAGGTTAGAGATGATTCCCCACATATTCTCAGACAACAAGGCTTTGAAACTGGAACTCAACCACAAGAAAAACTTTGGAAGGAACTCAAACACTTGAAGGGTAAAGACCAACCTGCTCTAGAATGATTGAATCAGCCAGGAAATCAAAAAAGAAATTAAAAACTTCATGGAAACCAAAGAGAATGAAAATACATCAGTACAAAATCTATGGGACACAGCAAAGGCAGTCCTAAGGGGGAAATATATAGACATCCATACCTTACTCAAAAAAATTGAAAAATCCCAAATACACCAGGTCTCCTTACACCTTAAAAAACTGGAAAATCAACAACAAATTAAGCCAACCCCATGCACAACAAGGAAAATAATCAAGATTAGAGCAGAGATCAACGAGTTAGGAACTAAAGAAACATTAGAATGCGCCAATGAATCCAAAAGTTGGTTTTTTGAAAGTATCAATAAGATCCATAAGCCACTGGCCAAACTAATCCAAAAGAAAAGAGACAGGACCCTAACTAACAAAATTATGAATGAAAGGGGAGAGATCCCAACTAATCCAAAGGAAATAGAAACAATCATCAAAAATAATTATCAACAGCTGTATGCCAATAAGCTAAACAACCTAGAAGAAATGGATGCATTCCTGGAAACCTATACACTTCCAACACTGAAACAGAAGAAATTGACAACCTGAATAGGCCAATATCTAGTAATGAGATTGAAGCAGTGATCAAAAATCTCCCAAAAAGCAAAAGTTCAGGACCTGACGGATTCCCTAGGGAATTCTACCAAACATTCAAAGAAGAAATAATACCTATTCTCCTGAAACTGTTTCAAGAAATAGAAACAGAAGTATAACTTCCAGACTCTTACTATGAAGCCAGCATTACCCTGATCCCCAAACCAGGCAAAGACCCCATCAAAAAGGAGAATTTCAGGCTAATATCCCTCATCAATATGAATGCCAAAATTCTCAACAAGATCCTAGCTAATAGGATCAAATTGAAAATTAAAAAATTTATTCACCATGACCAGGTATGATTTATTCCTGACATGCAAGGGTGGTTCAACATTCCCAAATCAATCCATGTGATAGAACAAATCAATAGGAGAAGAGAGAAGTACCACCTGGTCCTCTCAATTGATGCAGAAAAAGCATTTTACAAAATATAGCATCATTTCTTCATTAACTCTCTTCAAAATATAGGTATAGAAGGAACATTCCTCAAATTAATAAAATCTATCTATTAAAAGCCCACAGTGAATGTCATTCTCAATGGAGGAAAACTGATATCCTTCCCTTTGAGATCAGGAGCACGACAAGGATGTCCCCTCTTGCCACTCTTGTTCAACATAGTACTAAAAGTCCTAAGGATAACAATCAGAAGGCAAAAAGAAATAAAAGGTATTCAAATTTGCATAGAAGAATTAAAACTCTCTCTCCACAGATGACGTGATACTTTATATGGAAAACCCAATAGACTCCAACCCCAAACTACCAGAACTCATATAGCAATTCAGTAATGTGCCAGGATACAAAATCAATGCACAGATATCAGTTCCTTTCTTATACACTAACAAAGAAAATATGGAAAGGGAAATTAGAGAATCGATTCCATTTACTGTAGCACCAAGAACCATAAGATACCTGGAAATAAACCTAATCAAAGAGGTAAAGTATCTGTACTTGAAGAACTATGAAACAATCATGAAGGAAACAAGCATGAAGGAAATTGAAGACACAAAAAGTTGGAAAAGCATTCCATGATCATGGATCAGAAGAATAAACATTTTTAAAATGTCTATACTGCCCAGAGCAATCTATACTTTCAATGCCATCATAATCAAAATTCCACTGGTTTTTTTCACAGGGCTGGAACAAACAATTCTAAAATTTGTATGGAACCAGAAAAGACCCCGAATTGCTAAGGAAATGTTGGAAAAGAAAAACAAAGCCTGGGGAATCATGTAGCCTGATTTCAAGCTTTACTACAAAGCTGTGATCACCAACACAGTATGGTAATGGCACAAAAACACACTCATAGACCAGTGAAATAGAGTTGAAAGCCCAGATATGGACCTGTAACTCTATGTTCAAATAATCTTTGACAAAGCAAGAAAAAATATCCAGGTGAAAAAAAAATACAGTTTCTTCAATAAATGCTGCTGTGTAAATTAGAAAGCTATATATAGAAGAATGAAACTTGACCATTTTCTTACAGCATACATGAAGATAAGCTTGAAATGGATAAAAGACCTCAACATGAGGCAGAAATCTATGAAAACCCTTAAGAAAAACATAGACAATAACCTCTTTGACATCAGCCACAGCAACTTCTTTCAGGACATGTCTCCAAAGCAAAAGAAACAAAAGCTAAAATGAACTTTTGGGACTTAATCAAGTTCAAATCTTCCGAACAGCGAAGGAAACAGTCCACAAAACAAACAGGCAACCCACGGACTGGGAGAAGAAATTTTGCAAATGACACTACAGATTGAGGTCTGATACCTAAGATCTATAAAGAACTCCTCAAACTCAACACTCACAAAACAGATAATCACGTCAAAAAATGGGCAGAAGACATGAACAGACACTTCTCCAAAGAACACATACAAATGGCTAACAGACACGTGAAACATGTGTTTACCATCGTTAGCCATCAAGGAGATTCAGATCAAAACCACACTGAGAAATCACCTTACACCTGTTAGAATGGCCAAAATCAATAAGACAGTAAAGAACAACTGTTGGATAGGATATGGAGAAAGGGGAATCCTCTTCCACTGTTGGTGGGAATCCAAGTTTGTGCAGCCACTTTAGAAAACAGTGTGGAGATTCCTCAAGAAATTAAAAGTAGAGCTACCTTATTACCTTGCAATTGCACTACTGGGTATTTATCCCAAAGATACAGATTCAAAACAAAGAAGGGCTATTTGTACCCCAATGTTCATAGCAGCAAATGCCTCAATCACCAAACTGTGGAAAGAGTCAAGTTGCCCTTCAACAGGTGAATGGATATTGAAGATATGGTCCATATATAAAATTGAATATTATGCTTCCATTTGAAAGGATGAATACCCAACTTTTTTATAAACACGGACAGGACTGGAAGAGAGCATGCTGAGTGAAATAAGTCGAGCAGAGAAAATCAATTATCATCTGATTTTACCTACATGTGGAGCACAAGGGAAAACTTTGAGGACATTGGGAGAAGGAAAGGAAGGGTCAGTTGGGGGACAAAGAGGGGGACATGAACAATGGGGACTGTGGACTCTGAGCAACAAGCTGAGGGTTTTGGAGGGAGGGTTGGGTGAGCCTGGTGGTTGGTATTGAAGAGGGTACATATTGCATGGAGCACTGGTTGTGGTGAATGAACAATGATTCTTGGAACACTGAAAAAATGAGATTAAATTAGTTTGGAAATAAAAGGAAAAAAAAGATTTAGACCAAAAAAAAAAAATGGAAATTGAAAAGCTTGTCAAACTCAACAGCCAAAACACAAATAATCCAGTCCAGAAATGAGCAGAAGACATGAACAGTTTTCCAAAGAAGATTTACAAATGCCCAACAGACACATGAAACATTGTTCCACATTACTGGTCATCAGGAAAATACAAATCAATATGACAATGTGATACCACCTCACACCAATCAGAATGGCTAAAATTGACAAGACAGTAAATAACAAATTTTGGCAAGGATGTGGAGAAAGGAGTACCCTCTTAGACTGTTGGCGGGAATGCAAGTTGTTACAGCCACTCTGGATAATAGTATAAGGGTTCCTGAAGAAGCTAAAAATAATGCTATATTACAACTAGCAATTGCACCATGAAGTATTACCCAAAAGATACAAATGTAGTGATCCGAAGGTCACCTCTACCATATTTATTTAGCAATGTCTACAGTAGCCAAACTTGGGAAAAAGTTAATATGTCCATGGCCAGGTGAATGGATATAATGGAATATTACTCAGCCATCAGAAAGGATGAATACCTACAATTTACATCAATGCAGATAGAACTAGAGGGTATAATGCTGAGCAAAATGAGTCAATAAGAGAAAGACGATTATCATATGGTTTGGCTCATATGTTGAATATGAGAAACAGTGCAGAGGATCTAAGGGAAAGGGAAGTAAAATTGAATGGGAAGTCATCAAAGAGGGAGAGAAACCATGAGATATCCTTGACTCTGAGAAACTAACTGGAGGTTGTTATAGGGGAGGTGGATGAGTGCTGAAATAATTGAGTGATGAGCATAAAGGAGGGCACATGATGTGATAAGCACTGACTTATATGCATTTGATGAATTATTGAATACTACATCTGAATCTAATGAAGTACTATATGTTATATATAATTGATTCTAAGTCAAAAAAAAAAAAACAATAAACCATGAGACCTTACACCTTGTCAAAATGGCTAAAATTAAAAAAAGAACAAATGTTGGCTAGTGTATGGAGAAAAAGAAACCCTTGTGCACTGTTCATGGGAATGCAAATTATTGTAGAAATTGTGTAAAATGTATGATGGTTTCTTAATATACAAAATAAAATTATCATATGATCCAGTTATTCCACTACTGGAAATTTATTCAAAGACAATGAAAACACTAATTTGAAAAGATATATGCACTTGTACATTTATTGCAGCATTAGTTACAATATCCAAAATATGGAAGCAAACCAAGTGTCCACTTGTACATGGATGCAAAAAGAATATATGGTACAGGAAAGAGGAGAATGACAGTGGAGTAGAAGGATGCTATGTTTCTCTTCTCCCACAAAAAGAAGTGGGTAATTATCAAGTCATCCTAAATACCCCAGCAAGAGACTTAAAAAGTGACAGAACAAACTCCACAAATAAAGGGAGAGAAGAATCCACATCAAAGAATATAGGAAGTGTGGAGAGAGCAAGATGGTGGAGGAGTAAGAGGTTGAGTTAGCTTCGGATCCCAGAAGTTCAGCTAGATAGTTATAAAACCATTCTAAAAGCCTGCAAAATAACAGGAGAGAAAAGAGAGGAAGAACTGAAATTCTAGGAGCAGAAAATTGACCACTTATTGAAAGGTAGGAGGTGTGGAAAAAGTGAATCCAAAATGATGGAAAGAGAGACCCCAGTGGGAGGGGCTGGCTCCTGGCAGCCACAGAGCAGCAGAGCACAAAATCGGAAATTTTAGAGTCAGCTCCGCTGAGGGACATTGCTCCAGAAGGTAAGTGAGGTGGTTAGTCCTCGTGGGAACAGTGTGTTTTCAGGACCCATGGGATCACAGAAGGATTGGGGGTGTCTGAGTATGGCAGAGTTTCCAGGTATTGGGGTGGAGAAGCCAGCAGCAGAGAAGGAGCCACGCAGTGGGCTCTTAGCTTGAGCTGACCTTAGACTGTGATCTGAGGCACTGTCAGGCCTTCTTCGAGCAGGGACCCCACAGGGATTGGGGATTGAAGACTCCAAATGGGGCCACAATCCAGAGATAGAAATGCTCCATCAGGGGCCAGCTGAGCTCAGAGTGAGGGCTGGAGATGGAGACGAGGGAGATGCGAGAGATTGACTGCTTTCCTCTAAGGGTGCACTGAAGAGCAGGGTCCCCAAGCACTCGGCTCCTCCTACTGAAGATTGGGAGGCCACCATTTTCATTCCCGGTCTCCAGGGCAGTACAAAAAGTGCTCAGGGAACAAAGACTCCCAAGAGGGAACCTGAGCATATTGTTTGGCCTATCCCCTGGCAAGGGTGGGGTAATTCTGCCTTGGGCAAAGACATTTGAAAATCACGGCAATGGGCCCCTCACCCAGAAGATCAGCAAGAATATCCAGCCAAGACCAATTTCATAAATCCATGAAAACTGTGGAACTCCAGAGTATTTTTCTCTCTCACTCAACTATTCTTATCTGGATAAAATGACAAGGTGGAAAAACTCACCACAGAAGAAAAGAATAGGAGGCAGTATCGATGGCTAGAGACCTAGTGAATACAGACATTAGTAATACATCAGAAATAGAGTTCAAAATGACAGTTATCAAGGTGCTAGCTGGGCTCAAAGAAAGCATGGAAGATATTAGAGAATCCCTTCCTGGAGAAATAAAATCCCTTTCTGGAGAAATAAAAGAACTAATATCAAACCAAGTTGAAATTAAAAAAAAAGGTATTAATGAGGTAGAATAAAAAATGGAGGCTCTTACTGCTAGGTTAAATGAGGCAGAAGAGAGAATTAGTGATATAGAAGACCAAATGACAAAGAATAAAGAAGTTGAGAAAAAGAGAGACAAACAACTATTGGACCAAGAGGGAAGAATTTGAGAGATAAGTGATTCCATAAGACACAAAAATATTAGGAAATTGGGATCACAGAAGAAGAAAGAGAGAGAGGGGAGGATAGTATATTGGAGCAAATTACTGTAGAGAATTTCCCTAATCTGGCGAAGGGAACAAGCATCAAAATCCAGGAGGCACAGAGAACCCCTCTCAAAATCAATAAAAATAGGTCTGCACCCCATTATCTAATAGTAAAACTTACAAGTCTTAGTGACAAAGAGAAAATCCTGAAAGCAGCTCCAGACAAGAAATCAGTAACATCCAAAGGCAGAAATGTTAGGTTGGCAGCAGACCTATCCACAGAGACCTGGCAGGCCAGAAAGGACTGGCATTATATATTCAGAGCAGTAAAAGAGAAAAACATGCAGCCAAGAATACTATATCCAGCTAGGCTGTCACTGAAAATAGATGGAGAGATAAAAAGCTTCCAGGACAAATAAAAACTAAAAGAATTTGCAAACAGCAAACAAGCCCTACAAGAAATATTGAAAGGGGTCCTCTAAACAAAGATAGAGCCTAAAAGGAACATAGACCAGAAAGGAAAAGGGACAATATACAGTTAACAGTCAATACAATGGCACTAAATTCATATCTGTCAATAGATACCCTGAATGAAGATGGGTTAAATGACCCAATCAAAAGACACAGAGTATCAGAATGGATAAAAAAACAAGACCCATCGATATGCTGTCTACAAGAAACACATCTTAGACCTAAAGACACCTCTGGATTTAAATGGAGGGGGTGGAAAACAATTTACCATGCTAATGGACATCAAAAGAAAGCTGGGGTGGCAATCCTTATATCAGAAAAATTACATTTTAAGCCAAAGACTATAATAAGATATGAGGAATAATATTACATCATACTTAAAGGGACTGTCCAACAAGAAGACCTAACAATTGTAAATGTCTATGCCCCTAACATGGGAGCAGCCAATTATATAAACCAATTAATTACAAGGTCAAAGAAACACATAAACAATAATACAATAAGAGTAGGAGACTTTAATACCCCCCTCACAGAAATGGACAGATCATTTAAGCAAAATATCAACAAGGAAATAAAGGTTCTAAATGACACACTGGACCAGATGGATATCACAGATATATTCAGTACATTCCATTCCAAAGCAACAGAATACACATTCTTCTCTAGTGCACATGGAACATTCTCCAGAATAGATCACATCCTGGGACACAAGTCAAGTCTCAATTGGTACCAAAAGATTGGGATCATTCCCTGAATATTTTCAGACTTCAATGCCATGAAACTAGATCTCGATCACAAGAGGAAAGTTGGAAAGAACTCAAATACATGGAGGTTAAAGAGCATCCTACTAAAGAATGAATGGGTTAACCAGGAAATTAAAGAAGAAATTAAAAAATTCATGAAAAGAAATGAAAAAGAAAACACAACTGCCCAAAATCTTTGGGACACAGCAAAGGCATTCTAAGAGGAAAGTTCATAGCAATACAAGCCTTTCTCAAGAAACAAGAAAGATCTCAAATACATAACCTAACCCTACACCTAAAGGATTTGGAGAAAGAACAGGAAAGAAAGCCTAAGCCCAGCAGAAGAAGAGAAATAATAAAGATCAGAGCAGAAATCAATGAAATAGAAACCAAAAGAACAGTAGAACAAATCAACGAAACTAGGAGCTAGTTCTTTGAAAGAATTAATAAAATTGATAAACCCTTGGCCAGACTTATCAAAAAGAAAAGGTAAAGGACCCAATTAATAAAATCATGAATGAAAGAGGTGAAATCACAACCCACACCAAGGAAATACAAACAATAATAAGAACATATTATGAGCAAATACACCAGCAAATTAGACAATCTGGAGGAAACAGATGCATTCTTAGACACACACAAACTACCAAAACTGAACCAAGAAGAAATAGAAAACCTGAACAGACCCATAACCAGTAAGGATATTGAAGCAGATCAAAAATCTCTCAATAAACAAGAGCCAAGTGCCAGATGGTTTGCCAGAGGAGTTCTACCAAATATTTAAAAAAGAATTAATATATATACTCCTGAAATTGTTCCAAAAAATAGAAATAGAAGGGAAACTTCCAAACTCATTTTATGAGGCCAGCATCACCTTGATTACAAAGCCAGACAAAGACCCCATCAAAAAGGAGAATTACAGACCAATATCCTTGATGAACACGGATGTAAAAATTCTCACCAAAATACTAGCCAATAGGATCCAACTGTACATTAAAAGGATTATTCACCACGACTAAGTGGGATTTATTCCTGGGCTGCAAGGTTGGTGCAACATTCGCAAATCAATCAACGTAATACAATACATTAATAAAAAAAGAACAAGAACCATATGAGCGACTGCCTTCGGCTCAGGTCATGATCCTTGAGTTTCGGGATTGAGTCCCACATTGGGCTCCTGGCTCCATGGGGAGTCTGCTTCTTCCTCTGACCTTCTCTCCTCTTATGCTCTCTCTTGCTTTCTCTGTCTCTCAAATGAATAAATAAAATCTTTAAAAAATAAAAAATTAAAAATTAATGTACAAAAATCTGTTGCATTTTTTTGAAGATTTTTTTAATTTGTCAGATTTAGAGAGAGTGTGTGTGAGAGAGAGCACAAGCAGGGGGAGCAGTAGGCAGAGGGAGAAGCAGGCTTCTCAGTGCACAAGGAGCCTGATGCAGGACTTGATCCCAGGACCCTGGCATCATGACCTGAGCTGAAGGCAGATGCTTAACCGACTGAGCCACCCAGGTATCCCAATCTGTTAAACTTTTATACACCAATAATGACACAGCAGAAAGATAAATTTACTTTCTTTGTAGTAAAAATTCACATAGCATAAAATTTGTCATCTTTATATTTTTTAAGTGTACAGTTCAGTGGCCTTAAGTATATTCACATTGTTGGGCAAACATCCACACCTTCCATTTCCAGCACTCTTCATCTTGCAAAAATGTAAGTTTTTAACCCATTAAACAATAACATTTCATCTTTCCCTCCACCCAGGCCTTGGCAACCACCATTCTACTTTTTGTCTCTATAAATTTGACTATTCTAGATACCTCATATAAGTAGAATAATGCAGTACTTGTACTGTTGTTAACTGGCTTATTTCACTTAGCATTATGTCTTCAAGTTTCATCCACTTTGTAGCATAAATCAAAACTTCCTTCTTTTTAAGGATGAATAATATTCTATTGTATGTATATACAACATTTTGCTTATCCATTCATCCACCACTGTAAGTTTGAAGGCCTTCCACCTTTTTACTCTTAGGAATAATGCTGCTATAGACATGAGTGTAAAAATATTTCTTAAGACCCTGCTTTGTGGTGTCCATCCATAAGTAGAATTGATGGATTGTATGATAATACTATTTTTTTTTAATTTTTAAAGAAACCATCAAACTGTTTTTCATTACCATCTCTACCATTTTACATTTCCACCAACAGTAGACAAGAGTTTCAATAACCCTACAAACTCACCAACACTACTTTTTTTATAGTAATGATAATAATTGGAATGAGGCGGTATCTTATAATTTTGACTTGTATTTCTCTAGTTAAATGTGATACTGAGCATGTTGTAGTGTGCTTTCTGTCCATTTGCATATCTTCTTTGGAGAAATAATTATTCAATTCCTTGCTGATTTTTTAGTTGTGCTGTTGTTTTAGCATTGTCGAGTTGTAGTAGTTATTCATATATTGTGGATAAAACCCTATATCAAATCCATTATTTTCCAATATTTTCTCTTATTTTGTGGATTGCCTTTTCATTATGTTAATTGTCTGCTTTGTGGCACAAGATTTTTAGGTTTGACTGACACACAAAAAGCTGTACTCTTTTAATATATACAACTTAATGAGTTAAATATATGTCCATGAAACCATCATCACAATCTATATCATAAACATATATATCACCTCAAAGAGTTTACTCTTGTCCTTTTTTATTATTATTATTGTATTGCTAATATTTTGTGTTAAGAACACTTAGTATAAGATCTATCCACTTAGCAAATTTTTAAGTATAGAATACAGTATTGTTTGCTATAGGTGCTATGTTGTCCAATAGTTTTCTAGGAGTTATTTATTTTACAAACTTAAAATTTGTACCCTTTGACTAATACCTTCCCATTTCCCCTTCCCAGCAGAGCTGGGAAACTGTCATTTTAACCTCTGCTTTTATTATTTTGAATATTTTAGATTCTTTATATAATTAGCAGCAAGAAGTACTTCTTTTTTTTCTCCCAAAATATGTTTATTTTAATTTTTCAGTGTTACAAGATTGATTGTTCATGCACCACACCCAGTGCTCCATGCAATACGTGCCCTTCTCAATACCCACCATCAGGCTCGCCCACTCCCTCACCCTCTCCCCTCCAAAACCCTCAGTTTGTTGCTCAGAGTCCACAGTCTCTCCTGGTTCATCACCCCCTTCGATTTCCCCCCATTCACCCTTCCCTTCCTTCTCAGCATGCCCTCCATGATTTTCTTTATACTCCACACATAATTGATATCATAAGATAATTGACTCTCTCCGCTTGACTTAATTCACTCCGCATAATCTTTTCTAGTCCTGTCCATGTTGATACAAAAGTTGGATATTCATCCTTTCTGATGGAGGCATAATATTCCATTGTATAGATGTACCACATCTTCCTTATCCACTCATCTGTTGAAGGGCATTTTGGTTCTTTCCAGTTTGGCAATCTTTTTTTAAATTTAAATTCACTTAGCCAACATATAGTACACCATTAGTTTTTGGTGTAGTGTTCAATGATTCATTAGTTGCATATAACACACAGTGAGCAGGTAGTATTTCTTCTGTGTTTATTTCACTTAACATAATGTCCTCCAGTGTCATTCATGTTGTCAGAAATGGGAGGATTTCCCTTTTTTAAAGGCTTAATTACATTTTGAAAGTCTTCACAATACCTATACTATCTAGGTTTTCTTCTATGTTATCTCTAGAGGTATCATATTTTACACTTAGGTCTGTGATCCATTTTGAATTTATTTTGTTAAGGGGTGTAAAATCTACCTATATTCATTTTTCACATGTTGAAGTCCATTTTTTTCCAGCACTGTTGTTGAAAAGATATTTTATTATTTTTGGTGCTATTGAAAATACGATTTTTTTCAAATTCCTTTTTAGATAATTTGTGATATACAAAAACACAACTATTTTTGCATGTTGACATTTTTATCCTAAACATTTACTGAACTTATTCATTAGGGTTAAGAGGTGTGTGTGTGTGTGTGTGTGTGTGTGTGTGTGTGTGTGTGGCAGTTTTATGGTTTTCTACATTTAGGATCATGTCCTCTACAACCAGATAATTTTATTTCTTCCTTTACAATTTGGATGTATTTCCTTTATTTCCTTTTCTTTATTAATTTATCTGGCTAGAACTTCTAGTATTATGTTGAATATGGGTAGCAAGAGTGAACATTCTTGTAATACTCCAGATATTAAAGGACAAGTTTTGGCTTTTAATCATTGAGTATAATGCTAGCTGTGGGCATTTCATATATGGTCCTTGTTTTATTGAGGTCAGTTCCTTCTATACCTAGGTTGTTGAGGGTTTGTTTGTTTGTTTAACAAGAAGAATGTGTACTTTTATCAAATTTATCTCTGCATCTACTGTGAAATGATTATGCGATTTTATGTTATGTGAGTCACCATATTATTAATTTTTGATTAATTTTTGATGTAGTATTCCATGATTCATTGTTTCTCTATAACACCCAGTACTCCATGCAATATGTGCCCTCCTTAATACTTATCACTGGGCTAACACATCCTCCCACCCCATCCCTTTTAAAACCCTGTTTGTTTCCCAGAGTCCAGAGACTCTCAGGGTTCCTCTCCCTCTATGATTTCCCCTTCTTCATTTTTCCCTTCCATCTCCTAATGTACTCCATACAATTCCTTATGTTCCCCATATGAGTGAAACCATATGATAATTGTCTTTCTCCGCCTAACATGTGTCACTCAGCATAATCCCCTGCAGTTCCATCCAGGTTGATGCAAATATTCGGTATTCATCTTTTCTTAGAGATGAGTAATATTCCATTATCTATATGGATAACATCTTATTTATCCATTTGTCTCTTGAAGGGCATCTCTCTTCTTTCCACAGGCTGTCTATTGTGGACAATTGGGGTACATATGGCCCTTCTTTTCACTACATCTGAATTTTTGGTGTAAATACTCAGAAGTGCAATTGCTGAGTCATAGGGTAGCTCTACATTTTTCTTTTTGAAGAACCTCTACACTGTTTTCCCAAGTAGCTGTACCAACTTCCACTCTGACCATCAGTCTAAGAGCATTGCCTTTTCTCCACAACTTCTCCAACATTTTTTTTTTCTTGCCTTGTCAATTTTTTGCCATTCTAACTGGTGTAAAGTGGTATCTCAATGTGGTTTGGATTTGATTTCCCTGATGGTTATTGATGATGAATATTTTCTTTTTTTCTCCCCAAATATGTTTATTTTAATTTTTCAGTGTTACAAGATTGATTGTTCATGCACCACACCCAGTGCTCCATTCAATACATGCCCTTTCTTTTTTGATTATTTTTTTAATTTATTTTTTTCACTGTTCCAAGATTCATTGTTTATGCATCACACCCAGTGTTCCATGCAATGTGTGCCCTCCCAAATACCAACCACCAGGTTGACCAATTCCCAAACTGCCCTCACTTCCTAACCCTCAGTTTAGTTCTCGGAATCCACAGTGTATCATGCTTCCTCACTCCCTCCGATTTTCCCCAATTCACTTTTCCTTTCCTTTCGCATAATGTCCTCCTTGGTATTCATTATGCTCCACAAGTATGTGAAACCATATGATAATTGATTTTCTCTGCTTGGCTTATTTCACTCAGCATAATCTCTTCCAGACTGGGCCATGTTGATACAAAAGCTGGGTATTCATCCTTTCTGATGGAGATGTAATATTCCATTGTATATATGGACCAATCATCATTATCCATTCTTTTGTTGAAGGGCATCCTAGCTATTTCCAGTTGGGCGACTGTGGCCATTGCTACTATGAACACTGAGGTACATATGGCCCCTTTCACTAAATCTGTATCCTTGGGGTAAATACGCAGTAGAACAATTGCAGGGTCATACAGTAGCTCTATTTTTAAATTCTTAAGGAACTCCACACTGTTTTCCAAAATAGCTGCACCAACTTGCATTCCACCAACAATGTAAGAGATGTCCCATTTCTCCACATCCTCTCCACACTTGTTGTTTACTGTCTTGTTAATTTTGGGCATTCTAACTGGTGTAAGGTGGTATCTCAATGCCGTTTTGATTTGAATCTCACTGATGGCTAATGATAATGAACATTTTTTCATGTGTCTGTTAGCCATTTGTGTGTCTTCTTTGGAGAAGTGTCTGCTCATGTCTTCTGCCCATTTTGACTTGGTTATTTGTTTTTGGGTACTGAGTTTGAGAAGTTCTTCATAGATCTCGGATTTCAGCCCTATGTCTATATATTTGAGAATATCTTCTCCCATTCCATGGGTTGCCTCCTTGTTTTGTTGACTGTTTCCTTTGCTGTGCAGAAGCTTTTTATCTTGATGAAGTCCCGAAAGTTCATTTTCACTTTTGTTTCCTTTCCCTTGGAGACATGTCCTGAAAGAATTTGCTGTGGCTGATGTCGAAGAGGTTACTGCCTATTTTCTCCTCTAAGATTTTTGTAGATTCCTGCCTCATGTTGAAGTATTTTATCCATTTAGAGTTTAGTTTGTGTAAGGCGTAAGCGAATGGTCAAATTTCATTCTTCTATACATAACATTCAATTTTCCCAGCACCATTTATGGAAGAGACTGTCTTTTTTCCACTAGATATTTTTTCCTGCTTTGTCGAAGTTTATTTAACCACAGAGTTGCACGTCCATATCTGGGCTCTCTACTTTGTTCCACTGGTCTATGTTCCTGGTTTTGTGCCAGTACCATGCTGTATTGGTGATCATAGCTTTGTAGTAAAGCTTGAAATCAGGTAAAGTGATGACCCCAGATTTGTTTTTCTTTTTCAGCATATCCTTAGCAATTCAGGGTCTTTTCTGGTTCCATAAAAGTTTTAGGATTTTCTGTTCTAGCACTTTGAAAAATTCCAGTGGAATTTTGATTGGGGTGGCATTGAAAGTATAGATTACTCTGGGCAGTATGGACATTTTAGCAATGTTTATTCTTCTGGTCCATGAGCATGGAATGCTTTTTCACCTTTTTGTGTGTTCTTCAATTTCTTTCATGTGTACTCTGTAGTTCCTCATGTACAGATTCTTTACTTCTTTGGTTAGGTTTATTCCCAGGTATTTTATGGTTCTTGGTGCTATAGTAAATGGAATTGATTCTCTAATTTTCCTTTCCCTATTTTCATTGATAGTATGTAAGAAAGCATCTGATCTCTGTGTATTGATTTTGTATTATGCCACATTATTGAATTGCTGTGAGTTCTAGTAGCTTGGGTGTGGAGTTCTTTGGGTTTTCCATTTAAATTATCATATCTTCTGCAAAGAGAGAGAATTTGACTTTTTTGACAATTTGAATACATTTTATTTCTTTTTGTTGTCTGATTGCTGTTGCTAGGACTTCTAGTACTATGTTGAACAAAAGTGGTGAGAGTGGGCATCCTTGTCGTGTTCCTGATCTCAAAACGAAGGTTGTCAGCTTTTCCCCATTGAGAATGATATTCGCTGTGCACTTTTCATAGATAGATTTTGTGAAGTTGAGGAATGTTCCTTCTATCCCTATACTTTGAAAAGTTTTAATCAGGAATGGATGCTGAATTTTGTTAAATGCTTTTTCTGCATCAATTGAGAGGATGATGTGGTTCTTTTCTCTTCTCTTATTGATTTGTTCTATCACATTGATTGATTTGTGAATGTTCAACCACTCTTGTGTCCCAGGGATCAATCCTACCTGGTCATGGTGAATAATCTTTTTAATGTGCTGTTTGATCCTATTAGCTAGGATCTTGTTGAGAATCTTGGTGTCCATATTCATCAGGGATATTGGTCTGAAATTCTCCTTTTTTATGGGGTCTTTGCCTGGTTTGGGGATCAGGGTAATGTTGGCTTCATAGAAAAAGAGTCTGAAAGTTTTCCTTTTGTTTCTATTTTTTGCAACAGCTTCTGAAGAATACGTATTATTTCTTCCTTGAATGTTTGGTGGAATTCCCCAGAGAATCCAGCAGGTCCTGGACTCTTGTTTTTTGGGATGTCTTTGATCACTACTTCATTCTTGTTACTAGTTATTGGTTTATTCAAGTTGCCAATTTCTTCCTGTTTCAGTCTTGGTGGTTTATAGGTTTCAAGGAGGGTATCTATTTCTTCCAGGTTAATTTATTGGCATATAATTGTTGTTGATAGTCTTTAATGATTTTTTCTATTTCCCTGGTGTTAGTCATGATCTCTCCTCTTTCATAAATCAAAATTTTGTTAATTTAGATCCTTTTGCTTGTCTTTTGGATAAGTCTGGTCAGTGTTTTATTGATCTTATTAATTCTTTCAAAGAGACAGCTTCTCATTTCATTGATTACTGTACTGTATTTCTGGTTTCTAATTCATTGATTTCTCTTCTAATATTAATCATTTCCCTTCTTCTGTGTGGCTTAGGCTTCATTTGTTGATTTTTCTCTAGTTCTTTAAGGTGTAAAGTTTATTGGTGAATTCAGGTTTTTTTCTATTTTATGGGCTGAGGCTTTCATGCTTATGTGTTTCCCTCTTAAAACCGCATTTGCAGTATCCCGTCTATTTTGGACCAATGTGTTTTCATTCTCATTAGTTTCCATGAATTGCTTAATTTCTTCTTTGATTTCCTTTTTGACCCAAACATTCTTAAGCTGGATGGTCTTTAGCTTCCAAGTGTTCGAATTTTTTCCAAATTTTTTCTTATGATTGAGTTCCATCTTCAAAGCATTGTGGCCTGAGAATATGCAGGGAATTATTTCAATTTTTTAGAATTGGTTGAGACCTGAATTGTGACCCAATATGTGGTATGTCTGGAGAAATTTCCATGTGCACTTGAGAAAAATGTGTATTCTCTTGTTTTAGGGTGGAATGTTCTTTTTTTTAAGATTTTATTTATTTATTTGACAAAAAGAGATCACAAATAGGCAGAGAGAGAGGAAGAAGTAGACTCCCTGCTGAGCAGAGAGCCTGAAGCAGGTCTCGATCCCAGGACCCTGAGACCATGACCTGAGCCGAAGGAAGAGGCTCAACCCACTGAGCCACCCAGGTGCCCCTGTTGTTGATTTTCCAGTTCTTTAAGGTGCAATGAGAGTTGGTGTATTCATATTTTTCAATTTTTTTGAGTGAGGCTTGGATGGCTACATATTTCCCCCTTAGGACTGCCTTTGCCATATCCTATAGGTTTTTTACTGACATGTTTTCATTCTCATTGGTTTCCATGAATTGTTTAAGTTTTTCTTTGATTTCCTGGTTGAGCCAAACATTCTTGAGCAAGGTGATCTTTACCTTCCAAGTGTTTGATTTCCTTCCAAACTTTTTCTTGTGATTGAGTTCCAGTTTCAAAGCATTGTGGTCTGAGAATATGCAGGGAATAAACTCAGTCTTTTGGTATCAGTTGAGACCTGATTTGTGACCCAGTATGTGGTCTATTCTGGAGAAAGTTCCATGTGTACTTGAGAAGAATGAGTATTCTCTTGTTTAAAGGGTGAAATGTTCTAAATATCTATGAGGTCCATCTGGTCCAGTGTGCCACTCAAAGCTCCTGTCTCTATTGATTTTCAGCTTGGATGACCTGTCTATTGCTGAGAATGGAGTGTTCAGGTCTCCTACTATTATCATATTATTATCAATATGTCTCTTTATTTTGGTTAACAGTTGGCTTATGTAGTTGGTTGTTCCCATGTTGGGGGCATAGATATTTACAATTGTTAGATACTCTTGTTGGGAAGACAATTTAAGAATTATGTAGTGTCCTTCTGTATCTCTACCTACAGTATTTAGCATAAAATCTAATTTGTCTTATATTAGAATTGCCACTCCAGCTTTGTTTTGAGATCCATTGTCATGAAAAGTGGTTTTCCATCCCTTCACTTTTAGTCTGAGTGTATCTTTAGGTTCAAAATGAGTCTCTTGTAGACAGCATATGGGTGGGTCATGTTTTTTTTATCCAATCTGCAACCTTGTGCCATTTAATGGGAGCATTTAGGCTGTTCACATTCAGAGTAATTCTTGAAAGATAAGATTTTGTTGTCATCATGTTGCCTGTGACAGCCTTGTTTCTATAGATTTAAATTTCTGTTCTATATCATTCTTGGGGTCTGTTTCCTTTTATAGAACCCCTCTTAATATTTCTTGCAGAGCCAGCTTAGTGGTCACATATTCTCTGTTTCTGCTGGTCATGGAAGCTCTTTCTCTCTCCATCCATTTTGAATTATGGTCTTGCTGGATAAAGTATTCTTACCTTGCATATCCTTCTCATTTAGTATCCTGAATATGTCTTGTCAGCCCTTTCTGGCTTTCCAGGTCTCTGTGGACAGGTCTGACGTTATTCTGATGTTCCTCCCTCTGTATGTAAGGAATATCTTCACCCAAATTGTCCTTAGGATGGTTTCCTTCTTTCTAAGATTTGTAAGTTTTTCATCAATGCTGGGGCATTGGTCTGTTCTTGATTTTGGGAGGGGTCCTCTCTGCCTCTAGGACAAGAATGCTTGTTTCATCCCCCAGATTAGGGAAGTATACAGCTACAATTTTCTCAAATACATATTCTAGTCCTCTCTCTTTCACCACTCCTCAGGAATCTCAATAATTCTGACATTGGATCATTTCGTGGTATCATTTATTTCTCTAATTATTTTTTCATGGATTTTAAGGTCTTTCTTCCAGGCCATCCCCTGTTCCTTCCTTTCTACCAGTTTGTTTTCCAGATCATTAATTCATTCTTCTGCCTCATTTAACCTTGCTGCTAGAGTATCTAATTTAGATTGCATCTCATTTATAGCATTTTTAAGTTTGGCCTCATTAGCTCTCATTTCTGTCCTTAGAGAATCTATGTTGCCATTAATAGTTTTCTCCAGCCAAGCTATTCTCTTCATAACCTTTACACTGAAATCTATTTCTGACATCTTGCTTATACCCATATCCATTAGGTCTGTTGTAGAGGCCATTTTGTCTCTGGTTCTCTTCTTTGTTGGAACTTCCTCCTCTTAGTCATTATGTTGAGGGGTGTTTGAGGGCATGTACAGAGTCAAAAATATCAACCACCATCCAGGCAAGGGTCACTATGGGAAATTTCAGAGTGATCAGAAGCCACCACCAAGAAAACCAAGCCAAAATGAAACCCAAGAAAAAGATTTATATAGTTAGAGAAGAAGGGTGGATGAGGGTGAGGGGTATGACTTCTTAATGTGGGAAGGTAATGTGTTTCAGTTCTTCCTTGGTGTATTTTGTTCTCTCTGTTAGAGAACACTACTTCCTAGAGATACAGGGAAGTTAAAACTGAAATATATATATATATATATATATATATATATATATATATATAGGAAAAATGGACTACATTGAAGCTTATATCTATACCTATATAAAAGTATAGGTGTGAAACAGTAGAAGTTAAAAAGTTACTATGGAATATGTTGTATTAACCATCTAGTTGAAATGCTAAGTAGGTAAATATACAGCTACCCTATGACCCTGTAATTGCACTACTTGGTGTTTACCCCAAAGAAGCAGATGCAGTACAAAGAAGGGCCACATGTACCCCAATGTTCATAGCCACAATGGCCACAATGGCCAAACCGTGGAAAGAAACAAAATGCCCTTCAACAGATGAGTGGATAAGGAAGATGTGTTATATTTATACAATGGAATATTATGCCTCCATCAGAAATGATGGATGTCTAACTTTTTTATCAACATGGATGGGACTACAAGAGATTATGCGTGGTGAAATAAGTAAAGCCGAGAGAGTCAATTATCTTATGGTCTCACTTATGTGTGGAGTATAAAGAAAATCATGGAGGGCATCGTGAGAAGGAAGGGAAGGGTGAATGGGGGGAAATCGGAGGGGGTGATGAACCAGGAGAGACTGTGGACTCTGAGCAACAAACTGAGGGTTTTGGAGGGGGGTGGTGGGGGGGTTGGGCGAGCCTGGTGGTGGGTATTGAGAAGGGCATGTATTGCATGGAGCACTGGGTGTGGTGCATGAACAATCAATCTTGTAACACTGAAAAATTAAAATAAACATATTTGGGGAGAAAAAAATGCTAAGTAGGTAAAAAGAAAAAAAAAAGGAAGAAACATGAGAAAAAATAAAAATGTTGTATCTAAGAAGTATACAGGCTGTGAGGCAACACAGGTGTTCAGTGTACTATTTTTCCCTGGTATTGGGGTTTTACAGTCTGGTTATCACTCTCTTGTTCTTGTAGCTTGTCTTCTGTGAGCGGGGCCTGCCATGTTGTTTTTCAGGCTCCCCTGCTTTGGTGGAGTTGCCCTGCCCTCTATGAAAGGGCTAGGCTCTGTGGAAACTGTTTTCTTGGGCTTTTATTCTCTGGCAGCTTTTGTTCTCTGGTAGCTTTTCTTGACTTTTCAGAGGGTCAGGGCAAAGGAAAACATCAACACCCAGACCACTGCCCCAGAAGAAAGAAGCCACAGTCTACTCTTCTCTTAACCTTCCAGAACATACAGTCTCCCCCTCTGTGAGCACTGCCAAAAACCCCAGCCCCCCATAGGCTGTGCACACCCCCAGCCCTCCTCTCAGCCATGGACCCAAGCCCCTGGTTTTCTCTGCCCCATGCTTCCAAGTGAGTGATCCTGGTCTGGGCGGGTGCGGGTTGCAGCTGTGGTGATGGCCATGGTAGTTTGGGAGGTGGTGGCCACAGCAGCAGCAGCACTGGTCAGCCCCTCAGGTCTGTAGGCACATTTCTACACAAAGGGATACACTGGTCCTGCTATTAGCTCCTTAATTTCCTGAATTCTGTTCCAGTACTGTTATCAGGTCCCTCCCATCCTTTTTTTTTTTTTTTTTTTTAGGTCCCTCCCATCCTACCACCACCACTCTGCAAGCTATCACTGGTCCCCAGGTGCGGGACACTTTTGCACTGGGGTATTATTTTACCTTCCAGTGGGTACCTTCGGGTGGGCCCCTCCCTTTTCTGTTTATCCTCAGATATGTGTCTGCACAATAACAACTCTGTCCTTTGTACCTCTCGACTGAAGATCCTCTGCCCCTGTAGAGATCCAGACATATAACCTTACATCTCAGGTTGATTTCGTGGGTGTTACAGTGTGGATTGGTAGATATCCAGCTAAATTCAGGGGACCAGTAGAAACGGAGTCCCCCACTCCTCTGCCATCTCACTCCTCCTTCGATTATGTGATTTTTGTTCTTCATTCTTTTGTGGTGTATAACATCTATTGATTTTTATATTTTGAACCATCATTGAGTAACAAGGATAAATCCCACTTGGTCATGGTGCATGATTCTTTAATGTGCAATTGAATTGGATTTTCTAGTATTTTGTAGAAAATTTTTTCATCTATGGAATATCAGGGATACTTGCATGTAGTTTTCTTTTATTTGTATTTTTGTATGGCTTTGGTATCAGGGTGATGCTGACCTCATAAAATTAGTTTAGAAGTATCTTTTCTTCTATATTTTATAAGAGCTTAAGGATTAATAATACTTCTTTTTAAATGTTAGGTAGAATTCACCAGTGGGGCATAAGGTTCTGGTCTTTTCTTTGTTGAGAATTTTGATTACTGTTTAAATCTCCTTTATTATTGGTTTCATCAAATTTTCTATTTTTTTTTCATGATTCAATCTTGGTATGTGGTATGTATCTATAATTTTTTTTAAATTTTTTTATTAATCTACAATGTATTATTTACCCCAGGTTACATGTCTGTGAATCATCAGGCTTACACATTTCACAGCATTTGCCATAGCACATACCCTCCCCAATGTCCATAACCCTACCCCCCCCCCAACTTCCCAGCCACCTTTAGTTTGTTTCATGAGTTTAGGAGTCTCATATGGTTTGTCTCCTTCCCCATCCCATCTTGTTTCATTTCTCTTCCTCACCCCCCCATAACCCCCGACCTGCCTATCAAATTCTTATCAGAGCGATCATGTGATAATTGTCTTTCTCTGACTGACTTAATTCGCTTAGCATAAAACACTCTAGTTCCATCCACGTCATTGAAATGGCAAGATTTCATTTCTCTTGATGGCTGCATAGTATTCCATTGAATATATATACCACCTCTTCTTTATCCATTCATCTGATGATGGACATCTAGGTTCTTTCCATAGTTTGGCTATTGTGGACATTGTTGCTATAAACATGTGCCCCTTCGGATCACTACATTTGTATCTTGAGGGTAAATACCCAGTAGTGCGATTGCTGGGTCATAGGGTAGCTCTATTTTCAACATTTTGAGGAACCTCCATACAGTTTTCCAGAGTGGTTGTACCAGCTTGCATTCCCACCAACAATGTAGGAGGGTTCCCCTTTCTCCGCATCCTCGCCAACATCTGTCGTTCCCTGACTTGCTGATTTTAGC
>CM052801.1:44432880-44461404 GCA_028533885.1 Nasua narica
TATCACTTATCTCTCGAAGTCTTCCCTCGTGGTCCAATAGTTGTTTGTCTCTCTTTTTCTCAGCTTCTATATTCTTTGTCATTTGGTCTTCTATGTCGCTAATTCTTTCTTCTGTCTCATTTATTCTAGCATTTAGAGCCTCCATTTTTGTTTGAACTTCATTAATAGCTTTTTTGATTTCATCTTGGTTAGATTTTATATCTTTTCTTTCTCCCGAAAGGGATTTCATTTCTCCTGAAAGAGATTCTTTAATTTCTTCCATGCTTTTTTTGAGCCCAGCTAGCAATTTGATAACTGTCATTTTGAACTCTATTTCCGACATATTACTGATGTCTGTACTAACTAGGTCTCTAGCCGTTGGTACTCTCTTGTTCTTTTTTTTGTGGTGAGTTTTTCCGCCTTGTCATTTTATCGAGCTAAGAATAGATGAATGAGAGAGAAAAGTACTCCAGAGTTCTTTGGTTCTCATTGATTGATGAACTTGGTCTTGTCTGGATACTCTCACTGATCTTCTGGGGAGGGGCCTTTACAATTTGACTCTCTGATGTCTTTGCCTGAGGTGGAATTGCCCCACCCTTGCCCAGGGAGGGGCCAAGCAATTCACTCAGGTTCGCTCTTGGGAGTCTTTGTTCCCCTAGTGCTTTCCGTACTGCCCTGGAGGCCGGGAATGCAAATGGCGGCTCCAGTCTCCGCTGGAGGCGCTGAGCGCTGGAGTCCCTGCTCCTTAGCCTGCCCTCAGAGGAAAGCAGTCAATCACTCCCATCTCCCGGGTCCGCACAAGCTCTGAGCTCAGCCATCGGTGGCAGCGCGCCTCTATCTCTGGCGCACGGCTCCTTCTGGAGTCTCCAAACCCAGCATGTTCCTGCTGTGCGCTGCCGTGCCGCTCCTCCCCTAGGAGGAAGGAGGGGGTCTCTCTGGAATGCCTTATGTGGTCCCCACTCGAAGGGCCGCGGCCACGGTCTAGGGTAAGCGCCAGCTGAAAATGCTCTGCGCGGCTCTTTCTCTGCTGCCGGCTTCTCCGCCCTGATATCTGGGAGCTCTGCCGCACTCAGACACCCCCGGTCTCTTTATGATCTCGTGGGTCCTGAAACCACTCTGTTCCCGCAAGGGCCAGACCTCTGGCCTAGCCTCTGGAGCAATGTCCCTCAGCGGAGCAGACTCTAAAAGTTCCAATTTTGTGCTCCGCGGCTCTGCGGCTGCAGGGAGCCGGCCCCTCCCCCAACGGTCTCTCTTCCTGTCGCTTTGGAATCACCTTTCCAAACGTCCTATCTTTCCAAAGGTGGTCAATTTTCTGCTCCTAGAATTGCTCTTCTTCCTCTCTTCTCCCTCCTGTTGAGTATGCTGGATTTTAGAATGATTTATTAACTATCTAGATGAACTTCTGGGATCCGACTCTATCTCAACCTCCTACTTCTCCGCCATCTTGCTCCTCCCCCCCAATATTCAATTTCTTAATGAAGTTTCTAGTTATTGATGCTCTAGCCTTAAAGGCATAAGAGATACTTTTTCTAACAATGTCTGAACTTCAAACTGTCAGATTAACTCTTCTCACTAGCAAAGTTCATAAACCGTGGGGCTCAGAGATGAGGTATTATTTGAAAGTTTAAAGTGTGCATTTTGTTAAGATCTTTTACTTTTTTATTCAAATATAATTAACATGCAGTGTTATATTAGTTTAGGGTGCACAATATAGTTATTCAACAATTCTATACATTCTCAGTGCTCATCATGATAAATGCATGCCTTAATCTTCATCACCTATGTCACCCATTCCCCCACCCATCTTCTCCCTCAAAACCACCAGTTTGTTCTCTAAGCATCTGTCAAAGAAAGATAAATACCATATGATGTCACTCATATGTGGCATTTAAGAAACAAATCAAATTATCATAGATGAGAAAAAGAGAGACAAACCAAGAAACAGACTGTTAACTATAAAGAACAAACTGATGGTTACCAAAGGGGGGTCGGTGGGGGGATGGATTAAATAGGTGATGGGCATTTAGGAGTGCATTTGTGATGAAGACTGGGTGTTGTATGGGAGTGTTAAATCACCAAACTACACCTGAAACTAATATTACACTGTATATTAACTAACTGGAATTTAAATTAAAAACTTTTTTAAAAGTTTGGGTTTTTTGTTTCTTTTTTCTTTGTTCATTTGTTCTGTTTCTTAAATTCTAAACATGAGTAAAATCATATGGTTCTGTTTTTCTCTGAGTGACTTATTTCACTTAACATTATACCCTCTAAATCCACCCAAATTGTTGCACTTATTTGTATTTTAATCGAAAGTGCTGGCTGAAGCTTATCTTATTTTCATTGTGGAACCAGAACAAATAATTTCCTTTTTTCTCTTCTCACTAGTAGCTTATTCCAAGGAGTTACTCTGCCTCCATCTCTTTTGCAGGCCTTGCCACCTAATAAGGTCACACTTGTTGTGTTACTTTGGGTGAGTCATTCCAGATCTCTTAGTTCCAGTTCCTGTATCTGTAAAATTGAGACAATGAACAGTGGTATGTACTCTTTTCAGATGGGATAATTGGTGAGAATGTTCTCTGGAAACTAAAAAAAAAAAAAATGCCACATATGGGAGAGGTTGACATCTATGTTCAAGGCACAGAAAGATGAGATTCTTTCCAGGAAGTGGATTTTCTTCAGAAAATTTTCCTCAGCTTCCACTTGCTCTCCCCATGAGAAGCTTTGGGCTCAGGCTGAGCTGTTCTCAGAAGGAAACACACCTGACCCTAGTTTTTTACATCTGTGGTAAAAATCAGCTATGCTTGGTGCTCAGAAACTCTTTTGACTTCCTATCTGGCTCAGGCCCTAGCTTTAGCCCAGCCCAAAAGCGAATAAGTTTAAGTAGATGAGTGCCCAAGAAACTGTGACCATAGTTGATGATGTAGTAATTTGTTTAAGAATACAAACTGGTAGGGCACCTGGGTGGCTCAGTTGGTTGAGCGACTGCCTTCGGCTCAGGTCATGATCCTTGAGTTCCAGGATCGAGTCCCACGTTGGGGTACTCCATGGGGAGCTCACGGGGAGTGTGAGCTCCAGCTCCACGGGGAGTCTGCTTCTTCCTCTGGCCTTCTCTCCTCTCATGCTCTCTCTCCCTTTCTCTGTCTCTCAAATAAATAAATAAAATATTAAAAAAAAGAATACAAACAGGTAAAAGGGAATTCAAGTTGGTGCAGCCAACCATTTTATGGTTAGATACTGAGCCTAAAGAAAATACTGACTTCTTTTGACCTACAAAAGAGAAAAAAGATAGAAAAGGCTCTAAGTGACTTATTTCACTCAGAAGTATTGACTGTTCAAGCCTCTGAAGATAGCCATCTTCTAAGTGAAGATAAAAAATAAAAATAGAATAAAGAGGTAAAAATAAGATCCAATGGCAGAGGAGGCTCCCCTTTGGATATCAAGGGAAAGGACAGAGGTAGATGGGGGATGTGACCTAGAACAAGGGCATGAATGAAAAAGATTGAGTGGGTTTTATGACTTCCATAGGAATGTGATGCAATGGCTTAATATGGCAATGTGACATCTGTATGCATTTCTATAGTACAAGGTCAGAGAAAGGGATTAATATGTTTGCACTACCAGGGCCAGTCATACCTTACCAAGTCCAATTTCACTTCTGAGTGTTATATGTTAAAATAAACACAGATAAAATGGAGTATACTTTTAAGTAAAGATAGAGAAAAGAGGAAGAAACGTTCCCCCAAGAAATAGTTGGAAAAGTGAACTTATTTTTTTTAACCTGGAGACCAGAAAATAAATGGTTTGGCCAGGGAAGACAAAGTAGACAGATGTATTACTTTTTTTTTTCAAAGTCAGAGCTAGCATCCAAGAGTGGGAGCTAATCACAGAGGTGGATTTCAACTCAAAATAAGCACTGGGTGTGGTGCATAAACAATGAATCTTAGAACACTGAAAAAGTAAAATAAGATAAAAAAAGAATTTCCTGACAATCAGAGTTATCTAGACATAGAATGGACTCCTCAAAATTAATGAGTTTACAGTTACTGGAAATGAACACCCAGAAGCTAGAAGGAAAATATTATCAAAAGGAGACTGGGGCCTACAAAGAGTTGAGCAAGAAGAAACTGGTATTTACTTCTAGGCCTAAGATGAATATATATGATTCTAGGAGAATATCAGTTAGAAACAATGAGTTCTTAGGTAAAAATACAGAAACTATGACCTCTGTCCATACCAATTTTCCTATATTTTTTCTCTTAGAAAAGGCAGTTTCCAAAGGGAACCTGGGTGGCTCAGTCAGTTGAGCATCTGCCTTTGTCTCAGGCCATGATCCCAGGGTCCTGGGATGGAGTCCTACATTGGGCTCTCTGCTCAGCAGGGAGCCTTCTTCTCCCTCTGCCTGCTGCTCTGCCTACTTGTGCTCTCTCTGTCTGTCAAATACATAAATAAGATCTATTTTTTTAAAAAAGGCAGTTTCCTGTCAACATACCTCCTACAGAGATAGCTGAAAAAAAACTTTGATTTTGGTATGTTTCTTCAGATTCCTCTAAAATAATTCATACCTTAAAGATCCCTCTGGAGAACTTAGCCTTAAGGACAAATATTTCAGGAAATCCCAAAATTTTGCAAGTGCAACTGTAGGTTGCTGCCACTGAGCAAGTTATCCTGTGACTGGAGGCATCCTCCTGTACCCCAGAGGAGAGAAAGCTTGGTTATGAGCCAGCCCTCATTCTCCTGAAGTAATTGGCATGAGACATAGGGAGTAGGTTGCCTCTGATTTATCAGAAAATCCCCAGAACAAAAAAGGTCATTTACATTCTTGTTCAGGATACTCTTGGTGGCCTTTAAAAGAGACTTAGAGGTGGGTGGAATGTACAATGCCAAATACTCCTGAAAACCAGGGGTAATCTTTCTGCCATTATCTTCCTTTCTTTTAGCCCATGGTCCCTCACCATAAATAAGCAGGCCAAAAGTGAGAACTCTTTGTAAATAAAGCCAGCCTTAAGTGAAAAAATCAAAAGGCCATAGTCAGCTTCTTTCATCAAGGTAATGGGTGGTCACTTACGAAGGTGGAAGATTGCCATGACAAAACTCTGAGAGTCAAAATATGGTAGTAGGGGGTACATGTAAAGCTACTCCCTCGCCCACACAATGGAGATTGGGAAGAAGTAAAATGGAAAATTCCTGAGGGATTAGGAGAATTTCTCAGAAAAAAGAGGTTGCCCTGGGTAACAAGCTACAAACAGGACTCAGTGCTCATATCCCGGATATGGTGCTCATACTGACACAAAGCATTACTACCTCCTATTATATACAGAAACATTGCATTGAGTGATTGTGGATTTTTCCAAGGAACAGAAGGTACCCCTCCAATTAATTCTTTATCTCTATGGGACTTCTAAGAAGAGATATGGTAGTGAGTAGGCCTGAACACATTTTTCTCCCTACAGGCAAAAGGTAAGTTCAAGGCAAAGGGCAATATAATTGCAAATATTCCCATCCACAAGTCTTTTATTTCCCTAGCAGAGATGGGAATAAGCCATAAGTCAAATGGAAACAAAACAAAACAAAACTATAGATTCTCTTATTTGGTCCCTTGTAGCAGAATCTATTTTTTCATAAATATTACCTAGACTTCAAATCTTTAAGATGGAAGAATATACCCTTGCCTTTATAAATCATTCTGTAGCATAACTATACTATTTCATCCTGATGTTTACTACCAATCACTACCTTACTATGACTATGAAAAAAATAATACAGAAAAATTGGAAAATTAACCCAGAGAGGAAGAATATCTTTTTTTTATTAAAATAAACAGATGCTGTTCTTTTTAAAAATTTTTATTATGTTCAGTTAGCCAACATACAGTACATTAGTTTTTTTTATTATTATGTTAGTCACCATACAGTACATCATTAGTTTTTGATGTAGTGTTCAATGATTCATTAGTTGTGTATAATACCCAGTGCTCATTACAACTCGTGGCCTCCTTAATGCCCATCACCACTTACCCTATCACTCCACTTTCCTCCCTTCTGTAACTCTGTTTGGTTCCTGGAGTCCAGAGTCTCTTATGCTTGTATCCCTCTCTGATTTCTTCCCATTCAGTTTTCTCTCCCTTCCTCCATGATCCTCCCTGCTTTTCTTTATGTTCCACAAATGAGTGAAACCATATGATAATTGTCTTTCTCTGCTTGGCTTATTCCACTTACCATAATCCCCTCCAGTTCCATCCATGTCAATGCAAATAGTAGGCATTCACTTTTTCTGATGGCTGAGTAATATTCCATTGTATATATAAACCACATCTTCTTTATCCATTTTTCTGTTGAAAGACATCTCGGCTCCCTCCACAGTTTGGCTATTGTGGACATTGCTGCTATAAACATTGGGGTACATATGGCTCTTCTTTTCACTACATCTGTATCTTTGGGGTAAATATCCAGTAGTGCAATTGCAGGGTCATAGGGTACCTCTATTTTTAATTTTTTGAGGAATCTTCACACTGTTTTCCAAAGTGGCTGTGCCAACTTGCATTCCACCTTGACAGTTTGTATTCTTAAACAAACCACTGCATCATCAAAGACCCAGCTTTCTCACCCAACAACAGTGTAAGAGGGTTCCCTTTTCTCCACATCCTCACCAACATTTGTTGTTTTCTACCTTGTTATTTTTTTTTTCATTCTAACTGGTTTAAGGTGGTATCTCATTGTACTTTTAATTTCTATTTCCATGATGGCTAGTGATATTACACATTTTTTCATGTGTCTGTTGGCCATTTGGATGTCTTCTTTGGAGAATTGTCTGTTCATGCCTTCTGCCCAGTACTTGACTAGATTATTTGTTTTTGGGTGTTAAGTTTGATAATTTCTTTATAGCTCTTAGATACCAGCCCTTTATCTGTAATGTCATTTGCAAATATTTTCTCCCATTCTGTGGGTTGCCTCTTAGTTTTGTTGACTGTTTCTTTTTCTGTGCAGAAACTTTTAATCTTGATGAGGTCCCAATGGTTCATTTTTAATTTTGTTTCTCTTGTCTTTAGAGATGTGTCTTGAAAGAAGTTTCTCTGGCCTATGTCAAAGAAGTTATTGCCCATGTTCTCTTCCAGTATTTTGATGGATTCCTGTCTCACATTGTGGTCTTTCATTCATTTTGAATTTATCTTTGTGTAAGGTATAAGAGAATGGCCCAGTTTCATTCTCCTGCATGCAGCTGTCCAGTTTTCCCAGAGAGACTGTCTTTTGAAGAGACTGTCTTTTATCCATTGGATATTCCTTCCTGATTTGTGAAATATTAGCTGACCATAGAGTTATGGGTCCATTTCTGGGGTCTCTATTCTGTTCCATTGGTCTATGTGTCTGTTCTTTTGCCAATAACATGCTCTCTTGGTGATCACAGCTTTGCAATGTAGCTTGAAGTCAAGCATTGTGATGCCCACAGCTTCTGTTTTCTTTTTCAACAATTCCGTGGAGATTTGGGGTCTTTTGGGTTCCATACAAACTTTACAATTGTTTTTTTTTTTTTTCAGCTCTGTGAAAAATGTCAATGGTATTTGATAGAGACTGCATTGAATGTGCGGATTGTTCTGGGCAGCATAGACATTTAATGATGTTTATTCTTCCAATCCATGAACATGGGATGTTTTTCCATCTCTTTGTGTATTCCTCAATTTCATTCATGAGTGTTCTGTAGTTTCTAGAGTATAGATCATTTACCTCTTGGCTAGGTTTATTCCTAGCTATATTAGGGGTTTTGGAGCTATTTTAAAAGGAATTGATTCCTTAATTTTTCTTTCTTCAGTTATACTGTTAGTGTATAGAAATGCAACTGACCCCTCCCCCAAACTACTAGAACTCATAGAGCAATTCAGTAATGTGTGAGGATACAAAATCAATGCACAAAAATCAATTGCTTTCCTATACACTAACAATGAAAATATAGAAAGGGAAATTAGAGAATTGATTCCATTTACTGTAGCACCAAGAACCATAAGATACCTGGGAATAAACCCAACCAAAGAGGTAAAGGATCTGTACTCAAGGAACTGTAAAACACTCATGAAAGAAATTGAAGAAGACACAAAAAGGTGGAAAAGCATTCCATGCTCATAGATTGGAAAAACAAACACTGTTAAAATGTCTATACTGCCCAGAGCAATCTATACTTTCAGTGCCACCCCGATCAAACTTCCACCAGTTTTTTTCAAAGAGCTGGAACAAACAATCCTAAAATTTTTATGGAACCAGAAAAGACACCGAATTGCTAAAGAAATGCTGAAAAAGTAAAACAAAGCTGGGGCCATCACATTGCCTGATTTTAAGCTTTACTACAAAGCTGTGATCACTAAGACAGCATGGTACAGGCACAAAAACAGACACGTAGACCAGTGGAACAGAATAGAGAGCCCAGAGATGGACCCACAACTCTATGGTCAAATCATCTTTGACAAAACAGGCAAAAATATCCAGTGGAAAAAAGACAGTCTCTTCGATAAATGGTGTTGGGAAAATTGGACAGCTATATGTAGAAGAATGAAACTTGACCATTCTCTTACACCATACACGAAGATAAACTCAAAATGGATAAAAGACCTCAACGTGAGGCAGGAATCTATCAAAACCCTAGAGAAGATCATAGGCAGTAACCTCTTCGACATCAGCCACAGCAACTTCTTTCAGGACATGTCTCCAAAGGCAAAGGAACTTTTAGTACTTCATCAAGATAAAAAGCTTCTGCACAGCATAGGAAACAGTCCACAAAAAAAACAGACAACACACAGAATGGGAGAAGATATTCACAAATGACACTACAGACAAAGGGCTCATATCTAAGATCTATAAAGAACTCCAAACTCAACACTCACAAAATAGTTAATCACATCAAAAAATGGGCAGAAGACATGAACAGACAATTCTCCAAAGAAAACATACAAATGGCTAACAGACACATGAAAAAATGTTCATCCTCTTTAGACATCAGAGAGATTCAAATCAAAACCACACTGAGATACCACCTTACACCAGTTAGAATGGCCAAAATCAACAAGACAGTTAACAACAAATGCTGGAGAGGATGTGGAGGAAGGGGAACCCTCCTCCACTGTTTGTGGGGATTCAAGTTGATGCAGCCACTTTGGAAAACAGTATGGAGATTCCTCAGGAAATTAAAAATAGATCTACCTTATGACCCTGCAATTGCACTACTCGGTGTTTACCCCAAAGAAGCAGATGCAGTCCAAAGAAGGGCCACATGTACCCCAATGTTCATAGCCACAATGGCCATCATAGCCAAACTGTGGAAAGAACCAAAATGCCCTTCAACAGATGAGTGAATAAGGAAGATATGGTACATCTATACAATGGAATATTATGCCCCCATCAGAAAGGATGAATATCCAACTTTTGTATCAACATGGACAGGACTAGAAGAGATTTTGTGGAATGAAATAAGTCAAACAGAGAGAGTCAATTATCTTATGGTCTCACTTACGTGTGTAGTATAAAGAAAATCATGGAGGGCATTGTGAGAAGGAAGGGAAGGATGAGTGGGGGGGAAAGCGGAGAGGGTGATGAACCAGGAGAGACTGTGAACTCTGAGCAACAAACTGAGGGTTTTGGAGGGGAGGGAGTGGGTGTTGGGCAAGTCTGGTGGTGGGTATTGAGAAGGGCACGTATTGCATGGAGCACTGTGTGTGGTGCATGAACAATGAATCTTGTAACACTGAAAAATTAAAATAAACATATATGGGGAGAAAAAAAAGAATAACACAGATGTCCAGGCCCACCCCCACTTCCTCCTCCACCAATAAAAAAAAAAAGAAAAAAGAAATGCAACTGATTTCTGTATTCTGTGCATTGATTTTGTATCCTGCCAAGTTACTGAATTGCTTTATGAGTCTAGTAGTTTTGGGGTGAAGTCTTTTAAGTTTTCCACGTAAAATATCATGTCATCTGTGAATAGAGAGAGTTTGACTTCTTCTTTGCCAATTTGAATGCCTTTTATTTATTTTTGTTGTCTGATTGCTGTTGCTAGGACTTCCAATACTATGTTGAACAATAATGGTGAGGGTGGGCATCCCTGTCGTGTTCCTGACCTTAAGGGAAAAAACTCTCAGTTTTTCCCCATTGAGAATGATATTCGCTGTGCACTTTTCGTAGATGGTTTTTACGATATTGAGGTATGTCCCTTCTATCCGTATACTTTGAAGAATTTTAATCAAGAAAGGATGCTGTATTTTGTCAAATGCTTTTTCTGCATCAGTTGAATGGATCATATGGTTCTTGTCTCTTCTTTTGTTAATGTGCTCTATTATGTTGATAGATTACTGAATGCTGAACCATCCTTGCATCCCAGGAATAAATTCCACCTGGTCATGGTGAATAAACCTTGTAATGTATTGTTGGATCCTACTGGCTACCATATTGTTGAGTATTTTGGCATCCATGTTCATCAGGGATACTGGTTATTAATTATCCTTTCTGTTGGGGACTTTTTTTGGTTTTGGGATAAGAGTAATGCTGAGTTCATAGAACAAGTTTGGAAGATTCCTTTCTATTTTTATTTTTTTGAAACAACTTGACTAGAATAGGTATTATTTCTTCCTTAAATGTTTGGTAGTAGTAAAAAAAAAAAATTGGTAGTATATTCCTGGGAAGCCATTTAGCCCTGTACTCTTTTTTTTTTTTTTTTTTGGTTGGGGGAGTTTTTTGATTAATGCATCAGTTTATTTTCTAGTTATGGGTCTATTCATATTGTCTATTTCTTCCCCTTTTAGTCTTGGTAGTTTGTAAGTTTCCAGGAAGGTATCCATTTCTTATAGATTGCTTAATTTCTTGGCATATAGCTGCTGGTAATAATTTCTAAAAATTGTTTCCATTTCCTTGATGTTAGTCATGATCTCTCCCTTTTCATTCATGATTTTACTGATTTGAGTCCTTTCCCTTTTCTTTTGGACAATTCTGGCCAGAGGCTTGTCAATCTTATTAATTCTTTCAAAGAACAAGATTCTAGTTTTGTTGATGTGTTCTATTGTTTTTCTGGTTTCTATTTCATTGATTTCTGCTCTAATCTTTATAATTTCTGTTCTGCTCCTTCCTTTAGGCTTTATTTTCTGTTTTTTCTCTAGACTGCTTAGGTGTCAGGTTAGCTTGTGCGTTTGGAATTTTTCTAATTTTTTGAAAGAAGATTGGTTGGCTATGTATTTTTTTCATAGGACCACCTTTTCAGTATCCCACAGCTTTTGGACTGATCTATTTTCATTCTCATTAGCTTCAATTGTTTAAGTTCTTCTTTAATTTCCCGGTTGACTCAATAATTCTTTTTTTCCCCAAATATGATTATTTTATTTTTTCACTGTTACAAAATTGATTATTCATGCACCACACCCAGTGTTCCATGCAATACATGCCTTTCTCCATACCCACCACCAGACTCACCCAAACACCACCCCCTCCCTTCCAAACACCAAAAATCAGTTGCTTTCCTATACACTAACAAGGAAAATATGGAAAGGGAAATTAGAGAATCAATTCCATTTACTAAAGCACCAAGAACCATAAGATACCTGGGAATAAACCCAACAAAAGAGGTAAAGGATCTGTACTCCAGGAACTACAGAACACTCATGAAAGACTCTGAAGAAGACACAAAAAGGTGGAAAAGCATTCCATGCTCATGGATCAGAGGAATAAACATTGTTAAAATGTCTATACTGCCCAGAGCAATCTATACGTTCAATGCCATCCTGATCAAAATTCCACCAGTTTTTTTCAAAGAGCTGGAACAAACAATCCTAAAATTTGTATGGAACCAGAAAAGACCCCGAATTCCTTAAGAAATGTTGAAAAAGAAAAACAAAGCTGGGGGCATCACATTGCCTGATTTCAAGCTTTACTACAAAGCTGTGATCACCAAGATAGCATGGTACTGGCACAAAAACAGACACACAGACCAGTGGAACAGAATAGAGAGCCCAGAGATGGACCCACAACTCTATGGTCAAATCATCTTTGACAAAACAGGAAAAAATATCCAGTGGGAAAAAGACAATCTAATAAATGGTGCTGGGAGAATTGGACAGCTATATGTAGAAGAATGAAACTTGACCATTCTCTTACATGATACACGAAGATAAACTTGAAATGGATAAAAGACCTCAATGTGAGGCAGGAATCTATCAAAACCCTAAAGAAGAACATAGGCAGTAACCTCTTCGACATCAGCCACAGCAACTTCTTTCAGGACATGTCTCCAAAGGAAAAGGAAACAAAAGCGAAAATGAACTTTTGGTACTTCATCAAGATAAAAAGCTTCTGCACAGCAAAGGAAACAGTCAACAAAACAAACAGGCAACCCATGGAATGGGAGAAGATATTAACAAATGACACTACAGACAAAGGTCTGATATCTAAGATATATCTATATATCATATATATCTATATCGATATATCTATATCGATATAGATATATAAATATATATCTAGGACCATCTATGTAGATAGATAGATAGATAGATAGATAGATAGATAGATATCTAGCGACAGTAATCAGATTACAGAAAGAAATAAGAGGTATTCAAATTGGCAATGAAGAAGTCAAACTCTCTTTCTTTGCAGATGACATGATACTTTCTATGGAAAACCCCAAAGACTCCACCCCCAAACTACTAGAACTCATACAGCAACTCAGTAATGTGGCAGAATACAAAATTAATGCCCAGAATTCAGTTGTTTTCCTATACACTAACAATGAAAATATGGAAAGGGAAATTAGAGAATCAATTTCATTTACTGTAGCACCAAGAACCATAAGATACCTGGGAATAAACCTAACCAAAGAGGTAAAGGATCTGTACTCCAGGAACTACAGAACACTCATGAAAGAAACTGAAGAAGACAAAAAGGTGGAAAAGCTTTCCATGCTCCTGGATTAGAAGAATAAACATTGTTAAAATGTCTATACTGCCCAGAGCAATCTATACTTTCAATGCCATCCCGATCACCAGATTCTACCAGCATTCCACCAGCATTTTTCAAAGGGCTGGAACAAACAATCCTAAGATTTGTATAGAACCAGAAAAGACCCCGAATGGCTAAGGAAATGTTGAAAAAGAAAAACAAAGCTGGGGACGTCACATTGCCTGATTTCAAGCTTTACTACAAAGCTGTGATTACCAAGACAGCATGGTACTGGCACAAAAACAGACACATAGACCAGTGGAACAGAATAGAGAGCCCAGAGATGGACCCGCAACTCTATGGTCAAATCATCTTTGACAAAACAGGCTAAAATATCCAGTGGAAAAAAGACAGTCTCTTCAAAAAATGGTGCTGGGAAAATTGGACAGCTATATGTAGAAGAATGAAACTTGACCATTCTCTTATGCCATACACGAAGATAAACTCAAAATGGATAAAAGACCTCAATGTGAGGCAGCAATCTATGACTCAGTAATTCTTTAGCAGGATGCTTTTTAATGTCCAAGTACCTGAATTTCAAATTTTCTTCTAGTGGTTGAGTTCCAGTTTCAAAGCATTGTGGTCTGAAAATATGCAGGGAATAATCTCAATCTTTTGGTATTCATTGAGGCCTGATTTGTGACCAAGTATGTGGTCTATTCTGGAGAAAGTTCCATGTGCAGTCAAGAAGAATGAATATTCTGTTGTTTTAGAACGGAATGTTCTGAATATGTCTACAAAGGCCATTTGGTCCAATGTGTAATTCAGAGTTTGTTTCTTTTTTGGTCTTCCGCTTATATCTGTTCATTGCTGAAAATGGAGTGTTGAGGTATCCTACTATTAGTGTATTATTATCAATATGTTTATTTTGGTTATTAATTCATTCGTATAATTAGCTGCTCTTATTTTGAGGGCATGTATATTTACAATTGTTAGATCTTCTTGTTGGATAAACCCTTTAGGTATGATATAGTGTCCCTCTACATCTCTAACTATGGTCTTTTTTTTAAAACTAATCTGTCTGATATGAGGATTGTTATCCTAGCTTCCTTTTGAGATCTGTTCACATGGTAAAGCGTTCTTCATCTCTTACCTTCAATGTGGAGGTGTCTAAAGACACCTAAAGGTTCAAAATGAGTGTCTTGTAGGCAGCATATGGATGGATCCTGCTTTTTTATTCAATCTGAAACCCTGTGTCTTTTGATAGAAGTGTTCAGCCCATTTAAACTGAGAATGACTATTGAAAGGTGTGAATTCAGTGCCACTCTATTGCCTGTAAAGTTCCTATTTCTATAGATTGCTTCTGTTAATTTCTGGTCTACATTACTCTTGGGGTCTCTTTTCACTTACACAATCCCCCTTAATATTTCTTGCAGGGTTGGCTTGGTGGTCGCATATTCTTTCAATTTCTCTCTGTTTTGAAAGCTCTTTTTCTCTCCATCCATTCTGAATTACAGCATTGCTGGATAACACATTCTGAGCTGCATGTTCTTTTCATTTACTACCCTGAATATTTTTTGCCAGCGCCTTCTGGCTTGCCAGGTTTCTGTGGACAGGTCTGATGTTATTCTAATGTTCTTCCCTCCATATGTAAGGAACCTCCTCTCCCTGGATAGTCTCAGGATTGTTTCATTGGCTGTAAAATTTGCTAGTTTCACTATCATATGCCGGGGTTTTGATTTATTTTTTATTCATTTTGGGAGGGGTCCTCTCTGCCTCTTGGCCTTGAATGGTTGTTTCCTTCCCCATATAAGGGAAGTTATCAGTTATAATATGCTGATATATACCTTATAGCCCTGGTTTCTCTCTCCAAATCATTGTGTATCCTCTGATATTGGAACATTTCATGGTATCACAAATCTCTCCAACCCTTTTCTCATATGCTACTTGTAGCCTATCTCTGTTTTCCTGATCTTCCTTCCTTTCCATCAGCTTATCTTCTAGATCATTAATTTTCTCTTCTTCCTCTGCTGTTAGAGTATTCAGTTTAGACTGCATCTTATTCATAGCATTTTTTAGCTCAGCCTGATTAGATATAATTTTTGCTCTTAGAGATTCTATATTGTTACTAATGCTTTTTTCAAGCTTAGCTGTTGACTTTATGATTACTATCCTGAATTCTATCTCTGACATCTTGCTTATATCCATCTCCATTAGGTCTGTGGAACAGGACATTGTTTGTTTCTTTTCTTTGTTGAGAGTTCATCCTCCTATTTATTCTGTTGAGGGATGTTTGAGTGAATGAGCATAGTCCAAAATATCAACAACAATCCAAGCAAGATGCACCATAGCAAAATTTAGAGTGCTCAAAAGCCACCACCAAAAAAAAAAAAAAAAAAAAAGCCAAAATGAAACACAAGAATAAAATTTTAAAAATTAAAAAAAATGGGGGAGGGGAACAGGGACTATAATCTCTGTGTGGACAAAACATGGTGTTTCCATTGTTCCTGGTTGTATTTTGGTCTGTGTGTTAGAGGACACTACCTCCCAAAATTATAAGGAAAGTAAAACTTGTATATATAAAAAGGTAAAATTAAATAGTTAATAGGTACCCAGGTGGCTCAGTTGGTTGAGCAACTGCCTTCGGCTCAAGTCATGATCCTTGAGTTCTGGGATCTAGTCCCTCATCGGGGTCCCAGCTCCACAGGGATTCTGCTTCTTCCTCTGGGACGCCTGGGTGGCTCAGTTGGTTAAGCAGCTGCCTTCGGCTCAGGTCATGATTCCAGCGTCTTGGGATCGAGTCCCACATCGGGCTCCTTGCTCAGCAGGGAACCTGCTCCTCTCTGCCTCTGCCTGCCTCTCTGCCTGCCTCTCTGCCTGCTTGTGTTCTCTCTCTGTTAAAATAAATAAATAAAATCTTTAATAGTTAAAAAAGGACTACAATAAAGCTTATATCTATAAAGATAAGTAAAGGTGTGAAAAATACAAGTTTAAAACCTTGTATGAAATATGTTGAAATAATAAACATGTAGTTGAAATAAGAAGGTAAAGAGAAAAAACATAAGAAATAGAAACAAAGAAAAAATGAAAAGAAAGGAGAAATAAACAAGTTGTGAGGAAAACCTTGGAACTTCATATATAACTTTCCCCTGGGGTGGGGATTTTACAGTCTTATGGGATCCATAGTGTTGTTGTCCACTTGTTCTTCCAGCCTGTCTTCTGGAAGAAGGGCCTGCCGTACTGTTTCTCACGTAACCCTGCGGGTGAGGAGTTGCCTTGCCCCTTGTCAGGGATGGGCTCCGTGTAAAAGGGTCTTCTGCGTGGTTTTGTTCCCTGAATTCTTTCTGCTCCTCTTCAGTGAATTAGAGAAAAATAGCCACAGCCAAACCTCTGTTCCAGAGCAGAAAACTCACAACCTGCCTTTTAATAAACATGCCAGGATAAACAGTCTCCACTTCTGTATGCCCTGGCAAAATCCACAGCCTCCCACCATGCACACACACAGCAACTCTCTCAGAGGTAGTCCCAGGGAGTTTTTGCCCCATTGGGAATGCAGGTTCCAGATTTTTTCAGGCTGCCTAAGAGAAGAGCGATTATTGACAGGCCTATGGCGATTAGAGCTGAAAGTCCCTTCCTGGGCTTGCTGACCAAAACATGTTTCCCAGCTCCATTGGTTCAGGGACACTGTTTCACTCTGTGGCTTCTCGTTTTCTGAAACCACAATGACCTACCTAGAATTGTGCCTTTTCATTTCCAGAGTCACTTTCAGAGAAGGATGTCTCTCCCTAGAGCAGATTTATAAGGTTTCTGATTTCGGCTCCAGTGTTATATCACTTTCCAGGAGCCAACTTATGGCGGCTCCTTTCCTCTTCTGTTTATCTTCCAATATCCTCCTGCAAGGTCATGCCTCCATGCATCCTACCTTGCAAAAAGCAGTCACTTTTCTACTTGTAGAGATCCAACTACATATTCTTACATCTCAGGCAGATTTTGTGGATTTTCAAAATGGTTTGGTAAATATATATCCAGCTATATTCAGAGGACCAATTGAAATGGGGTCCCCTACTCATCTGTCAACTTGCTCCCTCCCTTAATAAAGATGCTTTTTGAGATGAATATCTTTAAGATATAGCTAAAGTTAACTTTTTTGTACAATCAAATAAGTCCTATGCTTATTAATTCTGTTGCTTTCTCAAATCCAATTTTCCTAGCTTCTGTTGACAGTCTGGCTCCTACTCACTTTCCTAGTCTTATCTGTTATTCCTCTTACCTGATACTGGAATTGCAACCCACTGAACTGCTCACAGACCTTATGGCTTGCTTTAGTCTTCTATGTCCTTAGGTAAGCTGTTCTTTCTTCATGGAAAGCCTTTATACATTTTTTTTTTTTTTTTGCATGATGACTTCCTACTCATACTTTGAGACATTCTAATTAGTAATTTTCCTGTGAAACTCTCCCTGATCCCCAGCATTGACTTGTTTTTCCCCCTTTCTGTTACTATGGCAATACTTGGCATAGGTATGGAATCATGGGTGTTCATAATAGCTTTTGAAGAAAACAAAGCTAGCAAAACCATGTAAGTACTGATCTTCTGACGTCATCTTTAGCTGTACCAAATTTTAACCACTGAATTACCTCACCTTTTTTTGAGGATGGTACTGATGTAATTGTATTTTGAAACTTCTTCCATTCAACAGCATTCTATCAGGCTCCTGGCATATGGAATGTATGAAAGATAAGTGTTCATGGGATAAAGAAAAGTAATATAATATAATATAATATAATATAATATAATATAATATAATGTATGTAGCATCTAGAGCCAAATAGATCTGGGTTTAGAGCCCAGTTCACCCTAATACTAACTGTATAACTATTACTTAGACTCTCTGAGTCTCATTATTTTCAACTTTAAAAAGTAGCTAAAAATCAAAATAGTAGCTGAACATCAATAATAATAAAATAGGAGTAATTTTAACCAAGAAAGTGAAAACTTTCACAGAAAAACTACAAAATATTTCTGAAAAAATATTAAAAACACAGCTGAGAAGGGAAAGACATTCATACTCATGGATTGGGAGACTTAATATTGTTAGGAGGTTAATACGACCCAAAGTAATTTACAGATTTAATGTAATCCTTACCAGAATTTTAATAATAATCTTACAATAAAAGAAGATATCATTCCCAAAGTCGTATAGACTCTCAAGGGACCCCAATAGGCAAAACAATCTTAAAAAGAACAAAGTTGCCTTTGTCATGGGAACCAAGTTGTCATGCCTATGCCAAGTAGTGGGAACAAGTTTAAAGTTAACTTTAAATTTTAAAGTTAAAGCTCTCACACATTATTATTTCAAAACTTACCCAAAAGCTACAGTGACTAAAACAGTGTGGATTGACATAAAATCATGCATTTAGATCAGTGGAATAAAATAAAAACCTCAGAAACCAACCCTTGCATATATAGGCAAATTATTTCCAATAAGGATGTCAGGGCAAATACTGTCTTTTTTTAAATGGTGCTGGGAAAACTGGATATCCACATGCAAAACAATGTAATTGTATCTTTATTTTTCACTATACAAAAAATTAAGGTAAAATGAGTCAAAGATCTAAATGTTAAAACTATGACTCTAAAACTTGTAGAATAAAATGTAACAGAAAAGCTTCATGACATTGGATTTGGCAATGGTTTCCTGGATATGACAATGAAAACACAGACAACAGAAGAAAACATAGTAGACTAGATTGGATTACATCAAAATTTAAAAGTTTATGTGAAATCAGTGATGCAGCAAGATAGAAGAAAAGAAATAGCTGTTGTACCTTCACAAAAACACCAATTTAACAACTATCCACTGATGAAAATACCTTTGTGAGAGCTACAGAATCCAACTGAGAGGTTACAACAACCCCACAGAACACAGAAACAAGAAAAAGTACAGTGAAAAAGGTAAGAAGTACAGTTTTACCTCACCTGCATTATTCCACCCCCAACATAACACAGGAAAGTGCTGACAGAAATTCCCTCTGCCAGCAAATTCTCCCTTGAAGAAAAGAAAGGGCAAATTACTCATGGAACATGGGACTATGTCCACTGCCTGTGGACACTGACACCAGGCATAACTACATGAGTACCCAAGCAGTAGGTCTGCTTATAGATACTGGAACCAACCCATCTACCTGTAAATATAATTCAACTGTCTGACAAATAATTCAAAATAATCCTATTTAGGAAACTCAATGACCTATAAGATAACACATATAGAGAACTAAGCAAAATCAGAAAAACAGTACATAAATAAACTGAGAAGCTCAACAAAGACATAGAAACCATTAAAAAAATCAAACAGAAATTCTGGAGCAGAATTATGCAATAACTGTACTGAAAATTCTATAAAAAATTTCATAACAAATGCAACTGAGTGGAAGAAAAAAATAGTGGACTTGAATACAGAACTGAAAAATAAACTGAAAAACACAATAGAAACTTTCAACAGCAGATTAAATGATGGAGAAGAATGAGTAAGTGCACTCTAAAGACAAAGTAGAAGAAATCACCCAGTCAGAGAAGAAAAAAAAAAAACAAACAGAATGAAAAAGAATAAAGATAACAAGATAATATAGGGGATTATGGGACAATATCAAGTAGACAACATTTGATTCCAGGGGTATCAGAAAGAAAAGAGAAAGATAAAGGGGCAGAAAACTTATTTGAAAGAATAATGGCTGAAAACTGTCTGAACCTGTGGTAAAAACAACAAAAACAACAAACCACCACCACCTAGATTCTGGAAGCCCAGAAAGTTACAAATAAGATGAACTCAGAGACCCTACCAAGACATCTTCTAATAAAAAGACAAGGCAAGAATCTTAAAAGCAATAAGAGAAAATCAAATTGTTGTTAATACAGGGAACCCCAAAGGACTGTTAGTTAATTCTTCAGCAGAAACTTTTCAAATCAGGAAAGAGTGGCATGATATATTTAAAATGCTGAAATATATATATATATATATATATATATATATATATATATATGCCAACCAAAATACTTTTCACAGTAAAGCTGTCCTATTAAATTGAAGAAAAGACAGTTTTTCAGACAAGCAAAAACAGAGTTCATCACCACTAGACTTGACTTATAAAAAATGTTAAAGGGACTTCTTTAAGCTGAAGAAAAAGGCACTAATCAGTAATAGGAAAACATATAAAAGTACAAATTCCACTGGTAAATAAATTTATATATCAAATATGAATAATATAATGCTAATGGTGGTGCATGGATCATGTTTAACCCAACTATAAAAGTTAAAAAACAAAAGTATTAAGAATGAGTACTGAAAAAATAAAATAAAATTATTTAAAAAAAAAAGAATGAGTACAATCACAAAATTTGTTAATGGATACATAATAAAAATGGATTTTGATAACAACAAAGTGAGAAGGAATTAAAAGTATAAAGTATTTGTATAAAATTAAAGCAGTTATCACTTTAAAATATATTTTTGTAACTGTACAAATTGTACGAATCTCATTGTAACTACAGAAGAAGCCTAGAGTATGTCAGAAAAGACAATGAGAAAAGAATCAAAGTATATTACCACAAAAAATTAAGTTACAAAGGAAAATAGTAAGAGAGGAAGAAAAGTAAAAAAGGATATCCAAAACAGAGAGGAAACAATAAAAAATGGAAATAATAAGATCTTACTTATCAATAATTACTTCAAATATGTGTAGATTAAGTTAACCAATCAGATGAGGTAAACTGTCTAAATTAAAAAAAAAAAAACACAAGATCTTACAACATGCTGCTATAAAGAGCTACAGTTTGGGTTTATGTACATATATAGGCTAGAAGTGAATGGATGTAAAAAGATAGTCCATTTAAAGAGTCACCAAAAGAAAGTAGAGGTGGCCATACATATATCAGACAAAATACACTTTAAGTCAAAAACAATCACAGGAGAGAAAGAAAGTCATTACACACTGATATGAGGGTCAATTTAGGAGGAAGATACAACAATGATAAATATATATGCACCCGACATAAAAGCAACTAAATGTCTACAGCAAATATTAACAGAACTGAAGGTAGAAAAAATATTATAATAGCAGGATATTTCAATACTCTATTTTCAATAATCCATCCAGACAGAAAATGAATAAGGTGATAGCAGACTTAAACAACACTATAGACCAGATGGATCCCATAGAAAAAACAAATATCCCATCCCATAGAATAAACAAATAGAACATCCCATCCAACAGTAACAGAATACATATTTATCACAAATACACACAGAAATTTATCCAGATTGGGTCACAAAACAAGCCTTAACAATTTTAAGAAAATTGAAATCATTAGCAGTCAGATAAAAAAAAGTAATAAAAGACATTGAAATTTGCAAAGAAGAGGTCAAACTCTCGCTCTTCACATATGACATGATCTTTATGTGGAAAACTCAAAAAACTTCACCCCAAAATTGCTAGAACTCATACAGAAATTCAGCAATTGGCAGGACACAAAATCAATGCACAGAAATCAGTTGCAATTCTATACATTGACAATATGAATGAAGAAATAGAAATTAAGGAAAATTGATCCCATTCACAATTACAGCAAAAGCCATAAGATACTTAGGAATAAATCTAACCAAAGAGGTAGAAAATCTATACTCTAGAGACTAGAAAACACTTCTGAAAGAAATTAAGGAAGTCACAAAGAGATTGAAAAATAGTCCGTGCTCATGGATTGGAAGAATAAACATTGTGAAAATGTCTATGCTATCTAGAGCAATTTACACATTCAATGCAATCCATATAAAAATACCATCAACATTCCTCATAGACCTGGAACAAACAATTCTAAAGTTTGTATAGAACCAGAAAAGACCCCGAATAGCCAGGGGAATGTTGAAAAAAGAAGCCAAAGCTGATGGCACAACCAATGCCTGACTTCAAGTTATATTACAAAGCTGTGATCATCAAGACAGCATAGTATTAGCAGAAAAACAGACATATAGATCAATGGAGAATAGAGAATCCAGAAATGGACCTTCAATTCTATGGTCAGCTAATCTTTGATAAAGCAGGAAAGATTATCCAATGGAAAAAGAACAGTCTCTTCAATAAATGGTGCTGGGAAGTTGGACAGCCACATGCAGAAGAATGAAACTGGATCAGTCTCTTACATCATACACAAAGGTAAAATCAAAATGCATAAAAGACCTCAATGTGAGACAAATATCCATCAAAATCCTAGAGTAGTAACCTCTTTGACCTCAGCCACAGAAACTTCTTGCAAGACACATATCTACAAGCAAGGGAGAAAAAGGCAAAAATGAATTATTGGGACTTCATCAAGATCAAAAGCTTTTGCACAGCAAATGAAATAGCTGACAAAAACAAAAGACAGCCAATAGAATGGGAGAAGATATTTCCAAATGACTTATCAGATAAAAAGGCTGGTATCTATAAAGAACTTATCAAACTCAACACCCAAAACACAAATAATCCAGTCAAGAAGAGGGCAGAAGACATGAACAGACATTTCTCCGAAGAAGACATCCAAATGACCAATAGACACATGAAAAAACCCTCAACATCACTTGGCATCAGGGAAATATAAATCAAAACCACAATGAGTTACCACCTCACACTAGTCAGAATGGCTAAGATTAACAAGACAGGAAACAACAAATGTTGGCGAGGTTGTGGAGAAAGGGGAACCCTCTTACACTGTGGGAATGCAAGCTGGTATAGCCACTATGGAAAACAGTATGGAGGTTCCTCAAGACGTTCAATTAGAGCTATCCTATGACCCAGCACTTGCATTCCTGGATATTTACCTCAAATATGCAGATGTAGTGAAATGAAGGGACACCTTCACCCCAATGTTTATAGCAACAATGTCCACAATAACCAAACTTTGGAAGGAGCTAAGATGTCCATGAACATATGAATGGATAAAGAAGATGTGGTGTGTATGTATATGTATATATATACACAATATAATATTACTTAACCATCAGAAAGGATGAATGCCTACCATTTACAATGACATGGATGAAACTGGAGGGCATTATGCTGAGTGAAATAAGTCAATCAGAGAAAGACAATTACCATACAGTTTCAGTCATATGTGTAATATGAGAAATAGTGCAGAAGATCAGAGGCAAAGGAAGGAAAACTGAATGGAAAGAAATCAGAGAGAGAGATAAACCATGTGAGGCTCCTGATTCTTGGAAAGAAACTGAGGGTTGCAGAAGGGGATGGAGTAACTGGATGATGGGAATTAAGGATGGCATGTGATGTGATGAGCACTGGGTGTTATATGCAACTGATAAATCTTTGAACACTACATCTAAAACTAATGATGTATTATATGTTGGCTAATTGAATTTAAACTAAAGTAAAGGAAAATTGAAATCTTTCCAAGTATCTTTCCAAAACTACAAATCCATAACAATAAGAAAACGAGAATGTCACAAATTTGTAGAAATTAAACAATAAACTCTCTTTTTCCTTCTTTTTGTATAAACAACACAGTCTTTTTTCCATAGTACTTTTGGCAAACTTTATTTATTAGTATATAAAGGCATATTTATTTATTTTTGTGTTATGTTAGTCATGATAAAATACATCATTAGTTTTTGATGTGGTGTTCTGAGATTCATTGTTTATGTACAACACCCAGTACTCCATACAAAACGTGCCCTCCTTAATATCCACCACCAGGCTGTTAGAGTAGAAATTAAAGGGAAATTAGAAAATGTCTTAAGACAACAAAAACAAACATACAAAAAACATACCAAAACTTACAGGAACAGAAGAAGCAGTGCTAAAAAGTCAGTTTATAGTGATAAATGACTACACTGAAAAAAACAAAGATAAACAACTCAGTTTTAAACTTTAAAAAACTAGAAAAAAAAGAAACTAAGCCCAAAATTAGCATAATAAAGGAAATAATAATACAGCAGAAGGAAATAAAATAGATAAAAGAAAAACAATGGAAAAATGGAAAAACTAAGAGTTGTGTTTTTTTTGAAGTGTCAAAAAATTGATAAACCTTATTAAAGGTTAATATCCAAAATATATAAAGAGCTTACACAACATAACACTAAAAAAACAAATAATCCAATTAAAAAATTGGGCAGAGGACCCAAATAGACTTTTTTTTTTCAAAAAAGACATAAAGATGGACAGAAGACACAAGACAAGATATTCAACATCACTAATCAGTAGGGTAATGCAAATTAAAACCATAATGAGTGGGGCAACTAGGTGGCTCAGCCCTTCAGCAGCTGCCTTAGGCTCAGGTCATGATCCCAGGGTCGTGGGATCTAGCCCCGCATCTGGCTTCTTGCTCATCAAGAAGCCTGCTTCTCCCTCCCCCACTCCCCCTGCTTGTATTACCTCTCTTGCTGTTTGCTGTGTCTCTCTGTCAAATAAATAAATAAATCTTAAAAAAAAACGTTTTAAAAAAACACAATGAGTTATCACTTTATATATGTCAGAATGGCTAAAATCAAATACATAAAAAAAATAAGTGTTTACAAGAATTTGGAGAAAAGAAACACTTGTACAATATTGGTGGGAATGTAAATTGGTGCATCCACAGTGGAAAACAATGTGGAGATTCCTTAAAAAATTAAAAACATAATTACCATATGATCCACTAATTCCACTGCTGGGTACTTACAAAAAGAATAGGAAAACACTACCTCAAAAAGATATACATACCTCTGTGTTTATTGCAACATTACTTACAATAGCCAAGATAGAGAAGCAACTCAAGGGTTTATGGATAAATGAATGGATAAGGAAGATGTGGCCTTAGATTCTTAAATACAGAAAACAAACTGGTGGTTGCCAGAGGAGAGGTGAGTGGGGGGATGAGTGAAATAGGTGACAAGGATTAAGAGTTCACTTACCTTGATGGGCACTGAAAATGTAGAGTTATTGAATCATTGCATTTTACACCTGGAACAAATACAACACTACATGTCAAATATACTTGAATTTTAAAAAAGATAAACTTTTAGCTACACTAACGAAGAGGGGAAAAAACTAAAATAAATAAAATTAAAATTAAAGAGGGGATGTTACAACTGATGTTTCAGAAATAAAAAAGTGGGGCACCTGGTTGGCTCAGTCTGTTGAGTGTCTGCCTTCAGATCAGATCATGATCTCAGGGTCCTGGGATCTAGCCCCATGTTAGGCTCCCTGTTCATGGAGTAAACTGCTTCTCCCTCTCCTCCCTGCTCATGCTCTCTCGCTAACTCACACTCTTTCTCTTAAAAAAAAAAAAAAAAGAAAATAAATAGAAAAGATCATGAGACTAAAATGAACAATATATGCTGACAAATTGGACAAACTAAAAGAAGTGGATAAATTCCTAGATACAGAGGGAGGAGCAAGATGGCGGGGAAGTAGGAGGTTGAGATAGTGTCAGATCTCAGAAGTTCAACTAGATAGTTATTAAATCGTTCTAAAAGCCAGCATACTCAACAGGAGAGAGAAGAGAAGAAGAAGAGAAATTCTAGGAGCAGAAAATCGACCACTTTTGGAAAGGTAGAACGTTTGGAAAAGTGATTCCAAAGCAACGGGAAGAGAGACCGCGGGGGGAGGGGCCAGCTCCCTGCAGCCACAGAGCCGCGGAGCACAAAATCCGAACTTTTAGAGTCTGCTCCGCTGAGGGACATTGCTCCAAAGGCTAGGCCAGATGTCTGGCCCTCGCGGGAACAGAGTGGTTTCAGGACCTGCGAGATCATAAAGAGAACGGGGGGGGGGGGTGTCTAAATGAGGGAGAGCTCCCAGATTTCGGTGCGGAGAAGCCGGCGGCAAAGAAAGAGCCGCGCAGTGCGTTTTCAACTGGGACTTACCCTAGACCATGGCCGCGGCCCTTCAAGTGGCATTCCAGAGAGAACCCCTCCTTCCTCCTCAGGGAGGAGCAGTGCATCAGCACGCAGCAGGAATTTGCTGGGTTTGGAGACTCCGGACGAGGCCGTGCACCAGAGATAGAGGCGCGCTGCCACCCGTGGCTGAGCTCAGAGCTTGTGCGAACCCGGGAGGTGGGAGTGATTGACTGCTTTCCTCTGAGGGCGCGCTGAGGAGTGGGGACTCCACTGCTCAGCTCCTTCGGCCAGAGACTGGGAGACCCCATTTGCATTCCCGGCCTCCAGGGCAGTACTGAAAGCACTAAGGGAACAAAGAATCCTGAGAGCAAACCTGAGCGAATTGCTTGGACCCTCCCTGGGCAAGGGTGGGGAAATTCCACCTCAGGCAAAGACATCTAAGAACCAAGTTGTAAAGGCCCCTATCCAGAAGATCAGTGAGAATATCCAGCCAAGCCCAAGTTCATCAATCAGTGAGAACTGTAAAACTCCAGAGTACTTTTCTCTCTCACTCATCTATTCTTAGCTCAATAAATGACAAGGCTGAAAAACTCACCACAAAAAAAAGAACAAGAGACCGTACCTACGGCTAGAGACCTAATTAGTACAGACATCAGTAATATGTCGGAAATAGAGTTCAAAATGACAGTTATCAAGGTGCTAGCTGGGCTGAAAAAAGCATGGAAGAGATCAAAGAATCCCTTTTGGGAGAAATAAAATCCATTTCGGGAGAAATAAAAGAAATAAAATCTAACCAAGATGAAATAAAAAAAGGTATTAATGAAGTCCAAAAAAATGGAGGCTCTTAATGCTAGAATAAATGAGACAGAAGAAAGAATTAGCGACATAGAAGACCAAATGACAAAAAATAAAGAAGTTGAGAAAAAGAGAGACAAACAACTATTGGACCACGAGGGAAGACTTCGAGAGATAAGTGAAACCGTAAGACGTAACAATATTAGAATAATTGGAATTCCAGAAGAAGAAGAAAGAGAGAAAGGGGTGGAAGGTATATTGGAACAAATTATTGTAGAGAATTTCCCTAATCTGCAGAGGGGAACAAGCATCAAAATCCAGGAGGCACAGAGAACCCCCTCAAAATCAATAAAAATAGGTCTACACCCTGTCATCTAATAGTAAAACTTACAAGTCTTAGTGACAAAGAAAAAATCCTGAAAGCAGCTCGAGACAAGAAATTGGTAACATAGAGAGGCAGGAATGTTAGGTTGGCAGCAGACCTATCCACAGAGACCTGGCAGGGCAGAAAGGACTGGCATGATATATTCAGAAGCCTAAATGAGAAAAATATGCAGCCAAGAATACTATACCCAGCCAGGCTGTCACTGAAAATAGATGGAGAGATAAAAAGCTTCCAGGACAAACAAAAACTAAAGGAATTTGCAAACCCCAAACCAGCCCTACAGGAAATATTGAAAGGGGTCCTCTAAGCAAAGAGACAGCCTAAAAGCAACATAGACCAGAAAAGAGGAGAGACAATATACAGTTAACAGTCACCATACAGACAATGCAATGGCACAAAATTCATATCTGTTAATAGTTACCCTGAATGTAAATGGGCTCAATGCCCCAATTAAAAGACACAGAATATCAGAATGGATAAAAAAACAAGACCCATCGATATGCTGTCTACAAGAAACTCATCTTAGACCCAAAGACACCTCCAGCTTTAAAGTGAGGGGGTAGAAAACAATTTACCATGGGAACAGACATCAAAAGAAAGCTGGGGTAGCAATCCTTATATCAGATAAATTAGATTTTAAGCCAAAGACTATAATAAAAGATGAAGAAGGACACTATATCATACTTCAAGGGACTGTCCAACAAGAAAATCTAACAATGGTAAACATCTATGCCCTAACGTGGGAGCAGCCAATTATATAAACCAATTAATAACAAAGTCAAAGAAACACATCAACAATAATACAATAATAGTAGGGGACTTTAATACCCCTCTCACTGAAATGGACAGATCATCTAAGCAAAAGATCAACAAAGAAATAAAAGCTCTGAACGACACACTGGACCAGATGGATATCACACACATATTCAGAACATTCCATCCGAAAGCAACAGAATACACCTTCTTCTCTAGTGCACATGGAACATTCTCCAGAATAGATCACATCCCGGGACACAAATCAGGTCTCAACCGGTACCAAAAGACTGGGATCATTCCCTGCATATTTTCAGACCACAATGCCATGAAACTAGAACTCAGTCACAAGGGGAAAGTTGCAAAGAACTCAAATACATGGAGGCTAAAGAACACCTTACTAAAGAATGAATGGGTTAACCAGGAAATTAAAGAAGAACTTAAAAAATTCATGGAAACAAATGAAAATGAAAACACAAGTGGTCAGAATCTCTGGGACACAGCAAAGGCAGTGCTGAGAGGAAAATATATAGCAATACAAGCCTTTCTCAAGAAACAAGAAAGATCTCAAATACATAACCTAACCCTACACCTCAAGGAGCTGGAGAAAGAACAACAGATAAAACCTAAAGCCAGCAGAAGAAGAGAAATAATAAAGATCAGAGCAGAAATCAATGAAATAGAAACCAAAAGAACAGTAGAACAAATCAACGAAACTAGGAGCTGGTTCTTTGAAAGAATTAATAAAATTGATGAACACTTGGCCAGACTTATCCAAAAGAAAAGAGAAAGGACCCAAATTAATAAAATCATGAATGAAAAAGGAGAAATCACAACCAACACCAAAGAGAT